>CM077196.1:17790326-18990326 GCA_039654625.1 Rhinogobio ventralis
ACTCTTGAGCAGTCTCAATGTGGAGCAGTATGTATGCACGCAGGGAATAGTGTAATACTGGTGCGTGCGTGCGTGTGTGTGTGTGTGTGTGTGTGTTTTGTGGGTCCAGTTTCGACTCACTCAATCCTTTCCTCTGAGAGTTGATCTAATAAAGTTTCGGACTTTTGATAAACTAGCCAATCATGCATGATTATTATAAAAAATCTATCATTAATGCATTTCATCTTACCCACTTTTCAAAAGTTGCATTTTACACTACACCTTGACATTGCACTACACACAACAAACTGATTATTTTGGCCTGAATTCTGATAGGCCTAAATAAAGAGGAACACAACACATTGTGATTCATACATTATTGTACCTATACTGGACATCTAATTTGGTTTATTAAACATTGAGCACGTTTATCAGTCTCAAATTAAGACTGATAAACGTACTCATGTTTAATAAACCAAAATTAGATGTCCAGCAGGTAACAGTGGTACATTTTTCTGTGGTCAATCTAAGACGTTATAAATGTGGCCCACAGAACACTGCTTAATTTGTGAATGAAACTCCCAGAATCCAAGTAAATGGCAACCAGACAGTCTAACAACGGCCCTGAAAGCAAGTCGTGTTCGTCTTATTATCGGGTTAATTAAAGCTAGGATCTGACAATGGCACTTGGTTGTAGAAAAACGGATTTAAATGCAATGTCTCCCGGGAACGCGTGTCAAGGGCTGCTTTTCATTGAGCTAAGATCGCGCCAGGACGGGACCGCGCCCTGAACTGTCAAAGCTGCAATTATAGAATTCTGATGTTCAAAAGGGGATCTGGATAAACCGAATTATTCATACTTGTGTACAGTATGATAAACTACGTTTAAGACACAAAGAAAATAACATTCAAAGATTCCCCAAACTTCTAAAAGCAGCTTCTGTAAGATAGAGGGATAAAAGGCTAGATCTTGAGACATTTTTAAAGGGTTCATTAAAATTTAAACATTAAAATGCAGTGGGGTGCTATTTGGGCTCGAGGTCAAGAGACGAACGGATTATATAGTTCCTCATAATAATATTAATTAAACAATTTGCATGCTAATAAGGTAACAATTATCAGGGCCTCTGTTGAAAGATTCGGGTTATTACAACACGCCAATCCGAGTGCCAAGGGTCAGGCAGTGAGTGGGGAGCGACATTTCAACTCAGATTAACATTATGACAACTCCAGACATTGGCCAAATAAAGTCGAATTAATTCTCTGTAATGAGAGGAGGAGACAGGACGTCCTCTTAAAGCGGTGGGATTGATAACTATTCTGTATTCAAAAACAGTTCACTTGCATAAATTTAATAGCCTATATAGCCTGTATGTCGCTGTTGATTTTAATGTAAGATGAATTAATGATAATGTTAGATTAAGGTGCTCTCAACCACTACCTGACCTTAACTTAATTCAAAATATCAAAATGATGATAGACTAAATAAATAGGCTATTATTTACTTTCTCACTGTTGTTTTGTATTTTTATTCCTTTCTGTCGGGTTGCAATAAAATATTAATGAATACTCATGGGAGAGCGGCTTACATTAATAAACCAATATTGTTTCAGAGGTGTAGGAAATGTTGTAAGTTAAAGCATGCATGAGGATATTATACACAATGGCCACAAATAAACCGCGCACAATTTGTACATCAGTTGTTTAAATGACATTAATTACACCGGAGTGCTATGGCAGGGGAAATATATCTAATTTTCTGTTAAATGTCGAGTGCCTTCTAATTAGCTATTCATGTAATTAAAAAGTTCATTTATTCCTCCAGCATATCAAATGAGTAGGTTCAAGTCATTCCTGCTTTTGTAAGCATTGTGTTAGACTCGTGACGCTTCTGCTTGTAGTTCGGAATTAGATTTGACAGCTCTGTTTGACGAATATCTCCGGATTGACTTGTGACAAGTTGCCTAAGAATCGCACATAAATAAATATAGTGTGTCGGTCAATTTGTCTTACCTGTTCACAATGCATTTCGACTTGACGAATCGGCACGGGTGTGTTTGTTTTCCCAACCCGTTTTCTTTCTTTGTGTGTGTGTGTGTGTGTGTGTTTGTTTGTGTGTGCAAAAGATTCGAACTGAATAGAGGGACATTGTCTCAAACGGTGATGAATCCGCCGCTCTGTGTGGCTGCAGTCCGAGGTGAGATTTCAGTGTCTATTTAGCGTTTAACTGGGTATCAAATCTGATCGCTCTCTCTCTAAGGCCCCCTGTGTAGTCGTGATGTAGTTCTTATCAAAGCCCTCCTGTCTTGTTGTGACAGCTCTGATATTGTTTATTGAGGTGGATGTCAGGTTTAATTAGCAATCGATATGGAAAGCGTTTTCAGACTACGTCTCTGACGTCAGCGCCGATTAACGCTTCTCATTGGTCTCAAATTCCCAGAGCCTAAGCTAATTATTGGAAGCTTCGTGTTGATAAAGAACAGCTCATCCTACTCTCCACATCATGTCCCCTCCTCGCTGGCCACTCTCGCTGCATGTTTTTTAAATTCACATCACCAACCACCAGACGTCGTTTCCTTTTGCCTGGGAGATGATGGACAGCAGGATACTGGATCCACCTCATGCCCAGTTCGGAGGCTCGCTCGGTGGGATGGTGAGCTTCCCGTACCATCTAAGCCACCATCATGTGTACGAACTAGCCGGTCATCAACTTCAATCCACGGCCGCGGTTCCTTTCTCAATAGACGGATTACTTAACGGCTCGTGCACGGCTTCTGTGGTTAATTCTAACCCCCTCTTGTCTTCTGGCTGCGGTATGAATGGAGATAACCAACAGTACAAACTGACAGGTAAGCAAACAGACACTTGTCCTAAACTGGCATGAGGGTCTTTAGCGGAGGAAAGAAAGCATGTTTTTGTCATGTAAAACAAAGATTTCCCCCCTCCATAAAGCTTTGAAGAATAACCCAGCGAAACAAAACAAAGGATTCTCTCATCAGGCTAGTTTATTGGAATTAAGGCAGACTGACTTTTATAAGGAAGAGAGGCTAATATACAATATTCTACAAAATGATTTTGAGCATGTACTTCCCTCTCTCCGTATTATTTTCTTGCTATTGTTACTTTACCGAGAAAAGAAAAACTGATGGCTTTCATTTTCTCCCTATCATTTCTTACACATTAATAGTAAATGCTAATGCAGGAAAATAAACACTCCGGAGAATTTTATTGGGCCCACTGTTTTGGTGGACATAACTGTGCAAGTTACAAGCGATGCTAATTTATTGTTTCTCACATAGATTCGGGGGATCCAGAGAAGGATAGTCCGGGTTGTAAAAGAAGACGAACTCGTACCAATTTCACTGGCTGGCAGCTGGAAGAATTAGAGAAGGCTTTTAATGAAAGTCACTATCCAGATGTGTTCATGAGGGAAGCACTTGCTCTGAGATTGGATTTGATAGAATCGAGGGTGCAGGTAAATACACTGAATTTATCTTTCATGTGTTGTGTGAGGTTATGAAACAGATAAATTCAAAAGGTATGTTGGTGTAAACACATTATGAATAACCCGGTTTTTGTAGTTCTGCTTTGGTCATTTTTCTCTCCATGAAATGTTTTTGTACACAACACTTAATGTCTTAATTTTGAAATTGCTTCTGTTTTAAAATGAATTTCATTAAGGTTTAGGAACATCAGTTTACAGTTTAAATTATTTAAAAAACGGCAAGTGTTTGTGTACAAAGTAGTATTTGTTGTTGTATTCTAATTTATTTTGTAGACTATACAGTAGGCCCCACTGTTAGCAGAAAAAAGCAAGAGACCGACTTGCACTAAAATAAATCAAAATAATTAAAAAATAAATATTTGTATGATGCTTTTATACATGTTTTGTGATATTCGGAGGAGAAAGATAGGCCTACATGAATGATTGTGCATAATTCTTATAATATATTACTACATTTGTTAATTTTAGATTATTAAATCTGCTGTGTTCAGATTTCGGTTTGCAAAATAGCCTGTCAGTCGTAAGTTTGTTATCATCATTTTGCTCTGAAATAATAGAATCAAACATTTGGCCTATATATCAAAACTCCTTGCCTAAAATGTATTGAGCGTATGTAATTCATCTGTATGTTTTAGAATGCGGCCTACTTTTAGAACAGCTTTCAGGATGGTATATTTGCACCATAACAGTATTATACAATTGTGTTGTTTGGATGACTGCGTTTTATTTTCATCTTATAGACATATTTTCAATTTATTATAACAATACCACACTTATAATACATAAAAACATAGGCTACAACATTCTATAAAAATATTGGCAACGCATTATTTAGCAAGGTTATAGGTTTTATTTGTTTTATTTTTAGTATTTCATAAACAACAAAAAAAGACATTTTCTATAACACAATACAGTAATTATTGTATATTATAAATATAAATATACTAATATAATGTGTGTGTGTGTGTGTGTGTGTATAAGTAAATATAATATGTAGACCTATATATTATGTTTAAAAGAAGGACAATATTTTTTATATATAGGTCTATTTAATAATTGGCATTATTTTAATGGCATGAAAATGAAGGTCTTTCTTTTTTATGTTTAGGTATGGTTTCAAAACCGAAGGGCGAAATGGAGAAAAAAGGAGAACACGAAGAAAGGGCCGGGCCGACCTGCACACAACTCTCATCCGACGACCTGCAGTGGCGAGCCAATGGACCCAGAGGAAATTGCTCGCAGAGAACTAGAGAGGATGGAGAAAAAGAAAAGGAAACAAGAAAGAAGGCTTTTAAAGTCCCAAAACAAACTCATTCCCGGGGACTTATTTCACACGCCAGGATCTGACAGTGACAGTGGCTTGTCACAAATAACGGACAATGAACAAAGCATCCATTGCGACATGGGCCGAAACCAAACGCAACCAAGCTGTGACCAAACTCCGCAGAAACTCCAGAACCAAAGAAACGCAGACCAAGACGCGAGTGGATCCGAGCTGGACTCGTTCGACAGCGGTCAGCAGTCAAACCTGTGCTCCAACAGTAGGTCTTCCGCTCTTCAAAAACTCAATCCCTTTAGCGTGGAAAGCCTTCTGTCGGACTCCAGGCCGAGGCGCAAGCCGCCAATGGACTTCCCAGTACCGACACCACGGCCTTTGATAGGGAAAGGACATTTTTTACTGTACCCTATTACACAACCTCTCGGTTTCATTGTTCCACAGACTGCTTTGAAGAGCACAGCACCAGGCCCTGATGCCGAAAATGGCCAGAAAGGGCCAGCTACTGACACTTCCTTTGCTGGACACAGGAACGCCAAGGACAACAGTGTAAACAACAGCGGCGCGCGAGCAATCAAAGGCCAGGTCAGTCAGTCGGGCAACATAACGTGTTCACCACAGAGCAGTTCACCACAGACTACCATTAATGGTCACTCGGCGGGCAGCTGTAACGAAAGATGCCCACAAGATATAGAGTTAAACCTCGTCGATCCAAAGTCTCCACAGTCGGAAAAAAAGGAGCAGTCGTTACCTGACTATCCACCACAAAATTCAGAATCTGCGACAACCAGCAAGGACACCGACAAAGACTCAGTTGACATCGATATGGAATAAATGAAATCATATAAACTGAGGAGTGTGTCGATATCGCACGACACTTCTCCGCAGATTAAGCGAAGAGGAAAAAAGTCGACATATCGAAACGTATCGTTTTCATTGACATATTTATATTCTGATTAGGGGAAATATCTGTGAATAATTTGTGTATGTGTGTGGTGGGCTAACAAATGTTTATTGAACAAATAGCAGCAGCTCCCTGTATAAGAAACTGTAAAAAAAAGAAAAAAAAAAAAAAAAAAAAAGAAAGAAAGAAAGAAAGAAAGAAAAAGACAAAAAAAACAAAAAACAAGACAAAACCTCAAACGTTGTACAAAGTATTAAGATATTTATATATGTAAGTTTTTCATAAATAAATCGATTGTATACAACAAACTTAAGCGTGCATGGCCCTAAATAGAGCTTATATTGTGGGCTATGGCTCCTTCTCCCAAACCCTGTGTTGTATTTTGTGTATTGCTTTAACAAATTTATTCATCTATAAGCTACACTGAAATGAGGTTACGAGCCGGAGGCGAAAAGACCCGTTCGACTCCTGCAGAGTTTTGATATGAAAGTAATTATTTTCCCGGTGGCTACTGCAGGGATTCAGTTTATTTTAGCCCAAAGGGTTATAATACATTACCGATTTCTAGTGATATGAAATCACATAAACTTCCAAGAATAATAGAATTAGCATGAAAGGCTGGGGTGTCAAATTGAAATACGAAAATAATAGCCCCGGCAGCTGGGAGTGTGTTTGTGCATATTGGATAGGAGATGGGAATTCGTGGGGCGGAATTTTCATGAGCTTTTCACTTTGTCAGGGCCCTTGTAGCTGGCTATATTAAGATAGATGTTCGATGATATCCCTCATTGTTCTGTCGCTTATATTGATGTTCCTGTGTTATCAGCCTATTGATCATGCGTCGGCTGTAATAGGACGGGCGAAGCAAACGTGCCTATTTACAATAGCAGAACACATTTGTTCTAATAGGGTTGGCGGTCCCATGGGACCCTGTGGGGGCTCCCAGACATCTGCGCCTTGACAATATTAGCACTGCTGACCAGATCTCAAGGCGAGGTAAGAAAAGAAGGCAATGAAATCATAGAATCGTCTTCATGACAAATATAACGGCATGGTAAATATACCAATAATGAATTAGCATTTTCATTTTCCATGGTGTTTAATTTGGTCATATACGGGCGCGTTTCTTGTATTCTTAAACATCCTCTGGTCTTGATTTGCAAATAGATTGAAAATAATCAGTGAGTCTGGCGCAAATGAATTTCTGAGCCAGTGTCTCTTTCATAATATTTACATAATTTTCACCAGAGACAGGCTTAAGACTTGGCATATGGCGTCCAGGGCAAATAGACTACACAAAGGTGGGCAAGATAAACCACAAGGGGAGAGCAGAAAAGATGTCAGGACAATCAATAAGAACATATTTTGCCCAGAGTTGCTATATACAAAAACAATAATTAGCCTATTTATTCCTAATGCTGAAAGATTGGGTCTATGAAGACATCATCCTGCTATCTCAAAGTCAACCGAATAAATATCTATTTGTATATATAGCCATAAAAAAGCAAGTGTTTGGAAAATGTTAGTTGTCTGGAGGTGTCCTTCAATTTGCTGCTGCTTTTTTCCCTACTGGGGCGCGTTCATGTTTAATTCATTTGCAATCTGAATAGGAGTATCGCTGGCTGCACACTGGTGGCCTTAAGGTGAAATTAGCGATTTGCTTAAGTAGTTAAGCTTTTGCCTGAAAGCAGCACGCTGTATGATTCAGGACAAACTATCAATCGATATGGCCCAGGCAGCCTCCAGGAGATGTGTCCTCCATGAATCATACTTTATGAATTCAATTTCTACCCGGAGAAATTTTCAATTTGAACGCTGGATCATTATGGGAGAGTGTAAATTGTTTTTGCTCTATTATGCATCGGACGCCATCATTTTTCTTTCTAATTACGGAGGTGTCAGGTCGGGCTGTCATGCAGGCGCTGATTTTCAATTTAACTGATCATCATGCATTCATTTTCCCATTTGATAAATCTGCTATCTCGACGCCGCGCCATGCCTGGAATGTTAAGAGAGAGAGAGAACAGCAAAGTAATGTGTGTGTGTGTGTGTGTGTGTGTGTGTGCAGCAATAAGTGCAGATCAGGCAGCTAATTTAGCACCTCCTGATATTCCATCTCCATTTCTCATTTTCAACTCTCTGAGGAGAGAAAAGCAGCCCAAAGGCAGAAAGCTGGTATTCAACAACATCAGGGGTAAAACGACTCGGAAAACGCTTGTTTTCCTCAACACATTTTCCAAATTAGGATATCAAGCTTAATTAATGCTAATTGAGTTCCTCAATACGTGTTATTTTTATTTAATAGAATCAAATTCGCGCAATTAATTATGAAGGTGATTTCAAGAGCCTCATTTGCAACACCCAGTCTGAACCCGTCCCTGAGTGCTTTGTAGATTATTTTCTTTTGTCGTTTTAAATTTAGCTAAACTCATAGAGCGCCCCATATACCTCGAGGGCAGGTGCAAGGCCAACGGGCCAACCGAATAGTGATTTTTATTCTGCTTCTCTATTAGGCCGCACTGTTTTAACATGGCTGGAGAAAGCATTCTGGCTTTCCTTATACATCTTCATGGAATTAAATGTGTCAAAACTCACTTTTTGCGTTTAATTGTGGTTTTCACAAACCATATATTCACAGTTACTTGGTTGTTCGTGTATCGTAAAAAATATATTGTATTGAATAGACCAGGGCATCGTCTGAATTGCACTTTTGGATTATAAAACAGTTTTTCGTGGAAAAGAGGGTGAATTACAGGAACTCCATCGTAGGGTGTTGTTAAATCGATTGAGGACCAGATCCTTTGTCAAAGGGCAATATTTTTGATTGCAAAAGAGGCAAAAAATCTATAGGCTGGAGAATATTAAATTAACCCACATAAATAACATTTAGAAAGCTCATCTGTATTTATTAATTAAATTCACAAAAAAATGTAACCTAAAACACAGAGTGATACTATATCCAATTATTTTCACCTTACATGCGTTAATCAATTTAGGGATCGTAAATAAACAATGCACATGTCAGTTATATCCCCCATCCCGCGTTTGCATGGCAGAGATAAGAGCGCTGAAGTCCGCCGGTGAATTAATGGGCATAGGCTGTAAAGTAATCCTAAAATGCATGGCAGAGTAGCTGCAGGATAGGAGCCAAATGTCAAGTACCGTTTTAAGTGATTGTGAGAAAGATCTAAGTGGCACTGCTTTTCTTTATCTACCAATGGTAGACGCTTCTGTCCCTGCAATCACACTCATTCTTACTGAAATAAGATTGAACTTTGAATCAATCACCCCCTTATAGTTTAGGATAGGATTATCGATTTTTTTTTGTCCCGAACTTGAAACAAAAATGCAAGAGAGTTTTCTAATTTACAAAGAATTGGGAAGCGAGTTAATTAAATAATTCCCTTTGAGGGCAATTAAAAGAGTGAAGAGAGCAACTCATAATGCACTTTGTATTTAGAATGGGCAATTCTAGTATTAAGTTTAGCAATGCAATCAACAAAATATTAAAAATGTAATACAGAGTTCCATATAGTCTACATTGGTAGCCTGTTTAAACACTTATTTTTTATATAATTTAATAATTCTATAATTTTTATTAGCATCACATGCTGGCTTCATTTGAAAAAGAAAAGTAAAAAGGTTTACCATGGGAAAAACTAACAAAGCAAATATTTTTTTTAAATTAAAAACAATCCCACTGAATTATGCACCTCCTTCACAACAGTGCCATATGTATTAGCATTTGATTTTTTTTTTTTTTCATACATATTCTTGACCCGGTGTAAGTCAGTATGATAAACATGAACCAAATGTTAACACTAACTCCCCTGGTCATTGTGGTTATTAAAAATCTAACAGCCTGTGACTGCTGCTTTGCACTTCTTTTCTAATTATCACCTTGTGAGATGTGTTTCATTACCTACATTTCATCTGATAAACCACTGAATTCTGGCCAAAGGAGAATTTGTTGGTCCATGACAACAATCTCAACAAGAGATTCGTGAATATGTGGAGCCAGCACATCTTTCTGGATCTCAATGACCGCAGGCTCTGACAAATTATCCATTAAATTAAAATGTTAGTATTGAAAATAGCTATAGGTTACTACAATTTTATTTTTTGAACAAATATGAGATTGTAGTGAAAATATTTTACTACTCATGCATGATGCAAAATCATAATGAAAACAAATATTTTACATTGTGATGTAGATTTTTCAACCTTAAATGTTTGTATTAAAGCAAAACTGCTACTGGCAAAATATTTTTCTCATTTCAAAATGCAGACTGATAGTGTCACAACAAAGAAAGACAATTAGTACTTCATTAAGTAAAAAGTGAACAAAACAACTGAAACTTTATTCCTTTTGTAAATGCTTTTTGCTAATATATGTAAACATGCATTATGTTGTGTCCTTTTCACTGAGCTGATATGAATAAATAAAGTATATAGCTTTATTCATGTCAGCTCAGTGAATAGGACCCAACTCATAATGCACGTTTAACAACTGGTACAATGAGGTATCCACAAAATGCAGACCTTTGCAGATACAGATCTATGCATAATGTGCTTCACTGTGAACTGACACTTGCAGTTCATTCTCACTTGAAAGCTAATTCATTATCAATTAGAAGTGAAAATGGAGATGGGTGGGAAGGATCCTCGAGAGCCTGGCACCTGTATGTTCCTCACCTGCGCTGATGTGCCACAGTGATGGCTAAAGCTCTCGCTGGTGATTTAGAAGGCTCTGTGTAAACAAGCGTTTCACTCCCCTGTCTTCCCAGGGACTCCAGACCCTAGAGGTTAATGAAGCGTGAAGTGTGAAAACTTCCTGAGATGGGATGAGTTAAATAGTGTTTCCAGATGTTAAGGCAACACTGTCCAAATCTATTTGTAAGTGTCGACCCTTTACGGGTCACAAATAACTAGTTATGTGAGAGATAAATAAGCTCCCCTTTGACCATTTACCAATCCAGCTGTTTCTTTAAAACCATACAGGGTAAGGGAGCAGTATTAAAAATGGATTCTGTGAGGCTAATGTAACCCATCACAGCTCACTAGAATGTGTAAATGCATTGATGTTCTCAGTAAAGAACTTGTTAACATCAAAATGACTTCACATAACGGTGAATTGACAGTTTGAAGGGCCGTTGTAAAAATCTGCAACTGCTGCTGGATTTCAGAATAAAGACTTCTGTTCCATTTGAATTCAAAATTAACTATGCTTTTCATAACTATGCTTTTCATTATGGAGTATTATTTTCTCCCTAGATCACCCGCAGCTTTTCTCTGTTCCCCTCTTGCAAACAACCACCATCATGCTAAGGTCAAACTTTGTTATGAGGATTTATAAGGTAAATTTTGTCATTGATTTGGGTCAAGTCCAACATAGTGGGACATGAAAGGAATTGCCAAAGGGTGTAGTTAACCCTGGGATAATTGGTAATTATTTTATACCTTAAACCGCATTAACCTTCCCCATTTCATATGGAGAGGACACAGTTAGTCCGATTCATAAAAGACCCGTTCAACACAGCATCATAAAGAGACATCTCACAGGGAGAGAATCTCCTTGGGAAAAACAAAGATTCATTTTTAGGAGAACTTTGAAAGACATTGTGTCAAAGCAATTTTTCAATCCAATTATCAAACTACTGTAGAGAGGCTGTTTCTTCATGATGCAAACAAAAGGAACAACAAAAATTAATAATGCCATGTGCCTAGTTTACACATGAAGTGCTGTTATAAGGTTTGCACAATGAAATGAAAAGTGAAGAGTGTAATTTCTGTGCCACTAGCGGAACCAAACGGAATTGCCAATATGATGTTTATTTCCAAATTTACAGTAGCCTATAAAATAAGTCATGATCCAGAGCAAAGAAGACTTTTGCCGTTTCTGATGCATTCAGCGACTGACCAAAAATAATAGGGGATAAAAAAAAAAAAATTCAGTGCGCTCACCAGACTAGGGCTGTCAAAATTCATGCATTTAGGCATGCAATAATTTTTTTCAGTTTAACACGTTAAAAATAGCTACAATTAACAAAGCATCAGTTTTTTCCGTCATTATTAGGCTAGCATATGATCATGCTTTTATTCATGCAAATGCTTTTAAACCATTCAAGCGTGATAAGACACAAAAGAGAACTCAGTGTGGTACCGGCGCACATGTCTGTGAATCTCCTGTCTGAGTGACACACACACGTGTGCACAGAAAACCGTTTCAGACAACGCTTGAACAGACAAAATTATGCCAAAATGCCAGTTTTGATGAGTATCCTCACAAGCACAGTCTTAAATGAGTTAAATGAAGTCTTAAATGACCGTAAAGAGCAGTGAAAAAAATAGGATGCTTGTCAGATCCACATCATGTACAGCAGCGGTAGTCTTACAGTGACAGCAGCCTAATAAACCTGCTGCTGTTTGTCATTAAGGATAATCAAAGAACAAAAGAAAAAGAGAAAATCACTGGCTGCTCTTGACTGAATAACGTTTGTAGCTTTAATAATGATTAATCTAGATTTAATTTATAATTTATGAAGACTGTGAAGTGTGATAACTTTATTCAGCTTCTGGATATATCCTACCTAAATCTTAAAGCACTGTTTACAAGATTACATGGGTCAAAAACTACAAAAGCAATAACATTTTGACAATGCAAGAAAAAAATCCAAACCGGTCTGACTGGGCCAATTGAAAGAATTGAGCTCTGATATATTGAAGGGCATATAAATGTAACATTTACGCTAATGGGTTTATGTGAAGGTTGTTTTAAGTTCACTTAAATTAAAAGTTATATATATTTTTTAAAGCTTATTAAATGTTAAAATGTACATCTTTTAATTATACTGTAATGCTAAATGGCTATAAATAATGGCCAATATTGAGAAAAAAAAAAAACTATTTAATAGAGACAAAAGTAGCAGTATTGGTATCGGTGATACTGACTTTCTTTCATAAAAAGATGCCATTAAAAAAATATTTGAAATATATTCTACTGTCTTTATGTTGTTTCTACTTTAATTTGGAAATTAAATGTGAAATTATAACAGTATAAAAATATATTAAAAACTTTAATATTAGGTGAAATGAATCACAATTAATTACAGAAAAATGTGTGATTAATTAATTATTGTTAATCAACAGCATACATTAAAATGCAACTGGCAAGCTTGTCTCTCAAGCCTGGAATACACTACACAACGTTCTCCCAGAATTTTGCCTCGATTTGCAGTCTGTGGAAGTCGAAGCTAGTTGCCGAAAGTCAAAGCTTTTTTGGGCAGTCAGAGTTTGTGTAGTGTATGATGGGCCCACACTTCTGTTTTTTCCCCCAACTTCAGACTGTGATTCCATCCAGTCAGAGGACATCAAACATGTTTGATATTTTGAGCCATTTTTATAACACGTGTCTCCTTCTCCTAGCAACGAAACGCATGTTTTGCTGCTTTCACGCCATGTCGTAATTACCGCAATTATGATATGACAACCCGTGACGTTCCACTTGGAGCTGTTCACATCCTCTGTTTCAGGATTGTTTTTCTATGGCAACACTATCAATGCCAAAATAATGCTGAGTTCACACCTTATTGTAATAACCATAATTACGACATGACAACACATGACATTCTATTCAGAGCTGTTAGTCTTTGACATATTAGTCAATGACATATGTGTTTCTATTGCAAAACCATCAATGCCAAATTTAATCTGCAGCAGTCAGATGGTACAAGTCGGAGCTCTCCGAAAATTCCCAGTTGAAAAGTTGATTACGAGTTCTACGAGGACATGAGCGCTTTTTACTACTTGGAATCTTGAAATTACGCAATTCCGACATGGCACAAACGCACATTTTCTGTGTGAGTTTGATGTTCATGGGAGTGACTTGAACATCTGGTAGTGTGTGATCCTTTTTTTTTTTTTTTTTAAACCATTTACAAAGTTGGCAAGTGTATGATGCCTAATGTAATATAAATATGTAAGGCTTTTAAAAGTTGTGTAGTGTATTCCAGACTTAAGATATTGATTGTAGTGAAAATGACCTCAAAGGACTTCAGTATAGATTGGGTCAGAGTAGCGCCATCATTTTTTGACAGGAATGAAAATAAGGCTTTGAGGGATAGAAGTACAGTGAGTTCAACTGATTGTAGCCTACTGTTGTTTCACAACATACCGATTGTTCATCTATGAAACATCCTTCCAAAAACTTTTAGAAAAAACTCCATAAAACAGTTTTGAAAGTTGTCAGTTGTGAAAATTACATCTTCATACAATGCATGTTATTGTAAAATCGATCCCTGACAGTCTCGGTTTCATCCGTGTAAAATCAAATATGGCGTGTACTTTGACTATGGACTATTTCTGTAATATTGCTGCAGTGCTAATCTGGTTGCTAGATTTGTACATTGTATTGGATGGTTTTATTTTTTTCTTTAGCAGAACCTTATGGTTGCTTTATATTTGTATTATTTTTTTTCTGCATAAATCATTACTATTGGTTACCCTTTACGTCTGACGGTTTTGCAAATATTCAACTTTACTCAGAAAACCCACATAGCTATAATAACCTGAAAGTTGACGAATACATGATGCGATACACTTACTGCCTCAGATGCGTTCCCGTTCTAATGATGGACAAAACCTGTATGTCCGAAATTTTCTGATTGCATTGCCAAAAACCTTGTAACTCCATTTGAGCTTGATTTTGGGAAAATGTTAATAAAATAATGACATTATTATTTTAATAAAAAAAAATTAATAACATTTTTTCCTTAAAAGAAGCATCTGGGGAGATATGTTTCTGGCCAACAGCAACTTTATGGGTAATAGTAGGCTATACTGGTAAAATTATAAAATCATTTAAAATCAAAACAATATTTGGTAAGCAATGAGCGTACTGTACAATCAGCTGGTCATTGAAGCAAAGTAAACTCATTCAGGGTGATACAAGTTTATTTTTTGATAATGACTGATTGACTATGGCTTGAGGAAAAATGTCTGAGGACAAAAATGTAACTTTCTGTTTCAGCCGTTGCAGCAATGAAAAATCATAACAATAAGGTTTTTAAATGCCCTATAGAAAGCCAGTAAACACCTCCCAGCTACATCATTAAACCAAAATTGCAAAAGCTTTTAACACAACTTTATATGCGCATTACCGAAGGTTTAATCCTTTGGACTCCCTGGTTGTACAGACATTCACTCTCCCATTAGGGCTCAGAAAGGCTCAAGGACAGGTCCCAAAAACTTGATCCCACTCAGGGTCCACTTTTTTATTTAACAGTGAGGAGAAATAGGTTCTAACTGTGTCTGAAATGTCGCTTTCAAACATGTCTAGTGCTACGGCCCTGATGCTGGCACAATCAATCACATTAGAGCAGTGGAAGTGGGGAGATGTGACAGCACAGAAACACTTCAATACAGATGTTTCGTCCGTCCAAGAGATCACCTCACCATAAAACAAAACAGTCAAAGAAAAACACACTCAAACGTTTTTTTTTTTTTTTTGTTCCAACCCTATAAGTGAGTGTGATTAGTTATAAAGGATCGTATTGCTCAATGGCTGGAAGAGAATTAGAGATGATAGTGGAACTGAATCAATACTGTTTACCTCTCTAAAGTGTGACCATATCTATCAGTAGCTCCGGGTTGGCTTTGGATTGCTTTTATCCAACACTGTATTGGCGACCAGGGGAGAACCTGAGGAAGAGAAGTTTTAGGACATAACTCTAATTTTGGTGCTATTGATAAGCTGCTCAGCCAATCAAAATAAATGATTAAGGCAGGCAAGAATTAATTAAAGCGCCACCAATGCCTTTTAAGACGGACACACAGGCTAGCAACAGGACATTCATTTTCCGCCAACAAATCATGATTTCCTCTAGCAGTCTTGCTACCAAAAACAAATTCAATTAGATGTATTATATGTAAAGTAAATGTCAGGAAGAGTTTTAATTCTCGTTTGGGATAACAGGAAAATGTACAGGAATTACTGTAACTTGAACTCAGTATAATAAGATGAGAAGGGAAATGCAACATTGGACAATAGTGTGAAGACAGATTCATTGTAGATATACTGACTTGGTAATTAACTTCACCAAACAATTGTGCTTCCGAAGTAGCTTATCAAAACCTAGTTAATTTATTTGGAATAAATACATGAGCATGAGTGAGGAGTGTGCACGGATAAACACATGGAAGGAATTTCCAAATATTTAGGCTATTAGGAAGGACTTTTTTTCTCTCATTCTGTCATTCACCAGACTAATGGTTGGCGTTTGCCAAATTGGAGCTGCTCTTGTGTATGACATGTGTTAATATCGGTTGCCAGTGATCAAGAACAAAGAGAATTTTCTTAGAATGAAGTAATCACCTTTATTTATAAATGACAAAACATGAGGATGAGAAATCATAAAAAAAACCCAGTTGTTTCAGAGAATTCATTATTTGTGCTTGGGATTTTATTAACTTAAACTAGCTATTAAACTGAGAATAGCATACAGGTCCTGGACAACATTGTCCATCCATTGTCCATGTACTTAAACTCACATTGTGCAGAGAAAAGCAACTAAACAAACCGATGACTTCTTCTTCCTTTTGCACGATACAAGATTAACATTTAATTTATCCCATTACAATGCAATTGCTTTGAGATAATGTTCCAGATGTCCTGCTGGGCTCATTTAAAGACTTGAATGCAAAGGGTGAATTACTTGCATCCCCAGTTTAAAATAAAATAAAAGACAGGAAAGAGGGTAGTGACATAACACTACATAGATTAGCCTACAATCCCATCCCAAAAGTGAAGGGGAGACATTAGAAAACAACACAATTAAATTATGACACCTGACACTTAGACCCTGCCTCTGTGTAAAATCCTAATAGACTGGCTGTGGAGAGTGAGATGCTGTCAGACGATTAATGTGTGATCACACGCATTAGCACCGCTCATATTCAAAAATCCTCCCATGGAGCTTTTTTTGTGCTTCAAATGAGGACATTAACACAGACTATTTCAAATATCTTTCACAAGTTTTAAATAACTATGTCACTGATGGCAAGTGCCACAAATGGTGTGAGTGAAGATACACAGATGTTTACGACACCTAATGTCTGGAGATGATCTAGTAAGTATGTCCTAATACCAGAGATTTTAGATGGTTTCTGTTGTACGAAATAAACTCTGAATTTGTAGCATGCTATGGTTTAACAATGCAATCTATTATATGGCTAAAGTCAATGTAAACTGTAAAAATAAAGGTTCTTTATTGGCATCTACGGTTCCATGAAGAACCTTTACCATCTATAGAAACTTTCCATTCTACAAAAGGTTCTTTGTAGTGAATTTTTTTATGTTCTTCACACTAAGAAAAACTGAAAGGTAAAATACACTCTTAAAATAAAATATCAGACTGAACGTAAGCTTGCTAAAACAGTGGCAAAATATTATCCAATAGCTACTGGCCTAAGTGATGTCAACGAAAAAGGAAAGTCGTTTAAGCAAGTTATTATAATTCAATGAAATATTATGAAAACTAAATACTTGTCTTTGGAATAACATGCATTAAGGGTAATTTTTGATTTCAAGTTGACTTTAACAATATATAATAATACTAATAAAAATATAAGCTACATTTGGCAAACAAAAAATAGCATTTATAAAATATTCAAATCCATTACCTCTGGGGAAAGTGTGTGTTTGACAGTCAACTGAACTCACCCACTCATAACACAAAACACAATCAACACCTACACATACCCACAGCTCACAGACTGACCGTGGGCATTGGATATCAGCAAATGATTACACAAATCCTCTGTTTGTGTGATCACAAAGCACAAAGACACATTTACATTATTTTCTGTCAACATATCTGGGGCGTTTTGATGTAATAGCTGTGCTGCCAGGTCCATGAGGCATTTCCCTCTTCGAATAGAGCACAGATGATCTGATCCCTAGAAATACATTTGTTGCACATTTCCTTGATTGAGTAGCCACATTTTTTTAAAAGCACTATCTTGGTGAGGATCACATACGCTGCATGTTGTGGACGTCGCCATGAGCAAAGGCAATACATGACAATAGAAACAAAAGCAGCCATATTAATGTCTGAAATCTACAGCTAGACAAATGTAAAAATCCAGCATGCTAATGCTATAAATAGCAGTGAACATTACTGGTAATGGAAGATAAGCCTGGGATGATAATACAATCACCACAAAAGATAAAACAGGACTGGTGTGGAGGAGTTGGTGGGGGGGGGGGGGGGGGGGGGTTGAGTTTGGGACACTGAGTAGTAGATGGAAAAGTCTGCTCTTTTAATTACTCGTACGTCTCTTCTCATAGCCTCAAAATTAGCCGTGCTGAAATGATCTGTATTTGTGGGAAAGTGAAAGGAATCAATTTGCATGCTAAATATAACCCTGCAAATTCAATAAAAGGCCAATGTTAATATTTCCAGCGGTTAAGATAATGGTGGGCACCACTGCTAAATTTAGTCTTAATGAATCCTTTAAAGAGAAATGACATTTTAAGCTAAAAGATTACAATACACCATACTGCTTCCACTTCACTTCAGCTTGTAAAATAGTGTGAAAAGTACAATTATGCATTACCGCTGCATCTTATGTTTTGAATTACGCAGTCTTCATTTATCTTAGTGAAGCAGTTGTTGTCTCGCCGTGGTGGTTTGGGGAAACAAAGAAAAACTCGGCACAATTCATAGTTCCAATTATAGTTTGAACAAAAAGTTTCAAGCCATTGTTCCTAGCTACCATAGTTGATTTTTCAGGGCTCAACCCAACATAAACAGCATCCTTTTTATCTGTATTATTTAATGTGCACCCAGGTTTCAGGCACTACTACCTAAGCTTTTCAATCCACAGAGTCACCTGTGGACCCACAGGCACTGTTAAAGACCCCGATCAGGCTTTAGGCAGGGGAGAATCATGGCAAAACCTCCATCCTCCTGCTCCACTGGGCCACGGCAGACGGATGATTCCTCAAGGTGAGATTTTTTTTTTCTCTGTTCAGTTGAGCTGCATTGATTCGACGGCAGCAGGCGGATGTCACACATGCGCTGAACAGTGCTCAATGACTTTGCTATCCCATTCCCATTTAAATTGCCTCTACTTTCCCTCTCTGACACCTGTTTAAATCAATGTCTTCCTCTGCAGGTCATGGGCTGAATGTACTGAGGCGCTCACCAGCCGGCTCTCAAATCCACTAAAATCAACACAATAATTGAAATATTTTCAAGCTGATTACACTGAGGCCCGAGGCTCGGCTGGTTGCTATGAGTGTGCTCCTTGGTTGCTAGGGGGAGTAAATCATCTTGCATTATTTGATTTTTGTTACTGATATGAAAGCGCTAGTCCCACGATTAAATGTCTCACAGTCAAACACCTAGGGGACAGAGAGGAGAGACAAAATAAAACAGTCGACGTGAACCTGTCAAATAGCATTTCAAAACTTTTCCTGTCCTGAGGGCTCAGGCGCAAATCTGCCTGCTTATTTGTGTTTGTTCCAGCTGAAATGACAAAGCGAAGAGCACAGGCTGATTGAAGGAGAGCAGAGCAAGCATGGTTGAAATGTCAGGGAATCACACATCAATCTGAGCTCTGGTCACATCATCAGCCTCTCTTAGCGCTTTGTCCTGCTCCTAAACTAACTCTGATTGAGTAATTCAGGAGTGTGATCCAGGTGGTAAGTGAAGTGGGATGAGAACAATTTAGGCAGTGCTTGAACTGCTTTTTTTTTTTACCTCACACTGAAAGAAGAAACGTGGCTCACTGTAGGGCCCAACACATAGTCTGGTATTTGACTGACAATTCAGGTGTTTTGTTATATATAATATAACATTTTACACAAAGAAATTAATGGTTTAAAATCTTTGTTATTTTGGCTTATTTTGATTAGAATTTGAAATGTGGATAAAGATGGGAAAATTGCTTTATGTGTATAATGATAGTTTCAAATTATATGGAGACCATTTTTATTTCAAATTATGCATAATCTGCAAATTCTCATTGTGTTAATGAAACAGGCAAAAAAATAAATAAATACACTCACATATAGCAATTTAGTCATGTCATAAAAGCGTTTAGTCATATTATTTATCATGGTGGCAGACATTGAAATCACATGACAAGCCAAACTACTTATTTCATCTGTTTTTATCGGATACTTTTGCTCAAAGAATAAATAGTCTTATTGTGAATAAAGCATTTCTACTACATCTTAGAAAACCAACAACTATTGCTTCCATGCCCCTAGACTGTCATATTGGGCTGTGCCACATACACAACAAATACTGAGTGCCCCTCTAACACTCTTAAAACAAATAAGAATATGTTTAAGGTACAACTAGGATTTGTATAATCTAAACCCTATTCATTTGCATTATTTTACAAATGAAGCTGCACACCCTGCTGAAAAGAACTACAGCTTATGTTCCCTGTTCCATCATTTTCAGCTGTATTGGACATTTAAGCTTAAGTGTAGCAATAAAAGATGTAAAAAATACACATTTTAACAATCCACTGACAATTAACATTAATTATTTAATTTGATCTGACCTCTTCAGAATAATGTTTAGAGCTGTCAAATCGATGAATTAATTGCATCCAACATAAAAGTTTGTTTATATATATATATATATATATATATATGTGTTTGTGTGTGTGTGTGTGTGTGTGTGTGTGTATACACATATTATATAAACACAAACTTTTATGAATAATTGCAATAAATCGACTTGACAGCACTAGTTCTAATATTTCTTCAAATAATAAAAACTAAATCTGATCCATGATTTTGACCATATTTGTTTATTAAATTGTGTTTTGTTCTCCTCATCAGACATTTAGCAGAATTAGTTTGAAGGCATGTGAAACACATCAGAGGCTGCTGGTGTCTGCCTTGCCAAATGAGATCAGTGTTCGTAATAATAGGGAGGTCAAGTGGAAGGGTCACTTTTCAATTCTAACCCACAGAGTGAACATTAAAATGTGCCTGCTGGATTTACAGTGTGATAAACACAGCAGCTAAGTGATATACTCGCAGAAATCCAGGTGTAGAATCCTACTAGCTAAAAAAAAAAAAAACTACCAGCAGATGTGTCTTAACACCGGCGGCGTTTTGCTTCCATTTAGTACCCAGATTGCAGGTTCAGCTGTACAGTAATTATGAAGCATTATGTTTGCTGAAATCACAACACAGTGTGATATCTACTGACAAATTAACAGTGTATAAAAGCAAAACTGTTACACTGTTATCTAAATACTGTGGTAATAAAAAGTATAATGGGTAATCATGTTGACGGTATCAATTAGGAAGGAAACAGGAAAGAAATAATTACTATAATGATTGTTGTGAGGTAATCACTCCTTCTAGCCTATATCTTGAAAATAAAACATGCTCAGAGAATCTGAATAAATCAATCCCATAATTTCACGCAAATGAAATGTGCCACACTGCGTGCGTTAAGAGTTTCCTTCTCTTTCTCGTGCTCCGCCGAGGGGGGAACGCCGGCTGATCTGAGGCCTGCCCCTAAATAAACATGACGCCCGCCGTCCAGAGGCCTTTCATTAGCCTGCAGTCAGCCCGGCGTGTGGCAGTCAGATCGATAAGGCAGTCCGGCTCTCTTATTTACCAAGCAACACATTTCTTGTGGTGGAGTTGTCTTTTTTTAATAACCAGCCTCTGTTTAACCGCTTTAGTCAGACTCTGTGTGAGACCATCTGGTCCCCAGTCCTGTAAGACTCTCCTAAAACCCAGGCCTGACAAGCAAGAGATATGTCAATGCAGTCCTCAGCACAAAGCAACATCTGCCGTGCCTGACACCCACCATTGTATGGCCATTTAATCTGTCCCCCTCCTCCCCTTAACGGCACACAACAGCTCTCGGTATTATGTTTTGCCACTCAATTAGCATTATCATCCCGCTGAAATAGAGGCCAATTTACCTTTAATGACATCATTGTTAGATGAGTGACAGCGGTCCGGGTCGTGGCTATCGCTAGATAAACGAAGGCCGGTCCCTGTCTTCCCAACTGGCCAGCACGGCAGCAGCGCGGTCGCCGCCAGCCAATCACGGCGGACTTCCCTCAGCCCTTCACCAGCGGCATTGTTTCCTCCAGTTCACAGAGGCAGTGTGGTGGAAAATTGAGTCCAGATTCATTAGGTTTCCAGTGTGCCGCTCGAGTCAGTTAAATTGATACATTTCCTAACAAAATTGAAGTGCTTTTGTGCCGCCCGCGGATGGCTGGTGACCTCACTCGGCCCACTGAGCAGCCGAAGCGAGCTGATGGATCCATTAGACCGCTTAGACTGCTTATTCCTTCCCCTCCATCTCTGACTGACACTGTAAATCTGAACCAATTTCAGACTCTAATCACCATTACAAACCCCTTCCACTGTCCATTTGTTACTCTGCAATTCGAATACACTGCACAGATTGGTCCAAAAATCCCAGTTTAAAGGAGCAGCCCTTCGGTTTCCTCTGGCTAAATGGTTCATGACTGCCAAGACCCTTTTTCTTCCGCCGAGGGAATGGGCCGACATTGCCAAGCGAGATGTAAGGTAAAGATAGACTCTGAAACACAAGGCCTTGGCTCAAGTCCCAGCAGATAGGCAGGAAATTAAAATGGAAAAACAAACTAAATGGAAAAAAATGAAAGAAATATATATCGGCGAAACAGATGTGTGTGAAATTCGAGGGGATGACGGGCAGGGCTCAAGGCTGCACTGCCGGCGGTGACAGAGCAATGTCCTCTGAATAACAATCACTTTACACCTCCAAAACATTTCTTCATCCACTACCCATTTTTACACCAGCTTTTATCTGCCCACTCAAGCGCACCGCTCCGCAGAAGCTGGAGGATATTATTTCCCTGTTGGCCCAAGTCATATAACTCTGCTTAATATGCACTCTATAATTTAAGACACTTCAATAATAACCAGAATGTGCTTTGCCATATTTTTTCCTGAGTTTCGACTTTGCTCAACTTCGAGAAGGCCACTCTCAGCGCTTGTGCATAACAGGTAGGAAACAGGTTTGGCGCATTCATAATTTATTCTCCATTAATTCTCGCCGCTCAATCAGAGGGCTTACGCACAAACCCGTCGAGTTGTCTTGACAGTCTCGATATCTAATTACTGCTGCTCCTCATATCCTCCAAGTGCGGTGGAAATACGTTTTAATTGATATTGAGATGTTTATGCCCTCAGAAAGTAATTAAGATTTTCAATTAATCCCATCTAATTTCTGGACATCTTGCCTGCGTGTCCTTGAGCATCCGCCGATGAATTCCCCAAACATTCACAGAAAAGAAAGAACTTCAATTACGGCGCATTGAATCGCAGCCCTGTAAATGACCTCATCTGAGGCTACATCAACATTTAAATTAAAGCCAATGCAAACTCAATTAAATAAAATCAAGGTGGCACAATCACCCACAACCAATGGGTCACCAGAGATGCAGCTCATCCTGCCTTATTACGCCGGCTACAGTTCTACCGGCACAATAAAAGCCTGCAGCGCGAGGACTCTGCCTTATGAAGGTGTGAGCGAGATGACGAGCCAGGCATTAAGACCAGAGGCTCTTAAGTAATCAATACCACAGTTCCATAAGAATCAATTAAACAGCACACTCACAGAAAGTTCAGCTTCCACTGGGCTGGGAGAAATAATGAGTGCTCTGACCTCTCTTCTCCCACCTTGCTCTCATTCAGTTACCACTTTTATTTGTTCAGAAACACTGTAGCAAGAGAGAGGAAAATCTGGGAAACGCTTTGTCTCCCACCACTTGTGTGGGCATCCGCCGTTCCTGACGTGGCGATGAGCATATTCTGCATGCCTTTCTTTGTAGCGTCCGTTTATCATCTCTTCCAGTAAGGCTATTCAATCCAGGAGCTTCCAAGAGTATATGAGCACGATATGACAACACCTCTATTGGCATAGGAAGAAAACAGAACAATTACCTCAGCATTGCCTGGAATCACCTGCCCATCTAGGCCACAAAAACGGCTGCATTAGGGATTAGGGTGACATAATCTTAGCAATGGCTCGAGAGTGGGGGGCTGAATAGGTTTCAACCCTCTATGCCACGCCGAGATAACATTTGTCACAGGGGTGCCCTGGCTTTCCCATTCATAGATTAGTGGACTGCCTCTTTTCAGCATGTGAAATGGCCCTGGCACTGCAGCGTGTTTATTTGCAAAAGCTAACCTCCCCCCGGGACAGTGGAAACATCTTGTCTTTCTTCAGACGGGCTTCTGTCGGACCTCTTCGGGCAGGGTGAAGCGCCTCCCCTTTGTCTGAGAAAGCGGAAACGGGACTTGGACACAAGCGGAAGGCTGACTCCGTGGCCTAACAAAATGAGCGCTAAGATCCAGTTAAGACCTTCCCATCAGCTTACATGGCTGTGCAACTGCTGATTCCGAGTGGAAGGAGCCCTTGATATTGTGACAACACTAATTTATCAATTTTAAATCCTCTAAAATGGCTTCATAAGAAATATGCTTTAACAAAAAAAGTCACCCCATAGCAGGGATCAAACAGAGCGGCATGGATTGCTTACTTAAACTAATTTTCTTGGTGGGAGTGCGAGTGTGTTAACGCTCTTATTTTCAATTGTCCTCGTACTAAACTGCAGCGTGTGTCATCAAGGCCCCTTTCAGTGAGCTTTAATCAGACAGAGCAACTCCACACTTCTGATTTAAAGAGATTCTGTGCATCTCCAAAGGGCAAGAGTGTAAATGAGATGTGACATTTTATTTGTGCAGTGCTGTTCGGTAAATAAATAAATATCAGTCCATGACAGACAGAGGCTTCCTGGCACAATCTCACGACATTGCACTCTCTGGTTAACTGTCACACCATTAAATTGTCTCTTTCTCTGACATGCTGCCCTTCTGATTGGTTACCAGATGTAAAGTGAGGGAGCACTTGCCAAACAGTTTTCGAAAGCATGAAATTGACATTGTGAATCACATGTGACACCCAGGCTTCTCTGGCTTGTAATTGATCTGCATTTAGAAGATGGTGAGAAAATGCGAAGAGGAAAGAGATGATATGAGCATTACGGCCTCTTTTTTGTCTCGTTGGCTCTGATTTCATCTTCAATTTTACCTGTAGTGTAGAGAACTCAGCAGGGCCTGAGCTATCTTTCGTTAGTGAGACTGTAGTTATTACTCTTTCATGTGAAGGATCTATTCATTCATCCTAATTAAATTGAGCTTTTTAATCTGGTTCTTTTAATCCCAAGTCTTCTGCGTAGGGACCGGGGTGATAGGATTTTGAAAGGCACTACTCCTGATCCACAGACGCATTCTTATCTCTCATTTGCCTCTGAAATACAACTTGAGGTTTGTGCACTTAAGAGCACCACAATTAGATCTTTGAGCCTGGAGCCTTTGGGTATTGAGGAATTGAAAAACTAGCCAAACCTGGAATGGAGCTGGGAATTCACAACTTATTTTGATTATTTTCTTATATTCTTTATTTTACATAATTGGGTTTAAGACTCACGTGGGTTCATAATCAATTCGATAAAAGATCAACATGCCCAAATAAGATTTTTCATTTAAAAAACAGATTATTTCTTTTTTTGTGAGGCGTGTGATTAGATTAGGACATTATTATTATTACCATCAAAGCAAAATTGGATTTATAGATCCAATTTGGATTTAATAGAAAGTTTTATTTTAGATATTATTTTGTATGATTTTCCATCTTGCTTGTGTGTCGATTAGACGAAGATGTGCTCGAAAGTTTAGTAGGGCATAAACGAAGCCAGCAAATACAATAACTGACAACCACCTCCACAGTCTTATTGCTCTACAGAGGGAAGTCATGCAGTTTTCTCTTTAAGATCACGATCAGGACCACACTAGATAAGGCTTGTTCTAGCTGGGTATCCAGAGATAGAGGTCTTACCTGGGAGTCATTTTCAGCATGATCGCCCTTATCTAAGCTGAGCTCTCTCAGTCACTCATAGTCTCTGTTTAACCGCGGCCCTCACTTTACCATGCCACCCATCAGCTTCCAGCCAAAGATGCTTGTTTGCGAGGGATTATGCTCTTTCTGCTTCTATTGCACAAACTATGCACAATGCCATTGCTGTACAAAAAAAAAGTAACCTATTGCAATCACCCTAATCAACAGAGCCAAACGCCAAAGTGTATTAGCACACGCAAACCTGTGCAAACCAGGGAAAGTGGCCATGAGAGAGGATTGGGAAAATACGTTTGAGGTCAAATCGTATGTTTTTATGCAAACGTATGCCATGGGAGAGGGAAAAGGGGGGAAAAAATAAATTGATAGGACGAAATGATAGCCTTGAGAGTTCTGTTGCTAGGATGGCTCTGGAAATGAAAGGAACAATGAATCTTTTAGGCAATTACCTCATTAGATTGAGAGCAGAGCTCTATAATTTATCGGGCTGTCGAGATTAAAGTAATCCACAATGCAGAAACTCAAGAGCTGATCTTATAATGGATATTTTAATCATGTCCCTCAAAAACGTGGAGCCTATTAACTTCCAATTTCAATTTATAAATAAAGAAATGATTTTGCACCTTTTTGAAATTACCAACGCATCCCACAAGACGTTTTCGTGCATTACATTGATGCTTTGAATACATTGAATGAGGAGCATTTTGAATCATATTCACGACATTTACCTAGTAAACTGCTTAAAAAAAAGGCAGGCAGAGGCACATTTATTCATTGTTGAACCAAAACAAAATACCATTCAATACTAAGGATGTTCAACGTTTTTGGAAATTATTTTATTAACCTAGCCTAGAAATGGGAAGGCACGTTGGGGGACGCAATAAGGTTAAAAGTCTGCTGAGAATAGTTTCTATGGTAACGATACAAGTTTATCAAGTATATTTACAACCTCCTCTCCTGAGAGGGGTATTAATGTAGGACTGAGTCCCCAAACGCAAAAGTGAAGAAATACGGGCTCTAATCTTACAAGCTTCCTACCATCAAACATGCAATTAAGCGGCCACACTCACAGCGGTGGGGAAAAACAAGTCTTGTTGGTGGTTGAACAGACCCATCGCCACCCCCTTTTTAAAAGGCTGATACCGTCAAGCCTGATTCAGCTTTTCACAACAGCCAATACTGTGCCCGTAATCCATCAGGTTTGAATTGAAGCACATTATCAACACAAATAGCCTGAATTAGTGAGTCTATGTTCACCCAAACAGTCAAAGGAGAGGAAAACAAACAGCAGCAGGGTGGGAATAGACTGTGCCTGGCCCCTCAGTGACTCTCTTCAGGGGCTCTCAGAGGAGATGCTCTCTATAGTTACCACACTGAAGACTGCCATCTGAACTGCACTAGGGACACCTTTTTTAATATAGCAACATCAAAAAACAAAACTATCACACTTCCTAAAAGCCTCTATTGGATGAGAAATCAAGCCTAATTGCTTCGCTTGATCTAATGTACTTTCATCTGAATTAATAGTCATTTGCAGGCAAGAAATATGCTTTTAATTGTGACATTTCTGTTTTTCTAGGGGAGAGAGCTGTTGTGAAGACCAAATAAGAAGCGCTAAGCAGCTCTTTGCTGTTCACAGGTACAAATGTGACATCACCCAGACAACATTCTACTCAATGAGCGAAAAAAGCCCTCAAAAGCCCTTTATCTTCAACTAAGGATAGTTTTCATCCCAGCAAGTAATTCATCTTTAACCCTCTACAGAGAAAAGAAAGGTTTTAAGCTGACAAAAAAATAAAGCCAGCAGAGGATATGAGCGCGAGCGTGTTGGATAGAAGAGGAGGGGTGAGGTTATATTGGTCAGCGCTGTACCGAGGTATGAATAAAGCGATCGGGTCCTTAAAAGTCTATTGTGAATTTATATTGGAGAGAATAGCCATATTATCATCTAGTTGCTCTACGGTTTCGAAGTCAAAGTCATATCCGATGATGATTGGCTTGCTGGAATGTCCTGATGGAAAGGTAGAGCCCATCGCATCGCCATCTCCATCTCACGTCGCATTGGCATATGCGGCTCACTGAACCCTAGTTGTGGCCAAAATTGAAGAGCTTACACAGAGGAAAATAAATAGATGGTTGAATAGCAATCGCCCGTGCCCCTGCACCTTTTATCAGTGGGAATCTAACAGCCGTGCTGTTTCAGAATTTCAGTTTAGCTTCCGATTAAGGTATGTCCCGGCATTTTATTCCCTACATCTCTATGCTTCATAGCTCCCAAAGACTTGTGGGTAACTGCCTATTATCCAACAGTTCCACTCCACTGACCCTGCCAATAAAACTTTTCATATCCCAATAAATGAACTCGATTGCAGCGTTCTAAACATTTACACTGCGCTAACAGATCATCTCCAGACCTTGGAATTGGCTAAATTCCCTTTTCCTGATGAATATATAGAAGGAGATTAGAGATATGATAGCTTTTCAGATTGCTGCACCCAGAGAAATTAGTTTAGTGAGCGTTTACAGAAGCTAAATTGGAACCATTAAATAGCGGATTGAATTGATGGCACATTCATTGTCTCTCCATCGGTATCACTGTAAAATCAATTAGCCGTCACTTTTCCATTCCCAATAAAGTATGATTGTCAGCCACGGATGGCTACAGAAAGCCTGACAGCCACTCGGAGCGAAACACCCATTGCAAAACAAATTTGCGCGCTGGGCGACTGCTAGTAAATGTGACCTGTAATTGTGTGGGGAAGCGCGCTAGTCTTCATCAAAAAGCCAAATGTGCATGCTATGGATTATTAGTCTGAAATACTGCCCTGGCCATCTGGAGAGAAGCTCATGAATTCTTTAAAGTGTTGCACTGCTCAGACAAGTCAAAAAATGTTTATTGATTTTTTCTTAATAGTTGCGCTTTGATATACGCAGCATACGCATATGGTAGCGGCTGTGTTTAATGATCACAACAAATGTATGAATTATGCAGCAGGGTCCCTTTTCATATATAATGAAGGACAGTTAGCAAAGCAGCTATGTTCACCACTATTTTAGTTAATCATCTCCTCGGAGAACTATAAATTACATGTAACCATGGAAATTCTGTGTACAAAATGCACAATGTTCAAACAGTACTGGAACCACAATTATGTTATGTGGGCGAGGAAAGAAATCCTGTGCAAATATCAAGGCTTTGAGCAACATAATATCTATGTTTCTAGATCATTCTGCATGAATGTTCTCAACGACTATATAAAGCAGCACGCATCACCCGTAAAATAATAAAAAGATTTCAGGGATATATTATTTCAACCCAAAGAAACAAACGATAATTTACTAAAAGAAGTAGATTTCATAAAATTGTTACAACATTTTTTAATGCTTTATTCAAATGTCTGTTTAGGTTGGCTTCATATAGTTATATTTCCTATTATTATTTTGTTAGATAACCAGCACTTCAGCCACGCATTTCACTACTAAGTGTTAGTGTCAGTTTAAATGCATTGAAACAAGAAATTTGTTGAACAAGAATACAAAAATGCCATAAGTGCTCCGGGGAAAGAAACAAACCAGATTTTGTTTAGCAGTCCAACGTTTATACCTTTATACTGTTGTATTACGTACTCTAGTCAT
This sequence comes from Rhinogobio ventralis, assembly GCA_039654625.1. Lineage (NCBI taxonomy): Eukaryota > Metazoa > Chordata > Actinopteri > Cypriniformes > Gobionidae > Rhinogobio > Rhinogobio ventralis. The sequence goes on from CM077196.1 coordinate 17,819,585, forward strand.
TTTATTTATCCATTTCATCATAATCTTTTACTGCGTTGGAGCCATCTTCTTTTAGTATCATGTATCTGAGAGACAGGTTCAGTCTGGTCAGCTGTCTGTTTCAGAAACAAATCAAACTGCATTATGCTTGTCAATTTGCCAAAGGCGTTACTGGATGTCCTCAGAGATTAAGACTCTCATTTTGCCTTCTAATAAAATCAAATGGGAGTCTTGCAGTCCTTTTCTTTTGTGCGTGGAACGCTATTATCTTTGCATTGAATGAGGTTTGTTACCAGATTGTTGAGCCTAATACCACTATTTCTGTAAGCAACACATTAGGATGTGCCAATGCTGTGAGTGGCTACAGTATCACATATGTTGAGAAATGTTGAGGGGGGAGACACAGATTTCATTAAGCAGCCCATAACAGATGAAGACCCAGCGAGGACCAAGGCATCCAACACCAGCAAACACAGTCTGGATGAAGGAGGAGGTTATTAATTGGGGTTAATAAAACATTTGTGTAAAGAGTTGCCAGGACACAGTCTGTCCACACTCAAACACACCACTAATGCACTTTAAAACCTATATATATATATATATAAATAAATATAAATATAAATATATATATTTCTTACTATTAAAAATTATAAACTCTATTTAGATACATTGTGTGATACAATTTTTGGAGTTATGCATGACACTTTGCCATGTGCACAATTATTGCATTTCAAATAATAATGTAATTAATATAATAAAATGTAATTAATATAATGTAATATAATATAATATAATATAATGAAATATATATTATAATATCATTTCTGGATTCCCTGTGTAGTTAATACTGAGATCCATCAAAAGCCTGGTGTAGTTATCTCTTTTGAAGGAAATCGTGTTGTTTTCACTGCCAGGCCGAGCACCTCTTTTGGGGTTCAGGTTGCGTGTGAGATTGACATGGGGTCGGGGTTGCGGTCAGGTTGGCCCCAGGTCGCGAGACGTCCAGGCAGCGAGTCGTTCACGCACCAGCTGAGGAAGCCTTTAAAGTGAGGGAGTTAGTTGAGGTGGGAAAGGTGAGAAGGTCTACAGGAGTGTTTTCTCATGAACCTGGCTGACCTGGGGCGGCACTTTCTGTGGCACATCGAGTGCTGATTTTGAGCAAAGAGGCAGGGTGGAAGCGGGCCCACAGGTGCTGCACAGATGCCTTGGGAGCACGGCAAGAGGCTCTGGGACACAGAACCAACAGCAGCAGCAGCAGACTGGAGGAGGCTCGCGGCTCCCTCCTAAAGTGAGACCCTCACATCTGCTTCACCATTCTCCTGCAGTAATTACCTCTCACACCCACTGAGCAGATGACTCGCCCCTTACCGGTCACACCCCGGCTCATCTCCAACCCAGTACTAGCTCTGACAAGAGAGGGCTCTCAATGAAAAACCACATTTTTTTAATGTGCCTAAAAAATGACCCTGAAAATGCTGAATCGAGATGCAGACATTATTAGAATGTTTTCTTTAGACTTTTTGAATGATGCCCCTTTATGTTGCTCTTAAGTTCTGTAATTACAGCACCCTGCACTGCATCAGATACAGAGAGCAAGATAAAAAGCAGAGGAGCTGGTAATGGAAATCTGTTTGGAGAGGTGCGGATTCTAATATCTAATTTCCCCTAATAAACTATAACCGATTTAATCTCCACCTTATCAGGCCAAGATTTCAACACTTTCCTTTTTAATTGGCTATTTTGTAATCTTGATTCCCAGTGGAGCTGATGGTCTGTCTCTCCCTCCAGAGGGCTTGCATGAAATCAGTTTGAAACGGTGTGTCAATCTCATTCTGAAGTGACCATCTGGCCGGCATACAGGAGTCGGGGATGGCATGCCGAACCCCGGGGTCTCGGGGAGGCAATCAGCAGCAGCTTTACACAATGTGTTAATGCAAATTTATTAGAGATTTCCTATTGGCCGCTTTAATCTGCTTTGTGTTGTCTCCAGTCTTGGGCTAAGGACCTAACAGAGGACAGAACACACGGAGCATGCAAGCGCACACACACACACACACACACAGATCACAACAGGGCTCTGGGCATGTCAGTACCGTTGCTTCAAGCGCATGAGTTAATTTCTTTGGGGATGAATAAAACATTAAAAACAACAATAAGCTCGATATGAACATTGGGCTCAGCATCCATGTATTCTTTTGCAATAAAACACATTTGCTTCCCAGACCGTCAAATTCAAATGACGACACTTGTGTACATGTGCCGTTGACCTATAGTGTTTTAAGACTTGCAATGTAATACTGCATTGAAGTTCATTCATGATAGTATGGAAATAAATAACAACAGATAACTAATTCAAGAGATAGCACATTCTTTGTTTGTCTATAGCATATGAAACAATTCAAACTCCAAAACGGTTCACTTGAAGGCAAGCCGAACGCATTACACAGTTTCAAGGTTATTTATCACAGCAATAACAGTCCGGCGGTTGTGCGAAAGCTGCACTTGTTTGTGTTGTCTGTTTTTATTACGATAACTGCAAGCGTAAGTTTAATTTGCTCAATTTTGGATTCTATTGAGATGGCACTGTAATACTATCAGTCTCACTTAATTTTGAAGTAATTAAACATATGTGCAGGGCAGCGGTATTCTCAAAGTTACATTATCATATCTGTGCGAGACAGGAAGAGGGATTTGTGAAAGTATGGGCACTGAACAGGAGTTCTATGCAAACCTTTGATTTCATTTTAACTTGAAATGTTCTTTAACAAAAGCAGAGAAGTAAGAGATAAAGAAATGGAGAAAAATACATTCCCATTATTTTTAATTGGACAAGCACTTTCACTTGACACTGTGGAGAGAGCCTTTACGAGATAAGTTAAGTGAGTTGTTCCACAGAGACGGAAAAAATAACTATTTCTAATTCAGTTCAAAAGGCTAGGGCTTTAGAGTTTTTTTCTTTCCTGGACGACAGGACAGAATCGCTGTAAACAATTGCCTTTCTCTGCCAGGGAACTTGTTCATTTGCGCCTTAGCATGCTCACGTGCATCTGCATACAAGCTGCTTATTTAGCGGTAAGTTATTACTGCAAGTGCTCCGTTGCACTGATAAAGGTTAAAAAAGATCAAATAATCCTTATTGCCAAGCTGACCTCGAAACATTACGGTGAGATTGCATGTAAGAAGCGCAATATGACATTTATCAATACGAGAGACATTTTAAACAGCATACAGTTACAATCTGGTCATCATCGCTGACTGACATCTGAGCAAATGTGTTCATTCTGTATCGGCTGAGAATAATGGGAAAAGCCCTTGCATTATTGCCAGCTCTTCCTGGAAGCTATAGAGCCTGTCATTAATCCCAACTGTCTGTAAAATTGAAGCAATAAAAACCACTCGCTGTACATCAAATATCTCAGCAGTGATGCTCAAGAAAAAATATAGATCCGCAGACAAATAAAGAGATTTATCCGTGATTGTTTCAGTTAAGATTCCTAGGCTCCCCGCATTCCCTTTGTTGTACATGAGAGAGACATTACACCCATGGCAGCCCATGACCTCATTTGCTGAGAAGAAATTTAATTAACAAGGCAAACATTGTCTGTGACAATGCCTCTGCTGAGACTCCAGCAGATAGCAGCTACTGCCCAAACCGGCATCGTAACAGTGTGACAGGCGGCCTTAAAAACACACACGTCCGCTCCCACAAACACGGGTGGTATTAAAGCGCTGCTTTGAAACAGCACATTTTTCTAACGCCCAGGCCAATAAGAAAATAAACACACTGCAATAATTGCTCCAGACCCTGCGCAGCAGTCAGCCATCCACGCGCTCATGAAAAAAAGATGTGTGGAGTTTTGACTGCAGATGCCAGCTGAGCTGACAATATGCTCTTGGTTCTCAGCCACATAAAGAGAGGGTGGGACCCTTTGGCCTTTTGCATCATAAAGCCATTCAAATCTCTTTGTAGCCCACTGTAAAGTGATTGAACGGAAAGGGAGGGCACCGATTTGGCAGCACATGGCATGAGAGGCATCGGACGGCTGTCATTCATAAGGACTGTCTGTACCTCTGTGTAGCTGCCCTAGGGATGGGTGTTAGTCATTTAGCCCAGGGAGGCTGATTACAGAGCTGTGTTGGCTGAGATCATGTGGACAGAATGGGGACAAAATAGAAATCAGTGGGCAGTGGATGCTCGGGCCTTGCACAGAATACACTGCTGTGACGCGATAAACAGCCCATCATTTAGCCACACGTCTGCTGAGGCTACAACCTCCGTCCAAGTATCACCACACAGCATCTTTCAACATAAACACTGGTTGTGAGCCATCACGATAATGTGAGCCATCACTTTTTTTACATTTTGAACTTAATTTGAATTGAGGTAGCAAACGGGAGCAGAATTACAATTAAAAATGTAATGCAACGAAGTAGAATTAAAATGAATTAATTCAAAGACAGACAGACAGAGACAGATAGATAGAGAGATAGATAGATAGATAGATAGATAGACACAGATAGATAGATAGATAGATAGATAGATAGATAGATAGATAGATAGATATATATAGATAGATAGATAGACAGACAGATAGATAGAGGTCCAAACAATTCAGAAACTGTTGACCTGCAGTCCTACTCCTTTTATTTCTAAAGCTTTTTTTTGCCTTTGTGACATGCCTGATTCCCATTCAAGGCTTGGATGAATTGGATAGTTAAACTCTGTTGTGTCTTCATGTGGTTGGAAATGCCTTCCATGCTTTATAAATGCATTCCATAATGTACACACAGGGTTTATTCCACCCATTATTGTAAGAGCAATGCCTGAACAAGCAGAACAATAACAGAGCTAGTGCTCCATTACCCCAGCTTCCATTCATGCTAATGATGTGCACCATTACTCTTCTTCCTGCTTTGGCTCCTGTGCTATTTCCCTGACTTATGGTGCCATATATAACCAGCAGAATCATACAGGATGTAGAGGTTCTTTATGATGATGTAGAGCACAAGTCGAATCGACACCAAAATAACACCAAGGTGTTGCCACGTCGGCTTCGCTCCTCCTTTTCCTTAGGACTATCCAGTGTGAAAGCATGTAATTGGGTCTGTGAGGATATTAAACTCATAGCTAAAGAGTCTGCATCAAAAGCAAAAAGCACAGCAAAACAATTTTAAGCCTAATTTGATATGAGACACGACCGGCCCAGTGGCGGCACGCAACAGAGTCATTTACGATAAGGATTAAGCTTGCGCAATCAAAAGATAGAACAAGATAATGTGGCGAGATACATTTGGAACACAAGCAATTAATGGAGGAAGCATGACACGAGCTGCTAAAGATGAAGGAGGAGAGAAGCTCTCAGCACTTCATCATTATTAATGACAAAGACGCCTGCGTCCCGCCCGTCTCTGGGTGCCTGCCGCTGAGGCTGCCGTATGGTTTGGGGAAGCCAGACGGAGCTGTCAGAGGCCCGTCCGGGTGCTGTGGCTGCTGTCTATTACTCATGTGACTAGTGAACCCACCAGGCAGAAAATGACTGGGTTCACAAGGTGATTAATGAGCTCTCGACCGCCACACGTCAAAATATGACGCCAATTGTTAAGCTGCCGGCCCTCTCCCAGGACGGGCCCTATAACGCACTTTCATTGAAAATCAATTTGGTGTTTCCCTCAAAACGGGAATCGCAGTGTCTTTATTCATTAACACAGTGACATTATGTTTAAACGGTGCAGTTCGTCTCAGTCCCACAGGCAGGATGTGCGATTGTTTTTCATCTCGAAGCACTTCCAGCCAGATATATTTAGTTGCTGGCACCATATAGTGCTGAAAGATTACACTCTTTAAAAGAAGGTTCTATATTGGCTTCTATAGTTCCATGAAGAAAACATCCATGGAACCTTTCAATTTCACAATAGGTTTTTTTATAGAGGGAAAGGGCTCCACCAAAAAATGGTTTTTCTATGGCAGGACTGTAAAAAAAAACCTTTTGGAACCTTTATTTTTAAGAGTGTAGGGTGGTAAAAGAGTCCACGGAGAGCATTTCCCGCATAGATGTAGATGCGAGACGTACAGTAGCACATGGAATGAATATCCAACCGAAGGGAAAATGTAATGACACATTAAATGAATTAGCTTTCCGATGGGCTCGCAATAAAAACCAATGATCCAGCGATCACCTTGCGCTAATATTAGAAATGAGAGAGAAATGTCAGGCAATGAGGAAAATGACCTCTCATCTAGTGTTGCCTATATTTTCCCGGCGCTTCCAGCACAAACACAGCGCGCGAGCTAGGCCATTCGGAGATCAGCGGGTTAGTTCGCAGGAGACTGCTCGCTAGATGGAGACGTGCATTTGATCTGCGCATCATCGTTGAGGAAGTGAACGTGACAGAGCAAAGGGTGCTTGATAAACAGACGCTATCTGGGACACACACTTCAGAAGAGGCCTCTCTAGGGGAAGCCTAAAACCCAAGGTATAACAAAGAAACCCAAAGCAAATTACCCTGACAGGGATGAAACAATAGCAAATTGGACAAATGATATAATGTAAGTCCTATAGTCCCCAGCAGAGCGTGGTTGTTGGCGGCGCTCAGAGGGAATTGGAAATAAGAATAGGCTTTGATGGTAAAGGTCAGGCAAGACAGTAACTCTCAGCATGGCCTCCTCGTCGAAACATCTCACATAAAATCCCTCAGAAACAATCTCTTACCCAGTGTGCCCATTGTAATGTTGTTGTTAATAATGCATTGTATATAAAAGGACCCAGTTTTTATTTCTCAAGAGAGAAGCTTGTGTGCTTGTGGCTTGCAAGGGAAGATTTGAGGAACAATTGTGACAAGCTCACAGACGGATTTTTCTAAACTCAATAAATCAAAGTGCTGGTATTTCACTGTCATAAAGCTCTTGGTGGCTTGGTGATAAATAGCCTTGGTGTTAGACAACTCTTGCAAATGAGTCCATGGCAGAGAGGAGGAACAGGATAACTATTACGAGTGGTAAGAGGCCAAGCGCCTGATTTTATGACCCGCCTGTGCCGTTTAATATATTCTGACAAATTCCCATTAAAAATGTATTCATTATTTTGTCTACATGGAAGGGGAGAGCAGAGGTTGTCTAAGCAATTTCACAATGAACCGAGCTCCTTTTAGTACGGTGATGAGGCAAAATAAAAGTCACAGGATTTGGGAATGAGAGTGGAAGTTTTGACTCAGATATTAGCATAGTGACACACACACGCGCACACACGCACACGCACACGCACACACACACACACAGGTCTGTTTTGCTATCTTCCATAGGTGTAATGGTTTTTATACTATACAAACTGTACATTCTATCCACCTACACTACCCCTACCCCTAAACCTACCCATCACAGGAAACATTCAGCATTTTTACGTTTTTAATAAAACATTGTATATGTACATCATACATTTTAAATATGAGGACATATGAAATGTCCTTATATTTCATGTTTACGTCGTAATACCAGTGTAATACTCGTGTCATTATACAAATTTGTGTCCTCATAAATCACAAAAACAAACACACACACACACACTCAGTTTAACTATCTTTGTGGGGACTCTCCACAGGTGTAATGGTTTTTTTTTTACTGTACAAACTTAATATTCTATCCTCATACACTAACCCTACCACTAAACCTACCCTCACACAAAACTTTGCATTTTTAAATGTTCAAAAAAACATTATTTAGTATGTTTGTTAATCAATTTCCCTCCCACAATGTAGGTGATCTCAGGCTTTACTATGGTTGTATGGACATTTGTCCCCACAATGTAATATAAACCTGTGCACACACACACACAAGTGTATATTGTGGAAAAGGTTCACCAACTATGGGCTCTTTTATCACTCTTAAAGCACACTTTTCACACTCTCACTAGTTTATCTACTTTGTTATACAACATATAACACTGTATTTACATGACAGGATAATATTTTTTTTTACTTCTCTTTTTGAAATTTCATTTCCATCAAATCTCAAATTATGTTTTGTGTTTAGTAACATCCTGTGATGAAAATTACATGTCATAAAATGGTAGATTGTTTTGACTTGCTAAAGCTAATTTCATAGCTAGAATTGTATGCAACCTAAATATAATATTTTCAATCATTCTGCATAAATTGATACAGCGTGACTAGAAATGACGCACAAAAAAAAAGATTATGTTAAAAAAGTGATACTTTTCTGTTATTAGTCTCATATTTCATCTTAGACACAGTTGTCTCCTTGGTAAACAAGTGTACTAACTTTTGGGGATTTTTTTAAAAAAAAAAAGGGCCAAAATTATTTGCTTGGACACAAAACGTAATTTGTGAAAAAAAGTATAAAAAATGTATACATACAAAAAATAATGAAATGGTTTATAACTTAAATCCTTGTTTAGATTAAACGTTTTAAAGTCACCTATCAATGACATACCCGTGTTACCCTTGATACTTTAATATATTATGTGTTTTATTAAACAGGTTTGGATACATTCATCGACAGAAAACTAATGATTGTTATATAGCTTAACACATTTAATCTTATTTAAATCTCGTTTTCTTGATTTACCACGAGTACTATGTTTTACCATGCCTAATATCGATCTAGCTCAGTGCAGTGTGCAACTGTAGAGGTGGAGACAACAACTCCCATGATTCCACAAAATCAAGGTGTCATCAAGCTATGCCTTTGTTTTGAATAAGCGACCTCTAGCGATATATACATCTACACTGACAGGTGAAGTGAATAACACTGATCATCTCTTCATCATGGCACATATTAGGCATCAAGTAAACATTTTGTCCTCAAAGTTGATGTGTTAGAAGCAGGAAAAATGGGCAAGCGTAAGGATTTGAGCGAGTTAGACAAGGGCCAAATTGTGATGGCTAGACGACTGGGTCAGAGCATCTCCAAAACTGCAGATCTTGTGGGGTGTTCCCAGTCTGCAGTGGTCAGTATTTATCAAAAGTGGTCCAAGCAGAGTATGTGAGCGGAGTGGAGCTCCACGCTCTAAACATTGAATAATCACTCCACTCCAGCTCTGCTCCGGGTTCACCATTTCCTGCTCCCCGCTCCACTCCTCGCTCACTGATATGAAAAACAATCGCTCCATCTTCACTCTGAGGAAATTTGTGGCTATTTTTTGCGACAGTATTTGAGTAAGCTCTGAAATATCACAAAAGTTTGGTTTATAACATGCCAAAAACAAAAAACAAAAAAACAAACAAAAAAAACTAACAATAGGAGATAGTTTCAACGTGGTTTACTGGAACACTAGTGTGCAATTTTTTTTCCCTACAACATGCCAAGCTTATTAGGCTTTATCAGCATTAAAAGTTATATATCATTACTGCTTTTTGCAGTGCAAATTTTGTTTGGAAAGATGATAATAGTATGTTTTTATCAGTTATTTTATCTATGGGTCACTACATTACAGATTTCTGCTCATTCAAAATCAGATACAGACAACTGTAAGCAGATAAGCACTGTAAGATTACATTTATTTGAATGCATTAGAGAGAACGATTGTGTGTGTGAATAAGTGCTACCTGTTTAAAATGTGCTTTCACCTGATCATATTCAGTATGTAGAAGGTACAAATAAATTCCTTGAACTATAACTTCGCGCTCATGTCCATCGCTGTCATCATAACCTTTCTTTCTGATTTGAGTGATCCATCTGTATCAAGCTAGTTAAATGTGTTTAATGTGCGAGTTCTGGCTAAAAATGCAGTTATATTATGGGCCATTGGCATGAATTGTACTCGTGAAGGAGCCGTAGTGGAGCACTCTCGGAGCAAGTGAAAACCACGACGCTCTAACTTTTAAAAAATCCACTCCTCACTCCATTCAAAATCATGCCGCTCCACTCCTCGCTCCGCTCCCACTCCACTCCACTCACATACTCTGTGTCAAAGGAAGGAACAATGGTGAACCGGCGACAGGGTCATGGCCAAGGCTCATTGATGCACGTGGGGAGCGAAGGCTGGGCCGTGTGCTCGATCAAACAGACGAGCTACTGTAGCTCAAATTGCTCATGAAGTTAATGTTGGTGTCAGAATACACAGTGCATCGCAGTTTGTTGCGTATAGGGCTGCATAGCCGCGGACCAGTCAGGGTGCCAGTGCTGACCCCTGTCCACCGGCGAAAGCGCGAACAGTGGGCATGTGAGCATCAAAATTGGACCACGGAGCAATGGAAGAAAGTGGCCTGGTCTGATGAATCACATTCTTTTACATCACGTGGATGGCCAGGTGCGTGAGTTGCTTACCTGGGGAACACATGGCACCAGGATGCACTATGGGATGAAGGCAAGCCGGCAGAGGCAGTGTGATGCTTTGGTCAATGTTCTGCTGGGAAACCTTGGGTCCTACCATCCATATGGATTTTACTTTGACATGTACCACCTACCTAAGCATTGTTGCAGACCTTGTACACCCTTTCATGGAAACGGTATTCCCTGGAATTCCCCAGATCTCAATCCAATCGCGCATTGGTGGGATGTGCTGAACAAACAAGTCCGATCCTTGGAGGTCCCACCTCGCAACTTTCAGGACTTAAAGCAGTGGTCGTCAACCCGTCGATCGTGATCGAAACTGCATTGCAATCATTTCACGAATGTCATTTGTGTGAAAATATTACTTAGTCTGTTAACAGACGTTAACACAGGCCAGAGATGGGACACGCTGAAGACGGATGCAAAGAGGAGAGTGCAGATGCGCGGCAGAGAAAATACCAGACAGTGTCTGGGATGCATTCCAGATGAAACTGGACAAATATAAATGCATCTGGTTGTTGAAACCACATACACTCACCTAAAGGATTATTAGGAACACCTGTTCAATTTCTCATTAATGCAATTATCTAATCAACCAATCACATGGCAGTTGCTTCAATGCATTTAGGCGTGTGGTCCTGGTCAAGACAATCTCCTGAACTCCAAACTGAATGTCAGAATGGGAAAGAAAGGTGATTTAAGCAATTTTGAGCGTGGCATGGTTGTTGGTGCCAGACGGGCCGGTCTCAGTATTTCACAATCTGCTCAGTTACTGGGATTTTCACGCACAACCATTTCTAGAGTTTACAAAGAATGGTGTGAAAAGGGAAAAACATCCAGTATGCGGCAGTCCTGTGGGCGAAAATGCCTTGTTGATGCTAGAGGTCAGAGGAAAATGGGCCGACTGATTCAAGCTGATAGAAGAGCAACTTTGACTGAAATAACCACTCGTTACAACCGAGGTATGCAGCAAAGCATTTGTGAAGCCACAACACGCACAACCTTGAGGCGGATGGGCTACAACAGTAGAAGACCCCACCGGGTACCACTCATCTCCACTACAAATAGGAAAAAGAGGCTACAATTTGCACGAGCTCACCAAAATTGGACAGTTGAAGACTGGAAAAATGTTGCCTGGTCTGATGAGTCTCGATTTCTGTTGAGACATTCAGATGGTAGAGTCAGAATTTGGCGTAAACAGAATGAGAACATGGATCCATCATGCCTTGTTACCACTGTGCAGGCTGCTGGTGGTGGTGTAATGGTGTGGGGGATGTTTTCTTGGCACACTTTAGGCCCCTTAGTGCCAATTGGGAATCGTTTAAATGCCACGGCCTACCTGAGCATTGTTTCTGACCATGTCCATCCCTTTATGACCACCATGTACCCATCCTCTGATGGCTACTTCCAGCAGGATAATGCACCATGTCACAAAGTTCGAATCATTTCAAATTGGTTTCTTGAACATGACAATGAGTTCACTGTACTAAAATGGCCCCCACAGTCACCAGATCTCAACCCAATAGAGCATCTTTGGGATGTTGCTGAACGGGAGCTTCGTGCCCTGGATGTGCATCCCACAAATTTCCATCAACTGCAAGATGCTATCCTATCAATATGGGCCAACATTTTTTAAAGAATGCTTTCAGCACCTTGTTGAATCAATGCCACGTAGAATTAAGGCAGTTCTGAAGGCGAAAGGGGGTCAAACACAGTATTAGTATGGTGTTCCTAATAATCCTTTAGGTGAGTGTATTTGGTCTTGGTGGAACAGATCTGCTACGCTGATGCTGCTGTTGATTATTGCTGCTGCTGCAGAGCAAGCACAGGAACTTGCAACTGCCAATACATACACCATACACATTGCTGCTGTGAATATGTAAGACATACTGCTGCTGCACAAATAGCATATATCAATTACCCATAGCAGATCTAAACAGGTGGAACTGGGGAAGGTGGAGAGTTTTAGATGAACTTGCGCTGCAAACTGCTATAGTGAATGGTAACCAGCCATTTTGTTGAGCAGCAAGCACATTGGCTACAGATGCAACATAAACCAATCAGCTTGTGCCAAGTTGTTAACGCTGTAAATATCATCAGCTGCGTTAAGGACCCATCAGCCCGCGCCATCTAGAGTTTCATGACAGAACTAGGCATATATCATATTTTTAGAATGGATTTTCTACATGGTATATGGCTGTGCGAAATAAATCAAATGAAGTAAATGAATGAATGAATGAATGGCTTTAATTAGTTAAAGAAACAATTACATGTAATCAAATCAAATAATCTAAATCCAATCAACTAAGACATGCATCTTATTTTCCTGTTGCGCTCTTCTAAAATACTGGAAATGCCCCTTTTGCCATTTGTTACGCTGCATTTTATTAATTTTGGACAATAATTTTATCAGCTCATTAACTCTCATTCAAATTTCTGTCACGAGACTCTTACATAGACCATCATATTTCTTTTAATGTTAGTAAAATGTTTTTTTTAAAAGTCTCAGCTAAAAAAAAAATGTGTTTCTCAAATGGTGAATATTCTTAATAGGGTGTTTACATAATGTATATTCCAGCTGTTTTATTCATATCTAAAAAAAAACATCTGAAAATTGGCTTAATCTGGTCATGGCAACCATTTCAGTGCTGCTTACATATTTAGAATATAACCAAATTTTGATTAATGTCGAAATAGTCTTGTGCAAGTAAATGCTTTCATTGATTCCATGTTGACAAATCAATTACAGCTCGGTTGAAAAAGTCTAAATGTCTAAGTTATTCCACAGGCCAGAGGCCACCACTGTGTGAGTTCAGAGGAAACCTTTCCCATGGCGGAGAGGGGGGCTGCTCTAGTAATCTCAGTCTAGACCGCGTGCTCCACGGCAGCAGGAGGCAGCCATTCCCGCTCATTAATCACCCGCCGCCGACACCAGAGACATCCTGCCCTCTCGTAAGGACTAAATAACTCCTGCCATCATGAGCAACAGCGTGCTTAAGCACCTGGAAAACTCGCAGAGATGCTGCGTTTGTGCCTTTGTTTATGTGGCCACTCATCAGCACGGCGAGAGGCCTGGGTGCTGGGGACGGACGGCCATTTGGACAAGCTCCCTGCCTCCCTTGACCAGCAGGGTGCCTTCTGCCCAGGCCAGATCAGGCTGAACGGAGAGAGAAAGAGAAGGGAGGGGATTGTCTGCTAGCCACCTCTGCTTTGCCTCATTACAGACTCATCCCAACACTCTGGCACTTCAGCTGGCAGCAAGACACATTCGGCAGCACATAGCACTTTTCCGTAAAGACCAGTCCGGGATGTCCTCTCCAGCCATCACGACAACACAAAGAACATGCACAAATCGGGAGCAAGTGGAAAACAGAGAGGAATGATCCAGGATGGAGGAGGGGGCATTACCATGCATTTGCATCTCTGCTCTCCAGACACGGAGTCAGATTGATTAATGGAGACAGGGCTTGCAAAGTCATAACAGGGCTTCTGCTCAGGTTAAGTGGTGCTTAGATTGTTTTATATTGCCTGTGATTAGAGGATGAAGCTGAAGAGTTTGATCGCTAAGAGTTCACACCCTTTCTAATCAGTGGGGGCCTTTCGATCCAACCTGCCCTGGCAACTTCAATCAGACATGCTTGAGCCATTTTCCTGAGCCTGACAGCCCATTCAGGAATAGAATAGAAGAAAAAAAACAACGTAGGGATAGCAGCGAACAAATGAACATTTAGTGTCAACTATCATTCTGAACAAAATGAATAGGGGTAATGTATTTATTTTAGTCAGAATGACCACTCTTAAATTGGTGGAAGATACCATTTGAGCCCAGACAGCAGACTGTTAGATGTGACTATGCTGCGGACATTTAGGGGGATGCATTTGTATCATGCAGGTTTATAGTATATGATAGGTACAAAATTTCCATTGCTGAAAAAGGTGACTTGGATCTAATATATTTGAGGAAGAACACTATTTTGATGGAAACTTTTGAACATTCTTTTGACTATAAGTAACTTTGTCAGCTAACTCTCATTAGAGTATTAGACTGTCTGCTGGATATTTGCTAACTCTTTATTGTGATGGTCCTCCAACAGACATTCTAAGTAACTTTACAACTACATGTCAACTTATTCTAACCCTACTAGTCTAATAATAATCTACTAACACTCTAAGGAGAGTTAGTAGACATGTAGGTGCAACATTATTTATAGTCAACAGAATGTGTTAAAGGGACCATCAAAATAAAGCACAAATTGTTGTTGTTGTTTAGATCACATAAAGAAAATAAGATGTTTTTACCATCCACCAGGAAAATCGTAAAATCTCTTATAAAAGTAATTTCACACTTGCCTTAACATAGTGCTCATGCAGACGGCACAGGTTTGAATCCTGCTTGCAACATTGCCTTATGCTGTTCACCTTCTGCTCCTTTTGAAATAAATTAAACTAATAATCAATTTTATTCTCTTCCACTGAAGAAAAGTGAAGCCACCGGAGGTCCAAATATGGCACTGGCATCTTGTGCAGATTTGGGACAGAGTCTGCGCAGTAGTGACCTCGGGGAGTCTGCGCAGTAGAGAGCAGGAAGTAAAGCCGCGATATCAAAAGCCCGCCCACACTCTCGCAGATGCAGAACAATTCATTATGTTGGTGTGAAATAAACAGTTATGGAAATGTAGAAATTAAAGCTAAAGCTCCAATCTTCTTCCGAAAATCCCGAAAACAGTTGGTGCCTCAGTAAAACTTCACTCAGTGAAACCGTCACATCCCCCGTTTTTATAGCATCAAATAACTAACTAAAACAAAACTTATTTAAAAAACGAACACTTGAAATGAAATCAACGTGATAAATACTGCCTAAAATGACAGAAACCAACTTTGGAAAAAAATTATATGAAGTGTAATTTGATTGTTTAGTTGCATCTCCCTCTCTAACTTGCTAGCGCTAGCCACAGTGTGGTGAATAAACACATCAAAACCCTCTTTTGACTTCTGTGTGAATAAGAGCGCTATAGTGGGAATCCCAGGCAGCACATCTGTCAGGGGAGCTACTCATAGCGCCGCTCCTCTTCCTTTTCAAATGCACTGGGTAAGTATTTTAATTAGTTGGCTAATTGTCTAAGTAATTGGTAGACAACTTAGCTCTAACAGTAATCAATCTCAACAGGGCTGTGCTCTATCACATGAAAGGATCTGTAATTAAGACGGCTATAACTGTGGGATGGTCTTTAGCCTGATGCTATGGCATGGGGGTGGATGATCCCTGATAAAACTCGGCTGAGCAGATGAGGCCTCCAGTGAGCTCAGGGGAAGAGAGAAGAGCTTATCGTGATGTGAAGAATATTCCAGGGTTCAGATAAACAAAAGCACCTGGGACATCGTTCATGATAGCTGGTCAACGAGTGGACACGTTTTCCTCTCTTACGTCTTTAGCAAACTTCCACAACAGCACAGTAGGATTAATTAGAGTATTAAACCACATCTCTTCACACTGCTGAATATTTATTGGCGGAATCTCTTCCTTTGTCACTAATAGGGAACAATGTCTCATTATAAGTGTGGAGAAGCAATTTGCAGAATCCATATTTTGCTGTATCAGATTTCATTTTTGGTTTTGTCTAGCCACAGCTATCAATATCTTTAATTTATTCTCATTTCACAATGCCTTTGCTCTTGGAGCAGGCAATTATATATTTGGGATGAAAAGACTAATCATTTCTTAAATTCTTCTATTTAGGGGAATTTTAATCTACCCATTGAGGAAAACAAGACCCATAATGAACAATTATACAAACAGTCAATTTCTATGTTGTGCAGACGACTTAATTAAAATTAGTAATGAAAAATGAGCGAGACTTTGCAAGGAGCCATACTTATCAATTTTCAAATAAGGGAATTGAAATGTTTTGCCTTCCTACTTTGGCAAGGTAATGAAAATGACCTTACTTGCAATAAAGCATGATTTATTTACAAATAAATGGAAACAGTAAAGGTATTATTAATTATAGAACCCACAGGCCCAATTCAAATATATCAGAACTATATAATGAGTGAAAATGAAAACTATTATTCATTACGCTACACAAAATCCCTCACATGCACAGTAAGGGCTTTTTACACTAGGTATTCCTTCCCATGACACGATTGCACCAGTCTGGATATTTAACACACGCTGTTTGCTGTCTATATCATCAGATACTGAGGTAAAGTTGTTGGCTCTTAAATATTACTACTCTTTGAGACAGTGGGGAGCTCGGGTCTCGGAAGCTGTTAGATCCGTGTGTGGGCTGAGGATTTCCTCATTAGTCTGGATCAATGTGTATTCACTCCACATTACTTTGATCAAATGTGGAAGGAATGGTGTGTACACCACACAACAACTCTAAAAACTGTTAGAGGCCGAGTCCCTGGAGAGAGCTTAATTTGTTCTAACACTGACTCGTACTACACCATCCATATGAAAAACTAACATTCGGATTGAATTTTTTTCATATAGGCTACCCAAAAACACCTTTAGCGTTGAACCAAGCGGCATGTGTTAATGCCTGTTACCGGTGCATAATTACGCGTACATCTAATTTGTTGATCTGAAACACCACAGCAGGCAAGCTGCTTTAAAAGATCAGATTACAGTCATGGAAAACTGATAGCAAATGCATGCATGTTCGAGCCTAAGTGGCTAATTATGGTGGTGCTGCCCTGTGAGATACCTGCGAGCTACCCTGTGAGCCATCAGAGGAAATTAAAACGCTCCTCCTCCTCTTCCCTATTCCTCCGCCTGCAGCAAGGCCCAATACACAGAGTGGCACTGACAGATTGACAAATAAGGTTAATAAGTACTTTCCACTTCTCCTAAAGGCTAATCAAATATTAATCCTTGCAGTGTGGTCAGCAGAAAAATAACAAACAATTGGTGGAGAGGAATTGATTGAATTGATTTGTCGGCGAGGCTTTTGAAACCAAATTCCCTGAACATCTTTAAAAACATTTGCACATTCAAGGGAAACACAGCTCAGTTTACACGATTCTTTTGAAAAACTTTAAAATGAAATGACCAAAGGTTCATTAAGTTGAGATGTGAGAGATGTGAGAACTCAAAAGCCATTAAACATGGTTACATGTGTTGGTATATACACGTGTGTGTGTGTGTTTTATATTTAAATATATTTGAAAAATGTATTTATTATTAATCATTACTCCAGTCTTCAGTGTCTCATGATCCTTCAGGAATCATTCTAAAAAGATTTCTTTTTTTCAGGATTTTTTTATAAACAAAAAAGTTCAAAATAACACACACACACACACACAATGTTGGGTTTTCATGTTTTATGGGGACTTTCCATAGACATAATGGTTTTTATACTGTATAAACTGTACATTTTATCCCCCTACACTACCCCTACCCCTAAATCTACCCATCACAGGAAACATTCTGCATTTTTACATTTTCAAAAAACATCACTTAGTATGAATTATAAGATGTTTTCCTCATGGGGACTAAAAAATGTCCGACCAAAACGTATATTGCCATCTTTGTGTGGACATTTTGTCCCTATAATGTAGGGTTTACCAGGCCACACACACACACACACACACACACACACACACACACTAGTTTATATATGTATACTGTATATCTGTATACTTTCAAATATTTGTAAGCATATATCAGATTATTATCAATACTTTTAGAGTGTAATTCTATTTTTTATTTTTATTTAAAGAAACAAAGAGACTAATTACATACATACATAAATAATGATTATTTCTTAGCAGGTGTGAATCGATTGAACACAAACAGCAGAAATAGCAGATCAATACAATAACCTCCAACGGGTAAATAAAAACAGAAACACAAGATAGCAGACGGCCTGATGAAATACAAAAATATACGCAGATATTGAAAGGAAATTGGAAATCAAGCACTCGGCAGCAATAGGGGAACATTACTGTGACAGCTGATAGCAGTTGTGATAGGACAGTTTTGTGGACTCTGTTTTTCAAGTCCCTTGCTGATTCCGCCTCACGCTTTTTTTTTCTCTGCACTGCTTTCACTAATCACAAGCCCCAGGACATCTCAGGGCCTAGTGGACTATGTCTGCAGCCCTACACACACGCACTGATAGGACAAAATTGGATCCAGTGTGAATGCAAAGAAGCTTATCATCCAACATTTCCAGGCTCTGCTCCCTCCTAGAGCATATGTCAACATCATTTATTAGATGTGGCACGGGACTAAATAATGTATGATCACAAAACGAAAGAAAAAAAATGAATCTCACCCAGCAGGTGGGTGGAATAATATTTGAAAAGAATATGAAAATTATTAATAGAACCCCTCAAGGGAGAATTATTTGTTAACATTATCCGGTAAGTCATTGGGGGTGCTTCAAATCTGTGATTAATCATATAGAACATTTTCAATAATAACGATATTAAGGAGTGAAGGCTTTCTATTTACTGCTGGCTCTAAACAAAGTAGACCCTCGTTTAGCGAATAAGTGCCTTGATTCTGATGGTGATTCATGCACATTCCTCAGGCTCATTTTCTCTCTCTCTCTGGACGGAGCTCAAATGCGTGGTTTTTATGGCTCTTTTCCCGTTTTGTTTGGAAAATTGAATAATCCATGAAAATCTAAACATATATTTACATTTTAAGTTCATCTGCATTTTAACAGAATGCATAAAATACTGCATAAAGCATGATGCATGGAACATCATTACACACTAATTTTAATAAAAATATGGACACAACAAGGATGATTTGATGTCACATAATGCATGTATACACCTCCATCTGAATGTGGGTCTGAATGCTTGTAGTGCTCCCCACTGATATGGCCTCTAGCTTACAAACAAACAATAGCTGAGTCTGCACAAGCAGTTTATACATTAATGTATGGAGCTCCAGCTGGGGGTGTAAGATGTGTGTGATATAACACTTAGGGCACTAGGGAACCTCTTCTCCACAACACAAACACACAGGCAGAACGTTTTACAGGGCATGCTCTTGCTGAGAAGATAAACAGCACATTCAAAAAGCCAAAACACAAAATAACACCATCACACTTTACAGTGTTCAACACATAGGCCTATAAACAACATATAGCCATGTATACAATTATGTTGTAGAGCAGCATTATTCATTGTTATTGTAATTAACCATTTTGTTCATATTATTATATTCATGTGTACATATAGACAACAGTTCCAAGCAGCGTTTCAGGAGTGTTTATTTAACAGTCAAACGGTATCATTATGCTTGTTCGTGTTAGGATTTTTAAGACCGACAGTACATTAGTGATGTTTTTTTTTATTTCTGCAGGTTACATTGTTACGCATAAGGTCACGTCAAGTGACTCAGTAAATCATCCATTCAACCTATTCGTTCAAAACACTGATTCATTTAGGAACAAAACCTCAACTGATTAATCACGGAACTGATTTGTTCAAACATACATAATTATTCAGGAACCAAACAAGAGTCTTTTGGGTGTATCATTGAATAGACCTTTATCACACTTCCTATTTCCGGTAAGTGAAGCAGTGTATCGCTTCCGGTCCCATCGCAGCGCAATCAACACTAATGGCTGAATCCTCTCGCCGGTGGGTGTTATTGCAGCGATCCGGCTGCTCTAATTCTAAACAACACCCTTACCTCAGATTTCCCAGCACTAAAAGAATAGAGGAAAGCATGCTTCTTTTCAAATATTTACGCGGGAATATGTTTGTGAGGATGTTTACATCTCATATCTTCAGCCTGCTGAAATGCTCCCTTCCAAATGTGCATTCTGAATAATAAATAAATGTATTTCCCAACTAACCTCCCACAGTCCAGTGTTCGTCTTCTCATTAACAGTGTTTTTTTCTTACTGATCATATTTCATACCTGTTGAATTTCCATTTTTCAAATAAATCTGACTGATAAACACCCTTTTCGAAAATTAGCCATGGTTTTATTATAGTAAAAATGTAGCAGTAACCATGTTTTCTTTCGTGGATTGATTACCATTTGTAGTACCACAGTTTTACTACAAATGCCATGGTTAAACTACAATAACAATGTTTTTTTGTTTTTGTTTTATTTGTAGTAAAACCATAGTTAAACCATGGTCGTGAGAGCAGTATTAAAATAGATGAATGAATGCACGGTAACTGCCTTAAAGAAATGTAATGATGTTAAACACTGAATTAATCTTAAACAGTAACGCATTAAAAGCGCGACTGCTTTGAATATTAATTAAGAATTTTGGCATAAATGTGTGAATTACATACAGTGAAATGATTGTCAATGGAAAATGACACAGAATAATGACTGTATTTAAATAATGAAATATTTAATACAGATGAATATGTTTATTCTGATCTTATTCATCAGGTCTCACACACACTGCAGTGTCACGGTCACAATTTAGACGAGCACTGACACCGTGTGGTGAAATAATCACGTATGTTTACGAACCTCGGCTTATGTTGGATTAAAAAACTACAAGTTCCTTTGAGTTTGGAAAATCCTGTACACAGTAATTATCAGTTTATCTCTTCTCCTGTCACAAAAAATTTCCGGATTTTGAAATCATTATTTTAAGAGGCATTATTAATAGCACATGGAAAATATACATAACCGGAAGAATCGACACACTGCTGAATCTTTTTTGGGTGTATCATTGAATTAATCACTCAACTGATTTGTTCAAACATACAGAATTATTCAGGAACGAAAAAAAGAGTATATGAGTGAGTTAGTGAATCTTTCACTCCGGTTCATACTCAAACACTTAATTCAGGAACGACAATAGACCAGAGACATGACATCAGACCAAACATGACAAACACAAGCACATGGCTAGAAATGACAAAAACACAACATGTGCTACACAAGACAAGACAGACATGTGAAAACAATGTTCTTCCACAAGACACATGCAGTTTTGTTTATCAACCGCCAAAAGTTACATAAAGCAGCTTTAAATTATTTTTAAAAATTTTATAAGACACTGAAGCCTGCTGATATATGGCCATAACATACTCTTACTGATACATAACATACTGCTATTGATTTATTATATTTAATTAAAATTATAACATTGTAGTAGCTTTACAGTTTTGAATTGTTTGTTTCCTATGTTCGATATTTTGAACTCTGTTTTTTTTTTGTTTTATTTAATAAGGGTGAGTAATGGTGATGGTAAATGAATCAATCAAATTAATGCACAAAATTTAAACTGATGTTCATGTGTTTCTGACATTCCTTTACACAGTTTAGGAAGACATATGTCGTAGATTTATAAACTACTTAGACAGATATAAGAATATTATATTGAGTTTATATGATATTCTTTTATTTTTCATAGCACAAAACAGATGTTGAAGAAGATGTGAAGTGTTACAACAATCCCAGGTCTCTTCTACAAATAGTTTGAAGTCGAGACTTCAAACTGCCATGCCAAGCTCACATATTCAATACAGGTCATAAGTATCTTTATAGCTAGATGAGCAATTCCTCTAAATTCACTCCAGAGATACTGTGTAATTGACTCCACATCTAACATTATGGAACAAATCCTACTAGCAGAGGCTAGTCCACAAATTGCATTAAAAACACTCAATTGGCCTGGGATTGACGTGAGCCACATGTTCCTCCTTATCCCATTAAACACGGAGCTGCTAAACTTGCTGACGCACAGGAAAGCCAGTCCTAACCTGTTACAGTATGTAAAGAAATTAAAGCAAAAGAGTTCAAGAAAAAGTGTGAAAACTAAAAACAGGAGCTTGCCTTTGTTTAGAAAATCTTGATAAAATGAGAACATAATGAACTCTGTCAGCACCGTCAGTCCTCATCGCCGCAACCCATCCAGAAACAAAGAGAGTCGAACTGTCACATCATCCCATGTGTGGCACACCAGACTAGAACATGTTACAGTCCTTTTGATTACATGTAAACAGGTTTTGACATGGGTCTGCTTTAATGTGTAAGACATGCAGAAAATGGGGGGTGCGCACAACTGAATCTGTCAACAGCCAGTACCTGCTTTAAATCTGTAACCCCCGTTTCAGGCAATCTGTGTGAACCAGGCCTGCGGAGTCTAATCCTGTATTTATCCACACCCCCCTCTTCTGTATCACACTTTCAATTCCACTTGCTGCCTCCTTTGTGCGATTTTCATTTGATCTTGACTTTAAAATTCACAATCTATTCAAGGTTTTTTAGTTGGTTTCACGCCGTGGCCGTGAAGCTCTATTTATGTACCAGATTTTTTGGAATTGCAAATCAAGGAGTGTGTGATTTGGGGAAATGCTAGTGCAACGTTTCCTTGCACTCACCTTTTATGAGCCTGTAGATTTAAAATGTTAACACAGGACTTTAAGAGGGCTGATCGGGGCTGTATTAGTCAGTCATTGGTTGTGCTATGGAGACTTGTTCTGGTTATCTATCAGTAGCCTGTATAGTTAGATGCGTTTCTGCTTTAACACAACTCTGATTAATGGCTCAGGTGATGTCTAGACAGCTCGCCAGACATCAATGAGCGGCCGTATTAATATTGAGTGACAGAGTGAGTGATGGGGACAGAGTTGTCCTCAGTTAGTAATTAGCACTCTCAAAGGGAGAAATCCCTCCCAGTGTTAAATATCCCCACCTCTGACCGTTCCCCCCACAGGGGCTCCATGATAAATCCAACATGTCCAGAAGCTGAAACTTTTACTTTACTGTAATGGTTCTCTAAGTTTTTCAGGTAGTGAACCACTTCAACATTAATATAAAAGAGACACCTGACACCCCAAATGTCATTAGATCCACTGACACATAATAATTATTCAAGATTGCTGTCTTGATCTTAACTGGTGTAATAAAACTGGCAAGATTACTGTTTTTAGCTAATTAACCTAAATTAGACAACTGTTTAATCTCATGCTAAACATGGCCAAAATAAAAAAAAACGAGTTGGACATATGATGGAGTATTTCTGGACTCCATTTCTGGAGTTTTTTTTTCCGAGTATGGCCCTGTATGATGTCATAAAGGGCGAAATTCCTTGTATGGGCACTTCTCCCGGATGAGCGCATGCGCACATCAACCTGAGCAAGAGAACGGCCATCAACGAGCTTCGTTCGGGTTACGGAAGCGGTTGGCAGCGCTGTCATTTTGTTTTTAGACCACAAAATTACCAATGTTTTGGGTTGTGAGGGAAAGATAACCTTGTTCAACTTCCCAAATATCAGCGTTAAGGAAACAGTGGATGCAGTTTGTTTTTCCGGAGCAGCAACGGAGTTCTGCAAGTGTGTTTGTTTGTTCCTGGTCATGAGTCGAAACCGCAAGCAGTGAGTGAAACTGCATCAAATGTCTGTGTTTTGTTGGCAATCGGTGCGTAATGTAAACAACACAAATGTATAGTGAATCGAAAGTTATCCAAGGATAATGCCATGATGTATTTTGTGTGTGTGTGTGTTCGTGACTCTTTAGCTCCGCGCACTGCACGCCTCCACGAGTTCGGAAAAGTTTTTGGAAAGAATCGGTACATCGTATCTGTCTTTTATAAATATGATAAAACTAAAGAATCTTCGGAGATATGAAGGATGCAATACTATTCTATAGATACTCAAGAAACTGTGTGTGTTATGTACCCTTTAATCAATTGACCAATTAGTGGACTCTTTCAATGTTGGTGCTTTTTGTAGAATATTTAAGAATAATAACAACTATTATATTATTTACAACAGTTACATTACCATTCAAAAGTTTGGAATCAGATTTTTTTAATATAAAAGTATGCTCTCCATGGCTGCATTTATTTGATCAAAAATACAGTAAAAGGGTCATTCCTGGGATTTTGTAAAATTTCAGTCCCCCAGACTTTTTAAAGTGGTGGTTCACCAAAAATAAATGTTAAAAGCTTTTATCAATACTTTGGTATGTCCATTATAATAAAAGGCACTTTGTACTTAGAAAATATTTAACAAAATGTGCACAGTGTCTATAATGTTTGGCAATATTGTACAGTAAATATATATATTTTTTCTTGTGAAAAAATATCCCTCAGTCTGAACTCCAGACTCACACCAACCATTCTATGCCCATGTAATTTAGGCTCCACCCATATGACATAGTTTACCAGAAAAAAAAACCTCAACCCTGTCACATATCTGTATATTTCTCATCGTTTCAGGGTTGAAAAACTGTGACAGGGTTTTCCACATTTATGAATAATTTTAATAATAATAATAAAACATTGTAGAATAGAATAGAATATTTGATGTAATGTGTCCAGCAGAAAGACTGTGTTGTGCATGCTGATATGTTGAACCAGAAAGAAGGGCACAATATGAGAGAGAGACACAATTAAAAATATAAAACTAAGGGCAATGTCTCCCTTCAAACTTGTTACAGTCTTCAACACCGTCACACTATTCTCAACCTTCTCAACCTTGTCACATTAATATTTTTATACATAAAAGGGAAGACAATTAAAAATGAAAACATTACCACCTGACATGTTAAGGACTAACACAATAGTTTAGTTCATTATGGTTTTAGTTAAACATTAAATGGAAATTAGTTTTTACAAAAATAAAGATACCACAGACACTTTTTTTAACTTCAGTTCCATGAAAATTTAAAATGCAGTAGGTAAATGTTTGTTTTATAACAAGTTTTGAATAAAATCCTTTTTAGTGCACTTCCATTTTTTCCGTTACGGGGTTGAGAGTAAAAGGTGTTTAAATCTGAAAAAAAAAAGATAATAATAAAAGGTCTTTAATGCCTGAGGTGGGAAAATATGATTAGTTGAATGCTTTATATATGCCTAATGATGTGGGGTATTTAGAAAATTAATCATATGTAGTTAAAAAAAAATCCAAGAATACAGAATCCCAGGAATAGCCAGTAAACAATAAAAACAGTAACATAATGAAATATTGTTACAGCTTAAAATCACTGTTTTCTGTTTTGATGTTTTAAAATCAAAATGTAATTATTCCTGTGATGCAAAGCTGAATTTTAGTATCATTACTTATCATCATTGCTGCTCAAGAAACATTTCTGATTATTACCAATGTTGCAAACAGCTGTGCTGCTTAATATTTTTGCATCCTTGCTGAATAAAATAATTTTTTTACCCCCCCCCCCCCCCCCCAATTTATTCATTTTTATTTTATATTATTGTATATTATCGTTAAATTAGCTAGTCCACTTGCAGACGGAATGTGGAATTCTTCATGAAACACCAGAGAAGCTCTGCTGCTATAATGTTTTTTGGTACCACATGAGCCAAGAGTACAACAAATGGCCAGTGCCTTGTTTGAACATATCAATCAGCCATCTCAAAGTGCAGCCAATGGGAATATGAAAAGCTTGTGAGGTGGTTAGACAACACTCGTCTGGTTTGAGCGTGTGGCCCCTGTGCGGTTCAATGAGCCGAACAACAAGGAAACTAAATAACCTTTCTCATAACAAATAGATTTGTGAAATGTCAGAATGCATTTCACTGCAGTACCAGAGACACTTGTGCAGAGAGAGCTGAATGTGAAACTAGAGAAATAGCACAAATGAGCCTGGCAATGTTTTCTGCACAAGCCCTGTGTCTACATGCAGGAATTAATGGATCTGCTCTAATAATATACTCTTTACTCAAGCTTTAGTAAGTAATATGAAAAGCTTGCCACCGAGATGCTGAGGCACCATTCGCATGGTTTGAAAACATCAAGTATATATTTTCTTTATTTGCCAAATACTCCAAAGAGAATCTTATCATGAGAAGGCAAACAAGTTCGTCAATGTTATCTACACAAGAAAAATGCATACGCGTGAGCCAAAGACAACACGGAAACAACGCGATCCAGGCAAGGCTTTTAAAACACAGGCGCTGGAAGCCTTTTACACCACACAGACGAAACCAATGGGAAGCAAACAATTTGCATGTCTTAGACAATACACACATAAACACACAAATTATGTTGTTCTGGAACAGCTCATCTGTCATAATTCCTTTAAGTGGCTGAGGGAGAGTAAGCCGGTTTGAATGGTGAGGAAGTATATTTTGGCTTGCTGGGTAATACCCTTGAGTAATATATGCAAAAGAATTCTGTATTGCTCAAGAGCTTCACCGTCTTCGCAAACAAACACTGAATTTCTCATATGGACTATAATGAAATATAATTCCAAAGAGCATAACACAGCCTCTTCATTTTAAATAGAGACTCATATGTCTTTAATAACTCGAAAAGAGACATATAGAGAAGAAACAAGGGATCAATCTTGAAATGTCACAGAGAAATAAATTTGGAAGTTTGGAGCAGTGAGACGCACAGGAGCAAAGACAGCAATGGAAATATGGAGCATTATGCATCCAAACAAAGCATATATGTACATGCGACGCTTCTATAGTCAGAATGGCCAATGGAGTGGTCTCTAGAAACCCAGGTGGATAATAACAAAGCCGAGCGGCTCAGACCGCACAGGTCACATTTTACTCAGGCATCCCGGCCCACCTCAGTGTTGACATTTGTGTTTATATTGTCATGGAAGAGAACAGCAGTGACATGGATTTGCACTGTTTTTCTTTCTTTTTCTCCCAAGGCTTATCATCAACATTTCCTTTTTAAGATGTCCTGTCATTGACTCAGCTTAGGCTACCACAAATTTTCGGATCTGGTTTTCCAAACAGAGTCACTGCACAACTGCGACAGCACAAACACCGTTAAGAGTGACCTTATCAAAGACTTTGGAGTTATTATTTGCAGTTCACCGACGCAACACAATATAAACACTTAATGAGACACGTGAAACAAGCGCTTATGAATATTAGGACCTTGGTGTGTGACATTACTTTTAATATTAGCTGGATTTCTAAATTACACAATTTCCATAAAATATTCTTGATGGGATAACGCTCTAACCTGCTTTATAATAAAGCTTGGCTAGTAAGGTTAACACTGAAGAGCTTTGTGCCATTAAAATTATGCAGAGAAATATTAGTTTGCGCATGAATCCCTTTTAATGGATTAGAAGGTGTGCTCGTAAATACACTGCACGTTAGAGAGGTGTCTGCCAGAGTAACGGGCTGAAAGTAGAGGATAACAGCCAAACTTTACACACGTTTCGGTGGGAAAACTCTCCTAGTCACTGCACAGCTAATAAATACATTTCTTAATCAGTAGTTTGGTCTTGAGAAGCAAAATTGCATAGCACATTAAATGGATAGTTTATCCAGAAATTAAAATTCTGCCATCATCTTGGAACAATAATGTTGTTCCAAACCCACATGACTTTCTTTTTCTGTGGCGCATGATTGAAGATACTCTGAAGACTGTGCTGGCAGCTCATTGCCATGCAAATTACATTGAACTGGGATTCAAAAAGGACACAAAAGCAGCACAAAAGTGGTCTGCACAACTTTGTCAAATCAAGTTTGGTTATGTATAGAGCTTTATACAATAAAATTTTTTTCAAAGAAGCTTTAAGGACATTCAAGCGTTTTTTATATTAACCTCCACACTAATAAATCCACACTCCAAACAATGTTCTGTTTATTATAAACTCATGCTGCAGTTTCATTGTCTGCTGCTTTAAATGCTCAAGCTCTTTGAAGCAAGATGGATTCTGATTGGCCGTCAATGTTTTTATTGTTCATCAGCTGGGGGAAAAAAAAATCTGAAAGTGATTCTATATTTTTCCTTTGTGCCGTTATCGTTATTCCGTAGTGACTTCACTATTCTCACACATGTTGAACGATTATTAAAACTTTATAGTTAACATTATAGTGATCATCCTTGGAGAGAACAGGCTTTTAAAAGTACTTAAACTTTTTTTTTTTCATTCCACTGGCCTGCATTTGACATTTTTCAATGCACTCTGTGTGAAATGGGCTATTTTCTGATTCTTCTGGAGCCATACAATTGCTTTGTGTAAGAAACAGACTGAAATGTGTGTTGCTGAAATTGAGTATGACTATTTGGCTCATTTATGAGAGTTTGGAATTACATGAAGGTGAGTAAATGACCATTTTTATTTCAGGGTCAACTATCTCTTTAAGACTTATTTTAGGAGAATATAATGTGAGTTAAGTTTAATTTTCTTACTCTATTTGCTTGTTGTTGTGCATACTATGATTGGTAGCACTTTACTTTACAGTCCTGTTCCCCATGTCTATACTATGTACTTACAGTCAAACCAAAATGTATTCAGAAACCTTCAACATTCTCACATTATCACAGTTTATTCGCTATAGTTTAGAAAATGGTAATGAAATATGACTCAGAGTTAAACTGTCAACAAATTCATCTTGATAATGTCAGATAACTTTGATAGAAAGGTATTTAATGGATTACAATTAACCAATCAGCTGTTAAATTTAAGTACACAATTAGATAATACCAATTTATGTCAAACAATGACCAAGCAATGCTTAATTTTGTTCAGTCTTTGGTGTAAAAGATCGCATTAGCAATTAAAGGAAAAACACTTAAGCAAAACATGGTCAGGTCAAAGTGTCTGAATAATTTTGGTCCCAAATGTTTATCAATTTTATTGGTAGTCCACTGTATGAAGAATTTTTGGGTATAATATGTCACAGTTTACTTCATTTTGCTATCCTCACTTACATGAATTAACTATAGTTCCTGCACCCACTAGTAAAAAAATATATCTGGTGGCTGAATTATTTTTGGTTTGACTGTATAATAGTAATTACAATAACTGGGTAGTAACTAAGTACTGACCCTGAACCTATCGCTAAACCTATCCCTAACTTATATAGTTACCTTATATTACCCAGTACTTTTTTAAGTATACTGTAAGGGCATGTACTGTAAAATAAAGTGCAACCCTATGATTAGTAAATTTCTAATTAGGAAAATGATTTTTGCAGTGCAGCAATAGAAGCGTACACAGAACAAAATCATCAGTGATGCGGAATCATTTGTGCTGCTGGTTATTTTTTGCACTTGCCCATAGTTTCATCATGTTGACGTAAGCAATGAAAGCAGCAGTTTCTAAAGCTGCAGTGAAGTGGACTGGAGGCTGGAATCTGAACAAGTCTCTTCTCTGAGGCATTGAAGGGGTCTTTTTTCTTCTTCTTCCGTCTCTGGAGCAACAGTAATATGAGCATTTTCTACCTATCAGTGGATAATGGATTTGGTATTGGGTTTTCCCATGACATTTAGAGGTTAATTTGCACTGGTTTCATGGTTACTTATTGACGGCTAGCCCGGATATTTGCATTCACTACGCTTTTTATTGACACAAATGATTAATATCCTGCCAAATCAAACAGGATAGCCATTCAGAGGGGCAGAGTGTTGTGCTCATACTCTGTACATTTTGTAATCTCAGTTTTGTAGGATGCAGCAGCCAGATAAAAAAAAAGAGAGGATTATTTCAACCAAATTCCTTTCATGTTACTGTCATTGTTTTTGGCTTCTCCTCACAGATCCAAACCACTCTGCCAAATTCACAGCTACTGTAACTCACAAATGCACGAGAACATATTTCGCAATGAACACATTCATAAATCTCATTTTCACCCATAAAATCGTGACTTTTCATCACGGCTGACATATACGCTCAGCTGACGGAGCACGGCGCAGTCATGGAGCCACTGCCACAGCTTTGATCCCTTCCCTGGCAGGAACTGCAGGAGGAAGAGGAAGAGAAGATTCTTCACGGCCCACCGTACAACTCTGACCCTGGATTTGTTTTCATCCCTACTAATGTGCTGACAGGCTTGAAGAATCAATCATGTTGCTGGTTCTTCCCCTCTCTGCACCTACTTTTTAATGGGTCTTCAAAGCATCTTAAGTTTAGAAACCCTTTTACTGTCAAGAGTACCGTTTACTGCTACTGTATTCTGTACTGTGCTATATGGTTCTTAAAAATCTTTTTGACATCAATGGTCCATCAGGTCAGTGTATTGGTTGTAAGAACCATATGTTATAGCTCTAACAAGCTTTTTTGAAGCACCAGTACATGTTTCTTTTTTGAACCATATAACTTTTAATTGTTCCCTACAGCATCTCTTACTGCTCTGTAGGAGATTAAAGGTGTTGTCAATGTAGTCCAATATGGTCACTGACTTGGACATTTTGGTAACACTTCAGTTTAGGGTCCAATTCTCACTATTAACTGTTGCTTATTAGCATGTACACTCACCTAAAGGATTATTAGGAACACCATACCTTCAGAACTGCCTTAATTCTACGTGGCATTGATTCAACAAGGTGCTGAAAGCATTCTTTAGAAATGTTGGCCCATATTGATAGGATAGCATCTTGCAGTTGATGGAGATTTGTGGGATGCACATCCAGGGCACGAAGCTCCCGTTCCACCACATCCTAAAGATGCTCTATTGGGTTGAGATCTGGTGACTGTGGGGGCCATTTTAGTACAGTGAACTCATTGTCATGTTCAAGAAACCAATTTGAAATGATTTGAGCTTTGTGACATGGTGCATTATCCTGCTGGAAGTAGCCATCAGAGGATGGGTACATGGTGGTCATAAAGGGATGGACATGGTCAGAAACAATGCTCAGGTAGGCTGTGGCATTTAAACGATGCCCAATTGGCACTAAGGGGCCTAAAGTGTGCCAAGAAAACATCCCCCACACCATTACACCACCACCACCAGCCTGCACAGTGGTAACAAGGCATGATGGATCCATGTTCTCATTCTGTTTACGCCAAATTCTGACTCTACCATCTGAATGTCTCAACAGAAATCGAGACTCATCAGACCAGGCAACATTTTTCCAGTCTTTAACTGTCCAATTTTGGTGAGCTCGTGCAAATTGTAGCCTCTTTTTCCTATTTGTAGTGGAGATGAGTGGTTCCTGGTGGGGTCTTCTGCTGTTGTAGCCCATCCGCCTCAAGGTTGTGCGTGTTGTGGCTTCACAAATGCTTTGCTGCATACCTCGGTTGTAACGAGTGGTTATTTCAGTCAAAGTTGCTCTTCTATCAGCTTGACTCAGTCGGCCCATTCTCCTCTGACCTCTAGCATCAAGGCATTTTCGCCCACAGGACTGCCGCATACTGGATGTTTTTCCCTTTTCACGCCATTCTTTGTAAACTCTAGAAATGGTTGTGCGTGAAAATCCCAGTAACTGAGCAGATTGTGAAATACTCAGACCGGCCCGTCTGGCACCAACAACCATGCCACGCTCAAAATTGCTTAAATCACCTTTCTTTCCCATTCTGACATTCAGTTTGGAGTTCAGGAGATTGTCTTGACCAGGACCACACCCCTAAATGCATTGAAGCAACTGCCATGTGATTGGTTGATTAGATAATTGCATTAATGAGAAATTGAACAGGTGTTCCTAATAATCCTTTACGTGAGTGTATATTAGGATATTGGCTGTTTATTAGTACTTATAAAGCACATATTAATGCCTTATTCTACATTACCTTATTCTACATCCCTTAATCCTATCCAATACCAAAACATAACAACTACCTACTAACTATTAATAAGCAGTAATTAGGAGTTTATTGAGGCAAAAGTTGTAGTTAATAGTTAAAGGTGCTGTATGTAGGAATGACAGCTAGAGGTTGAAATTGTTACTGCAGTCCAAATTCAAAATATCGTTTGTCCCACCCTCTCCTCCTCAGACTTGACGCTCACACGGGTTGCCAATTTGAGAAGACACACTGTAAATTGATGATTTGATTCATCTACGTTTCATTCAACCACGTTGGTTAATGATGCCAGGCAGGTGGTGGAGTAATAACTTATTTTATAGAATCCATTTTAGATCAACTGGCAACCTGTGGTGTTGAAATACTGTTGGGTAAATTGGCAGCGTGCGGTATCGCACAAACCAAAACAAAAACAGACAATCCAACACGGAACGCACATTTCAAAGTAAAATAACTGGCTGTAGGATTGTTTTTCAGACAAACGCGTATGTGAACTCAGGATGTTTCCTAAATATCTGCAAACATATTATGGTATTTTTACGCTTTAGTGCAGTCAAAAACTTACATGCAGCACCTTTAATAGTGAGAATTGGACCTTAACCTAAAATATGACCAATGTTTTTGAACTTCTGTGTTCTTCAATGACATCATAGGAGCCTAAAATGCCTTTCTAAAACATCATCATAGGAGCTTAAAAATGTTCTCTTATGATGGCATTGTACTTCAATGGCAGTAGGAGCATACATGTTCTATAGCATAAATGCCTATGGCATCATAGGATCTTACAAATGTTCTCCTATGACATCATAAGAGCTTAAACATGTTTTCTTATGATGTCATAATAGCTTAAAAATGTTATTCAATGACATCAAGATTGAAATAATGTTCTCTTATGATATCAAAGGAGCTTACAAATGTTCTCTTACAATGCCAGTGTTCTTCAATGGCATTAGGAGCTTCTCCTATGATGTGATAGGATCCTAAAAATAATCTATGACATCAATGCTCTCCAATGGCATTTAGGAGCTTAATCTCTTATGGCATCAAAATCCTTTTGTATCCTTTATATTTAGGGATTATCCATATACTGATTTTTAGATTAGTTTTGTGTTATTTTTTTTTTTCAGATAATATTTTCTTAAAGTTCACTTTAATAAAGCCTACCATTCTTTGTGACTGACATGAGTTTGCGTGGTAAGAGATCATAAGTTTCAGGCATATCAGCGAGGAGGAAACACCGGCATTGCACCTTCAACACCGTGGTGAATCATGCAGCTCTTGATATTCAGCAAACTCCACAATGCATCTTTACAGCCTCTCATCTCGCACCTAATGCCAAGCAGTTGTGCTTAAATGTGTATAATTTTACATCCTCAGATTCACACGGCATGTCAGCAGCTCAGAGTGAAGTACACTAATGTTCAAAGGAGTTGTAATATGGAATGATGGGAGGCCTGCAGGAGCTCAAAATGGTTGACACACAGCTGTCTTTGCAATAAATCTTGTAAATCCACAGTACAAAAAAAAGACAGAAAAAAAAAAAACTGTCTCTCCAGAGGCTTCTTTGTGCAGTATTACCAAAGCTCTGAACAGCTAGCTGAAGTGTAAAAAAATGCTGTAAGACTTCAACTTCACTTGCTATAGCAATTCTCAGCCCTCTGTGGAAATAAATTGATAATTAGTTTGAATTAGTCTATGCAAGTTGAGGTCAAACTGCCAAAAATTAAAATCCAAATGACCACAAAACTATTCCCACAAGATTCACCATAACATAGTTTTTTTTTAAAGAAAACGAGGAGCGGGTCACTATTATTGTTGACTCAGAAACTTTGAATATTCCTTTAAATACATAGCATAGGATATGGAGACAAGGTTAATCTCACAAGTTAATGAATACAACAACTGCCTTACTTCATAACATGTGGCCTGGTATGATTTTCCTTGTCTGCAGGGAAGGTTATGATGTAACTTCAGTTCACGCTTTGGGTCAAGAACAAATTGCACCACTTAATATTTTAGCTTTATATTCAGGCTGGGTGAAAAAAAAATGATGCTTCACATTTCTGTGTAATGAATCTTAAATTATTAATGACGTGAATGGTGAATATACTTGAACTCTGTCTGAGCTATGAGACCCTCTACTTCCAGTTCTGCAGCAAGTTCATTAATGTAGTTATTGAAGTGGGATATTGCATCCAACGTTATGTACCTTTCTGTCCCAAACATGTTCAATGAATGTTTGAACAACCCAGAGGGACCTGATTCTCTCGTGCCAAAACTTACTCAAATCCATCCTAGGCTTCACACAGAGATTTCCCTAATACTTTAAATGTAGGACTATAGTGTAAGTCTAACTTCAGCGACAGACGTAATACACTTTGCAACTTTGCACACAATGGCGCAAAGCCGAGAGCTCAGGTGCTCGCCCTCAGAACCGCAATTCATGCTGAGTTTTTAACCTAACCTTGCTTTATTAGCTTATTTGATTCACCATTCTTCTTTTAGTTGATTCAATACATCTCCTATTTGCATAAAACTGGCCGGTAAGATTATCTTCACTTATTCGAACTATCCTAAGAGTCACCTTGTTCTGGATCTTCTACGAATAATGAGATTTTAAATTGGAAGACACTCACACAGAGAGGGAGCCATTTACAGTTAATTCATCTCATTGAGGTACATTGCTTAGAGGTATTGGAAGGTTTAGATTTTCATTCAAGCATCATATTTAACAACGGCTGCCTCCTACACTTCACTCGCATTCAAATTTAAATGGCTTGAATTTGACTGATCCAATATTGCGTTTGACTGTTGTTATTTTCCTTAAAGCAAACATTTTGGCAAAATTCCTTTCTTGCGAGAAAATTACGTGGCGGGCGGGAGGAAGACGAGTATGAGAGGGAGAGAGAAAGCATGTGTCTTTTTGTGTGAAGTTTTGTGGATTTATTTATTTTCTTCCACAGGCATCTGGGTAGCACAACGTAACATGTCCTTTGGGTCATTCTATGAAACAGGAACCTCTACCAGTTTGATAAGGTGGTTTTATCTAAAGAATTTTTTTATCATTTTAAACATTCTATTAATAATGTGCATAATTATGCCTTCAGACAGTAACGCCATTTTACAGTTTCATTTGACATTACAAGCTTTGTGCTCTAGTAGAAAGAGAATTCAATGCTGATATAAATCAACAAATTTCAAATCAACTACTACACAATGGTAAAAAAGTTATAACAATAAAAAATAAACAATATAAAACTCCACAACGGTTATCATGACATTATAAGGATGAAGGATTTTGATTAGTTTTTTATTTATTTATATTTTTATATTGTTAATTTCATTTATGAATAGTTAATTTAATAAAATTCAAAAACATTATGATACAAAAATACAATTTGTTTTTTTAAAATAATAAATACATTTGAGTCATTTTCAACTCAAATCTGAAAATAAAAGCAAAGAAGAATAAAGGCTGCATGCTAGCTTTACATTGCAGTGTTTGGTTTCATTATTGCATATTTGCTAATAGAGCAAAGAGTGTTAGAATTATTGAGCTGAGAATGGACCAAAAATAAATTAAATTAAATTAAAAACAAATTCAAAAATAAGGCTACAGGTGTCCTGTTTACAGCGTGAATACACAAATAAGTACTAAGTAATAATTAACAACATGTATTTACTGTGGAGTTAGGGTTGGTTTTGGGTTAGTTGCTTGTAATTATGCAATTTACTGTTATTACTGTAGTAAGTAAACGTAACGTGTAACACTGTAAAATATAGTGTTACCTAAACTAAAAATCTATTACTTATATACTTCGCTGAAATGCAATACAAATATTTCAGTAGTATTAGTAAAAGTTTGCTCTTAACCCTACTAACATTATTTCATCCAAAGCGAATTACAATACATTCAACACTCCGAAAGGTTCCAAAAGGGTTTTTGTGAACCGATGCCATAGAAGAACCATTTTTGGTTCCCTCAAGAACCTTCAGTGAACAGTTCTTTTTTTTCTTAGTGTAAAGAACATTCCATGGATGTTACAGGCTCTTCATGGGACTATCAATGCTAATAAATAACCTTCATCTTTAAGAGTGAATGTGCAAATACTTTCATACAAATGTTCATATGAGGAACACAAATGGCAGTGGCTTTGTAGAATGACCCCTCACACGTGACGGTATCTGAAGGGTAAAGCTCAGCGATGCGGAACCAGCAAGTTTCAATGGCTACATATGCTTTGCGCCCTCCCTTAAGCGGGTTTGCAAATGTGTGTGCGAATGAAGGTGAAGTTAATTGGCTTTTTATGACTTCAATTATATAACATTATGAACATACAGGCTTAGCAGCTCGTATGTGGCCTCTATTAACAATGTCTTTTGGATTAGCGACTGGGCTTAAGGTTTCTGGCACTGAGCTGTAGCTCATCATAGATTTTAGGAGCATCCGGTGAGAAAGGGTTACAAAAATGTTCCTCTGGACCATAATCCTGAAAGAGCGATTGCAAATTTGACCACTCTAGATAGAAATCTCCAAGACCTACGGCATTACGACGAGACGTGCGGTAGCGTGGTAACATAGCCACCCGCGACGGCATTGTTGACCCAAGCGATTCTTTCACACAAAATACTGTTTCAAAGCAAAAAACACAGTCTCTCTTCATTATGCCGTTAGTTTATTCTTTAAAAGCAAATGGTGTGGAAGCAAAACAAGCATGTGCCCATCCTGAAGCACAGCTCCTGAGGTGTTAACTAATCTCCAGTGACCAGTCTGTGTGCTGCCTTCACTAATTGCTCCCTGTATTTCAGTCTGGTGTGAGAGCAACCATTGTAGCGAGCGCCCGGCTGGCCCCCAGAGGTCTCACACCTTCATTATCACTCTTTATTGCAAAACCTTCCATGGGCACTCAGCACCAAACAGCCTGTGCGATAAAAATAGAGCCTTTCCCCTCCTCTCCTTTTGGTGGTTTCAGTTTTAATTACCAACACAGCGCCCGAGCCCGAGTCCTCAGCAGGCTGGGCTTTTTGTTCACTAATTAAAGCGAGGAGGGAGTTTATTGAAGGGACCCCAACTATGTGCTCTCATCTATTATTAAGAGGGCAGGACAAATCATTTTCAAATTTAAACGCTGAAACCTGTCCAGGGACGCATTGGGGTTCAGAGAGGGGGAGGAAAGACGCGTCGAACGAGCGAGCGAGCGAACGGACTGAAACGGAGAAGAGAGCTGGCTTTTGTCTTGCCGAGGGTGCGCGTTGGCACCCATCATGCATTATGACGCTCCTGTCAGGTACAGTCTGGCAGAGACTCCGTTCCCACCCTCTCAGAGCCTGCCATCTGTCTGCTACGTCACCTCATTGACGCTTTCTGGGTCAAACCGCGTAGCATCGCTGCTAAACTCACCAGCGACCATCCACAGCTTGGATCCCACCCTGATTTAATTGCTGTACCCCCTATGTGTGTTTTGGCTAAACAGAGGACGTAAATAAGCAAACAGCAGGCAGGTAATAAGAGGCTGGGACAGAAGACGAGATTGATGTGGGAAACGTCCTCTCTTTCACCCGTTTCGCTACAACACTTGCTCCCGTACTGGCCAATTGGGCCCGACCTTGACAGTTGCACAGGTAACTCAGTTTAAAATAATAGACTGGCTGCAAAGGAACAAACCACCATTAACAGCTTGAAAATGCATTGGTCAAGTATTGTGTTCATATAAAGTGGTGCATTTGTAGTCCAGCCAGCAGTTCGCATCACCCTTGACAAAAACCCAATAGGATTTTCCCAATTGGCTTTTGGATTATCGCAAAAAAATCTGTGATCGACAAATGTTTATGATACTTACACATTTTGTCCATACAGATAATTTTCACAGATGAACACAACTTTTATGAATTTTGAAGCCTAAATGCAGTCGCCAGAAGTAAAAAGCTAAAGGTAGGCTATAAACAAACTACACCACGGTCCCACGACTTCAACGTCACCACCTTAGTAGCTTGCGACAACTCTTTCAGTTATCATCTAAAAACATTTTCCCAGAACATTCCCACAGCCTCTGTAGTCCCATTTAGCCACTTGTTAGCAACCGCCTTTTTCAAGATACGTAACAGCTTCAAAAAAATCACGAGTGATTGATGTATTTTATGTTGTAGAATAAACTGTGAAAGTATCATAAGCTTGTGTTCACCACAGACCATATTTCAGCCATTTAACCAAAAAACCCATTGACTTCGAGACGATGGATGCTAAAATGCTAACTCGTTTCAGCGTTTTGGCCTACAAATTTACGTCATGCCTGCATCACTCTATAGAATCACGAAAACAGCAAGCCATCACGTACAGTATCTGATGTTTTACCAAACCCAACCAGCAACTTGGGTTCGTTGTAATGAAGTTAGAAGGCTTATTCAAATTAGGCTGGTTTGGTTGCTGTAAGTTGAAGGGGTGCAGTGAATAGCGAAGAGAGGATAATGAATTTAGCTTGGCTGCGGAGTCTGTGAAACTTCCACCGGCCTAACAAGCACTACGCACTCTTTGAGCAATTAGTCACTGTCAAATAGGGGCAAATGTAGCACTCTCTACATGCTTGTTAGGTAAAAATCTACACAGAGGTCAGTGACACTAAGGAAAATACAGAGTTACCCACCGATTCATTGGGGGAACAATACTATTTCTTGAAGCCTAAAGGTACTGGTTTTCTTTAACTGCAAAATAACCAATGGAGAATTTAGCACAGAATTATCATAGATTACATCCCTCTGGAACTGTGGGAAGAACGGCAAAAGGGAGTGTTTGAATTTGGAAATAATTGAAAAGTTCTTTTGCATTTTGATGCATTTTGAAAGATCGCTTAGCTATATCTTGGCTTTGTTGTACAAAGGCGACAGTATGATGTCGCGTCTTAAATTATCTACATCTTCTATTTAATATAGTTCAACGTTGTGACCCTTTAAGAACAGGCACTTATGAAGCACCCATCCCCTGTTTGTTCCGAAAATCAAACACTTCACTAGTACACCAATCCAAAATAAATGTCACTGCCTCTGCTCACTTTGAAATATAGATTTTTCAATTACCTACAGAGAACCTACATTTTGGTATCAGACACCCCACCAAGCGCTCGTTCACACAAGTGATTTTTATCTTCTTTTTTTATTATGAGTGAGCTATAATCTAACAGCACTGACATTCATTGACGTCAGATATCTGCAATTTCTCAGTGGCTTTGTAGAAAGAATATATAATCACGATAAATGAGTATGCTGTTTTTATGTTCAAAATTATGAACAAATATGAGTGCCATTTTTACACTTTTTTCATCTAGCTAACAGACTGTGACACCAAACGCCTTTTCCTCCATTTTCATTGTGTAAAATTATTTAATTTCAGGATATGCATTTAAAAAGGTACATTTCTCCCTTGGATGGATTTTTCCAATATACAGACGGACGGATATATAGGTCAGAGACCCTAACGCCTTATCAGAAATTCACCATTGCCTGGTTATTAAGGACAGCTTAGGTGGAGAAGGCTGAAGTACCACGAGGGGTTAAGGTGAATTGATTGCCTGTGGACATGTTAAACATGACCCTGTCAGGCCTGCACTCCACTCCTAAAATGCGCCAACCTGTGCACCTCGCTGCAAGTAATCAGCTGTAGAAAGGGTTTAATAAAATTCAGAGGGCCCGAGAACTGGCCCCAGGGGGTGTTTTCTACCAACTTGAAAATAATCAAAACCTGCGGCAAGAGACATTTGCGGTGTGTTATCGCAGAGAGCATAGTAAATGCCTCACCATATCAGAGCCCTTTACAAATATAAATAAAATTGCTGCATGGTCGCGTCATACCAAAGCTGCTTGAAACACATGAACTTGCATTGCAGCCCATGCGGATGGGACGGGAGCACAACAATGGCGCGGGGTGTTGGGTAAATGTTCACCACATTCATAGGCACCAGCTTGCGGCACGGGGGCAATGAGAGGATAATTACGGGGGTAACTTGGGCTCAATCTGTCTGCCTGCCCCCTCCCCCTTGAAGGGGTGTTTCCCTTGATTAGCCCAACTCGGGGTGCAGCCCCCTCTGCGGATAGCAGATTGAAGTTCATCACGGGGGTCTCAGCTGCCAGTGTGTAGCGATGAATTGCCTGCTGTAAGAAGGTGTTGACAGGAGCAGCTGGACATCAGCGAGTGATGAAAAGAAAGGGAAATTCATTGAGACCCGAGACAGAATGGTCCGCTGGGGAGAGAGGGGCCTAGGAGAGAGAATCTGGCATCTGCTGGACGATAACCGAACTGCAACCTGTCCTGAAGGAGTCAAGCAAATCTGTAAATCTGTTATGTCATCAACAAAAAAAAAAATCACTCATTCAATTTTATTAACCTTTTTTTATTAGTGTAATAATTTTTGTCGAATGTGAATGTATTTTTAATATTATTATAGATGCTTATTTAGTTTAATATACACAAGTTTAAATATTTTGGGAAAAAAACAAGTTAACAAGAATAATATACATTTAACATTAAAAGCATTACACTATTACTTTTATCATTAATTATAACAATAATTTTACATTTCTGTTTTGAATGTGAAATTATTAATATTAATAATAATAAATATAAAAGTAATTTTAGATATTTAGATTGAATTAAAAAAAATCTTAATAATAATAATAATTTCTATTTAACATTAAAATTATTACACTATTATTATTATTATTATTATTATTATTATTATTATTATAGTTAGTGATATGTTAAATCAAATTAAAATATCAATTCTAAAATAAGCCTATATTATAAATCAATTATAAATCACAAATTTCAAAAAGCTAAATGTTGTACAGTATACAGTTTTTTTTTTTTTTTTGTTGAATTAAATATTCTCATAATTCCTGTAGGCCAAGTTGTGGAAAATCTCATGTGGTTTCAATCGCCCACCACAAAACTGTCAGAACGTCAACAAAGTTATCATGCAAATTGTGTGTGAAAAATAATGACTAATGTCTCAAACTGAAGCTGCTCACATGTGAGTAAACAGTAAAAACAAATAGCTCGGCTAGTTGTGATTCCCAGTGTAAATGAGGTATGATCATGGTGAGTGTGCTGGCACACTGAACCTCAGCCTCTGCCAGTGCCCTGGGGTTACACTTGGCTCTATTGGTGTGATTTCACTATCCTTTGCATTAATGAACTGCCTACCCGTGCAAATGAGCTTTTAATGGGTGTTACACTGCTAGTGCGGTCCTACCACACACAAAAGGCATTTTACTCACCGACGCCACCCTCCCAATTTCGCTTGAGTAAGTAATTGTGGGTTGCAATCACACCGGCACTCCAATAAAGTGCTAAACAAGGTCATTGCTGTACTCACTGGAATAAGATCACCTATTTGTTCTTTCCAAGGGATGCGGCCTACTTTCTCCCAAAAGGTTTTGGAACTGCGCACAATTGTAATGTTCTTAATTTGCGCCATCATGTAATAACTGTATTAGTGGGTGTAAATGTCGCTTTGATCGCTGTTGTTCAAGCAGCATTACGTGTTGTGGAGGCCCAGCACGGGCCTGTGCAGACACAGACGTGATGAAAGCCCCTCTGTTCATGGCCATGTTTGCTGGGATGGCTTCACAGCTATGAGAAGGAAGTCTCACAGCCTTGCTGACACCCGCTACTGCTTAATTAGCCAGAATCAGCCCAGCCCTGTAGGAGAATGAGAGAGACAGGGAGAGAACGACTAATGATTAATGATAAAACTCCATTTGAGTACAACCGCTGACACAACACTACATGTCACAGCGGCGTCCACATGTAGCACAGCAAAGATTACTCCTCTTTAATGTTGCTTCCTATTTCAGTGCATTAAGCCTCTAATGGTGAGTCTGCACACCGCGTCGGTATATGACACCTCTTCTAAAACTCGAAGTGTATTGCTAAATCAATTGGGCTATCGATCCGGGACTAATTAGGGCAGGATAAATGGTTGAAGTACACAAATATTGGTCCACTGATGAGCCAATAGACTGCAAGAGGCATAAATTCAGCGAT
The DNA here is from genome assembly GCA_039654625.1 of Rhinogobio ventralis. Taxonomy (NCBI): domain Eukaryota; kingdom Metazoa; phylum Chordata; class Actinopteri; order Cypriniformes; family Gobionidae; genus Rhinogobio; species Rhinogobio ventralis. The sequence goes on from CM077196.1 coordinate 17,861,294, forward strand.
AGATGGAGAGGTGTCAGACAGGCATTTCTAGACTTGTTAGTGCCTGTGCTAAACTAAATGAAACACTGTATGAGGGTATCTGTCAGCTAAATGCTCTCATTGAGAATTTGCTTGATCTTCTGGAACCTCACATAAGAGAGATTTATGTGTTATAGTGAAACGAGACTTCCATACTAGTCAGTTTAATTGCATTCGTTTATTCGAGATCCATCGATACACTGCATATGATGATTGTTACTTTTGTATAGAAGTGATTGTTTTAGCATGAAGTAGGTGAATACAGGTAAAGTGGGAAATTAAAGAATGATACAGATGATTGCGCTTTGTTTATTTTTATTACTAAAAGCCAGGATTAAAAGATACAGTTTTCTTATTAAAGAATAAAATATATTGTAAAATGCAATTTGAAATTTCAGCATCAATCTTCAGTATCACATGAGCCTTCAGAAATCATATGAATATGCAGACTTTTTGCTCGAGACATTTCTTATTATTAATGTTGAAAACTATTGTTTAGTATTTGTGGAAACTGTAACTGTAAAAAAAAAAAAAATATATATATATATATATATATATATATATATCAATAGAAAACTCAAAAGAACAGCATTTATTTGAAATATAACTTTTTTGCAACATAAATGGCTTCACTTTTAATTTAATCAATCAAACAACATTGATTTATTACATCCTTGTTGAAAACAAACAAACATTAGATTCTTTAAAAAAAAAATCTTACAGACCCCAATTTTTTAATGCTAGTGTATGTTAAAATAACAAATTACATTTATTTTATTATTATTATTATTATTATTGTCCCTTCAAATTCTTTTAAAAATCTGACCTAATCAAAACAGTTGGTAGAAGCGTTTTTCTATGTTTTCTGAAATGTGACATAACCATTTTAATAATGTTTCTGTATAGAAGAAAAAAAATACAAATAAACAACTAGTTATATAGATACTGAGCTCATAACCCTCCCCTGCAATAAAACTAAATGTAAATGTATATATAAAAAATAACAACAGAATGAATTCATATATTCAATGAAACTAAAAATATTATAAACTTTAAGCATTTATTAAAAATGTTTATTTGCTTACTTTTAGCTGTCAGTGTTAATAATTGTTAATAGGTTTCCCTGTCTATGTAAATGAAAATGACTCTGGATTACTAAATACCTGCCATTATTAATGAGATCACTTTAATTGCTACACTAAGCACACTGATAATATCTGGGGTCTCTAAACATACACCCCCAGTTTCACGGACAAGGTTTAAGTCTTTAAGGCACGTTTATAAAAGTTAATTGCTCTAACTGAACTAAGACTAAACCAGGATTAGGCCTAAGCCCTGTCTGTGAAACCGGGCCATAGTATGTAATATTTTGCATGGATGATTTTTAGTATCATGCTACAATTTAGTTTATAAGTATAAAATCAGTTTTGTCATAAGTTTTGTTTTGACTGATATATTTTTTTCCCCAAAAAGGCTGAACATGAGGTTTAGGCCCCCCATTTTACCTCTATTCCTTCTTATTGGTAGGTAGGTGCTGTCCATTTTACTTCACAGCATTTGACACTTCCCCTGTTTTTTTCTCTCTAAACTGCCCCATTTTGCCATTAGACAGCGTTCCGGTCACACGTCATCAAACTCTAATTAGTTTCAGCTGACAGGGTGTGTCCTTCAGGTCAAAGGTCCCGACCGATTGTAGGGGGATGATGGCGAGTAGGAGGGTCGTGGCAGAGCTCAGAGATCAGAATCCTCATTACAGTGTTCCGTTTGCCCTTAAATCAACCTGGCAACGCAGACATCCACTGTCTCCCACAGCCCCGTGTTTGTCATACACACAGAGCCTTTCCCAGAGATCTTCGCTTTCATCGCTGCTTGTTTGTCCGTTCTTTATTCCCAATGCCCCCAGTGCTAATGTCAAAACAACAGTTGATGTTATTTCTCCAGGGGTGAGGGGGCTCCGCTGCACCCTCTGCAGGCCGGTCGCAGAAGCGCTCTTTTCAAAAGCACACGGCCCTGACACGCAGCTGAGTCATTAACCCAGAAAACACACCATTTGCTGGGATTGTCAGAACAGATGTTTCAGAACTATTTCCCCGAAAGCTTAAAATCTGGAATACGTCTTAAATTAATAACCACCCCTCCGCCCTTCAGTTGCTCAGTCAATGCTAAGTGCCCTTGTTGACTCAATTGGATTAGCACTAATATGTAAACACAGGAGGTAAAAGAGTAATCCTCCAGTGAAAGCAAAAAAAAAAAGGAGATAAATAAATTGAAACGGCATGTTCTCGACTTTATAACAATAAACTCGAGACGAACAGAGAATTGATTGAATGAGGGGTTTGATACCGCAGACCTGAATGCATTCAAGACGAGTGTTTTGACCATCCAGTGGCAGAGTAATTACCCGTTCGTAACTCAGTTGGATAATAAGAGGCAAACCTTTGGGGGATAAGACACAGAGTTGTTAATTATTAAACGCTTACATCAGCCAAGTGCTAGAGAGTTGCAATTATTAATGTTGTTGTTCTTGTTTGTGCTTAAACACAACTGCTGCTGTTAATATCCTCATTAACCAAAATGAATGATTTTATTACTCTTGATTTGGTCTGGGGTTTGCTAATGCATCTGGGTTGTGTCGTCAGTGCGAATGGAGGGATAAACATCGCCATCGGATGCACCGTGTCGACGACTGCTAGGGGGGTTTGTTTATTCTCCCCCCACCGGAGATCCCACACATAACGGGAATATTCAAACCAAACAGACAAATGTGCTACTCACCTCTAAAAATACACTGTAATTGAGCACTAGAGCCGGTGGAGAATAGCACGGATGATAGCCGTGGATTTAGACTCGAAATCATTAAAAACTTGCCTGAATTACAGCACGAATATATGCGGTAGAAACAAAATAGTCGGGATTAAGCAGAAAGGGTTGAGATGGAGCCGTGTCATTTTAATGCCTCATCTAAAATGGTCTGAGGTTTTTGAGTTTCTACCCCACCCTAGAAACACCAAGGTGTCCTCAAAACGTCTTGTTGCATTAGAGCAAATCACAGTATTAACATTCAAAATAGGCTACCTCTTCTTTAGAAATCACTTTACAAGGCAAAAAATAAAGTTGAATTAATGAGCTTCACCTTGGATTAAAATGAATAACTGACTATTAATTACATCCAAAATATCAAGAATATTTAAGCTCAAGGATCAAAGGGACATCTGCCAGTATTCATAACATGGATCTTTATATAGTCGTTTATTAATCGTTTTTGGGTCAGAAAAGCTAAGCTTAAAAAAAAAAAATATATATATATATATAATATATTCAGATATTCAGATATTAGACAATCAAGTTGTAGAATGCTAATTTTCCACTCTAAATCTTTCTGTGAAAGCTGAGAAGCAGGAAGCGCAAACATTGGAGTAAATTCTCATGCTCCCCATAGAGCTGACACACTGCTCTGTAGTATTTACTATTTCAATAACATGCTAAAAGATTGGCCAATCACTGGATTAGGACTGTTATAACTCTTAAAACAGTAAAGCCTCTCTTGACACAGCGATGACACATTGCTTACTTCAACGCCATCACCTCCTTAAAAGATTCTTTTGATTGGTTTACGCATATGTCAGAGAACAATAACTAGAATTTTATATTATCTGAACAAAATATGAGCAGTGCTAGGATAAAACTCGCCACAGTCATTCTAGGGTGTTGCTACAGGGTTTCTAAGGTGTTCAAAGTGGTTTTTAGCACCTTACTATTCGATGTGATGCTAACTAACTCAAGTGAAAATAGCCTTTTTTCTCTATTTAATTGTCTGCCAAGCAAAAATACTTAAATCAAATGCTCGGATAAGTAATGGCACACCTCTTCTCAAAAGGCAGAACAATTTGAGGTATCATGCGTGTTCGTAGAGCAATGCGAGTTTGTTTATTACATTTTAATGCCATGCTAGCATCCCGGCTATTTACATGACAAACACAAGGTCAATATCACAATCCATAAAATTTGCATTATTATATAAAACATTTAAACTTGACATAAGACTGAAAATCTAAAATTCATTCAGTTGATACATTCTGAAATATTCCATGTAAACATGTTTTCTAGCACACTCTCAGAAAAAAAGGCACAAAAGCTGTCACTGGGATGGTACATTTTTTAAAAGGTACTCTTTTGTACCTAAAGAGTGCATATTGGTACCTTTAATGTACATATTAGTACCTAAAAGGAACAAAAGTGTACCTTTTGAAAAGGTACCGGCCCAGTAACAGCTTTTGTACCTTTTGTTCTGCAATATATCCAAAAGAATATGTTTATCAGTCAAAGGAACTTGACACGAGAGACATAAAAGGAGGAACTTTGCCTATCAATAGAAACCCACGTGTAAGCCTGTTGGCACCTATAGTGAAGACAACTCGGTCATGTGATGATTTGACGATTCTTTTTATACTGGACTTTACTTCATACGGTTTATTATTTTCATATTCGTCCCATTCTTTAATGGTCTAAAATCAGGGGGTGGTATTTTGGTATTTTGACAGTCAGATCAAGCACATCCCTGGCTAGAGCAATGTGAGATTTTGTTTATTTGGATCCCCATTAGCCACTACCTAGGTCTTGGGGTCCCAACAAGTAAAAATACAAAACTACATTATTCAACAACAATAAAAGTCCAGTCAATAAAACATACAAACCCAAAATTCATTTCACATGTCAGAATCAACAATTTACTATATATTGTGCCATTGAATATTCCTTTAAAGATTTTTTAAACCTCATGTAATTGTTAAAAAAATATATAATATCTGAGGGTAAAGTCATTCCTTATTTCCATTCCTCTATACATTACAGTTTTGCATTGTTTTTGAAACAGGAAGTAAAAAACATCAATTTGATGCACGCCTGGTATTAAAATTATGAATAGTACTACTATTTAAAAGTTGACAGGGCATTAGGAACTCTATACACTGAAATATTTCAGTAACACTTTACAGTACGGGTGCACTAATATGCATTAATTCATGCTTAACTAATGCACAGATACTCATGAGTTAATGTATGACTCACGAGGAACTAAATTGATGTTATCAAGGAACTTACATTTATTAATGATTACTGCATCAGCAACTAATGAGCATTATATATGATTAATAGATTAAGTAATCATTAAATTGTTATTAGTTAAATGTGTCATAATGTATTAATTCCCTAATAACATATTATATTAACTAATAGTCTAAATTCATGTTAATTACTACAATGGGTCAAAGCCATGCATTTTCAACTTTTGCAAAGGTATCATTATGTTATGACTTTACTTGTTGAGGCACATGACTTAATTAATTGTTAAGTAATATGTCATTGCGGTTATGAGTTTTGTATTAATTTTGAATTAGTTAATAATCATGTGCCACAACAAGTAAAGTCATAACATAATAATACCTTTGCAAATCGTTAGCTAATGATTAATTAAAGCAGACAACTGAAAGTTCAAATGCATGGCTTCAACCATTGTGGTAATTAACACATTAATGTACATTATTAGTTAATATAATAAGTTATTAGGGAATTAATACATTATGACACATTTAACTAATAACAATTTAATGATTACTTAATCTATTAATCATATATAATGTTCATTAGTTGCTGATGCAGTAATCATTAATAAATGTTTTAGTTCTTCATGAGTCATACATTAACTCATGATTATCTGTGCATTATTTAAGAATGAATTAATGCATATTAGTGCACCCGTATTGTAAAGTGTTACCAATATTTCTTATAAAAACAAAGCATCCTTCACCAGTGGCCAACCTAAAGTTTTGTGCATTCTTATTATATTAACCCTTCTATTACAGTTAAAAAGTGAGTCGTGCGTCTCTATTCAGGAATAATTGTAATTTCTTGAGTCTTTACTTGAGATGAGTTATACAGTACATTAAAGCTTAATACTTAAGAGTACTACTAAACCTTCTAAATCAAAAAACTACTACGAACAAGTATTTGATGAAAAAATGAGTAATACAATAAACTTTCTGCTCAAAATAATCTTAATAGTGGTGACGGCACAAAGGAGTCAGAGGTCAGTTATAACCACAGTGCACGACTGTGTTTCCTTTGGGGTCCTTTTGTCTCTTAGCAAAACATTTCCCTTTTCTCCATAACAAGCAATAAGCAAGACATGATAAATTTACACATCCAACATATACGTACATACACACACCCACACACATACTGGTAAAAAAAGATGTCTTCTTAGCACGAAATTGTTTAACAAACCAAACTCTATAGGAAAAGCAAATAAGGCCATTTATGGGGCTAGTTGCTCCTGTGTAATCTGAAGCATATGCAATTTTAAAGGGTGTTTCTCCTGCTAATGGGCCCCGAGGGGCCGGGAGGTTAATTGATGCAGCTGTTGATAGCTTTTACACATGACGCAGGGTTCATCTCCCCTGTGACTCTTATTCCAAGGCACTTTTTAATGAAGTGTTAGACAGAAGGCTTTTTACAGTAGGCTTGTCTCTTGGAGAATGCTTCAAAATAAACCTAAAGGAGAGCTTTTAGGAAAAAGCTCTGTGGATGACCATTGATTTACGCGTTAAATAAGAGTTTTTTTGCCACATCGCCATGTTGTTGATTTGCAGCTCCTGATGGGGGGCTGGAGGCAACAAAGTCAATCACTCGCTTTACATAGGTTTGCTTACTATTGTTATTTAACAATACTAAGCTGCTTATGTTGTTATTTAATGCATACACATTACTGATAAAAATAAATAAATGAAAATGCATCTGTTGGCAGCTAAAAGCGCATGATCCATAGAACGAGACGACACTCCAGCTGTTGACATATTAAACACAAAATAAGGCCATAAAGAAACGGACCCGGCAGAAACGTCACTAATTTTACTGCATTTTTTGTTTATAAAAACGACTGCCTAGCACTCACAGTCACAAACCCTGGCATTTGACAGCTACTTAATTTCACATCTGAGGGTTGAGGGTGACAAGTTCACTTTTTATATTATAATCTCTGGCAGGTTTTAATTAAATAGTCATTGGCGAACTTCTATAATTCCTCTGAAGGCCAGGCCTCCATGGGAGCTGGAAAAAACCAATGGGTTTCCTCACAGCTAAAGGGGCTTCTTTACCGAGCAAACATTTACAGATATTTGAGCATTGAAAATTAAATACAAATACATAGCTAAATTTATTTGATCCGAGGCTGTGGAAATGAGCGTGGAGAGAGCGGGAAGTGATGACAGTGTGATGAACTGGATAGCATCCTCACCCTGAGGATTATACTCCCACAGTCACTAAATTCTGCTCATTAAAGTGACAAACCCAAACACAAAGCCAGTCAAGCATGAGATTCAGCTGTGTACAGCATCTGGCCCATACCGGCAACCCCAAGCACAGCCATCTCCGCCACAAACACCTCTACACACTGTAACCACCGTCAAATCTAAAACAATCAACTTGCCTTTCATTTCCAATTTCACCGCCTGCCACAAAGCCCTATTAGAGTCCATGATCATACGCTGCTTCTGATTTACAAACGAGTACGTGGGAGAGTCCCTGTCCTTCCCGAACCTCTCCTCTGCTCGGTCTCTGGTGCCATCCGTCAGCCTCCTCCATCCTGATTATCTGGAGACAGCAATTTCAAAGAGACATCTTAATGGTGATGTCAACGTATTAATTAGAAGTGTTAATGAGCTAAAAGCAACCCAAATTAAATTAATGCAGCAATAGACACAGAGAGTGAAATTAGCTTCAATTTCTGTAAATGATTCTGAAGTGTGCACAACATATCAGCCTGCCTGAACGTTCCCATCCCCCAAAGCTAATCAAGAACTACATTGCAATTAGCTGCTTAATTAAAGCAACACTCTGCTCGGAAAATCCGGCACAATTAAGTAATGGCTGTTATAGCATGAAGGCAGACCGTATTTGTCTTCGGGAGAGGCGTAAAACACACATGCGCTCGCACACACACACACCCAGACAAAGCATATTATATTTCCAGCGGCCCGCAGGGACAGAAGACAGCCAAGATCTGCTGAGATGGAGATGGTTTGGAAAGTGGAGTGGGTCTGGAGCTGGAAACGACACGACTCAGTCTGTGACAGAGCGCCAGATCGCACTCCCTAGCTTGAGGTTTCATAGACTGCCGAATTGGCTCGGGCTCAGGCGAGCGGGGCCTAATCGCCACTTTCTGTGTTGTCACCTCAACGCTTTCCAGTTGGACATGGCTAACCGCAGACAGTTGGAGCATTCTTCACTGTTTCATCTGAGGACGTCTTGGTGACCTTCCAATCGCAGATTGGCAAATTTAACGACTAGAGCAGAGCCATGCGCTCATGTCCATGAGAGAACAACCACCACCGAAGAAGAGCAGACCTCATGCAGATGTTTCCCAACACCGAGTCCAGGTGGCAGCCCCTCCCGTATTCGCAGCACATTCGGCTTTATTTACCAGTCTGAGTGAGGGGCTGAGCTGTGAATAACACCCCGGCTTGGCTGGGCCGCCAAGGGACGTGGGTGTGAGCGCCATCCTTCAGCAGGTGTAGGCCACTGCAGAGCATATGCCATCAGGCTGCGAGAGGCGCTCTGTGGAGACGTTCCTCCAGCGTTTCCTAGGGCCCACATCGACTGGGAACGGGCATCACTCACAAACACCATCTGTCAGGGACGGCCATACCTGCTAGGAGCATTTAACTGAGAGGCGACGAGTCCTTCTCCCATCTCAGATCTTGTTCACAGCTAGATGGAGAGGGAGGTGAAGAAGAACATGCCTCCTTCTTTAGCAGGTTTCCTCGATCACAATTGGAGACAAAGCAGAGCGGAGAGCTCCTGCGATGCTCCGGGACAGATGTCCCCCTCTTGCGAAGAGACACCTGAAGTGTTTGACGCTAAATTAGGTTTTCAAAGGCAATAATTAGACTTTCTTCCCTAAAGGTAAATTACCTGCTTCCCAATTGATCTGCATTCTAATTATAACAATTTGCCCAGGAGCCATTGCTATAGAAGCTCACCGTCTACTACGAGTAGATGTTAAACATACAAAAAGACATGTAGATATGTGGGAACTGCTGTAATCGGTTTAATAAGCATTCTGCACCATAACTGGAGGAAATTAATCAACAGTTCTGTGGACCTTTGAGGGTGATAAATTAAATGAATATTAGTGAATATTAGGAGAGCAGAGGGCAAGTTCTTTCTCCCCATATGCTGCTGTGAGATTTCATGATCACAATATAGCCTGAATGGCAAAATCTGCATTTAAATCACCAACCACACACCAACGTCACGACCACTAACTGCATGAAACCTTGATGAATCGTTGTGAGGAGCTCTACAATCAATAATCAATAAATCAAAATCAATCTTTTCAGAGTATTTTATATTATCCCTCAATGTCCAATGAAAAATATACACATAAAATGGTTCTTTGATGGTTTTTTTTTTTACAGCTCTTCACAGTTCAAATGTTTAAAGTCAGTTATATTTTTTGTCTTTAAAAGACACCTCTTATGCTCAGCAAGGCTGCATTTATTTTTGATCAACATACTTTTCCACAATATTACTGTTTTACAGTATTACAATTAAAACAGCAGTTTTCTATTTTAATATATTTTAAAAATGTAATTTATTCCGGTGATGTCAAAGATGAATTTTCAGCATCATTACTCCCGTCTTCAGTCACATGATCCTTCAGAAATCATGCTGATTTGCTGCTCAAGAAACACATCATTGAATGCATCCTTGCTGAATAAAAAGCATTGACAGCAATAAAAGTACTAAATAATAATAATAATAATAAAACTTCCCAGTCCCAAACTTTTGAACATTGGAACTGTAGCGAAGGATCAGCAAAGTACACAAAGATTCTTCTCTGTAAAGCATTCGAGTCTGCCATCTAAATCTTTGGCAATTAAAATTGATGTTGCACCACAAAAAGGACTGTTCCAGTCCTGGCTTCTAATTGGCCAATACAGTACTTTGAAAATACCCCTATATTGCAACAACTGTGATGTCAAACTATCACGGCGGATAATTATTTTTCTTTTATGGATCCGAATATGCCTACATTCCTACACTATACCGTCTGTAAAAAGCAGTATGCGAAATGAATAGTATGGCAGACTATGCAATATTCATAAAACAGTAGGTGAAACATACAATACCCAGGTGACCTACTACATCTGCAATGATTTTGAAGTGTGCTTCTGATGGGCACTTTACTACTGTATGAGGCCATGGGAGAGTCAGCATTGTATTTGTAAATGGTGGGAAACCACATGACAATGCTGACGTTTTACAGTATACAGTACATACTCTGTAATGTTAAAAAATAATGTTTTAATGTAAACTTGTCCTTTAATAGGATGTTATATTTGTAATATTCATTTGTCAATATCCCTATCATTCAGATCCTATTTTTATTTTCTTTTTGAAAAATGTCTGCTTAAAAAAAAATGTATTCTCTGTGGAACTTTGTGGAAAAATTTAAACCTTTAACGGTTTTCAAAAAATGGTGACAGTTCTAGCTGTGGGCAATATTTATTTACATACAGATGGGTGAAGCTGGATATTTTAAATGTAGATGTTGGATAATGACAGTGGAGGTGAAGCCGGGGTATTGTCTCCATTAAATCCAGAAGTCACCTCCACACGGCGGCAGTGTGACTTCACACAGATACTTCACGGAGACTGAGAGCGGATATATTCAAATTCATCCCACAGTGCCCAGTGCTAATTAATATGTAAATTTCACATTGTTTGTTAACTCCGATGTCAATTTTTGATGTGAGCAGCGGCTTCTATGTTAACAGAGATTCACTGTAGATTGGACCTGGGTTATTGCCAAACCCCTGTCTGTCCATAATCAAATATTTTTGAGGCTGCTAGACTAATATATGTCTCTGAAGCTTATAACTTGGGAGACACGCTAATGATATTTTATTAAGCCAGAGTAATTGAAGGCACCATTTAAATATGTAATTAAGCACTTAAGCATAATTATTCAACACAGTAGGAAACCAAATGAATTAATTTTAAAATACGCCAATACATCAATTTATTTAGGCTCTATTGTGCGGTTCTAACATAAGATGATTACAATTTTAAATAACGAGCTTTAATGAGACGGAATAAAGGAATTTGACATCCGCCTGAAAGTGCGAAAACTTGCTATACACGTCTTGGAAGAGAAAAACTGATAGGATAAAGACCTCTGTGCAATTTGAAGCGCAGAGAAGCGATTTAACTTCTAATATACCTGTATGCACAAGCCAGCGATTACTGGGCAAGTTTCCACGGCACTTTTCTTACACTAAATCTCCTTTCCATTAGGCTGAAATGATTCAACAGACACTGTTGTGTGGCTTATAAAACCGCGGATGGAGGCGGAGATGGAGAAAGAGAAAATCTGCGTGAGTGTTTGTGTCAGTTTCATACATCCCAAGAAAGAGTGTGTTCATTTCTCCCGGCAGCCACTATGTGGCCCGCTTTAAGAGAGGTTCACAGATAAACACACATCTCCGGCCCCGGTGGAGTCATTTACCTTTCTCCAAGTAGATTCAAGATATTAATTAAGATAAATCTACCTCAATTCTGTGATTCTGCCATCTGGTTATTTATCCGAATTATGTTAATCATTTCTGTAGGGCAGGAGAATGATTACCCATTTTGCGTCTAATTTATAATAATATTTGAAATTAAATACTTAAGCATCTGTCATATAGAACTTACTGTAGCACGTAGCCTCGGTGAGCAGAAACACACGTGGCGGCATCATCTCTATATAGCAAACGAACAAAATGGCAGCATTAACCCCTGCTCCCCGCGTTAACTACTCTGACAAAGTCTTTAATGAAGTTAGCCGAGCGAGTCCAACCACGAATTTCAAACTAAACAAACCTCTAACACAACGACTTACAAGATTTACCACCTCATATGGTTCGAAATCCCACTGATGATCTCACAACCTCAGAGGATACCGACACCCTCGGTCGCCAACAGGCAATTAAGGCACCGGAGGCTTTGAGCTTGACTTGAGCGTTAGTTTGTTAGCTGGTCACGTGTGCAAGGCGTGTGGGGGTGAGGAGAACCCGATCGCATGCTCCGACTCAGGCCAGCCACTAATTAGGGTGAAGAGGAGGCCAGTGGACACGCGGTGTGATTAAATTTAGATCTGGAGGGAGATCTTGACCCCGCGTGCCCCTCATCTAAGTGACATTTACCCAGGATAACCACACTGCAGCTGAGGCTTATTAACCTTTTGTGGGCCTTAACACCACTGACTGGCTTAATTGGCAGATGGATTATTAAATAGAGCAACTTCAAGATGATTGAACATCTCATATCTACAACGCACAGGTTAGTCAGTAAAATTTTATTATCACTTAGGCTTTGAGGTACAGTGGCCTACATATATACCAGAATGGATCATTTTTGGCATTATAATATTAACAATGCAGGCAGAGGTGCCACAAGAGCGGAAAAGAGAGGAGTTTTGATGATAGTGGTGTTGAATGTGTGAGCCGTCAAAGGGTCACTAGCAGAATATCTCCGGCTTCTCGGCACTCACTGTCCCTTGGGAAGTAAAATCTGCTGTTAATCATCAAAACGACCGTTACACATTGCCAAGCGCTAAACGGTGGCGGATCCGCCTGGAACGACTTAATCCATCACAACCGATTTGGAAACTTTCAAAACTCAGGTTGCTTCTGTACAGAAATCTCCAAGAGATTTAAAAGAGAACAGAGATGGCGCTCTGTGCCTCGTACAGTAGCGGGCATGTACAGAAACAACCGTCCCCCTGACTCGTACAAAGGAAAATGGTGTACGCTCCTTTTTCTGCATAGCCAAACAGAGCTGCCAGACGTGTGTTTAAGCATGATCCATTCACCGGGCTTTGCGGCGCTCTGCCATGTCAAATCAATGCTTTCAAGGGAAGCACGAGTCAGCCATGTTGAATTCAGTTCTGCTTTTGGGAAATAAGTGGATCATATTGGATGCATTACCATACTTGTGTGACTGAGGCGCTCGCTCTCTCATATTCAAAAAGGAGATCATTGCACAGCATGTGATAAATGTCACCTCAGAGCAATGACCCGCATTATGTATTACCCCTGCTGCAGGCGTCCTCCTGCACCTCTGTGATCAGCTGTGGCTACTTACCCCCCACGTAGGCTGCCTCCGACCGTCTATATGGAAAATCAAACCTCTGACACTGCAGGAAAAAATAAAAAATGAAAGAGCATGCGTTAAATACAAGAGGACTGGTGCAGGTTTCATCTTCAGAGCATTTTTGTGTCTTGATAGGTCAAGCAACCAAAAAGCCAAAAGTGAAAAACTATTTCCAGCAAGATATAAAAGTTTTAAATAAATCATTTACTCACCCTCATGTTGTTCCAAACCTCTAGGATGGCTTTCTTCTTTGGAGGTTGTTTGTTCACTGAAAAGCACAGCTTTAAACCACTGAACACAAAGATGCATCACAGTGGATGTTAATGACATTAAACACCATTGGGCACTGTGTGCAATACCGATCACAAGCTAAGTTGATCATCAAGTATGAATTAGATTTGAAAAGTGTAAAAAGGAGCCCTTTTACATGTTTTTGTCTTGGAGCTCAACTGGAAAAAGGTTCTGGGTATTAGTTGTGTTGACAGTTATTTAGAGATATTTGTTTGAGGAAATAAACATAATTTCGTCTTGCAGCTGTTTTTTTTTTTTAAATATATACCGTTCAGAAGTTTAGGGGTGGTATGTTTTTTTTTTTTTCAAAGGTTTTTGAAAGAAGCCTCTTATGATCACCAAAAGCTGCATTTAGTTAATCAAAAAAACTATTTAAACAGTAATATTGTGAAATATTACAATTTTGTTTTAAAAGTCTCCATTTTACCATTTTATTTCTGTGATGCAAAGCTGAATTTTCAGCATCATTACTCCAGTCTTCAGTGTCACATGATCCTTCAGAAATCATTCTAATATAATGATTTGATGCTCAAGAAACATTTTTAATAAAATTTTCCAGCACTTATTGACCCAAACTTTTGAACAGTATCTAAAATCTCAACTTGGGTCTAATTTTCCAGTCTGAGCAGAAAAAAGTACTAATATTTTTTATCATGCCATTTATTAAAATATTTAAATAGGGTTTTTTTTTAACAGGAAAACAAACACATTCTAATTAAAGAAAAAGTTTTACAGTGCATATTATTATTTATTTTTTTTTTCATGAAATTGTGAAAACCCAATACATACTAATATTCAAAAACTTTCTCCAACCAAGCAAACATTATCCTCCTCTATAAAGAGGTTAAGCTCTTTTGTAATTAGCACACAGTCTAATACATACCAAAATGTAATGGCCTCACTGAACAAGACAGGCTGCTTGGCCTCTTCAGCAAGGTATTTTCAACACTAAAATGAGTTTAACCTGCATTTACATGAACAACAACAAATACGAAAAAGAAGAAATGCGCATGAGACTCCACAAGGAGCATTGCATGCAATAAATAAATCCAATTGATAAAGGTGCAAGTGTGCTTTGAACTTGAAAGTGCAATTATTTTTCATATCAAACACACTTTTGCATATTCACACAAGAATGCAGCTAAGAGATGCTTATTGCAATTTAATTACAGGCTTTCCAAGCTTCGACTCCTATTCCTTAGCCTATAGGCTCTAATTGCAAATCTTTTTATTCATTAAACGAACACCGCTTCACAGCATTCTTTCCATGATAGACATCTGAACAGAAACATTTTTCAGCGAGCCATGGCCAATTAAAGTTAATGTACGACAATACAGTGTGTCGTGTAGCATATTCCCATCAAACTATTTGGACAGCGAATCTTAACACACATCCCAACTGTTTGTTTGCTCTCCGAATGCTTTTAAAAGCCACAAAACCCTGTGATAGCAGACCAAGCAGACTCAAAGCAGACCAAGTGGAAAAAGTGACTTGAGAGATGCCTTTCTAATTAGAGAAGGTGTTGGGTTTTTATCATTAAAAGCTCGACCCTTCAGAGTACGCAACGATGTCTGCGGTCGCCTCGAAGCAGCCGTTCATCAGGGCTTTGGGACTATCACACTGTAATCTGTCTGGGATTCCACGTGTGTTAACACAGCTAAAAATGTAGAAAGCAAACACTCCAACAACACGGCATGAATGTCTCAATATATTAACTGCACAATAAACAACCTATTCAATTCCAGGGATTTGCATGAGAAATGGGAGTATTAACGTGGAAGGATGTGTGTAGGCATTCAAAGTGTGAGCTGATGGCGGAGGGAAGGCTTTGAAAAGCCCTTCCCAGCGAGAGGGTAGAGAGAGCCCTGCTGTGGTAGAGTCTAACACTGCCTCAGTGTTGGCATATCACCGAGCACAATGGCCTAGATTAGCAAAGTGTCAGTACTGAGCTGAAATAAGCTAATTGCTTAATTAGCTGACCCAATTCGATAAGCCTCTTCTAACATATTAGCTCTAGCTATGTAACAAATAGCTTGAATTCATGTAAAAAGTACAGGCTTAATTACAACCTTGAGTATGAAAAGCTAAATGAGACGGCCAGCGTGGTATGAATGTTATTGTGTCAGAGACTATTAACATCCGTATATTTATAAGCAGAAGAATGGCATGACTGTGACACAATTATTGGCTCCGAAAGTATGAAATAGAAACGTGATACTAAACCTTTTGTTTGTTTCTTGCATTCAGGCATTGTACCAAAAAGACCTGCTTGATATTGACAGCTGCTGCACGTTTGCTTGAAACAATTATAGAGCGTATCGGTGAAAGTGATGTCAGCGAGCTGTTGGAAATAGAAAAGTCGGGTTAAAGGTAAAACCATTTTCTCATTAGACTGAACGATGAGTGGGACAGATTAATTTACATTTTCCCCTGACATATTTTACATACACAATCTTTTGCTTAGCACTGGGACTTATGGGTAAAAGAGCTCTATTTGTATAAGATGAAGTCATTTATATGCTAATTCATTGGAATGTAGACCTTCCAGATTCATGTTTACCTATTAGTGCATATAGATGCAAAGGGACATTAGAATATTGGAAATGGAAAGGACGGGGAGGGGGGAGCTATGGGCAACAAAGTATTAGCACAATGTTTCCTTCTATTAATCTCATATTATGAGCCATTTCGGTTTTATTTAAGCAGCACCCAAGAGCCAAGCTGGAAGTCATACAGTAAATGACCATTTTCCTGAATTGACTTTGAGGAACACATGGTGGCAAAGTCAAAAACATGCACAGCGAATAAGACACAGTAGCCTGAAAATCCCCAAATGCTTGATATATATATATATATATATATATATAGATCTAAACTGCACCCCATACACATACACATACACATACATACATACATACATATATATATATAAAAATGGCATATACAGAAAATACTGCATTTTTTATATTATTTTCAGTTTCAATTTTTGTAATTATGTATATGTTTTTATCATTTTTATTAGTTTGTTTAAAAAAAAAACATTTTTATTTACCTTTAATTTATATTTCAGTTTTAGTAGACATTTAACTTAATGCAGTTAGTTGCCAAAACATTTATAATTTTTCATCTGTTTATTTTAATCTCAAATGAAAAAAAGATTAATAATTTGAGTTAACAACACTGATAATGCCGTCCACCCCATTAAATGTTAGTATAGGTGTCTGCCATACCATTAAGTGCAAAAAAATAAATAACTCTTTAAAGTTGATGAGTGAAACCAAATTGAACACAAAAGATCCCCATGGTGTTTATTGCTGGATAGTTTAGCCCACACAATCAATTAGCCAACGTACTTCGCCTAAAATCCAGAAAATGAAGGAGTGGGTTGTCAATGCCAGAAAAACAGCACTCAGCCCCGCCACTACTGGCTGGCGGAGAGGTGTGACAGATCATATTACAAGCAAGGCTAAAATGCTAATGTAATTCCACATGAGCCGGGTTTAAAAAGATCCAATCGACCATTCCTGATACCCAGTGTCGTTGTGTCTAAGAAGATGACGTTCCTCCTCTCATTGTCTCAGTAATTCACCAAAATTGCCACTTAGAGCCGCTCCAAGATGTGCGTTTCATCTCCAAGCTTCCTCTGGTCTCTGCTAGTCAGTTCATTTTTACTTCCTCCAAGAGTGCTAGCACTTCATTAACCTTGCCAGGCTCAAGATAAGAGAGGTAGAGCATCAAAAGAAGCCAGCCAACAGAGAGAAAAGACAGCACAGTTTCCACCGCACAGCGGCCATCAAACAGACATAAGCACGGCCACACACACACACACACAGTGTCCCATGCAAAACATGTCTGTCATTATAAGCACCAGAAGTGTGTTAACACTAGAATCCATAAAGGGGTTGTGATTAAGGTATAATGTCAAAAAATTATGATATCAAATAAAAAAAATTATATAGCGTGTATGTGATCCCTGGCATATATCATGTGTGGAATCCAACATGTTGGTAAAATCCCCATGAAGTTCAGGAAATGACTTCTGAGGATCTACACTATTAGATTTTCATTGAATATTCCTTTTAATCTTTTTGAAACATAACGCAAGACCACACAAAACTGTCAAATGTAACATCTGTAAAAAAACAAGATAAACAAACTTATAATTGAAGTTTGGGGGATAAAGATCACATGGGTGTTTGCAAACAGTGATGATGGAGCCCACAAAACGACAGTTGATGACAGAAAATGACAGTTCTGCAGTAGCAATCTATGGAAGCCATGGAATAAAATAATAATAATAATAATAATAATAATAATAATAATAATAATAATAACTCTATGTCCTGCCTTTCTTTCTCAGAATTGCAAGTTCACATCCTGCAATTGTTTCATAATGTGATATAAACTCACAAATTTGAAGTAATAGTCAGAATGTTAAAGTTATCAATATTTCATGCTGTAATTTCATGTACCCTATGAACTGCATATGTAAATATCATGTAGATCTATTGTTTACATCAAATTCATGCTTTAATAGTAGTAAATATTGCATATTTCATCAGTCCAGTGTGTTCATGTAATGGTTTGCAACCATACATGTTTTTTGCTTTAAAAAAGGTGCCTTCGACCATCTTTTTTGTATTCCTATTCTGACATCCAAAGGCACAAGACATTTTTATTTTAATATTCCAATATTAGAGCAATAATATATCCAATATTCCATGGATCCATCTTCCTCCACTTTTTACCATTGTTTTTCTGTCACCACAATACGCATGCAACCGCAGTGACGTAACTGTGACGCCTGCTTCCAAATGGTCCATTTCAGTGGATTCCAACCCTGGTCTTAGAGTACCCCCAACACTGCATATTTTTGACGTCTCTTTTAGACAACAACGTTGTCAAAAATGGATCTGCAAAAATGACTAAAAAGGCTGTATTATGCATGCTAGGCCAGTAGTTGGCGATGTCACTTTGTCAAGATACTCCCCGCAAACAAGTAATATGCATGCGTGAACGTGTCATACATCTAATACACATGCGCATGACGCCACCCTTTTCACAAATTCACGTTTGTGCTTACATGGAGACGGTAAAGGCATCGTTTTCAAAATTGAAATCCGTTGAACGGCAAAATGAACGGCAAAAACGCATAAAAAGTTCTGTTTTCAGTTGAAAATGGTGTCATGCAAACATACCCTTATTTGACACACCCATTAGAGGTCTTGGAGTCTTTACTAACAGATTTCTAAAAGATAAATAAATAAATTACAAAAAATAATAGTGTTTGTGAAAGAAATGATTATATTAAAAACAGAGCATGGAGTAAGTAACGAAAAGCTATGGGGTAGCATAATGCAATGCATTGGCGTGCAGTAAAAGTATGTGCAGCAAAGATTTTTATATTTTTATATACAAAACAAAATGTAAATTCATGTCCCAGTAACACTTAATGTCTTATTTTCCAGGTTAAATAAACAAACAAAAAAAAACATTGGTCTTCCCCTTAATGGTATTGTTTATTCAGACTGATTTGCAAACCCACTGCATTAGGGTGTCTGTTAAAAATCAATGGGCTCAGGGGAGGCAAGAGATGTGGCATCCCGCTCTAACTTTACCTGCCGGTGTCGTTGGTGGAGAGTGTTACTTTAAAAAGTGTATAAATCACAAATTTTTCCTTTGTTTAATTTTTTTATACGGCTCATTTTCAGTTTTTTTGTGGCGGTACTGACTCCCTTACCCCCTTGGATGAAACACCCCTGATGCAAGGTTTCCTTGGTACAGCTAGACACCTCCAGACGTTTAGCATGTTCCTACCAAAATTGTACACCTAAAGCATTGAAGTATGCATAAAATTCTCTTCTAACACAGCATGTTCACCATTAATCTCTCCCTTCATTTTGCTATGAAGAGGATAAAATTATTTTTTCTTGGGAGGGAACTGTAAATCCCTGTCTGGGTTCAGTTAAAAGGCTTAAAATGTCACTAAAATGACAAATTAGAAGCTTCCTCTAGCGTTTTAAGACGAGATGTTGTGGCATCCGAAAGTTACCTGGAAATGAGGTTAACATGCAGTGAGCGCTGTGGTTATTAAAACCGTTGACGGTCTCATTACCCATCACAGATCTTGCCATGAGATCTCAACAGCAATTCAATTGTATAGCATCAAAGCATTTGTTCACCGGAAAGTGTCACAAGAGCGAGCTCCCATGCTGAGAATTTCAACGTAATACATTTGAACAGATTCCAGCTGCTTACTGAAAAGCTAAAAATATTAATTTAGAATTCTGAAGAAAAAAAAAAACAGGCCTGCGTCAAAACTGAGATGCTGAACATTTACTTGCATTCGCAGAACATGTGATACGAGATAAAATGACAGTTTTTCTGTTCAGCGCAGTGCTGTGATATCTCTGTCAGGAGTTGTGTGCCAATGCTGGACATCTAGTGAGCCAGCTCAGATTGTGGGTGAAAAGAGACTTTGGCATTTGTGAAGAGTTTCCATATGTATCACTTCTGTTGTGGGGCCCATTCCACTGATCCACAAAACCAGCCGAAAGGATAAAGCGGCGAGTCACTGTGCCAGTGTATGGAGCAGGAGCTCTTGCGAACGTGTAAAGAAGGAAAAGTTGCTTTGCAGCTGAGCAGAGTCGGGCAGAATCCTGCATTGGCGCTGATAACATGCTTGGATTAGGGATGTTTAAGGGAAGGGAAAATTATTCATTTGAGATGGATGAAAAGCTGCACTTGTCAAGTCTCCCAGTCATGCACTTTCCATCTCATTCCCAGAAGCCAGCGTGCATATTTTCCCCTCAATGCAAATGTTCACACACTGAAATTGTGAGCACATTACCTCCTCTCTTTAAACACACCAAATGACACAGGAGACTAAATGAATTTCTCTCTGCAAAAAATAATTTTGGGGTGGGTAATTGAAGTTTACAGTATGATCAGAAGAACAGCTTTGTACATATTGTATACGTTGTGGTGCAAGTACATCAGAAGTGGAAAAGTCATTTAATTTTTAGCTCTGCAACCAGGGGTGGTGAGACTCAGCACACCACAAGATGCCTTACAATTAGCAGCGAACATCTTTTAGCTTATTTTAACTCATTCACCCAACTGTAATTTTTATTTAAGAACCAGGATTCTCATGGTTTTGGAAACCTGGAGTTAGATCCTGAGTTAATAGAGTGTGTGCAAATGAGTGACATCAGTACCAAACAGCCAATCACATGCGTTAAAACTTAAATATTGCTAATTCTCTTGTGAGATTTGAATCACAGTTTCTCTCTTCTGCCGAAGATTATGATATTGAAGAATATGTGAGTACATAAATGCACTTAGACAGCAAGAACACAATATCTTGCTATATCAGTGCAAGTGAATGTTGTGAAATTAGTTGAACATACATGGGATAGATTATATATATATATATATATATATATATATATATAAATATAAAATAAATATATATATATAAATAAAAGCATAATATAATTAATCACTAAAAGTCAAACAATTTTTTTTATTTAAAAATATTAATACTTTAATTTTAAATATAGTTCATGTTCGCTCAATATTAAATATTAACAGAAGTAAATGTTTTTCATTGTTTGTTCATGTCAATGTTGACAAATGGAACCTTATTGTTCAGTTACCAATTGTTCTAGTTATGTCAAGCTCTAAAATATTGTAATTGGGTAGAATTTTTCAATTTGAGATTTAAAAATAAAACCAACTGTAAAAATCACAAATGACTAGAAAAATCTTAGGAATTTAAACTTAGGAATTAATGGGATTTATAATTATTTAAATATATTGCCACTCCTATCTGTAAATAGAACATAAATAAATGATATAAAATGTACATATAATAAAAATACATACAATTATAAAATAAATTAATGTTTTGCCAATACAGCAGATGTACCTGAAATGCCTTAAAGGGCCTCCAAATATTGTCTTTGCCAATGGGGGGCCTTGGAGCGAAGAGAACCACTGCTCTAAATCAAACTAACTATCTGAGCAGGTCCAGCGTTTAGAACGCAGTTACTAATTCCGAATCTTTCCGGCAGCCGGATGTTACACTGAATATATCAGCTCCCCTATACAAACATTATGATCCGTCTGATGAGAGCCAGGGCTCCAGTCTGGATGGCTAATAAATTAGAAGCACGCTTCTCGTTTACTCATCAGAGCTAATGAGGCTGATAAAATTACCTTGAGGATCATAATTACAGACTAGTGGCAGAAGCGCTAGCACCATATCTGCAACACACGCACACACCTACAGGAAGAGAACAAACAGCTCAGCTGCCACCACTGGACAAGCAGAGTTTGACCTTTAGAATAAACTGTACACGTCAGATAAGTGTAATGTATGCTTTTAATTAAACAATTAAACCACGTCGCATTACACTGAAAGCTTGCGATGCAGCCCATGTGACGTGTATCGCATTAGCGCACTTTCCACCGAAAACACCAAAAAAATAAAGACTTAAGTACACTCCATTTTCAAATCCATTTTGTGTTAGTGACCTGCGTTTAGCTGGCCTTGATCAAGCAAATATGTTAATGTCATTCAGTTATGTACCAAAAGAGAGATGCGTGCTTGCATGCTTGAGGTTAGCGATGGTGCAGTTAAGCTGGCGGACCGATTTTGAAATACCAGGCTGGTGACAAACAAGTCGAACCCCGGCATCCTTTATCCCTTCAATTTCATCAGGCGGCTCATATACATTAAAGCACTTGATCAGTAATGGCATCTTTTGATGGACACAGGCGGCGTGGACGCGAGCGCTCACCTCAGAGAATTTCATTTCATCAGCCATTCACAGGACGAATTGTTTTACTTATGAATATTAATGTCCGCCTAATTTGAGGCTGTTGTTAATGCTTGTCGCTAGGAGCTTGGCAAATCAGGTCCCATTCCTGTTAAAACCATGTATTAGACACCCCCCTGACACTAAGCCCTCGCCTTTGATTCTTAATTGCAGGAGTGCGAGCATTTGCAGGAGATGGGGCGCAAAGCTTTAATTAACTCTAATATCACACGTATTCAGTCTCGACTGTCACCCGCATCACGCGTGGCGTTCTGCACCAATATCCTCCTCGGCTCCTCTCAGCTAGAGATGGTGTTCCAAGTTCATGATCACAATTTCATGCATCTTAAATTGGGGATGGATGGCCTGTAAGCAGTGGCATGATATTAAATGTGAGTAAATTATCTTAATGCATTTTACTAAAACCCATATTAAATGATGGCTGTATAAACGGACGTTTTACAGCCCGAGCAATGATAGGAACAACAATTACGGTTGCTGCAGTGAGCGTGGTGTCATTTTAATTTTCAGAGAAGGAAACCGACAGGAAGTTTGGGATAAACCAGGCATTTTGGGTATTGTGCACCATTTCTGCATGGATGGGCTTTTCCATTTAACGTTTTTGGGCCTTACAACTCATGTGCGGATATCTGAAATTCAGAGATTGTGAGCATGACGACAGTTAATGTATATAAAACTTAGTCTTTCAATAAAAATAAAGCTCTAAAAAAATTGTTTTAGGTACAATACACTAAGAAACTTCATTAAGATTTATTAATAACTCATTTTAAAAGTCAAATATACAATAAATAAGCACATCCATTTGTAAGCATCTCACAAAAGAACTTTTAAAAACTTCAGCCAGTGGGTTTTTCAAACAGTTAAGTCAAATCCTTATATTTAAACACCATGTAAAAGACATCTTTGGACAAGACTATATTTCTTAGATAAGTTAAATGAGGAACAGTTTTAAATTGAACTAGGTTAGAGGACTTAAAAGAGAATAAAACCAATAATCTGCACCTCTCCAGCACACAAGCTCTTCCACTGTCTAATCACCAGCTTGATTTAGCATTCTCAGGAATATAAAATAAGAAACTGGAAAACTGATACAAATGCATGTGAGCTCATAGTGCCCCCTTCAGGTCACCACACGCACTGCATCTTGAACGACACTAGATTTAGCAGGCAGCATACAGTTCAATTTTTTTTCTTTTTTGGAGGTTTGGGTTAAATTAAGATGCTCCACATATTCTTGGATCACAGTCAAGCAGCATGCTTCAGCCAATCTTGGACATCTGTTTATCTGCTAATATAAGTTACTGTTTATGTCTGAACAAGTGAGGGGGTGGAAGAAAAACAACAATAGGAAAAAATATATATATTTTGAACAATTATTCAAACTAGCCCACACATTTAAAGTGAAGGCAAAAATAAGCATATAGGACTAAAAATGTTCAACACCTAAAGCAAATTAATATAACTAGTATTAGCTAAATCAAATAAGTGAAAACTATCAGAAAGTGACCAGAATAATAATATTTTTTAAAAAAGAAAGTGTGCTATTAAAGAAACATTTTGCCCCAAGAACTCAAACTACCTGACTGAGCCGCCTGACAGTTGTGTTTTTCTAGTCCCACCTTGTTTTAAACCTTCTTAGGTGAAATCTGGCCTTCAGCAGGCTACAGCAGAAGATCTGGATCACTGCACTCCATTAGCTCTGAAGTTCACTCTCCCATTGAGGCTTTTTTACTTCTCCGTCTAAATAACTTTGAGAAGGATGACTTGCGTTTGTTTTTAAACTTCTGAAGACCTGCATACAGATAGAAACAAAAGCATGTTTCTATCTAAATGTTCTCTGCTGATTCAAGCAGAGTAGATTTGACAAGATCAAAACAGCGAGAGCAAAATTTCTTACCCAGTCTTTGCATCATTTCATTCAACTGTTGATCTTCCTCCTCCTCCCTTGAAATGTGACATTACATTTACTTGGCAGAATTACATTTACAAATCTGCAATTTATAATGTGGTTAATCTTCACTTCACTGCATTTCATAAGCAGAGTGATAGCTGGTGTGTTTCTTCAGGACTTACCTTAACCGGTCCTCCTCCAGTCCCTCAACAATGGCGTTCCTGTCATTCACGATCTTCATCAGTCTGTTCAACAGCTCAGTTTCCCTCTTCTTCTCATCCAGAGTCTTGAGATGCTCTAACAGCCAGACACACACACACACACTGGGTTTCCACGTTTTATGGGGACTTTCCATAGACAATGATTTTTATACTGTACAAACTGTATATTCTACCCCCTAACCCTAAACCTACACATCACAGAAACCTTTCTGCATTTTTTAGATTTTCACAAAATATGTAGTATGATTTAGAAGTGTTTTTTCTCATGGGGACCAAAAAAAGTCCCCACATTGTAGGGAATACCTGAATACACACGTTATGGCTTCTCAGGTCTTGTAAAACATGCAAAATGAGACCAAGCATACTAAACTAGTATTGCCATTACATTTAACCTTTTTTATAGAATAGTTGACATGTTGATTTCACTTTGTATCATTTTTCAAATCCTGTTAAAATCATTACTGGTATGATTTGAAGCAACAGACATGCCCCCAATTGCTTCCATGTGTCACAAGAGATCTATGAATAAGCTTTATTTATAATTTGTGCTAATTTCTAAAATGTAGACTTACTATAGCAACCAAAGAGTGAAGATATACCTCTCAAAGCAATATTAAAAAGCTTATTGTAATTTATGAAAGTTTAGTGCAGAGCATACCATTAATGCTTTAATGTCTTAATATGGTAAAACAATTGTTATTTATTCATTTTAAATGTATTCCTTGAGTGCAATGCAAGTCCCTTTGCACTGATTGATACAATTGTCATACAAATTAAAATTTTCCATATAGGATTTATATTAAGAAATATTTCATTGGAATCCACTAAAAAGAGTAATTCCAGAAGTACTGGTGGATTTCCGCGGGAAATTCAATCATATCTTCACGTCATTACGTCACATCTGTAGACATAAATAAGATGTCCCGGCTAGTAGGCTATATAGCGTGTGAGGATGTTGGAGGTAGAGATTTATAGCCTTTTCTCACAGTACTTGATATAATTAAACTTATCAATTTGATGGCGGATCCAGAGAGGTTCAAATGACAATCACCAGTAACAACTGGAGATTTATCCATTGTAAAATGCAAAAGACTTCGGACTTTCGGAGTGTCAACAGAAAAAAAAAAGAGACTGCTCCGGGCCTATGCGAAAACAAGGATAAAAAGGGCTTTTGAAAGGTGGCATGAACTCCATGTTTTGAAGGGGTTCAAATTGGACACAGAGACATTTTTTTCCTGCTGAACAGACATTTCAATTGTTAAATTAGGTAACGGTAGCACACTTGTTCGCTTAATTCATACAGTTACAGAGTTTTCTTTGTTGTGCCTTTCTCGTTTTGCTATGTGCATCATGGTAAATATCAATTATTTTGTGCTAGCTATGAGAGGGAGCAATTCCACTCCACATTAATTTGTTGGTATATGACAATTAGAAATTAGACTGCACAGAATCGGAAACTGAACTACATGTAGCCCTAATACACATGAAATGTAGTCACGCAATGCTGATGTTGTTAACATTATATCTTAATGTACTTGCAGGGGAGGGTTGATTTAACTTAAACTTTAAATTTGGGAGAACTTTCAAAAATTGGTTTGCTCATGTGTTTTATGAAACATTTTTGACCCTGGACCACAAAATATTAATATATAAATTCTGAATAAAATGAACTTTCCATTAATGTATGGTTTGTTAGGATAGGACAACATTTGGCCGAGATACAACTATGAAAATCTGGAATCTGAGGGTCCAAAAAAAACAAATATTGAGAAAATCACTTGGGAAAGTTGCCCAAATTAAGTCCTTAGCAATGCATATTACTACTAATACATTTCTATACATTTACAAAATATCTTCACGGAACATGATCTTTACTTAATATCCTAATGTTTTTTGGCATTAAAAAAAAAACAAAAAAAAACACAATTTTGACCCATACAATGTATTGTTGGCTATTGCCACAAATATACCTGTCCAACTTATGTTTTGTGGTCCAGGGTCACATTTATAGTTTGACATTAATCCAACATGATCACTGGAAGGTTAACACAAAACATTTTGTTTTATTGACATTTGTTCACTCCCCCTAAACCACCTGTCTATTGCTAATGGCAGAAAAAAAAAAAAAAGTTGGCGAGTAATATTTACAGTACATTGGACTACTTAACCTGCTTCATTTTTACCAGGTTTATTGATTAATCTCCTGAGCTCTCCTTCTACTCCCGGCTGCTGCTCCTCTAGATCCTGTGTTCTTGCTCTGAAAAAAGTTGAGATCTGTAAGAACTTGACAGCAAGCAGACACACTTCATTAATAAATTCTTCATCATTTTATTTACTAGTCAAAATTAAGAAACTTGAAAGTGTTTTCATCCAGAAATAAGACTGCTAGACGAAAAATTTGGTAAGTTGTCACTTACATGTACATTAACTCTGACTCCCTGCGTATGTAGCTTTGTTTTTTCCGAATCAGGTTAAACCAGTCCACCATCAAGGGATCCATTAGAAGGTCCCCATGACCCTCTGTAAAACAGTCCAAAGTCACCAAGGACACCAGGGTCCTAACTGCACTGTTCACCAACCACACAAGAGACACTCCACCTCAAGCCACAATTTAAAGTGCTCTGGAGACGGGCATCTCCAAATACTCACTTTCAACTTCTATTTGAGCTATGATTGAATTCTATTTGTCTCCTAATGGAGCACTGTAATACGGTCTAAAAAGCATGTTTTCCCATTGACATTGCCTTGAGGTGGTACAAAAAAAACATACAAGTACAATCATTCAAGCACACACACAAACTTAATTTCATCAAGTGGTGGTTTTGGCCTCTATGAGCGCGAGAGGCAGTTGGGTTCTATAAAATCCCACCGGCTGCTAGCAGCAGGACAGGTGACTGGAGATGATATTACTGTGCCATAGTGACCTTGAAAAGAGCCAATCAAGTGCCCTTGCCCCATACAGCTAGCAGCCTCTCATTGCAGCCCACCGCCTCTTCTCCATTTTCATCCCAGCATCCCACAGGAGGAGAGGGAGCTTCCTATGCGCCTCGCCTCATTTGGCCCTGGCTGCTGGAATCGAGAATTCCTTTATTGGCCACAGCCTTCCCCTAAAGGCTACATCGGAATTCCGACTCCCAGGTGGACGGGCTCAGCTAACAGGTTTGGAATGAGTGCGCGTCTCACAGAACTCAATGAACCCCACAAGGTGCTGCTACAATGCAGTCTAAAACACAGTTTTGAACAGCAGCAAAAGGGACATCTAATATCCCAAAACTGCTTATTTTGTCCTAAACAACCTTAAAAAAAAGGAGCACTACCATTACATGAGCTACTAATCTAATCCCATACCTTCTTCATAAATGCGAAGTCTCCTCTCCAACTCCACCCCTTCATTCTCCAAATCATTCAGATTGTTCTCAATGTCCTGTAGCTCTTTTGAGATCTGATCTGGTGTGATGTGGCAAGACTTTATCCGAAAAGACACATAATATAAATTAAACCATGGTGATATGATATTTGATAATTTGGCAAAAGGACAGTATACTACATTTGCAAAAACTTACAGTAGGCGACCTTGTTTCAAGCAGCAAGCAATTTTTTGATGAAATATTTTCATTGTCGTAACCTAAAATGATTTTTTAGGGACATGGTGGTGGAAAAAAAAAAAAAATTATAAATGTTTTTTTTTAAAACATGGACATGAAATATGCATAAATTAATGCAAGTTCTTTTAAACAAATAGTTCAAAAGAAATGGCAAATTCAACAACAAGCAGAGCTTATACAGAACGAACATGCTTCTGTTTTCTATACAAGATGGTAATTCACTTACTACAATATAGGACTGTAAAGATACTCATGTCACGATACTGAACTTACGATGCAATATAATAACGATTACCGGTTTCAAGATCAAATGTATTGACGGTTAGTAATATTGTTTAAAATATTTAGTTTGATTATCATGATTTTTTTTTAAATAAGGAGGCAGTGACAGCGCCGGGAGATTTTTCAGCCTTCTAAAAGGACCAAATCTGAGGTGTGGTCATATTTTGGCTTTTACAAAAGTCCTGAGGAAAACCTAATCGAGTATGGTCACCCTGTCTGCAGAACATGCAAAAAGAAAGCTGCTGCTATAGGGGCAAACACTTCAAATCTGCCGAGTTGTTTTCATGACCATCACACACTGACGTATAGCGAACGCAAGGCATGTGGACTTTGACCTCAATACCAAAACTATGCCTGGGAAATAATTTGACAAAGTTGAGTTGAAATATTTATCTCACTCACTTAAAATGAATGTAAATCTTCCACGAAGAAAAGCTCACAGCAAGTGGCTTTGAGTCAAATACGAACTAACCAGTTCAGACAAGACTAGGGTGACATTTAAGGGATGATAATGTACACTCACCTAAAGGATTATTAGGAACACCTGTTCAATTTCTCATTAATGCAATTATCTAATCAACCAAATCACATGGCAGTTGCTTCAATGCATTTAGGGGTGTGGTCCTGGTCAAGACAATCTCCTGAACTCCAAACTGAATGTCAGAATGGGAAAGAAAGGTGATTTAAGCAATTTTGAGCATGGCATGGTTGTTGGTGCCAGGCGGGCCAGTCTGAGTATTTCACAATCTGCTCAGTTACTGGGATTTTCACGCACAACCATTTCTAGAGTTTACAAAGAATGGTGTGAAAAGGGAAAAACATCCAGTATGCGGCAGTCCTGTGGGCGAAAATGCCTTGTTGATGCTAGAGGTCAGAGGAGAATGGGCCGACTGATTCAAGCTGATAGAAGAGCAACTTTGACTGAAATAACCACTCGTTACAACCGAGGTATGCAGCAAAGCATTTGTGAAGCCACAACACGCACAACCTTGAGGCGGATGGGCTACAACAGCAGAAGACCCCACCGGGTACCACTCATCTCCACTACAAATAGGAAAAAGAGGCTACAATTTGCACGAGCTCACCAAAATTGGACAGTTGAAGACTGGAAAAATGTTGCCTGGTCTGATGAGTCTCGATTTCTGTTGAGACATTCAGATGGTAGAGTCAGAATTTGGCGTAAACAGAATGAGAACATGGATCCATCATGCCTTGTTACCACTGTGGTGGTGTAATGGTGTGGGGGATGTTTTCTTGGCACACTTTAGGCCCCTTAGTGCCAATTGGGCATCATTTAAATGCCACGGCCTACCTGAGCATTGTTTC
Source organism: Rhinogobio ventralis (assembly GCA_039654625.1). Classification (NCBI taxonomy): domain Eukaryota; kingdom Metazoa; phylum Chordata; class Actinopteri; order Cypriniformes; family Gobionidae; genus Rhinogobio; species Rhinogobio ventralis. The sequence continues at coordinate 17,890,966 of CM077196.1, forward strand.
TGACCATGTCCATCCCTTTATGACCACCATGTACCCATCCTCTGATGGCTACTTCCAGCAGGATAATGCACCATGTCACAAAGTTCGAATCATTTCAAATTGGTTTCTTGAACATGACAATGAGTTCACTGTACTAAAATGGCCCCCACAGTCACCAGATCTCAACCCAATAGAGCATCTTTGGGATGTGGTGGAACGGGAGCTTCGTGCCCTGGATGTGCATCCCACAAATCTCCATCAACTGCTAGATGCTATCCTATCAATATAGGCCAACATTTCTAAAGAATGCTTTCAGCACCTTGTTGAATCAATGCCATGTAGAATTAAGGCAGTTCTGAAGGCGAAAGGGGGTCAAACACAGTATTAGTATGGTGTTCCTAATAATCCTTTAGGGGAGTATATATTCATTGTACACGTATTACACAAATCTTTACCACGTAAATAATTACGGAGAGATATTGAATTGAGATTAATGTTTTAAATCTTACCCATTTATAAATCCATTTTGTACAGTGTACAAAACAATCATCCAATGATCACAAATTATAGTTATAATTATAGTAGTATTAATAGTAAAGTCCTCTGATTTAATTTTCAATACAAATCAAAAACAGACGCAAGACGGCAAGTTGCATTTGAATAAAACGTTGTGAAACGTGGATGTGTGCTGTTATAATGCGTTGCTATTGACGACGGCCATTATAACGAAGGAAATGCCACAGAATAGAATCTTGCTTTAAAAAAGGGCATAGAGCTGCTTTTTTTTTTTTTTTATTTGTTGTTTGTTGCTTTCAGTGTGTGCATCTGTTCTTTTTGAACACTCATCTCATTTGAACAAAACCGTGATAATATTGATAACCATGATAATTTTGGTCACTATAATCGTGATATGAAATTTTCCTACCGTTCCATCCCTATCCAATACATATGATAAAAGGTTATACAAATATACAAAAAAATATATATATAAAAGAAAATTTTTTTTTTTAAAAGTACTGTTGATGAAAAATGCTAAATTTGGTATTACATTAGGGCTGGAAATGAAAAGGCTTGGACTTGGTGCTGGTAACCCAATGCACAGGACAATGGTGACACCAGAATAAAAATATTCATGATTCTAAAAAACAAAGAATTATTTTAGACTAATATGCTTGACCTCTTTCACGGACTAGCCACTTTTTACTGGTAACATAAGACATTATCAGGACCCACAAATATTCCCCTATTGCATTATTATACAGGTGCTGGTCATATGATTAGAATATCAAAAAGTTGATTTCACTAATTCCATTTAAAAAGTGAAACTTGTATATTATATTCATTCATTACACACAGACTGATATATTTCAAATGTTTATTTCTTTTAATTTTGATGATTATAACTGACAACTAAGGAAAATCCCAAATTCAGTATCTCAGAAAATTAGAATATTACTTAAGACCAATACAAAAAAAGAATTTTTAGAAATCTTGGCCGAATGAAAAGTATGAACATGTACAGCACTCAATACTTAGTTGGGGCTCCTTTTGCCTGAATTACTGCAGCAATGCAGCGTGGCATGGAGTCGATCAGTCTGTGCCACTGCTCAGGTGTTATGAGAGCCCAGGTTGCTCTGATAGTGGCCTTCAGCTCTTCTGCATTGTTGGGTCTGGCATATCGCATCTTCCTCTTCACAATACAAGGTCAGGCGAGTTCGCTGGCCAATTAAGAACAAGGATACCATGGTCCTTAAACCAGGTACTGGTTGCTTTGGCACTGTGTGCAGGTGCCAAGTCCTGTTGGAAAATGAAATCTGCATCTCCATAAAGTTGGTCAGCAGCAGGAAGCATGAAGTGCTCTAAAACTTCCTGGTATACGGCTGCGTTGACTTTGGACCTCAGAAAACACAGTGAACCAACACCAGCAGATGACATGGCACCCCAAACCATCACTGACTGTGGAAACTTTACACTGGACCTCAAGCAACGTGGATTGTGTGCCTCTCCTCTCTTCCTCCAGACTCTGGGACCCTGATTTCCAAAGGAAATGCAAAATTTACTTTAATCAGAGAACATAACTTTGGACCACTCAGCAGCAGTCCAATCCTTTTTGTCTTTAGCCCAGGCGAGACGCTTCTGACGCTGTCTGTTGTTCAAGAGTGGCTTGACACAAGGAATGCGACAGCTGAAACCCATGTCTTGCATACGTCTGTTCGTAGTGGTTCTTGAAGCACTGACTCCAGCTGCAGTCCACTCTTTGTGAATCTCCCCCACATTTTTGAATGGGTTATGTTTCACAATCCTCTCCAGGGTGCGGTCACATCTTTTCCTTTCCTTCGCCTCTCTATTAATGTGCTTGGACACAGAGCTCTGTGAACAGCCAGCCTCTTTTGCAATGACCTTTTGTGTCTTGCCCTCCTTGTGCAAGGTGTCAATGTTCGTCTTTTGGACAACTGTCAAGTCAGCAGTCTTCCCCATGATTGTGTAGCCTACAGAACTAGACTGAGAGACCATTTAAAGGCCTTTGCAGGTGTTTTGAGTTAATTAGCTGATTAGAGTGTGGCACCAGGTGTCTTCAATATTGAACCTTTTCACAATATTCTAATTTTCTGAGATACTGAATTTGGGATTTTCCTTAGTTGTCAGTTATAATCATCAAAATTAAAAGAAATAAACATTTGAAATATATCAGTCTGTGTGTAATGAATGAATATAATTTATATAATATAAAAAAAGTTTCACTTTTTGAATGGAATTAGTGAAAAATCAACTTTTTGATGATATTCTAATTAAATGACCTGCACCTGTACATTATAGTCAACATTATATATAGTAGTTTAATGTAGTACTGACAGAAACTCTGCAAACCAATTTCTTACAGAGTCAATTTCATTTTGGGTGAACCACACACAGTTGCATTTTTGTATTGAGATATTTTGCGACATGATATATTGTTACACTCCTACTACAATAAGATTAAAAAAACAATTGTTCAATTTAAGTTCAGAAAATGCTTACTGGACATCGCCATCCTGCGGCGAGGTTGTTCTGGAGATAAAGGTTTGTGACAAGACTGAGAGGGCAAGATACATGAGGACAAGGAAGTGTCACATTTCAAACCTGTGGATAGAAGAAAAGCTGTCATTAAAACACGCAAATCTTACTATGCTGCAGCTGATGTGGCCTGGACTTACCCTGCCCATGATAGTTCTCTCCCAAACATGAGACAACAGGACTGAATGACTGGATAGGGGCAGAAGAACCTGGTGGTGTTGAATGTGATGCTCCATGTTGAACTGAAAGGGCAAATAAAGCAGTAAATGTCATACAAGGTACATCATTTGGTATTCGATGGGCAAGTTTGCCGTTTAAGGAGATGTGACTGGCTTACCCCAGGTACCTTGCTGCTGTTCCCTTTGGGTTTTCTGGGCAACATTGTTGGAGCAATGAGAGTTGTTTGATAGAGAGGAGGTCGGAGCTCTTGGAGTATCTTGGAGTATCTTCAAATAATGGTCACTTTTGTTTTTTCCACAAGTCAACGGGACATCCTTGGCATTATCATGAGATCTACAAAAAGCAAAAAACTTCATTACAACATGGCTAAGACTCAAAATCATAATTTTAGACCAGCATAAGCAGATGCTCACCTTAGATACAGTAGACGTAAACAAAACTAAAAGAACGATCAGAGGAACTTAAAGTAAAAGCATAGCGTTTCAGGGGGGCTGGTTTAGGCGCAACACTCCTTGGGACTGCTGAGGATTGGGGATAGAGTGAGCGGATTCACTCGGAGGCAGTCAAACACTATGGGGGAGGCAGGAGGCATCCGCCGGCTAGAGGATGGATACATGAAAGGCCGTACTGTCAGTACTCCAGCTCTGAAGTGTCATAGCAGCTCACACCCGAGTGACTTTGCCTGCTTCCCCCTCGTGTGAATTAAAATGCATTCGGGATAACTAGGCTGATCGAACTTACTTTAGTCTTGGTCCATTTGGAGCTGCTTTTGGCTTTGATCTCCAGTCAGTTGGGGCATCGCAGCTCTGAACGTCTTTGGCTGAAGCTGAGACAAGAGTGGAAAATTATGGCAAACAAAAAGCACAAGTCGCACAATATCAAATTATGCCATTTGAATCCATGCAGTCAAACAGAAAGGATTAAAATACTACAGGGCAGAAATAAGTCTTAAGGTTCAATCTTCCTGACTACATGGGGGGGAAACAATGGATGCTAGCCCATGGCTTAATTTAACCGCTTTCCTGCCCATGTTCTCGTCTCCTACTTATTACGTATGTTTATGGTAATATTTCCCATGTGACCTTTAGAAACCATTTTAAAAAAAAGACCACAATCCATATAAGCAAAGGTCATCTGTGAGTGAACACCACCTTTGGCAGTAGAAAGCAGCAGGAATGGAGGTCTGCTACGCTCCTTGCTGATGGCAGTGTGGTAGAGGGATTCTTTGGTGTTCATGCTGCTAATGCTGATAGCAGGGCTGGATGGAGTGGCCTGATACAAGCTCCTTCCTGTTGCGTCTCGTCTGTGTAACTCCTGCCTCCAGTTAGAGACCTCAGCAGAAGAGCATCTGATTTTTAACCTGTGAGAGACGGTACCAATGTCAATGCTATACTGATGTACAAAAGTTCAGTACTTTTTTTTTTTTTTTTTTAAATCAACAAGGACACATTAAAGTAATGTAAAAGTCTTCCCTGTCACTTTTGATCATTTAGAAAAACAAAAAAGGTTTTATTAAACTTGCCAGTTTTCACAAAAATGTCACACTGAAAACTGTAACAATGCTGAAAATTCAGCTTTGTTACAGGAATAAATATCTTAAATATTAAAATGTAAAAAAGTTACTTAAAACGTTATTTTTAAGTACATTTTAGTACAGTCAACTCATTGTCATGTTCAAGAAACCAATTTGAAATGATTGGAGCTTTGTGACATGGTGCATTATCCTGCTGGAAGTAGCCATCAGAGGATGGGTACATGGTGGTCATAAAGGGATGGACATGGTCAGAAACAATGCTCAGGTAGGCCGTGGCATTTAAACGATGCCCAATTGGCACTAAGGGGCCTAAAGTGTGCCAAGAAAACATCCCCCACACCATTACACCACCACCACCAGCCTGCACAGTGGTAACAAGGCATGATGGATCCATGTTCTTATTCTGTTTACGCCAAATTCTGACTCTACCATCTGAATGTCTCAACAGAAATCAAGACTCATCAGACCAGGCAACATTTTTCCAGTCTTCAACTGTCCAATTTTGGTGAGCTCGTGCAAATTGTAGCCTCTTTTTCCTATTTGTAGTGGAGATGAGTGGTATCCGGTGGGGTCTTCTGCTGTTGTAGCCCATCCGCCTCAAGGTTGTGAGTGTTGTGGCTTCACAAATGCTTTGCTGCATACCTCGGTTGTAACGAGTGGTTATTTCAGTCAAAGTTGCTCTTCTATCAGCTTGAATCAGTCGGCCCATTCTCCTCTGACCTCTAGCATCAACAAGGCATTTTCGCCCACAGGACTGCCGCATACTGGATGTTTTTCCCTTTTCACACCATTCTTTGTAAACTCTAGAAATGGTTGTGCGTGAAAATCCCAGTAACTGAGCAGATTGTGAAATACTCAGACCGGCCCGTCTGGCACCAACAACCGCGCCACGCTCAAAATTGCTTAAATCACCTTTCTTTCCCATTCTGACATTCAGTTTGGAGTTCAGGAGATTGTCTTGACCAGGACCACACCCCTAAATGCATTGAAGCAACTGCCATGTGATTGGTTGATTAGATAATTGCATTAATGAGAAATTGAACAGGTGTTCCTAATAATCCTTTAGGTGAGTGTATATTTTAATAGACAAGCTGCGGGCCGTTTTGAACTTTTGACACCCCTTGCCCTACAGAACCCAAACTTTTTGAATGGCAGTGAACTATCATATATCATAAATCCTGCAAAGTTTTTTGTATCTTCATTTAAAAAGAAAAAATGTATGTACATTTATAACACTAATACTTTGTATTATATTACTTTTGCATCAAATAACAAAAAAAAAAAAAAAGAAAAAAAAAAAGTTACCGCTGCTGTGAGGGTGTTTCTAATGCAGCATCTATGAGAGTGACGGTAAAATGAACATATTTCTCGCTTTTCACTGCCGTTATCAATCTCACTCTATTTTTTCCCCTGTTTTTGAAAGTTGTAAAAATCACTATTGTGGAGTTTTTCTTTTGCTATTTGAGCAAATGGGGACACAAAAAATATATTTAATGTATACTCTCATTCGCCGCTATAAAAGTTAACCCAACTATGACGACTTCCGCTCTGAGAAACCCGGAAATGTGAAAAGGGTCTATTATTTGCCAACTGAAAACATTTCTCCCCAAGCATCCATTAGCCAGGTTAAAGTTTTAGTTAAGCAATATTTTTTAAACCTCCCCACAAAAGGCATTAACTGGAGAGTTGTACTTGATAAATCAATCTTATTAATCAGTTTTTCAATCTTATTTATCAGTGTTATTAACCTTGTAAATATGCAAATAAGAACATTAACACTGTATTTTGGTTTCAAGACTTCTAAAACTTATGAACCCAGGATTTATGAACAGCGACAAACAACCCAGACTTTAAAAAATATGTAGGGGTTAGTTTCTGGTGTGAAAAGCCAAATAGATAACTTTCCACCTGAGAAATTGTTGATCGCTGATCAATACTACTGTAAACCATGACAGTAATCATTAGTTAGTCACTCACTGCCAGTGTGCTCTTGGGTCAGAATTAAGCGCATTGTTGTTATTTCTGTTTCCTTCAAGAAGTTGTTTTCCATTTGTCAGTGCACTGGTTCTTTCGTTCTCCTCCATCTTCAGACTGGTGTTCTGATTGGTGCTGGACTCTGAGGGGCCTGACTGCTGTCTCACGGTGGGCTGATGCTCTGCTGCTGATCCACAGGACTGAAAGAACTTCTGCCTGGCTGCCTGAGTCCTCTGAGCAGAGGCCGTCCATGACTGCGGAGAAGAACTGAGCTCCACTGGTCTGGACACAACTTTGATGGGTGTAGATAATACAGAGGTGTAGTGTTGTGAAGATGGCTGATCTCCAGTGTCAGATTTGGGTACCAAATCAGCAAGAGTAAAGCCACTGCTCTTAAAAGGCTTAACAATTGGCTTGAAGCAATTTCGGGCATGTTGGTGAATAGTGCAGACCAGTGAGCCAGTGTCTGCTCCCAGTTTATATGCCCCAGACTTCAGTGCGCCATAGCACACACTACACCTGTGTAAGAAAGAGGATTTTTAAATAAAAAGTTAGAGTACTTCTCATTGAATTGTGTTAAATTGCAAGTGTCCATTGCAATAAAATAACTAAACAGTGCAGGATGAGTTACATGCCAAATTGCCACACTTATCAAAAGTTATGAGCAATAATAGTCCCGCTTCCCAAACACCACCAATGAAAACTCACTTAAAGCAGCTCCGGTGGTAGAGTTTCCCATCTACCAGGTGCCTCTGGACCAAATGTACATGATTTCCACATACCACGCACTCACTCTTCAATGTGCCGGTTTTATTTGAGCTCTCCACCAAAACGGTTTTCTACAAAAGATCAGATGAATGAAAATAGATTTTTTTTTTTTTATTGGAAAAACAAAACAAAAAAACTTCTCACTCTGAGCTAAAAATCAATTTTCCAAATCATGACTGAATCATTCTAAACTTATCTTTTTATAACTACCAGTCCTTTTGATGTTGAATAAGCAAGGGAAAGCCAAAATTGACACCTTCTCAGCAGCTCTGTGTGGTTGTGGAGATCTCGCTCTGAGTGGTGCGACAGGCGCCGGCACACATTTTGCCCCTGGAGATTTCTGCCAGTCTGTGCCAGTCTGCCGAGCTAGAACGTGCTTCTCTGGAGCACTTTTCTGGATGTTAAGAGATGGAGGACTGTTGTCTCTGATACTTTTTGGCATTTCAGTTTGAGGAGGACGGTTCTCTGTATTTGTTTTGAGATTGTGGTTTTTGGCAACCACAGGCAGATTCTTCTTCTCTGATGGCACCTCCTTGGAGTCCTCAGCATGCCGCTTGATACCTCCTACTCCCCCGACTGAAAATAAGAGACCATTGAGAAAAAAAAAAAATCTTTAAATCTTAAAGATTACATTAGAAAAATGTACTACAATTATTTCTGCAGTATACATGTATACTGTGCACAGTATCCAAACATTTTGTATGCAAAGAATACAGACAAAATGTGCTGTATACGGCAGACTACACTAAGGCTGCGTAAAGAAATTAGGTATTCATTAATCCAGATGCATTTGAAAACAGTTCTTTTTTCAAAACACTCTCCATCCATTAGTGCAAGTGCTTACCAAAAGTTTCTCATCCATACTAAAATGTCAGGGAAAAAAATAAATCATCTTCTCGCACAATTATTTTATAAGCAAAATATGTCAACACTTACTGGTGCCTCTAGATCGCACTCAAAATAAGCATTCCATGTATGGTCTAAAAACAACTGCCCTCATGTTTTGACAGGACAGCAACTCAGAGTAAATTTGTCATCTTTGTACAATCTTTATATTTACATTCTTGCAAAGTAACATTTATCTTTGCAACACTGTGAAAGTGAACACTGTAAATATATATATATATACACGTACAAGATGCGTCACATGACTAAACATGCCTCAAATTTTGAATACCTCATTTTTCACAGTCCATACTACAACGCAAAAACAGCATTTTTAAATGCATCCACTTAGGGTATGTTTACACAACAATGTACTAAAAATGGAAAAAGGTTTCCTTTTGTGGTTTTCTGTGTACAGACAACAACACTGTTAAAACGATCCCCGTTTACACGAATCCGCAAAAACGACTAAAACTTTTAAGAATGGTTTAAAATGGATGCGTTTTTATACACTGCCGTTCAAAAGTTTTTGATCTGTAAGATTTGTAAAGTCTCTTATGCTCACCAAGGCTGCATTTACTTTATTAAAAATAAAAAGTATATTGGGAAATATTGTTAAAAATGTAAAAACGGCTTTCTATTTGAATTGTAAATATAATGTTTCTATTCTAATTGAAATGTGATTTATTTCTGTGATCAAAGCTGCATTTTCATCATCATTACAGTCTTCAGTGTCACATGATCCTTCAGAAATCATTCTAATGAGGATTTGTTGTGTGAAACATTTTTTTAGGACTCTTTGATGAATAGAAAGTTCAAAATAACTTTTATCTGAAATAGAAAGCTTTTGTGACATTGTACTACGGTTCAAAAGTTTTGGGTCTGTACAGTTTTTTGGGGGGTGGGGGCTTCAGAATTTTATGATCATTTACTCACCCCCATCTCATCCAAAATGTTCATGTCTGTCTTTCTACAGTCGAAAAGACTTCCAGGATTTTTCTCCACATAATGTACTTCTATGGCAACCAACAGGTTGAAGGTTCAAATCAATGCAGTTTCAAAGGGCTTCAATGAGCAAGATGAAAAAAGTCCTCTGAATACCTTTGAAACTGCATTGATTTGAACCTTCAACCCATTGGTTGCCAAAGTCCATTATGTGGAGAAAAATCCTGAAATGTTTTCCTCAAAAAAAACAAAAACAAACTTAATTTCTTTTCGACTGAAGAATACAAGACACGAACATCTTGGATGAAATGGGGGTGAGTAAAATCAGGACATTTTCATTTTGAAGTTAACTAATCCTTTAAAGAAATTAATACTTTTATTCAGCAATAATGCATTAAATTGATCAAAAGTGACAGTAAAGACATATATAAATGTTACAAAAGAGTATTTAAAATAAATGCTGTTCTTTTGAACTTTTTTATTCAAAGAAACTGTTTCTTGAGCAGCAAATCATCATATTAGAATGATTTCTGAAGGATTATGTGACACTGAAGACGAGTAGTGATGCTGAAAATTCAGCTTTGCATCACAGAAATAAATTAAATTAAAGCTGCAAGCAGCGATGAAAGGGCCCTCGCACACAGGAGCACCGCCACCCGGTGGCCTCAGGAAAACAGTGAATAGTGGGCGACATGCATTTATAGGAGAAATATGGCAAAGTCACTACAATGTGCCACATTTCATGCTGCCAGAAGGTGGCGCTTTGACTATAACTGAATATGTGGTTGTCTTCAGGCCAGGACTATTATTAAACAAGCGAAGTTTGGGGCAGATCGGACATTGTACGACCGAGTTACAACAACTTCCTGTTTTATGGCGAAACATCGCAATTTGTGAGGCCGCCACGGACACGCCCTTCAGGGAAAACTCAAGATCTTTGCAATTTAACATCGCAAAGGCCTTTAGATTAGACTAACTAAATATGATGATGATCTGATTAAATCTCTAGGAGGAGTTTGTTAAAGTACAACGTCTGGAAATGGCAAAATTTGCAACAACTTTGCCAAGAATATTAAAAATATCTCACTTCCTGTTGGTTTTCAGATTTCGTACCAGGACACTTTTTTGTAGGTATTGGGCTGTTACATGCGTCTACCGAATTTCAAACCTATACGTGAAAAGTAGCGGGAGGGGCACTTTGTTGAAATATTGTAGGTGGCGCTATCGAGCCATTTTGACACGCCTAATTCTGAAACCCATATCAGACATACATTTTCACCACTTTTGACACGTGTGCAAAGTTTCATGAGTTTGAGCATGTTTAGGCCATCAAAAATGCAATTTATTTGGGAGAAGAAGAATAATAGGCTGAGCAATTACAATAGGGTCCTCACACCATCGGTGCTCGAGCCCTAAATATATTCAAATAAATTTTACATTTTAATAATATTTCACAATATTAGTGTTTTTTGTTTTTATCACATAAATGCAGCCTTGGTGAGCATAAGAGACGTCTAAAAACATTAAAAATCTTACCGATCTAAAACTTTTAAACGACAGTATATATATTTTCGGATTAACAGACCTAGCCTAAGAGGAATACTGTAACTATGGGCACTTGGACCAAGTTATGAGTCAAGCAAAGACACCATTTACACAGTTAATAAAAAAAAATTAGATTATTGGGGACCACTAATAGAGATACATGCAATGTAATAAGATAGTCACTATGCATACTACAGTTTGAAATGTAGCATAATGCATGATTCACAAACTGCATTTTACACTATAGTATTTGACTTTTAAATAGTAAGCGGTTCAGTAGCATTCCATTCTGACAGTCTAAAATACAGACAAGACAGAACGTCCCATTGCATCACAAAGGTCACCAAAAAAAAAAAGTGACAATTCGCTTCATAAACATTAGGGTGGTGATAAACTTAGCCTTACTTGGTGAGCGGCCATGGAAGTAATTATAGTATTGTGAGACATATGTGAGGATGCTGAGTCTGTCTGGGACAGGCAAAGCCACCATGTCCTCTGCATCCAGAAGAGCTGGGATTCCCAGATGGTCTTCAGCCACACGGAACGCCTGGAGCACATCAAATGACAGAAATCAGCCATTAAGTTCACAAGTACAACACCACATAATACAAGGATGAATCCATTCAGAAGAAAACAACAATTAGACGACCACAACGACAAAAGATGAGCACACACAAAAAAAAAAAAGTCTCCCTGTGTTTATAACAACCACTGAACATCCTAATTCAACATGACCTCATATGATGGTTTCAGGCCGCCAATATCACACTGTGGTTTTCTATTCTAGGGGAAAGGAACTTGGCCAATTAACTGTAAACAGACAAGGCACAAAAAAGGAGTTGTCAAAAATAGAATAAGCCAGTAAGCAGCACAATCTGGCACCACATCAACACAGGAAGTGCATAACGAATAGCACATTTCCTGTGCGCCCCGCGGCCTGGGAACAGGGAAAGAGAGGGGGATACCATGCCATTGTTTAGGTCTGACCTGGACGCACTCATTTTACAGGACAGCTGAGGAGGGGCGGCACATCCTCCATGATGCAGCCACAGCCACGTCTTCCTGTTTCTCTTTTGTACTAAAGCACTGAGAGGCTGATGATGTGAAAAACATTTCAGGTAAAAACCGTCTGGGTTTAAAAAGCAGATGGTGGATGCATTCGCAAAACAGCCATTCTTTGTTGTTTAAATGCGTCGATGAACTAACATTTGTAAAGACAGTAGTAGAACAGAGGTAAGTTAATCTTGATGGAGAGGATCAGGTGCCCTGTAGATGACGGTCACCCTTCTTTATAATGCATTAACTGGACAGACACCACACGGCTCGGGTTCAAACTACAGTGGAGTGCTTCCTATAGATGTGGTAAGGGTTTGTAACAGATCTCGAAGTGTGTGGCCTATAATCTACAGTCTCTAAGGAAGCAACCAAAGAAAGAGCTCATCATTATGACAAAGTCCCAGTTGTGGCATGTCTCGCCACCTCATAAGCACTTCCTGACAGGGAAAAATAATTAGGTCATCGGTCCTGGTCAGACAGTGTCCCTACACTCAAACACAAATTACATTTTTCATATAAAACATACTTCAGTGTTATACACACAAGTCAGTTATTGGGTAAATCTAAAATAAACGCAAAATAAAATAAATTAATTTCAATATACCATACACTCCTATTGTAATCTGATATCTACTATTGTAAAAAAATGTTTTGAAGTAAATTAAATAACAGATAAAATGCTTTAAAGGGATAGTTCACCCAAAAATGAAAATTGTGTCATTAATTACTCACCCTCATGTTGTTCCAAACCTGTAAGACCTTCGTTCAGCTTCAGAACACAAATAAAGATATTTTTGATGAAATGCGAGAGCTCTCTGACCCCTCCATAGACAGCTATTTAAATTAAATAGCTGTCTATGGAGGGGTCAGTGAGCTCTCGGATTTCATAAAAAATATCTTTATTTGTGTGTTTTCCAAAGATCCATGAAGGTCTACGGGGTTTGGAACGATATGAGGGCAAGTAATTAATGACAAAATTTTCATTTTTGGGTGAACTAACCTTTTAAAGCATAGAATCTTTAAAATTTTATGGACAACATTCTTCCCTGACGTTAGACAGTTTCGCTGAAAGATACTTATTGCAGAAACTTAAGGATATCTTTATTGTGCCCAAAACTATTGCTGCAAGACTCTAAACATAAATTGACTCTTTTACTTTTTCTCATTTGAGAACGCTGAAAAATTAGATCACATGCATTTCAAAAGCTGTGGGAAAAGGGTCTCAAGCTCACTTTTTCAGGTCAATAATAAGAGAGAGAAACAATGCATGAATGTTGCAAACTACACTAAGCTGGGTTGCAAACAAGCATCCAGACATTTTTTTTAATCTTTCAAAGAAAGTTCAATAGTGTGTGCATTATCACAGGACAGTAGCAGACACACATCTGCACAGGATACAGCTAAAACTGGCTGTAAAACATGCAAGCAATGAGTAACTCTGCATCAGGCAAGTCTATCATAGTTTCCTATAATCAAGGCCAGAATGAATAACTTACCAAATGGTTGTTGTAATACACATTGTCTTTGGAGAGAGACTCAAAGTTTCTGAAAGAAAACAAGGACATGAATCACCAGAGAGGCAGATAAACACCTTGAGAAGTGCTACAACACAATGTTGATGATAAATTAAGTTGAACCACACATAAATAAAGGAGATGTAGCTTCAATGTGTAACACCATCAAAACTGCAAATTAAATGTAATATGACAGTTTTTAAAGGTTACAAAACCTACAATATTAAACATGTATTTAATATCAGCAATAGGTCAATCGAGGCTATGGTAAATAACAGAATAAATACAGCAAAAGCCACAAAAAAATCTCAGGTCCCTTGACTAGTCAGTTCTCACCATTTATTTTATTACATTTTAGCCTTCACTAGTACGTTTAGTCCTCTAAATGTGATAAACACACATACTACATTAAAATATTCAATGTAGTCTCGCAATATGAAGTCATAAAAGCTGCAAGCATAATTATATAATGCTTTGACACTTTTAAAAATAATTTTAGATTGCAAGATGTCAAATACCTATGAACCTGCTGTCATAATTACACTGTAGTATAATACAGTGCTTTCTAAAAGTTACACGATTCAGTTACACACTTAATGGACAATCAACACTTCATTTTACCATGTAAACAAACGTGTACTAACTTTCCTTTGCCATTTTCTTCTGCCACTCAAGTGGATGTATGAAGTCAGTTCTCCTCAAGTTCACAACAGGAGCAGATCACCAGATCTGAACAGTGTCCAAATACTTTGTCTTAATTGTGACAAGACAGATTCAATGCAGGGTGAATTCAGGGTGATTGGGACACATTTTGCCATTGATATGACTTGGAAAAAGTGTCCCAATCAATCTGAATGCACCCCTACTGTAAATACTTTCTGCATATGTAGCTATAGACCACACGAAAAGTATAAACATTCCACAACTCTTGGTATAGGTATACCTTACTCTTATAGTTAGTTAACAACTTCTGCATCCTAAACACCGACAGTTTATAAATAAACGACTCTTACATGAGGTCGGGTCTGAACTTGTGGATGAGAGCGCAGAAGGCCAGACCATCTCTGAAAGATGTGCTCATGTTGCAGACGGTCACATCTCTGTATCCATCGCACTGCGTCTTACACCACTGCTGAAGCGCCTTGATAGCCGCCATCCTCTCCAAATGCCCTTACTTACTGCCCAAAATGCACGAGAGAAGTGTATTATATGACAGGAAATAAAAGACGTCGTTTGTTCGACGAAATAACGAAGCATGGAAGAAAATGACTTCGGAGACAGAGCGGGAAGTCACAGTGAAAGAGAGTAAAAAGAGTTGTGACTGAAACCGGCGTCTCCTCAGAGCAGCGCGCGGCACCTGTGGAATAGAGGAAATGAAGGGGGAGGAGCCTCATCAATAATTAAACGATAATTGCTTTTTTGTTCTTTTTATCGATTATTTTTCGGTCGTTGATGTATCTGTTTAGTATGACAAGCATGTTTTTTATAAAGACTTGTGGAATGATTGAGGCCTACCTTAATACAATCGAAATGTATGGGCCATTCCAGTTATGCTGTTAAAATTAAATGGAAGACCTATAAACTGCACAAAATATTAAACTCAAATTTGTAAGGATAGAAATTGTTCTTTTGTCATAAAATTAGGGTAAATTTAAAATCATTTCACTAACTAGTTCAAACATGACAAACTGACATTTTTTAATTTAAATGTTTCAAACTAAATTATAAATATATACTATTATTTTGACTAACAAAGTTTAAGCTTGGTGTTGTTATGCTAAACAAAAAGGTTATATTTGTATGTAATAATGCATTACGTAGGTTTTACTTAAATGTAGATTTTCAAGTTCTTTTACAAATGATAAAAAAAAAAAAAAAAGTTCAGCCTATTTCAATGCCTAAAGCAGCTGAAAAAGGAATTCCTTAATATCTTTAAATTAATTGCAGTACCTATTGATCAACCTGCTTTAAATGTAATGTTCTAATTTGCTTTTCCTAATAATTCTGTGAAAATAATGAAAGTTATAATTAATAAAGTTTCAGTGCTTGAGCTTGACCAGACTATATACACTCACCTAAAGGATTATTAGGAACACCATACTAATACTGTGTTTGACCCCCTTTCGCCTTCAGAACTGCCTTAATTCTACGTGGCATTGATTCAACAAGGTGCTGAAAGCATTCTTTAGAAATATTGGCCCATATTGATAGGATAGCATCTTGCAGTTGATGGAGATTTGTGGGATGCACATCCAGGGCACGAAGCTCCTGTTCCACACATCCCAAAGATGCTCTATTGGGTTGAGATCTGGTGACTGTCGGTGCCATTTTAGTACAGTGAACTCCTTGTCATGTTAAAGAAACAAATTTGAAATGATTTGAGCTTTGTGACATGGTGCATTATCCTGCTGGAAGTAGCCATCAGAGGATGGGTACATGGTGGTCATAAAGGGATGGACATGGTCAGAAACAATGCTCAGGTAGGCCGTGGCATTTAAACGATGCCCAATTGGCACTAAGGGGCCTAAAGTGTGCCAAGAAAACATCCCCCACACCATTACACCACCACCACCAGCCTGCACAGTGGTAACAAGGCATGATGGATCCATGTTCTCATTCTGTTTACGCCAAATTCTGACTCTACCATCTGAATGTCTCAACAGAAATCGAGACTCATCAGACCAGGCAACATTTTTCCAGTCTTCAACTGTCCAATTTTGGTGAGCTCGTGCAAATTGTAGCCTCTTTTTCCTATTTGTAGTGGAGATGAGTGGTACCCGGTGGGGTCTTCTGCTGTTGTAGCCCATCCGCCTCAAGGTTGTGCGTGTTGTGGCTTCACAAATGCTTTGCTGCATACCTCGGTTGTAACGAGTGGTTATTTCAGTCAAAGTTGCTCTTCTATCAGCTTGAATCAGTCGGCCCATTCTCCTCTGACCTCTAGCATCAACAAGGCATTTTCGCCCACAGGACTGCCGCATACTGGATGTTTTTCCTTTTTCACACCATTCTTTGTAAACTCTAGAAATGGTTGTGCGTGAAAATCCCAGTAACTGAGCAGATTGTGAAATACTCAGACCGGCCCGTCTGGCACCAACAACCATGCCATGCTCAAAATTGCTTAAATCACCTTTCTTTCCCATTCTGACATTCAGTTTGGAGTTCAGGAGATTGTCTTGAGCAGGACCACACCCCTAAATGCATTGAAGCAACTGCCATGTGATTGGTTGATTAGATAATTGCATTAATGAGAAATTGAACAGGTGTTCCTAATAATCCTTTAGGTGAGTGTATATCTGAAAGCCTGGTGTATGCTTTATAAGTGTATTTTGGGTGTATTTTCTTATATAAATCCTTAAATTGCAACAAAAGCACATTCATTTTTTCAAGTGATCAAGGTACAACAAGAATGACACAGGCAGTGTAAACAACGTGGGATGCTTAGGATAAAACCACTGGGGGCTGCAGAAGATATTTATAACCATCAGCATAAATCAGTTCAGATTATTAGAGCATGAATATGAACGTGTATAATGGCCTCTTAACAAGGCCAGACTGTCCATCTCACTTGCATAGGTGAATATAAACCCTGAAAAACAAACCAAAAATCCCACATTCAGCTCCCTGTGATGAAGAGAGCTGGTTTTAATTTAACAATAATAAAACAGATATATTTTGTTTAAAATGTTCTAAATCTTATTTAATAAAATAATCTACAATTTAACAGTCTTCATGTTGATGTCCTGGATGTATGTAATCCTTGTGTGGACAGAAATACCAGCACCATTCAGCTGTCCTATGGCAGAGAGAAAGAGATTGTTTTCAGTGTAATTTCACATGATCCACCTCCTCTGATGGTTTTAAATTTGACTTAGGTGAGCATCTCAAGTTGTGGATGGGCGCAGAATCAATGGGATTATTTATAGCTTGACAGAAACCTGAGTATGATGAAGCTGTGACAATCTGAGCTAACAGTTACATTTTAAATCCTCTCCCAGATTTCACATGCATGATATTCCTACAGATCAAACAGACCTGCTTAATCTCAAAGACAAAATGCCCTTGGACCTTGTTGCCCAGAGGAGGGCACTCTTACTCCACACTGGCTCAGAGAACCAATGACCTAAAGACAAATGAAATTTCTGGCTCTTCAACAAGGGCTTTGGTTGCACAAACACTGCATGAAGCTGACTTTGCGATTCGGCTGATCCCACAGGAAATTCCCTTACTGAGGACCTTTAAATTAATTTGACATGGAACAGGTGCTGTGTCCACATTTTCAAATATACCACCGGGGTCCTGCAGTTCAGAAGTTATATTGTTCTCAAGGGTCGCAGCTCTGAACAAACATTTCCCAAGATTATAGTAGATTTTCTTAAAAAGCATGTAAATGCTAAGCATGAAATTGTCCAAAATCATGCAATAATTATAGGAGCACGATCCGCATCTATTGTGGACAAAATACACAAAACAGTGTATCCTGAGGAAGGCCTAATGATTTAGCCCGATTTATTAAAGGCCTTTTACGCTTAACCACGGGAGTGCCTTTGGAACATTTTGTTGTTTCATACATTAAAATGTGTGTTGCAGTCTATAAAAAGCATTTGCTAGAAAAGGCAGGCATTTTTCAGCCATCCCCATTGTGTTTATGGAGGGCTTGTGGCAGCTTGCAGACATCCTGTGTTTCCACACAGGGTAACAGGATAGCTGATAGAAGAGCTGGCCATCGATGAGATCACCAACAGTTTCCTCTTATAGTTTATCTTGTTCACTAGCTGTCAGTCCAACAACATTTGAGAAAACGCTGTTACCTTTGCAAGTGTTCATTGTAGGCATAAAGCGAAGCAAACTACTTCAAAAAGCTGTATATGAATTGTTGTAAGAGCATTCAAAACACTACTAATAAAAATACAAAAAAAAAACCAACCTAAAAATTAATTCTGAGAGAAGATACAATATAACCTCACATTTGTCTGTATAGTCACAAAAGCAAAACAACACTTGTATGGACATGGTATTTGCACATTTTACAAAATATTTGCAACACTAACCAAACCAAATTAAACTAAAAACAAAGAGAAAAATAGTATTATTATGAGTTATTATTGTCTTCACAGTTAATACATGACATCCGTGACAATCTGAGAAACGAAACAATATAGAGTGATGACATTTGCTTTTCTCAGCCACATTGTTTAACCTCATTGCGTGTGTAATTGTGCATAATAATAAATAACGAACTGAATGGGATTTCTAATGTGTCCTGTGTGATAGTGAGGTAATGGACAATGGCCATATCCGCTTCAGTCTCTGTCCAGGACTGTGGCAGATACCTGTGTCTTCAGCTGTCTCTCTCTGCTGGCCTTGGCCACAGTGCTGTGGATCTCTGCTTCATAGTCCCTGGCCTTCGCCCTCAGTTTGGCAATGCTACAGCAGCGGAAGTCCTCCGCACTGGGCACCTCTGAACCGTCCTGATCTCTCGGCCGCTGAAGCACGTCGCTCACGGGGCTGTGAATAACTGATGAGGAGGGTTTGGGCCAAGTGGGGCTTCCTCTGTCCTGTTTCCCGTCCCAGCATGGGCTGTTGCTGCTGTGGATTTCTGGAGCCGTGTTCCTGCTGGACGACTCAATCTGTCTGTCGTCACTGTCGTGCCGGCCGCACTGTTCCCCTGCCTGGCTTTGAAGCTTCATCTGTCTGCGCATTTTAGCCCTTCGGTTTTGGAACCACACCTAAAGGAAAAATAGAAAAATATTTTTTAAAAATTATTATTATTATTTTAGATTATATGAGTTAGTTTAAATTATTCAAATATTCACAATATTAGTATTAATATTGCCTAGTTTTTAAGTAAAAAAATTAACTCTTAAAGCAAGATAAGTCTACTCAAAGAAACTTAATCTTGACCTTTTCTCTTTGTATTGGATTTTTTTTTCTATTTCCAGTTTTGCTTCTTAAGTAGATTATTCTTATTTTAAGAATATTTAGTAGAATAAATCTATATAAAAATGACTCATTAAGAAAATCAAAACTCATTAAGAATTTTTTTTTTTCCAGTTTTGCATCTCAAGTAGATTTTTTCTTATTTTAAGAATATTTTATAGAAAAAATATAAAAATTAGATTTTTCTTATTTTATATGTTTTAGAAGTTTTTGTCAAAATGAATGTTTTTTCCCAATCTTTCAGAAGATTTTTGTTTAGATAGGAAAAAATATAAAAATAACAAAGAAAGTTGTATTTTAAAACAATTAATGAGTTATAATTGTGTAATCTATATTATTGTGTAATTTATATAATTTCTATAATGTTATCATATCAATCTAGCGTCTCCTCACTGAAAATGTTGAGAGAGACACTAAGCTCTTTAAAGAAGAACAAAGCATGCATATAATTTTGTGAAATTAAAACCAAAAGATAAAGAATTTACGATTAAAAATCTTAGCAGTGGTTCAGATAAATATTTAGCTATATTCATATTATTCCGTGTATCACAGCAGTCAAAGAGAGCAGAGCAAGAGTGACCTGCACTCTGGCTTCAATCAGGTCCAGTCTGAGGGCCAGGGCTTCTCTCATGAAGACGTCTGGGTAGTGGGTGCTCTCGAAGGCCTTCTCCAGCTCTTCCAGCTGCCAGCTGCTGTAGTTGGCCCGAGCTCGCCGCTGCTTCACTGGCCGGGGTTCATCTGGAAGCCACATCGCAGCCACCAATTAGACAATTGCCAGAGGCTGACAAGGAACTAATGGCTCTAGATTGGATAATTAGCGCAGCGTTCATTAAGCCCTCTTCAGCAGAGCCGGATAATTGATTGTTAGTTACGAGCTGTTAGCCAATCCTTTGTAAACATTTTGAATCCTATTAAATACTGTAAAATGAGGATGGACAATTATGAGAGAATATTATTCACAAATGGCCTCTCCTAATAAAAGCTACACACATGTATTATTAGGAGCAAATCAACTAAATAAAATAAATAAATAAATAAATAAATAAATATACAACACCCAAAGCTACCTCACTATAGCTGACAGAGGTATCTTTTTCTTTCATGCTTTCATCCACACAGCACATTATATTAGAGAACAATCTTACCTCAAAGGTTTTATTTACATATTTTATTACACATATTATTTATATATTTTATAACACAGCTATCTGGAATACTTGATTCTGATTAGTCAGTTACCGCTCTGTGGTCAAATATTTATTAAACTGTATAATTGATTGCTGTTGTAGGCAATCAATTTCCCAAATGCCTCTCGTATCACTATGTGGCCTCTTTCGTCGCACATAATAAAGTGATTTCAGTGCAAAATAAACATTTCATGTACATATATCTATTCATCTTGTAGCAAGTGGGATAAAGTAAAGTGTAGTCATTATCACAAAACCATCCACTTCAAGGTGATACAAGATCCTTATATGAGTGTTTATTTTGCGATAATGACAGATGGATTGTACACTTAAAATAAAAAGATGAAAACTCCATATAAAATATAAGATTACAACATAAATGACCCATAGGTTGCATTGAGCTCACCGATATTCTCAGCATGGGGTCCTGTGGATTGAGTAGTGAATAGCAGAGCCTGTTTGCAGGGCTCAGGCTGCAGGTAACTGCGCAGGAGCTCATAGCTGAGCAGAGGCCCGGGGATGAGGATCTGCGGCGAGCTCAACCTACTGGGGAACACTGGGAAGAAGTGTGCAGCCGAAGAGTGGAAGACTGCAGAAGACAGAGGAGACACCAAATGCCCAGTGCCAAACATGGCCCAAATTCAGTCCTTTTGGTCCAGAGAGAATTCCAGAAATAGACAGTCTAATGTATCTACGTGATGAGCGGTCTTTTTAGGCGTTGAAGGCTTACAGAAGAACAAACTAGAGATCCAGTTGGAAGAGAACTTCTTAGAAGACCTTCATAGCTCCAGAGTCAAGGCTACTTTTCTCACCTGAATCAGGTGCGAGTTCCACCCTCTCTCTGAGTCACATGACTCACCTATGACTACTAATCCTAGTAAAATGGGGCTGGGTTTGAAGGAAAGCACCCAATAGGGGACCATTGATTCCATGCTTCATTTAAGAGAGGTTTCTTCAGCATCACTCTTCAGGAGACATCCACGGTGACACCTAATGCCTCCAAATCCACACCTCGGCTAAGCTGAAGGAGTAAATGAGTAATATCCCACAGTTCCATTTGGGGAGGAGTATATGGAAAGGCCTGTCATTCTGAAGTATTCCATAGACAAGTTCGGGCACCCTTCAGCTTCTGTGTTCACTTATTAATATGACAAAGCAGACATTTGGAATTGGAGTGTGGTGAGAAAATGGGGGGAAAGCACCGTTCATGAGCAGCAAACGCTTTCAAAGACACGTACAAACTCCAGCAAGACCTGATTGTCGCTCTAGCTTTGCTGTCTGTGTAATCATGTACAAGGTTTAGATCTAACAGATGGATATTAAATCATTGAGGGAGAATCAAAAGGTTCACAGCTGAGAAACGTTCAGTAAGAAAACCCAATACAAACAGAGCTTTAGTTGAAATCTGCAGAGAGCGCAAACAAACAGTCTCTGTTTACACAGTAAACACATCACACTAATTGGCCCACATAATTGACATTCATTTACAAGCCCATTTGCAGCATTTGGGTGTTTGTATGACATTCATTTGTGATACAACATGACTAAATGAAAAAATCCTTCAGGAAAGGCTTTGATGAGTTTTTATAATCAACATGCTTGTCTTTGGCGAAAGCGTTTTTCCCTCTGAAATGGAGAATGTGTGGCATCAACTGGGAATTCTGCTGTCAGATTAAAACCCAACGCCTTTGTTCCAAAAGACGTCTAAGCCTGTTATCTCACTCAAAGCCTTCTTCACATTAGGAATAAGATCACCTGTCTAAACAAGGTGTATTGTTCAGTCCTGAGCTAAGGAAAGAGTTCACTAACAATGGTTTTGGGTCATGAATCTCCGGTCTTTGAAAACAGATCACTTTCCCAACTAAGACCAAATTGTACTTAGAGAGGAATGCCACACTATTCACTCCAGTACGTCAAACAGGTTAAGGAAATCCTTAGTGAGAATTATACCATGTATATTATACCATTATCACTTTTCATGTAGATAATAGACGATTGTTAAATGAATAGTTCACCCAAAATTGATTCTGTCATCATTTATTCACCCTCATGTATTTGACTGCATGAACACAAAAGAAGGTGAATCTTTGAAGAATATTATCTTTTCCATACAATGAAATTTGATGAGAAAAGAGGGTGTCAAGTTCCAAAACTGACTTTAAAAAGCATCAGGAAAGTGGTTCATATGACTCAAGAGTTCATGAGAGAAGTGGTGATGTCATCAATGAATCAGGGGCTTCCCAATTAATTGGTGATCCAATTCACAAAAGTAGTAATGATTCTTAAAGGCTGGAATACACTACACAACTTTTAAAATCTGCACCGTAAAAAATTATTGTGATTTTAACGGTAAAAGACTAAAAATGCTACGGTGAAAAACAGTTAATTGGTTAACAGAAAGTTTTCGTACTATATACGGTGAATAACTGTATTAGATCTAACCTTACATTTAATTTAAAGTTCTGGCAACCATAGCTGCCATTTTTTTACCGTAAATTTTACGGCGATTTTTTTTACAGTGTAGATATTAAAACACTAATTGACAACTTCGTAAATGACTACAGAATAAACTGGCCATCATGCAATAAAGACAGAGGACTTTCAGACTTTCAAGTCGTTCTAAACGCGACTAGCTCACGCAGAAACATGCGCCTTATTGCTAGAAGAAACACAACAAATGAAAACAATATGTGCTCTAAAATATTCAGCTCATGTTTAATATCCTCTCTGATAGTCGGAACTTAATAAAATCTAAAAGTCTATACACATCATACACCAGGCCTGCCCAAAATCTGCAGACTGACTGTGACTTTCAGCAACTAGTGTAGATTCTTACAGATTGTTAATTTGGGGCAAAAATCTGGGCAAAAGTTGCAGCTTCAAGTTTAACTCATCGAATGGAATGGATTTTCATCCAAACGTGAAGCGAATCTTTTCAAATTTCACAAATGCAAATTAGGTGCATTTCCAATCAAGTTATTCGAGCTGATGATGGTGGTATTGATAACCTAGTAACCAACAGTAAATAAAACACCTTCAGGGGAAACCTTCGTGATTAGTTACGAGGGTTTAATGTTCGCTACACTAGAATTTATTCGCCAAATGCGTTTCCATCTACCATTATTCACAAGTCAAAAACCACCTCAAGCGAGCATAAAAACTTTTTTGCACATTATAGGATTTTTTCCCCGAAATTTGCCGTTTCCATCACTTGTTTCTGATGCGATACTTCAAAATGTGCATAAAAACTGGTTGATAGAAAACATAGTTAATGATCTGGTTGTATTAGTTAACAGTTTACTGGAAATAAAAATCATCAGTGTATAACAACTAAAAATGTGATCTGTTCATAACAGGTATAGCAATCCAATCATATGACTTCAGAAGACTCAAATATGGTTAAACGGACTTCATGATAGTTTCCTACTGTCTTTTTTTAATCTTAAAAACTCCAGGCCGACCAGATCTCCATAATAATCAGTACATTATTGTAGTATTCTACAGTGTCCTATAGAAGTAAAGTCACATGGATTCAGAACAACACAACGGTAAGTAAATGATGACAGAAGTGCCATATGTGGGTGAACTTGCACAGAAACAACTCACAACACAATAACGATTAAAAAGAGGCTAGATGACGACTGATAACTTGGAATAACAGAAATTCTTCCTGTTTCAGACATTTATACTGAAAGCAGACAGCATCACACTCCGAACATCTGCATTCCTGTTGTTGATGGATATGCGAAGAGTTGTCATGATCACTCCAAGAACAAAACACAGGTGTGTGAATTAATTCCCAGGAACACTTCACCTCACAATCATCTTTATCCACCCTCTATCCGCTAATCAGATCAAACTGCGGAGAGATTCAAGAGCTGTCACCAGCATCAGCGCTAACCGCTAATCCTGCGCTAACTTTGATCAGATCCAGACATCCACGGTACACAGCTGGGCCGATCTTGGTTGAGTGAGTCACTGACTTTAAGGCCACAACAGCACTGAAGAAAAAAAAAAACTCTTCACACAGCTGTCAAAACATCGAGGGATCTACCTACCTGCATTTCTCATTCTTTCAGAATGGTAATTATTAGAACGCTTGTATATCCTTTTCCACCAACAATCTGGCATGGTTCAAATACATCTGGAAATATAAAAATGCCACTTTTATCTGAAGCATAGGGTTACATTCCTAAGCAGCGCAATGGTGAAAGCTTAGAAATCAGGCTTTGAACCTACAACTTTCAAGTTGCCAGCCCAGATTTGTAACCACTAGACCTAACTAAAATTGTATGTGAAACCAAAAAAGGAGGCAAAGAGATTTCAGAGCCATTCCAAGTTAATTGAAGGAGGCATTAGGTCAACAATGGTTGTAGATCTTGCGGGCCAGTATTGATCTTTTAGACTCACACTTGTCCGAGACTGTGTGCCGTCATTTGAATACACAGGGGCTTAACAACAACAACAACTCACAGCATCAACAATGGCACAAAGTGCTTCTGGGCTTTACTGAAGACATATGAGGAGATTGAGTTTTCTTTAAATCAAGACAAGAGCGTGAAAATTCCATTGAGGGTGAAGTCACTAAAGTCAGTTGTTTTAATATGGAATCCTAATTAAAGCAAATCACTGAAATACTAGATGGGAAATAGACTGCCTGAATGGGTCGTCCAACATCATCAAACAATAAACAGAGAATACTATTTGATAAGCTTAATTCAAGACGACGCTTCCCATTTCAAATGTTTCTTAATGTGGCATAAATTCTCTTGATTGATATATTTCTGATGCTGGATTATAATTTAGAAGAGTTAATTGCTTCTACAGCAACTGGAAATGACTCTTGCATTAATATGTGGCTGTTGAAGGCAGGATGGAACGTCTCAATCTCAAGGTAACTAACTAAAGAAAACCCCATAAAACTATAGCCATATTCTTCTATCTGCATCCTATCCCAAAAGTGAATATAAACATTTCTCAAATAGTTTTACTTCAGGACCTATAGACTTTACATTGGGCACCATGTGGCAAATTTGTTCATTTTAAAAAAAGTAAACAAAATTGTCCTGTTTGTATATAAATAGGCAAATGCTTAAGAGTCTATTGGATCATTATTGCAGTGATTATTATGTTTCTAGCATGTTAACAGGTCGTCTAACCCTAATTGATGGAGTGTGATATCTTGACCAAAAATTGATGCATCTCTTGATGAAAATAAATGTTGTGATGTTATTTCTATCAAGAGGTGCATTATTTTTTGGTCAAGATCTTGTACTGACACTGCAAGAATCAAGCACCCTGTAAAGTCTACTCCAGCACATCCCAAAGACTTTCGATGTATTTAAGGTCTGCAAATTCATGTGTGAAAATGATTCTTCATGCTCCCTCCCAACCATTCAATCACAATTTGAGCCTGATGAATCTTGACATTGTCATCCTGGAATTTGGCCATGATGTGTCTTCCTACATGGTTGTTTAAGAAATGAAAAGCTACACACTCCATTATTAGGGTTAGAAGAACTGTTGCCAAACATATACACTATATTGCCAAAAAGTATTGGGACACCCCTCCAAATCATTGAATTCAGGTGTTCCAATCACTTCCATGGCCACAGGTGTATAAAATCAAGCACCTATGCATGCAGACTGCTTCTACAAACATTTGTGAAAGAATGGGTCGCTTTCAGGAGCTCAGTGAATTCAAGTGTTGTACCGTGATAGTTTGCCACCTGTACAAGAAGTCCATTTGTGAAATTTCCTTACTACTAAATATTCCACGGTCAACTGTTAGTGGTTTTATAACAAAGTATATAACAAAGCAACTCAGCCACGAAGTGGTAGGCCACTTAAAATCACAGAGAGGGGTCAGCGCATGCTTAGCGGCGCACAGTGCGCAGAAGTCACCAACTTTTTGCAGAGTCAATAGCTACAGGCCTCCAAACTTTGTGCGGCCTTCAGATTAGCTCAAGAACAGTGTGTAGAGAGCTTCATGGAATAGGTTTCCATGGCCGAGCAGCTGCATCCAAGCCTACATCACCAAGTGCAATGCAAAGTGTCAGATGCAGTGGTGTAAAGCACGCCGCCACTGGACTCCAGAGCAGTGGAGACGTGTTCTCTGCAGTGACAAATCATGCTTCTCATGAGTCTGGGTTTGGCAGTTGCCAGGAGAGCGGTACTTGCCTGACTGCATTGTGCCAAGTGTAAAGTTTGGTGGAGGGGGGATTATGGTGTGGGGGTTGTATTTCAGGGGTTGGGCTTGGCCCCTTAGTTCCAGTAAAAGGAACTCTTAATGCTTCAGCATACCAAGGCATTTTGGACAATTTCATGCTCCCAACTTTGTGGGAACAGTTTAGGGATAGCCCCTTCCTGATCCAATATGACAGCGCACCAGTGCCCAAAGCAAGGTCCATAAAGACATGGGTGAGCAAGTTTGGTGTGGAGGAACTTGACTGGCCTGCACAGAGTCCTGACCTCAACCCGATAGAACACCTTTGGGATGAATTAGAGCGGAAAGTGTGAGCCAGGCCTTCTCATCCAACATCAGTGCCTAGCCTCACAAATGCTCTTCTAAAAGATCTTCTCAATTTCCAATAAAAAAATAAATAAATAAATATATATATTTTTTTTATTATTCTTTTTATTGGAAATTGAGAAGATCTTTTAGAAGAGCATATATATATATATATATATATATATATTATATATTATATATTATATATTATATATTATATATATATATATATATATATATATATATATATATATATATATATATATATATATATATATATATATACACACACTCACCTAAAGGATTATTAGGAACACCATACTAATACTGTGTTTGACCCCCTTTCGCCGTCAGAACTGCCTTAATTCTACGTGGCATTGATTCAACAAGGTGCTGAAAGCATTTTTTAGAAATGTTGGCCCATATTGATAGGATAGCATCTTGCAGTTGATGGAGATTTGTGGGATGCACATCCAGGGCACGAAGCTCCCGTTCCACCACATCCCAAAGATGCTCTATTGGGTTGAGATCTGGTGACTGTGGGGGCCATTTTAGTACAGTGAACTCATTGTCATGTTCAAAAAACCAATTTGAAATGATTCGAGCTTTGTGATATGGTGAACACAGTATTAGTATGGTGTTCCTAACAATCCTTTAGGTGAGTGTATAATATATATATATATATATATATATATATATATATATATAAAATTAACAAATAAATCATAATATCTGTACTATCTGTACATACTGTTCAAAAATTAGGAGTAAGTTCTTGCATTAAATTCATGAAACAAAAAATATGCTCATAAATGCAACAAAAAAAAAATCTATAAATGCCACTCTTTAAACTTTCTGCTCACAAGCAACAATTTTGCAGTTACACAATTCCTTACCATTTACAATTGTTTTCAGCATTGATAAAAATACGAAATGTTTCCTGAGCAGCAAATCAGCATATTATAATGATTTCTGAAGGATCATGACACTGAAGACTGGAGTAATAACCCGCTTTGACATCACAGGAATAAATTACATTTTAAAATATATTCAAAAAAGTTATTTTAAATTGTAACAATTCACAATATGACTATTTTTAATCAAATAAATGCAGTCTTGGTGAACATAAAAATCTTCTTTCTGTCTTATATCAATCCACAGCCCCATTGGCTTTGAAGCGATCAAATTCTCCTGAGGATATGCCAGCACAGGTTCTTGGAACAATGCATAATAACATTAATACTCATTGGAGTGACACTTAAGAATACACAACACCTGAAACACTAAACATGATGGATGACTGTCCCTGAGTCATGGGAAAATGTCTTAATTTACAGACAAAAACTGCTGTTGTACTCCTACAAATCCAAAGTGGAAATGAATCCATTATTTGAGTCACTAAAATTACAACAGGTTGTCGTTTCCTCCATTTCCTTTCATTAAACATACTTTACAGATACTAGACACGCTTCTGGTCAATGGCTACTTTAGTCATGAATTATGGCCATATGGTCTGGCTATCATGGGGAGCCAATGTCAACCCAAAAAATGTAATCTTACCTATTCCAACAAAAATCCATGTGATTCTCAACAAAAGTGATATAATAATATTTTAGTCATCTTTAGTATTTCTTAGGTAATTGTATCTCCCAGGCAGTGAGCTGATTGCTTTAGTCCTGGATCATTGGCAATGGGATAAACCTGAGAGCCCAGGCTGCTTTTCATGTCAAAACCTTCAAGGAAAGCAGCCGCGATCCAAAAGCAATCACACTTTACACTTCAAAGCGCAAGGGAAAAGGGAGGCGAGAGCCGGTCCACATTTTTTTCACGCTAGCCAGGCACAACTCATGCGTGGAGGAAGAGGAGATGATCTAAGTGAAGGAGCTGTTGAGGAACACAGAGCTGACAGGTGTGCACAGGCAGGTAGTGGCACATCTCTGTCCCTCCCCAAAGGTGAGACATAAGCAGTGCTTCACTCCCCTCTGCCCCACTGTGGCTCTTTACATTTATAGTGGTCTCCTGCTGGTACTTGTGGAGATTTTGCTACCCTTACAAAAATTACCAGGGTAATTAATCATGGTTAAAAGAGTTTCTGCAACAACATTAAAAGTTTGGGAATTTTTTACAGTTGTCCCAAAACATATTTAAACACAACAACATCAGTATACAGACGACAACGTTGGCAAAATGATCCCTGTTCTGCGTTATGATTGGTCAGATCACCTGTCGGCTGTCTGTCAAAGGGTGATTGCGTTACGTAGTTGCTTTTTATGGAAGGTAATGCATTAAGTTTTTTTTTCTCATCCTGGCTGAGCTTACTTGTGTTGTTTTTTATTTATTTTTTTTAAATGTAAAGGCCCTTTCGCAACAAAAGTGAAATGAATTAGCCTCAGGCTGAAGGAAATGCAAATTCACACAGTAGAGGGCGCAGCTCAAACAAACCTTTCAGCTGTGCTGCCATTTTGGATTGCAGAAAAATAGCACGAGAAGAAGGTTCAACACTCTTACTTCAGCAATAAGTAAAAAAAAAAAAAAAAAACGAAACAAACATGATTTTTCATTTTTGTTAGTACGGTTGAATTGGATCATCAAAGGTCAGCAGGCAAAGACATTGGTTAATAAAGTGAGATTAAATAAAGTATATTTGTGTTATTTAACATAGAATATTATGCAAACCTGCAATAATTAAATGAGTTTGCATTTCACTCCCCTTACGATTTCTCTCAACATGCACTGTAAAACATGATTGTTGATTTAACTTCAAGTAAGTAACCTGGTTGCCTTCAAATTTTGAGTTCACAGAAATGAAAAATTCGAGTTAATACAATGAAGGAGATCAGAAACTCAAACTATTGTGTTATTTCAACCACATTCATTATACAAGTTGATTTGTTAAAAGAAAAAAATGTATGTTAACAAATCATGAAAATATATATATTTTTTTTTACATTTTGGGGGCAGGAGAGCTGTCAGTCAGTACATGGAAAAAACAAAGTAACTTGGGTTACTTATTTGAAAAAGTAAACAGATATTTTGTTGTAAATTTAAAAGTAATGCGTTACTTTACTAGTTAAGTAAGTAGTTCTAACTACGCAACTTCCCCCATCACTGTTAATGAAGAACCGTATACATCCATAGAACTGCTCCATTCCATTCTTTACAGTTGAAAAAAGCTCTTCAGTTTCTTTATATTATTAAAATGATAAACTGAAAGGTTCTTTATGGAACCAAAAATGGTTCTTCTATGGCACCGCGGTGGAAAAAAACACCCTTTTGGAATCTTTGTTTTTAAGAGTGTACATATCCACTACAGAAACAGAGAACCATCTATACCTGACAAAAACTATAAAAAGAAAGTTAAAACACAGCTGTTTTACGGAGCAGCAAGGGCATGCCTCATGAAAAGGTTAGTAGTTATCGATGTGTCAGTGGCTCATCACACTCACTCTTCACTCAGACCCCACCCATGCTGTCACTCATCTCCGTTCCGCCCCAGCGCGAGCCAGCCTATGGAAACCTGCCTGGGAATCTGACCAAAAGCACAGGCAGTTAAAGCATCTGAGCTGATGAAACTCCACTAACAGCACTTTTGAAAGGAACCCGTGTTATGTGACACCTTACAGGTGCAATTAAGACTGATCAAGCGCATTCAACACAAGACAAATGATGGTGGAAATTGACAACAGCATCTCCAAGGAAATTAGCGTTAAGTAGTCATAACACTAGAAAAGACAATTATGACATACCCTTTCTGCACAAATCACTGCTATCAAAAGTTTTTTGTACAAATTTGAACAAATGATCTGACAATTAACTGACAGCAGGGTGTTTTCTTGTCTAATTTATCACAGAATGTGAAGGTTAAAATGAATGGCAGCAATTTTCTTTGGCACAACAAATCAAAGGGACGGCACTTTGTATGATTAAGGTAAAAAAAAAAAAAAAAAATAGGGCTTACATTTTAAGCCAATGAAAGGACGTGCTTATCCTTTATAAAATGTTGACTGTCAACCTATTTGTTTTCAATAAGGTTTGCAATTTGCAAACAACAAAACAAAAATGCCTAAAATAAGCCCGGTAGAATGAGATGGTTTCAGAGCAAATTATGGTTTGTTATTGATAAGATTATAAGCTTAAAAATGTTTTGAGGTTGATCAAAATGTCAATTCGTTAATGGAAGACTTGTGGACAATATTTCATTTAACTTTTCATATCAAAAAAATGTTTTATTACCCTGCAAATTTAAAGTGAGACCTTTGGGATAAGATGACCCCCTCAGAAAAGACAGATGGTGCCCAATTTTAAATTTTCATTTAATAATTAAACATCCTGTAATTATTATCTAATAATTTCATGAATAAGATATAAAGTACCATTCAAAAGATTAAGATCAGTAAGATTTTTTTTTAAATAAATTAATACTTTTATTTATGAAGTATGCATTGATCTGATCAAAAGTGAGAGTCAAGACATTGATATTACAAAAGATTTCTCTTTTGAATAAATGCGGTTCTTGTGAAGTTTCTATTCATCAAATTATCCTAAACAAATGCATCACAAAAGGTTTCACAAAACGGTTTTCAACATTGATGAGAAATCGTATTAGAATCACTTTTGAAGGATCGTGTGACAGTGAAGACTGGAGTAATGATGCAGCTAATATTTCACAATATTACTGACCACTTCATATGTATATTGTATAAGACATATCTATTTTACTGAAATTAAATTTCATTTGTCTGTGATTGTTAAATTATCAAGATGCATAAACGTACTTATGTAGGATTTTATGCATTTTAGCATTTATTAGTCACATTTTCTCTACTTTACTAATTTTCACTTGTGTTTTAACAGCAATCTTTCTGCAGGTTTTAATGAAGGTAAATGTAAGAATTTTTAAAGGCATTTTTAAGACCAAAAAATACATTGAAGGGAAAACAATACATCAATGTTTTCTAAATGTAAATGTCTAGGGAGAAACACAATGAGTTTTATTAGCAACACTTCAGAGTCTGAAAATACGACTTCCAACAGATATCCATTACTTTTTAATTAATTTGACAAAAGTAGCTTTAATTGCTTGGTTTCTCAACCACTAGAATATGGAAATAACTTTTACTGTACCTTATGAACGCACTGCAAAAAAAGTGATGTTCTTCCTCAGTATTTTTGTCTTTTTTTCCCCAGTACAAATATCTAAAGATTCTTAAATAAAGATACACTATAAAAAATGAATCATGGGTCTTGTAATTTTCACAAAATAAATAGTGTATATTTTCTTAATAAAATTGGGGTTCAGTGTTGTATAGAAAATACTGAGAACATTTCACTAATAAAACCAAGAGACACATTTTCCTATTTTTTTAATTTTCTATAAATTTAAACAGTTTTGAGGCTTGAATTGAGGAACCGATTCAAATTTGACCGTTATCATTGTGGAGAAGAGTAGAGCTTATGGTTAGGTTGTGAATAACAGCATGTATACTAATATTATAAAGCATGTTGCTTTGTTCAATGAGCAATAACTTTGCTAATGCCAGTGCAGTGACAAGGTTTTTTTTTTTTTCAGTTTTTTTTTCAGTTTTTTCTGTGCTAGCAGTATACAGTCTATTAATTGTATAATGTAACTCAGGTCATTTCCATTCACTCTAATTTATACCCTTATTTTAATAAGTCAACTTAAAATAAAAAAAGCACATTTCATTAAAAATATTAAATTAATTGTTTCATAGACTAAATAATTAAGGAGATTTTACATGAGTAATCCAGGTAGATTCCATTAAAAACTACTCAAAAATATTTTGTAATATTGTTACCATAATTTTAAGTAAATAGTACATAATTTTTACAGTGTACATTTACTTGAGATGCAAAATTACATAAAATATAAAGTCTACGAGTTTGTGATTAAAAGAAGAATATCTGGCAATCAACTTAATTCAAAGGAAAGTTTTCATAACTAATTGACAGATATTTGTTCTTGTTTTAAGCATAAATTCACTTGATTTAACTTTTGTTAAAATTTTCAAGACCTGTTGATTTCAAGATGTTTAGATATTTCTATTGGAAAACGGGACAAAAAATACAGAAGATATATTTTTTTATGCAATGTATGCACTATTTAATGCCATGACTTTAAGAAATTAAGACCTTCTGCTCTAAATAACTAATTAAAATGAACTTTTTTAAGGTCTTAAGAGTGAATTAAGACTGTCCCCTTTTTAAGAAGGTCAGAAACCCTGTAACATTTCTGTTTATTTCTGTTAATAATACTAATCATCCTGTACATGCTAAACTCATGCGTCAATAATTTAACTGCAAATCTACACTGTTCTTAAGAGGGTAGTGGAGGGGGGCACCTTCCTGTACCCTATTTGTGGAAAATGCCAGAAGAGATGAAGATTCACAAATTCCACTTATATGACATGTTAAAAGCAGATCAGAGAGCATGAAACTGAACACAGGAAGAAGCACCTTTCATCAGGCGGACTTTGCCGTGCACGCTGAGAGCCTGTCAGTCCTCCAGCCGCCAGTGCGGGCATGTCCACTGATCGCCCTCTACAAAACACAGATAACCCGCTTCCTCAGACCCCAGTGTAACCAGACACCCGCACACTCACTCTCAGCCTGGCTCTGAACAGCCTGCCCTCATGCACTCTTCAGACAGGGATCTTTGGTCTGTGTGATTGAACAATTACCGCCACGGTTAATTTAGCCGTGGTTGAGATCGGCTCTCACTGGCATGCTGGCATGCTGTTCTCTCTTCTCGTGTGTCCATACAGATGAAATCAGTGACACTGGACAAGAACAACTTGCACTTTCATGGCAAATAGACTTTCCATCACAGCATTCACAGCATAGTTGAGATCTGATAGGGATAAAATGTGATGGATAGGGGGGCCAAAAAGCACAGACTCACTCATTTGCAATCATGCAAAAGAAAAAGATCACAGCCTTCCCCTATTCTGCTATGGAAAGAGTTATTTTACAAACAATACCAATATTGAAGAGGGAGAGAGAGTGAAACAAAGTAAATCAAAACTATTTTAGGAGCATTTCTACAACTCGTTGTTTTATTATTCAAACAGAAGAAGAAGAAGAATGAATTATGACAGGCTTTACTCCAAGCAGACACAAATATCACTGGAAACATAAAATGCTTTTCATTATTTGAGATATTTCAAGAAATTTGAATGTGAAATGCTATATCTGAACAGCATCAACAGCGTATGACACATCCGACTCAAAGCAAAACTCTGTGTACTAACATGTTTAAAATCGACATCTATGTCGTTGCCTCCATGCGCAAGACCTTCATGGATTCTGCTATCATGGAACTGGTGTCAATCTGACCGTAGATGCCCACTAAAAATGCCTTATGGAGGAGAATATCAGCATGTTCTGGGGAAAACGAAACAGAGATGTTTCCTTAAAATGAAAGTTGAGCACAAATATCACATGGTGATAATGGACTACTAGCATAATCACTTTAACAAAAGTACATTTCTGTTTAAAACCATTCAAAACAAAGGCCCGTTCACTCCAAGGACGATAATGATAAAGATATAGTTTTGAAAATCTTTCTAAATATTAAAAGAAGAGCAGAGACCACATCACAACTATAACGATAACGGCACAGGGAAACAATATCATTGGAATCACATATTTTTTTTCCCCAGCTGATGAACGATAAAAACATTGATAGCCAATCAGGATCCATCCTGCTTTAAAGAGCTTAAGCCTTTTAAGCTGCAGATGACATAACTGAAGTGCGTGCTTATAATAAACAGAACAATATCGTCCATCGGTGTGGACGCTAAAATAGTTATCTTTCTCGGTGTGAACGTGCCTTAAGACTTCCACTGTAAGTGTTTTTAAATAATGTATTTTGTTTGATGTTAATAACTGAGGAATTCAGTCAAAAGGTAATCAACAGCATGTGACAATCGCTGTCAATAGAGATTAAATTGTTTTGAAGCTGTGAAATGTATTTAACAAATGCAAAAATGGACAATTATAACAACAACAATAACAAAAACAATTATAGTGGTTTCTTAATGAATAAGGTCATTGTCTGTTTGTCTACCTTGACAGAGCAGCACATATTCAGGCAGGTTCCTCAGAGCCGTCTGCACTACATCAAAGTTGCCGCTGCCCAGACAGTACATGAAAGTTGGCAGGAATTCAGCAGCCATACTAGAGTTAGCAAAGATAATGGTGAGTGTATTTGTACATGACATTTCAATTTAATATACGTTAAAAACTTCCCTGCAGGCATCTCACCTGGGGACGTTCTGGATGCACCGCAGGGCCAGGTTGAACGCCATGTTGCGGCACACTTCCTCAGGTGAACTCATCAACCTCTGAAGATCATTCTGATAATACATGACAAGTTGGTTGTACTTGTTAAATCTTGCTAATTTTTGTCCATTTTGGAATTGTGTGTGCAATTGCGCAATGTACTTACAACAAAATACTGAATGATTTCTGGATTCCTTTTGGATTTCTCATCCACTTCAGTCAAACCCTCAAACACATCTAGAAAAAAAAAACAGCGCATCATTTAATACATTCAATATAAAAAATAAAAAATATATTCACACACACACACATACTGTATGTGTATATATATATATATATATATATATATATATATATATATATATATATATATATATATATATATATATATATATATATATATATATATATATATATATATATATACACACACATATATACATACACAGTATATATATACACACATTTAAAAAAACATTTTTTTTTAAAGCAGACTTAAAGACAATATAATGTATAAATGATTAAACAAATATAATTGTTACAAATGTTTAATTATATAAGCTAATAGCCAAATGTATAATTCTATTTGTATTAGAGCTGCATGAGTCTGGTTAAATTGAGAATCATGATCTTTTTTTTTTTTTTTTTCAAACAGAGATCACAATTCTCCCACAATTCTGAACAGAAAACGAAATAAAATGACAGACATATGAGTAATTTACTAGAGACAAAACATTAATTGCTGCAGTCTATTTAAAACATTTAACTCTTGTGCATTCTTCAAATTCACTACCCTTTCGTTATGTTTGTAGATGAAAACATCCACTAAATTAAACTGCTGTAAAAATGTAGTACTTCTAAATAGTCTGTACTTCTCACCATCAAAAGGCAGCAGGTGCATAAATGCACTTACTTTGTTTTTGTTTACTCCATGTAGTTCTGACACGCACACACGTTTGTTTTTGTGAATTGTGGGGACATTCCATAGGCGTAATGGTTTTTATACTATACAAACCGTATTTTCTATCCCCCTACACTACCCTTACCCCTAAACCTACCCATCACAGGAAACTGCACATTTTTACTTTCTCAACAACAACAAAAAACTCATTCTGTATGATTTATAAGCCTTTTGAAAATGGGGACATGGGTGTACAGTAGTATATATGAAAGCGCTATATAAATGCCTCATTCATTCATACCTGTGTCATTATACAAATTTGTGACCTGATATGTCACAAAAACACGCACACACACAATATGCTATATTACTATACTATAATATGCTGTTATGCTCCATATAACTCCATATAAAAGCCAGAAACTAAGCTTTTTTTTGCACAGGCCTATCTAAAGGGTTAATGGTGCCACCTGGTGATCAACTGTAAAAATTACAAATTTTACCTCTTTCCAACAGGGAAAACCACTAACAATCAAGAATGCATGATTATATGGTGTCATGGCTTTGCAATCAAAAAATGTCATTATAAATGGAAGTCAATGGGGCAAAAACAGCCACGAACAGTAAATTAGGGAAAAAAATTAAAAATCTGATGCTGCACAAAAACTAACAATGCATCAAAGCCAATGTTACTAATCTTTCACATGCCCAAGACTGTGATAAAAGGTAAAAAAATATCCAGTCCACAATTATCCATCTCATTTTTTATTTAAACAATTATTTTTATTTTATTTAAACAATTTTTTATTTAATTTAATCTAAGCCACAATTTTTTTCAGAAAATATGAAGAACATGCACTGATTTACTGTGGGCCTATCTATCTATCTAAAGGTTGCCCACTAAAGAAAAATGCACAAGGAAGCAGTCAGAAAACTTTTTTATTTATCTTACCCTCGATTGCTTCTCCTTTGGAAATCTTTTTCAGGCATTTAGTCATGTCAGCTGCAGTCAGAGGCATGGAGGCTGAGATGTTGACCAAAGGGAGGGAGCCTGAGGACGAATCCTCAGCTGAAATACAAAGAGTGAGAGACAGGCTTCGTGAAGATCATCTCACATGTTACTCTGTCTCCTGTGATGCGAGGTGTTGGAGCCCCTACCGTCTCTGTCCTCAGCAGAGCTCTCAGAGGAACCAGACTTCACAGGCAGAGTCAGTCCAGCGAGCAAAGACTTAAGCTGCACCAGGTCTGGATTCTCAGTGGATAGTCCCCTGAGAGAGAAAGAGAAAAAAAACCCCAAAGAGAAATAGGTTACAAAAAAAAAATAAAAAATGTAGCACTGTGAGTAGGTTTGGGAATCGAAAATTATTCCAAAATACCCTCATAAACAGTATATTTTGTCTTCAAGATCCAACCTTGATCAAACTCACCTGCCTGTAGATTTTTAGTGCTGTGTCCCAATTCGCATACTATCCATTCTAAATAGTATTTGAAATTAGAATTAGTATGTCTCAAATCATAGCTTTTTGAAATACCCGGATGGTCTACTTTTTCTGGTTAGAATCCGAAGTGCAGATCCGTGCACACTCTAGCAACTAATATTGCCCACAACCCAATGCGCATTGGACAAGGATTCAATTAGAACTACAAACACGAATAAAAAGTGTTAAAAACTACAAACATGGCGGATGTGTGAGTCAGACGGTTAATTAGAGAGGTTTAGATGGATGGAGAGGTTTTAAGGAGTTTGAGTGATTAATAATCAGTATATAGCCTGATGAAAAGATATTTATTCATAGTTATCTACATTACATTTCATATGCGACAGCATTGTGAACTTTTGTAAAGATACGTTTAGACATCAACTTTTAAATGCATCATTATACAAACACATGAAAGCCATGAACCGGCAGATCAACGTGCTACTACATCTCTCCGAAACGGTAGGAAATGAAATGAAATTGAATATGGAGGACTTTAACTGTGACAAGACGATTGACAGGGCAGTTTAAACGGTGACAGGATGCACGTAACTAAGCCACAGAACTGTCGGTTAAAAAGGCAGTTATGATGAAGTAGTATGTCCCAAAGCTTGCCTACTCTTCTGCTACACACTCAAAAGTATGTACTTTTTCTTCACAAAATGTAAATACTTTTACAAAATAGTAAATACTTTTAGGGCGTAATATAAAGTAAGAAAATTGGGATGCATAGTAATCCTAAAGACCTTGATTAGCTTGTTCAAGTGTGTTTGATTAGGGTTTGAGCTAAACCAGAGCTGAGAACCCCATAAAGTAACGTAAACAGTTGAGAAAGAAAGCGCATGTGTATATAAGATCTGTACATTTGGTCTTAAAGTGACAGCAGCCTAATAAACCTGCTGTTGTCTGTGACCTTAATGTTAACCAAAGAACAACTTGACTGAACAACTTTTGTAGCTTTAATAAGGATTCATCTATATTTTATTTATAAAAAGAAAACTATGCAGTAGGGGTTGAACGACTTCCTTTAAAGTCGACATTTATGTGATGAAAGTCGAGTCGACGTCGACTAGTCGCTTATGACGCCATTAATTAACAAATAACCCTGAACCTTGAGCTGAGATGCGAACACGGGTTTTCTTGTGCAAAGGACAGCTATGGAATATGACACAGCGCTGCCCATTGCGTGTGAATTAATTCTACCTGCCAGTGTCTCTATACTAATAGTGAAGCTGTGAGTTTTAGTTACTAAGAAATATATGCGATAACTTTTCAGTTTCTAAGCTATTTTACTGATAAAGAACACAACAGTGTTGACGATTCATTTCTGCACTACTGAATGGCTTTGTGTGAGGTGCACGCGATCTCCACGATGATTAACTTGC
The DNA here is from genome assembly GCA_039654625.1 of Rhinogobio ventralis. Classification (NCBI taxonomy): domain Eukaryota; kingdom Metazoa; phylum Chordata; class Actinopteri; order Cypriniformes; family Gobionidae; genus Rhinogobio; species Rhinogobio ventralis. Next base: position 17,930,100 of record CM077196.1, read on the forward strand.
ATGTACAATAAGCGTGCATTCTCCCAATCAATTTTGAGCATCCAGATGGTATAATCAAACATGTCTTGTGGAGAGCTCTCAGATTTTTAACTGTTGGAAACAGCCTGCGTGTCAGGAAATGGCTTATCCTGTTGCGCCCTCTATAGGCCAGCTACTAGTCAAGCTTAAAGCTTTATGGCAGAGCATTAAAGTCAAACCCCTACTATTGCAGTGTTATTTTACATTTGATTACATTGATTTAAATTTCTGTTCCTAGACTTGCAATTTTTGAGCAATCACTCAAATTCAAACAATGAAAACCAAACCTAACTGTGAGTATTAAATAATACAGAAAAGAGTGATGAAAAAAAGCTCTTACTGTAGCACATCTGAGTGTTTCTGAAGGAAAGGCACAGCGGATGCTGCATCGTGGGTAATGTATTTTTGGATGAACTGCACAAATTTGTTTATGATCGGCATACGGGATGATCTTCTGAAATTCTGCAAGAAGGTTACATGAAAATGCTGAAAAATATTCCCACAAGATTCTTTACAATTAGCTTGTACAGTTTCATTATAACAAACTAATATTACTTTAGGAGATAAGCAAGTTTGAGAGGTTTGCAATAGTGCTATTTTTTTATTTATTAAAAATTATGAAATTATTAAATGTCACTATTTATTTAACATGGTGACGTGTTAAATATAAAATGTGATAAATGTGGTGGAACATTGTACATTACAAGAGGAGGTCTTTATACCTGCAGTACTTTGATAAAGGACAGCAGACAGTCCTGCAGTGCCCTCTGGTGGTCAGAGTGGAAAACCAGCGGCTGCAGCAGCTCCAGGACAGCCAGAACATCACCGAAGAAGGTCAGATGGGTCTGCTGTCTGATCTCGTGCAGGTTCAGATGGATGCGCCCATGCAAGAGTGCAGCGATCATGGGTAAGTGTCTGAAAAACACAAACAGCTCTAGTACGCATTCAGTACATAAAATTGTAGACAACGTGAAATTTAAAACAAGCCCCATTAACTTTCTTAATACATGTATTATATTGTAATATTATGTATTGCATAATTCATCAGTGCATGTTAAGCATGTGAAGACGTTTCACGTTTTAAAGCAATGTTTTAATATTTTTTTCATCAAAATGTAATAATTTTCTCCATTACATACATTTCGAATACAGAATACAAGTCCTTGAGATGGTACGTTAATATTTCAATAATTTAACAACACATTTGTATGTTCACGGTCCTCTGATGTCAGTTAAAGGTGCAGTATGTAATATTGACAGCTCTATTGGTTGAAATGGGTACTGCAGTCCAAATTCAAAATATTGGAGAGCTGTTTCTCCTGAGGACACGCAAGAGGAATGAGCGCAATTGACAATGGAAGGCAACAAGCATTACACTAAGTTTATCAGCTAATGTATCTGCATTTTAATATGCCTCTGATGCCTAGGCATTCTTAGGTCGGGTAGAATCTCTGACCAAGTTTGTTTGCTGGCTTCCATGGCTGCAATATGCTGTGTTTTCCACCAACTGGCAACCAGGGGTGTCAAAATACTATTGGGTAAACTGGCAGTTGGCGGGATCACACAGACCAAAACAAAAACATTCCGACCCGGAACGCACATTTAGAATAACTCACGTAAACTGACAACTGTTTTTAGGAGAAAAAAGTATGTAAACTTAGCATGTTTCCTAAATCTCTGCAAACATAAGGATTGTTTATGCTTTAGTATAGTCAGAATTACATACAGCACCTTTAATGGTAACATGACATGCAGGTAAACAACAAAAAAACCCTAATCTTTTTAGTGTTTCAGTTTGATTGCTTTTATAATTATTTATTTATTTTAATCTTACACTTTTATGATTTAATTAATTATTAGCTTTTTAACAACTTACAGAACTCCTGCAGTTCCCTGCGGTTTGGGAAACCCTTGCACTAGAGCATTTTTGATTCTTAAACTGAACAGAAAACTGTTGCATAGTAAACCTGAGTAGAAGCACCGGGTGAGATACGGCCAGTTTCCTGCAGGCCAGATTGGCATCAGACACACGGCTCTCAGCTGATTTGGAGTCGCCGGTGTCAGCTAGCAGAGCGATGAGACGATGCACGAGAACATCCAGCTGAAGGTGAACACATATACACATAGAAAGTAAGTCTTAATATTTCAGCTGTTGTTAACAGGAAACTCATGGCATGAGGTGGCTCAAGCTGCAGTAGTTACCTTGCAGGTGCTGCCATCTGCTGCCCCCTCAGCACTCAGGGTGGCTTCTGGTAGGCGGATGTGTTGGATGACCTCTGGGAAGTGCAGGTAGATCTGCAGCAGCAGCGTCTGACACCTCTTACTCATTATACTGGAAATATCACATGTAGTTTCAAACCAAAATGTATTCAGACACCTTCAACATTCTCACATTATCACAGTTTAGAAAATGGTAATGAAATATGACAAGAAACTGTCAGAACAAATTCATCTTGATAATGTCAGATAACTTTGATAGAAAGGTATTTAATGGATTACAATTAACCAATCAGCTGTTAAATTTAAGTACACAATTAGATAATACCAATTTATGTCAAACAATGACCAAGCAATGCTTAATTTTGTTCAGTCTTTGGTGTAAAAGATCGCATTAGCAATTAAAGAAAAAAAGACTTAAGCAAAACATGGTCAGGTCAAAGTGTCTAAATAATTTTGCTCCCAAATTCTTATAAAATTTACTGGTAGTCCACTGTATGAAGAATTTTTGGATAGAATATGTCACAGTTTACTTTATTTGGCTATCCTCACTTACATAAATTAACTATAGTTCCTGCACCCACTAGAAAATTATATCTGGTAATTATAATTTTTGGTTTGACTGTATATATTCATTATATAACATACAAAATAGCAAAATAGGGTAAATGTAAAATTTAAATAATAAAATAATCTCTCACACAATAATATTTAATTTGATTTTAAATGACAAAAGCATTTAAATTAAGATATACATAATTAAATGCAAAAAGTCTGGCTGTGCTTAATGGGTACATGTTTGTACCCTTTAAGCACACCCCTGTTGCCATTAAGCTCACAACATGTTTTTTTGGGGAAAATTCTTGTTTATTTTAAACAACATTTGTAAAGAATAATTTTCTAAAGATTAACTTGGAGTGACAACCATCAGTTAATATTTAAAGTCTGTTTATGAAGTATTTACATAGACATTCAATGTGGATGAGCTTAAAGGGAGCACACTGAGCTTTATTGGAACAGCAAACCTTTTTTAATTAATAAATATTATTAAATAAAATTTAAAAGGACAATTTTGCTAAATAAATAATCTAGGCCATGAATTAAGTTCATACATATTTTAATATGAACAGCTATTATTGAAAATATCTATGAAATTATACTTTTTCTTATTGATGTCACACTGAAGCTGTGATTTCCGTAGTAGTGCACCCTTTAAGCTCACCTTACAAATAATATGAATTCTTTAAAAATTACAGCAGTGTAAAACCACAGAACATCAATAAACTGTAAATTTATAATATAATGGATTTAAAAGTACAAGCCAGTAATGCCTGTGAAGTAAAATATTAGTGTAGCACACAATCTTATACCGCTAGTAAGCTAACAGTGTTCTGTGGCACCTGTGCTATGTTGCTAAAACTATCTTTTGGATCTAACTGTAATTATTTCTCACATCCAGGTTCCAGGTTATAATATGCAAAAGACTGAATATTAATCTCGTAATTTTGCAGTAAGAAGTTATACTTATTGAAAATAAAGGCTTAAACATCTAAAAAAAAAAAGCACACTTAAGGGGCTACTCTTCTGGTGAAAGTTTTCAGACAGTTTTCAAAATGGCCAACAGACAGTGTAAACACATGCATACCCATAACTCAGTTTGCAATGGTCTGATTATCTTGAAATTACAGGAGGTATATAGTAACAAACACATCAATTGGTTAAGACATCAAATAGGATGATACATTTTTTTCTTTTTATAATCTAGCTCAAAGATAGTAGTGTGCTTAATTGGTACGTTTACCCTACTTCCTAAAAGTATTTTAAAGTCAACTACCTAGAAACACTATGAAGTTTAAAGAAGAGAGAGATTAACATGGTCTAACTAGAAAAACAGCCAGTATCAATAACAGACTTTGTTACCAACAGAAGGAACAATTCATAACTGCTTGTCCAATCAAGCAAAGGCCTTCTTACCGACAACTTTGTTGCTTAATTGTGGTTTATGCCTGCTAATCCGCTGTTGTGCTCACAAGCAACAGATAACGGAGAGAATGCCAAACAAACACATGACCGTTTATCCCACCAAACACGCGCTTTACATGTCAGTATTACTCGAGCCCATCCTCGGCCATAAGACAGCTTAGCTAGACTTAAAAACATTGTATTTGTGGGAGTAATTTTTTGTCTGACCTTGTCTAAAGTTTTCTCCCCCTCATTAAGGGGGTTTAATAACCAAAGGCAAATTCATGAACGGAAGGGGGGCTGCCACCACAAAGAGCCCCGGTCTGATCTCTCTGACAGCCCCAGTCTGAGCTGCGCCTCACAACAGAAGCCAAAGGAAGAGCTGGAGCCTTAATCCTCACGCATTCATTATACTACACTGAGTTCTCTCGAAGATCACAGCGCTGAAAGACTTCAGCTGTCTCTCATTTCACACCACAAGAACTAATTACAGCTCCTTTCGTTTTGTGCCTGATGTAGTGCATTTCTGTTGTAAGCAAAGCAATGGCACGGTATCACACACATTTATCAGCCTCTTTAAGGGGGCTTTTAAAGAATAAGTTCAGTGCTTTGTGATGTGATGTGATGTGTGGCAGAGTGTTTGGTAACTTGGTACAAACCCTGACCTGTCTGACACTGTTGTCCTTGCTGTTTTGGGGGGCTTTTATATAAATTTTGTCATAGATCATTGGGAACATTGTCAGAGCAGAAGGAGAAGGAAGCATGTGTATGTGGCTTAAGTCATGCGTCCTTCACAAAGATGAATCTGCTTGATTCCAGTTTTCAGCTCTGGCTAACACCTGGTCCTCTAATGGTTAGACAGAGACCTGGAGAGGCCTACAACCCACAGTGTCTAGCACCCACTGTAAAATTTGGTGAATGATGGTGATGATCTGGGGGTTCTTCAGTAAGACTGGAACCGGGCTCATTCGTCTTTATGAAGCCACGCATGTCTCAAGCCACGTAAAAGGTTATCCACAAAGAAAAATTTCTTCTGCTCTGACAGTGCTCCCCAACTCGAAGGGATTGTTTTTTCTTTTTTAAAAGAATTGAAAGTGGGGGGTAAATCACATTATGAAATAAATGTTTTTCTCCAAAACACGTTGGCAGCAATTATTTGCCCCCTTTTATTAAATACTTTTTCCAACCTCCTTTTGCCAAGATAACAGCTCTGAGTCTTCTTCTATAATCCCTGATGAGTTTGGAGAACACCTGACAAGAGATAAGAGACCATTCCTCCATACAGAATCTCTCCAGATCCTTCAGATTCCCAGATCCATGTTGGTGCTTCTTCTCTTCAGTTCAGCCTACTCATTTTCTAAATTTCAGGTCAGGAAACTGGGACGGCCATGGCAGATGCTTGGTTTTGTGCTCAGTGACACATTTTTGTTTTGATTTTGATGTCTGTTTTTGGATCATTGTCCTGTTGGAAGATCCAAACATGGCCCATTATAGGATTTCTAGCACAGGCTGTCAGGTTTATACTTTTTATCTGTTGGTATTTGATTAAATCCATGATGCCATGTATCTAAACAAGATGTCCAGGACCTCTGACAGAAAATTAGGCCCACAGCATCAAGCACTTTTTTATCCCTGTGTGCACCAAACCCATATTTAGTGTTTGCTGCCAAAAAAAGCTTCTTTTTTTGTTTTGTTTCATCTGTCCATAGAACGTTTGAAAAGTAACTGACACTACTGGAACTTCAAACAAGATGGGTTCTAAGGTCAGATGAAACAAAAAAAAAAGAAGCTTTTTTTGGCAGCAAACACTAAATATGGGTTTGGTGCACACAGGGATAAAAAAGTACCCCATGTGTAAAATGAAATACTCTGCTGTATCTTTAATGCTGTGGGCCTAATTTTCTGCCAGAGGTCCTGAACATCTTGTTTAGATACATGGCATCATGGATTTAATCAAATACCAACAGATAAAAAATATAAACCTGACAGCCTGTGCTAGAAATCCTATAATGGGCCATGTTTGGATCTTCCAACAGGACAATGATCCAAAAACAAACATCAAAATCAAAACAAAAATGTGTCACTGAGCACAAAACCAAGCATCTGCCATGGCTGTCCCAGTTTCCTGACCTGAAATTTAGAAAATGAGTGGGCTGAACTGAAGAGAAGAAGCACCAACATGGATCTGGGAATCTGAAGGATCTGGAGAGATTCTGTATAGAGGAATGGTCTCTTATCTCTTGTCAGGTGTTCTCCAAACTCATCAGGGATTATAGAAGAAGACTCAGAGCTGTTATCTTGGCAAAAGGAGGTTGGAAAAAGTATTTAATAAAAGGGGGCAAATAATTGTTCCCAACGTGTTTTGGAGAAAAACATTTATTTCATAATGTGATTTACCCCCCACTTTCAATTCTTTTACTTCAATGAAAGGTTAGATTTTTGCTATTTTTTTTAAATAAAATATCAAAAGGATTAACAATGCAGATTTATTTTTTACAGCCATCTTTGATCATATTTAACCAGGGGGCCACTGTATATATACATACATAAACATATATACACACATATACATAAATAAATAAATAAATAAATAAATAAATAAATAAAGGATGTACCTGTCTCCCCACTTCTTAACACAGCTGATGAGGTACTCAGAGACTTTCTTTACATTGTCCAGGTCTGAGTGGAGACAGCTGTGCAGGAGGGGCAAGCGGGACTGGAGAAGAGAGCAGGAGACCTGGTCCAGAGCGCTCTTGGAGGTGGCTGAGTCACGGCAGCTCAGCTCTGACTCAGACAGGATGAGGTCCACCAGACTAATGAGCTCCTCAGAACACAGCTTCAACACAAACTGCTCGGTGCGCTTCTGCAGAGACACAAAACACCATCTTACACACTCACAGCCGATATAAACTGATAAAATATACAATCTGTAGCCAGACATTATGGTTTTAGACCTTTGGATCACTACAAATTGAGCTTAGGTCTGGTTAACAATATAACTAGTAAATATGGGGCCATATTCTATATTCTTATACCAAAACAGACATTTAGTTTGACATGACCATTGTCTACTCTCCTGCTGGTCCTTAAAATAAAACAGGCTGCATATGCTACTGTACCTTTAAGACTTCCACATGCAAAAAATAAATTTTTAATAATAATAATAATAATAATAGTAATAATTTCTTACATTTTATTCAATGATGTGTCATTTATGCTTATTTCTAGAGATTGCATTCCGAAGAGAAACTTCTAGCAGATCAAATGATTTAAAGTCAAGTAATACTAGGGAAATTACATTCCTAGCTTTTTCTAGAGTGTGGGAACCCTAACCGTTATGGTTGTCTAAACAAGGGGGTTTCAATCTCTTAGATGCCATGGACCACCAAATATGATCATCCCTTTGTGATTAATAGATTAATAACTAATTAAAAATGTTTTTAATTTTAATCATATTTTTATTTTATTTATTGCTTTACTCATTTATTTTAATCTAATTATTATTATTAAAAATAGTTTTTTTACAGTTTTCCTCTTGACCTTTCCACGGACCTCGTGTCACTCTGTGTGAAAGTCCTGGAGCCCCCTGTAATATTAACTGTGATCAAACCTGAGGAGTTTTCTGATCTCGACCCTGCCAGATGCGGGGAATGTGACTACAGGCCCACAAAAAGTCCAGAGCTGAGGTTGGGTCCAGTCTGGAGACCAGAAAAAACAGAGTTACACACAGCTGGGGTGTGAGAACAAAAAGAGGGGAGTGTTTTTGACAAAGCCACTAACCTCTGCTCTCTGTGTTTGTTGAGCAGAGAGCTGATGCACTTATGTAAGGTGGTCCAGTTGGACTGGTGCGTAAGGAGGGCCAACAGGTACGGCCTGTAGGAGGGGGCAACACTCACACCGCTGCTTTTAGCCTGAGACAGACAATGAGAAAGTAACACTGATCTTACATAAACAACAGAAATCGTCCACGGTTTCAGTTTCCTTGGATCCAGAAGTATTTCTCCCATTCACTTTGTCTGTATGCATTTGGAATTCCATAAAGCTTTGAGCAAAACAAAACATTTGTTTTAAAGCTAAATATCTAAATGTTTAAAAAAAAGGACAAGATTGTGTCTCCCTAAAAATGCGACTAATTTTGTTACTTAGTTACTTTTCATAGAAAGTAATGTGTAACGTGTTACTTTTTCTCAACTGGCTGAGGCTCGCTCTCTTCCAGGACTTGCAGGTGTATTTTTACTGAATAGTTTTTAACGCAGTAATGCATTCAACACAAACCTTCATTATCTTTAAAAAACACATTTAGAATATGATTATATTCCTGACACATAGATCTATCTATGCCAAACAAATGATCTCTGAACATTACGGGTTATATTAGCTACTATAAAACTCTTATTGAAAGTTGAAAGTGTTTTTTATTAATTTTGTACTTTTTGTCTGCTCCTGCACACAAGAATGCACGTCTACGTGACTACATTATGGAGAAGAGAGAGAATTTGAATTCAGTAGATTTAAAAAAATGCTTAAGCAAATTAATTAAACCAAAAAGTAATGTGCAATTGTGCTCAAACTCTAATGTTAATATGTAAATGTATAAAGTAATGCATTAGTTTACTCTTTACATCAAAAAAAGTAATTGATTACGTAAATGTACGTTTACCCCCAACACTGCTTATGAGTGAATGAATAAACTACTTTGAAATTATTTATGTAATTGAACTAGCCTGTATTTTATATTTAAGAAAAAAAGAGGAATATTAGCTGTATGCTTATTATTTTCTGATCTCTCTAACAAGAGAGGAAGACATGATTTTCCCTCATATGTACGCATCTAAATTTGTAGCCACACCCACATTATCAGTTTAGAGAGAAACTATTTTACCTTGTTCTGTGCAAAAAGCAGCTTCTGCTGAAAATCCGAACACACAGAAGTCACCTCTGGGTCAAGCAACTCCAGCCAGTCGACCAAAAGTCCTGAACACGAGCCAGTCTTCTTTGACTCAGTGCTGCCAGGGAGGACACAAAGCCGTCATCAACCCAGAAAATACAGTGTTTCCAGCAAATAAATAATACACTAAGTCAGTTATACTACCATTTAAAGGTTGTTTTTTATTTATTTATGTTTTGTAAAGAAGTCTCCTCTCCTCACAAATAATGCATTTACTTAAAACAGAAAATTACCCCAAAAGTAAACCGTAATATTGTGAAATTGTATTACAATTAAAATGTAATTTATTCCTGTGATGTCAATGCTTCAATTTCAGCATCACTACTCCAGTCTTCAGTGTCACATGATCCTTCAGAAATCATTCTAATATGATGATTTGATGCTCAAGAAACTTTTCTTATTAACATCAATGTTACAGTTGTTCAGCTTAATATTTGTGGAAACCCTGATACACTACCATTTAAAGGGTTGGGGTAAGTAAGATTTATTTATTTTTATTTTTTTTTAAGTTTTTATATATACATACACACTCACCTAAAGGATTATTAGGAACACCATACTAATACTGTGTTTGACCCCCTTTCGCCTTCAGAACCGCCTTAAATCTACGTGGCATTGATTCAACAAGGTGCTGAAAGCATTCTTTAGAAATGTTGGCCCATATTGATAGGATAGCATCTTGCAGTTGATGGAGATTTGTGGGATGCACATCCAGGGCACGAAGCTCCCGTTCCACCACATCCCAAAGATGCTCTATTGGGTTGAGATCTGGTGACTGTGGGGCCCATTTTAGTACAGTGAACTCATTGTCATGTTCAAGAAACCAATTTGAAATGATTCGAGCTTTGTGACATGGTGCATTATCCTGCTGGAAGTAGCCATCAGAGGATGGGTACATGGTGGTCCTAGAGGGATGGACATGGTCAGAAACAATGCTCAGGTAGGCCGTGGCATTTAAACGATGCCCAATTGGCACTAAGGGGCCTAAAGTGTGCCAAGAAAACATCCCCCACACCATTACACCACCACCACCAGCCTGCACAGTGGTAACAAGGCATGATGGGTCCATGTTCTCATTCTGTTTACGCCAAATTCTGACTCTACCATCTGAATGTCTCAACAGAAATCGAGACTCATCAGACCATGCAACATTTTTCCAGTTTTCAACTGTCCAATTTTGGTGAGCTCATGCAAATTGTAGCCTCTTTTTCCTATTTGTAGTGGAGATGAGTGGTACCCGGTGGGGTCTTCTGCTGTTGTAGCCCATCCGCCTCAAGGTTGTGCGTGTTGTGGCTTCACAAATGCTTTGCTGCATACCTCGGTTGTAACGAGTGGTTATTTCAGTCAAAGTTGCTCTTCTATCAGCTTGAATCAGTTGGCCCATTCTCCTCTGACCTCTAGCATCAACAAGGCATTTTCGCCCACAGGACTGCCGCATACTGGATGTTTTTCCCTTTTCACACCATTCTTTGTAAACTCTAGAAATAGTTGTGCGTGACAATCCCAGTAACGGAGCAGATTGTGAAATACTCAGACCGGCCCGTCTGGCACCAACAACCATGCCACGCTCAAAATTGCTTAAATCACCTTTCTTTCCCATTCTGACATTCAGTTTGGAGTTCAGGAGATTGTCTTGACCAGGACCACACCCCTAAATGCATTGAAGCAACTGTCATGTGATTGGTTGATTAGACAATTGCATTAATGAGAAATTGAACAGGTGTTCCTAATAATCCTTTAGGTGAGTGTATATATATATATATATATATATATATATATATATATATATACACACACACACACTCACCTAAAGGATGGGCCGACTGATTCAAGCTGATAGAAGAGCAACTTTGACTGAAATAACCACTCGTTACAACCGAGGTATGCAGCAAAGCATTTGTGAAGCCACAACACGCACAACCTTGAGGCGGATGGGCTACAACAGCAGAAGACCCCACCGGGTACCACTAATCTCCACTACAAATAGGAAAAAGAGGCTACAATTTGCACAAGCTCACCAAAATTGGACAGTTGAAGACTGGAAAAATGTTGCCTGGTCTGATGAGTCTCGATTTCTGTTGAGACATTCAGATGGTAGAGTCAGAATTTGGCGTAAACAGAATGAGAACATGGATCCATCATGCCTTGTTACCACTGTGCAGGCTGGTGGTGGTGTAATGGTGTGGGGGATGTTTTCTTGGCACACATTAGGCCCCTTAGTGCCAATTGGGCATCGTTTAAATGCCACGGCCTACCTGAGCATTGTTTCTGACCATGTCCATCCCTTTATGACCACCATGTACCCATCCTCTGATGGCTACATCCAGCAGGATAATGCACCATGTCACAAAGCTCCAATCATTTCAAATTGGTTTCTTGAACATGACAATGAGTTCACTGTACTAAAATGGCCCCCACAGTCACCAGATCTCAACCCAATAGAGCATCTTTGGGATGTGGTGGAACGGGAACTTCGTGCCCTGGATGTGCATCCCACAAATCTCCATCAACTGCAAGATGCTATCCTATCAATATGGGCCAACATTTCTAAAGAATGCTTTCAGCACCTTGTTGAATTAATGCCACGTAGAATTAAGGCAGTTCTGAAGGCGAAAGGGGGTCAAACACAGTATTAGTATGGTGTTCTTAATAATCCTTTAGGTGAGTGTGTATATATATATATAAAAATCTGTTAATACTTTTATTCAGCAAGGATGCATTCAATTGATCAAAAGTGTCACTAAAGACATTTATGTTTTATAGATTTAGTTCTTTTGAACTTGAAGAATGTGCCACTGTAACCACAAAAATATTAAGCATTTTTAATATTTGAGCATCAATAATAAGCACCAAATCAGCATATTAGAATGATTTCTGAAGGATGGAGAAATGATGCTGAAAATTCGCTTTGCCATCACAGGAATAAATTATATTTTAAAATATATTAAAATAGAAAATAGCTCTTTTAAATTGTAATAATAGTTCACAATATTACTGTTTACTTAAATATAAAATAAATGCAGCCTTGGTGAGCATAAGAAACTTGTTTAAATTAACAAAAAAAAAAAAAAAAAAACACATCAATTATTCCAAACTTGCGGCCGGTAGTACACATACAATTAAATGTTATAAACTTGAAATGTTATGAACGGAATTTTTCTCCCAGTATAATTCTGGTTTGCTGTTGATGAAGGGCTACTTGAGTCTTTACAAAAGCCAACACTAGTTAAACCCACAGGATTGTATTCACAAACTAGTAGTTTGTGAAACACTAGTTAACATCATAGTCACACTACGTATGATGCATATTTGGTCTCACTGTGACTTACTATGGTAACTTTGGCTGTTCGACAGGGATAAAAACAAAAAAAAAGTGTTAACCCAATTTGATCCTTTTATTTTCCTTCCCCACCTAGAAACAGTATCACCAGCACACAGTAAGGAAATCTGTGATGAGGCAGCGTTGAGTGACTCATGGTGCGCTTACATTTTGGAATCAACCTCTATTTTCACCCCTCGTTCCTCTGTTTCCTGTAGCAGCAGAGAGATCACCATGGCAACGGGGCCTGCTGTGTTTCCTGGGGTTCCGTTCTCCGTACCAATGGTCATAAGCAGGGACAACAGCTCCTCTAGATATGGAGACTTCACCTCCATGAGGCCCTGCAACACTAAGACACACAAGGTTTCTGTTTCATAACATCGGCACTCTTGTGAAACACACACAGGTCCAAATAAAAAACAACACATTGCAGCCAATCCCACATCGCAAAAATGAGAACTACCACACGCTTTGCTTCTAAGTAACCCTGTGTCTCTAGGACTTCAGCCCCACCACACTAACTTTCATGTTTGAAAAGTCCACCCTCCCTGGCATTTGGAGCCGTAGCTGGAGGTAAACAAGCCCTGGATTGGATGTGTGGCTCTGTTTGAGGTTGTTGTTGTTTTGGTGAGGTTTCAGAGCAGAATGTTAAAATCATAAAGAGAAACATTAAGGACAGCATGAGTGGTGATGCTGGTGCATGAGTCAAACGCTGCCCTCCGGAGAGACTGACTAATGCTGGCAAACACTTCATAACCAACACACAGAAACTTAACTGCCTCTGCAGAGCTGACTTACCCTTTGGTCCTTAGTTCAAAAATATTATTTTCCAAAGCATACGTTTGCTGTAAGAATGCACCACGTGGTTCCTAGAGGAGCTATAATTAATGTTAATAACATCATACACAGATAAGTGCTGTGCAATGTAGACCATACAAAACATTCAAGGGATTATATCATACGATGTCCACTTATATTAGTACAAATTTTCTGAGCCACAAACAGATATGACTTATTATCTTATGACCGTTTTACACCCCCTCTCTAACCCTTAGGCTTGTTTCACACACCTCACATGAGGCAGTAAGTCACACTGCAATGAAACTAGGCAGTTGACATATAATATGTTTATGAACTTATTTCTAATAAATGTTGTGTGAATGCTTAAAGGCTCTGATTACTTCAAGCGAAATTGAAGAACAAACTGGTGCAACATCATTTCGAACAAAATCAGACCAAAATAAAGTTGGTTTGATGCTCGATTCAGGAGTTAGAAAGAGCTTGCCAAAGCGAACCTTCCAGAAAATAAAACAGGAACATCACAAGGTTTGTCAAACTCTCCTTCATTCAGCCTTCAGTTCCTCAGATATTTAGGGATAATAACATCTAATCTACTTCCTCCGAACACAGAAGAATCTTTGAATAGTCATATGTTCATGTATTTAGTTTGGAAAGGGTAGTTTTGGCAGCTTAGATTCAATAAATGCACTTTTTGGATTTGAGGGAAGCTTTGATTTCTAAATGATTTAGTAAGTTTTCACAGTACAATGAACTCTTTCATTTTAAAAGATCACAGAAAAATTGTATTCATTTATTCGTGATATGGCCCTTTAAGTAAGAACTGGAGGACCCTGTACTGCTTAAATACCTTTTCGTATGAGTTCAGGTTCAGCGTTGCATTTTTCTCCAGCTCTCAGAGAGGCAATAATGCCCCTTGCTGCCACTTCAGAGTCTCGTCTGTATGCCAGCGCTTCAGCCAAGTGCAGAAATCCTGTACGAACTGATAACACAGGACAGTCAATACACCAGGAGAGCATGCTAGGACTACAAACGATCAACTGACTGTATTTTCTGACCTGATTCAGCTAGTTCTGTTGTCAGTTTGAATATGTGCTTGCAAATATGTACCTGCACAGCTAAGATTCAGGAATAGAAATGACTCACCATCTGCGATGCGATGTTTGTGAGAGTACTGAGCTGCCAGAGATTTCAGCAGGCTGTGAAGTGGCCCCGTCTCTACCGCCGATTTCTCCAACCACGTCAACATCTGCACAACGCCGTTGAAGAACAGTGATGAGAAGCCAACATCTTGAGTCACCAACCCCTAGAGGAGAAAAAAAGAGAAGTAGATAGAGTGAGCAAGCAAAAGGAAGCACCAGTGAGGATAGTGAATATGTAGGTATGAGTAGGTTAGGTGCCTGGTAAAGATGGAGTTGGCGCATTAGAGGACAGGAGATCGTATGGCTGTGGTGCATTGCCATGACCAGGGCTCCAGCATGGGGGGAGTTTAGAAGGGCTGCTAAGGCTTGTATGAGTCGTCCGGCAGCACCACCCTGCTGGATGTGACCCTGCCGTGCCCGCAGAACCTCCAGGGCAAGGGTCTGCTGCAGAGCTAATGACAATGGTCGGACCGGGGGCGGAGGCCAGCGAGGATCCACCTTCAGAGGGAAGAGCTAGATGGGGAAAGAGAATCGTCACCATCACCGTCAAGTAATAAAGATCTAAACTGATACTCTTAAAAATTATTTTACAAGTTACCACAATTTATATATACACTATTATTTCTTTTTAATTAACACAGTGCATCCGGAAAGTATTCACAGCGCTTCACTTTTTCCACATTTTGTTATGTTACAGCCTTATGGGATTAAATTCATAATTTTTTTCCTCAATTCTACAAACAATACCCCATAAATTACAATGTGAAATAAGTTTATCTGAAATATTTGCAAATGTATATAAAAAAAAAAAAATCACACAAGTACACAAGTATTCCCAGCCTTTGCCATGACACTCAAAATTGAGCTCAGGTGCATCCTGTTTCCACTAATCATCCTTGAGATGTTTCTACAACTTGATTGGAGTCCACCTGTGGTAAATTCAGTTGATTGGATATGATTTGGAAAGGCACACACGTCTATAAAGGTCCCACAGTTAACAGTCCATGTCAGAGCACAAACCAAGCCATGAAGTCCAAGGAATTGTCTGTAGACCTCCGAGACAGGATTGTATCGAGGCACAGATCTGGGGAAGGGTACAGAAAAAATTCTGCAGCATTGAAGGTCCCAATGAGCACAATGGCCTCCATCATCCATAAATGGAAGAAGTTTGGAACCACTAGGACTCTTCCTAGAGCTGGCCGCCCGGCCAAAACTGAGCGATCGGAGGAGAAGGACGTTAGTCAGGGAGGTGACCAAGAACCCGATGGTCACTCTGACAGAGCTCCAGCATTTCTCTGTGGAGAAAGGAGAACCTTCCAGAAGAGCAACCATTTCTGCAACACTCCACCTATCAGGCCTGTATTGAGTGGCCAGACGGCACATGACAGCCCGCCTGGAGTTTGCCAAAAGGCACCTGAAGGACTCTCAGACCATTAGAAACAGAATTCTCAGCTCTGATGAAACAAAGATTAAACTCTTTGGCCTGAATGGCAAGCGTCATGTCTGAAGTAAACCAGGCACTGCTCATCACCTGGCCAATACCATCCCTACAGTGAAGCATGGTGGTGGCAGCATCATGCTGTAGGGATGTTTTTCAGCAGCAGGAACTGGGAGTCTAGTCAGGATCGAGGGAAAGATGAATGCAGCAATGTACAGAGACATCCTTGATGAAAACCTGCTCCAGAGCGCTCTGGACCTCAGACTGGGGCGAAGGCTCATCTTCCAACAGGACAATGACCCTAAGCACACAGCCAAGATAACAAAGGAGTGGCTACAGGACAACTCTGTGAATGTCCTTGAGTGGCCCAGAGAGCGAGCTGAAAATGGCTGTGCACCGATGCTCCCCATCCAACCTGAGAGGTCTGGCAAAGAAGAATGGGAGAAACTGCCCAAAAATAGGTGTGCCAAGCTCATACTCAAAAAGACTTGAGGCTGTAATTGGTGCCAAAGGTGCTTCAACAAAGTATTGAGCAAAGGATGTGAATACTTATGTACATGCGTTTTTTTATTTAATACATTTGCAAAGATTTCAAACAATCCTCTTTCACGTTGTCATTATGGGGTATTGTTTGTAGAAGTGAGGAAAAAAATAATGAAACTTAATCTATTTTGGAATAAGGCTGTAACATAACAAAATGTGGAAAAAGTAAACCGCTGTGAAGACTTTCCGGATGCACTGTATGTACACTAAGGCTGTGCCAAATCAATCAATATGGTGTGAAGTGTTTTTGAGTGAACAATTCCTTTAAACCATCTACAAAATCTATATTCATCTCAAAAAATCTACATGTCATGAGGTAGTTGGCAATACTCAGCCTTAATAAAGAGTGACCAGGAAATTGGAGAGAAAAAAGGAGGAATGTGAACAGAACTGACCATGTCAGAAGCATAAGCAGCTGTGCCACAGCTCCGACAAGATTATTATTATATTATCATTAATAACATGGTAGAATTACATCTCGGCAGGAGAAAGAACCCCTCTAAAAAAGCAGCATAAGTAGATCAAAGTGAGATGTCATACCTGTAGTAGGATCCCAGTGAGATCATCCTCTGGGCCGATTACTGGCACCTGACTAACTGCTCTCATCTTTATGGAGCCATGGGCCGTTTCAACGGTAACCTTAGACTTGCTCACCTCTGAGCTGTCTGTAACACATCAGATTAGCAAAGGACTCATTAGTAGAGAATTTAATGATTCTGAGCAGTAACTCAGCACCATTAATTAGTGCTGACTGAACCCTTGGTGTAAGGCATTCGATCCTGACCTCTCCGTGAAGGAAGTGAAGCACTGAGTAAACTGTGAAACGTGTGTCCTCCCGTGGCTCCTCTCTCATGCTGGACTTCCACTAAATGAGCCATGTAGTCTAACACGTAAAAACATCCATGATGTTAGCATAATTTCACACACACTGATTGCTGGGAGAACAGTGTAAATGAAAGATCCTCACTCTTGTCCATGATGTTCTGCTCCAGTGTCTGGGGATCATGGGACACGGCCTGGTCCAGATACTGCAGCAGTTTGCTCATGCTGGAGACGGGGATCCCAAAGGACTGGACAAACAACAGCAGCTGCTGGGGCTCCAGATCCTGTAGAGCTGAAAATGACAGAAAAAACCCATTTACACAAACCGTAGTTTATCAACTAAGTGACATCTAGGTTTAAAAGACACTTAATATTCAGTAATATTATTGATTTGACTGCACTGACACTACTGGATAAGAAACACAACTTAAACTGAATAGTGACAGTTATATGTGAACTGAACACTGAACTGAATTGAGGTGAATAATGATACTATTGTCTTTTTAGAGCTGCTTATAGCCAAAATTTAATTTGCATCATTGATTTGTTATTTTACTGTTTATTACTGTGAAGCTGCTTTGAAAACAATCTGTATTGTATAAAGTGCTATAGAACTAAAGCTATTCAAAAGTTTGGGGTCAGTAAGATGTAAGACTGTTTTTGACAGAAATGAATACTTTTATTCAGCAAAGATGCATTAAATTGATCAAAAGTTAAAATACATTTATAATGTTACAAAAGATTTATATTTCAAATAAATGTTGTTCTTTTGAACTTTCCATTAAATCAAAGAATCCTGAAAAATGTATCAGGGTTTTCACAAAAAATATTAAGCATAACAACTGTTATCACCATTGATAATAGTCAGAAATGTTTCTTGGTCATCAAATCAGCATATTAGAACGTTTTCTGAAGGATCATGTGACACTGAAAATTCAGACTGGCAGCAAAGGAAATAGATTTTAAAATAGATTAAATATATTAAACAATAAATAGAATTATAAACAATTATAACTATATAATATATAATTTACATTGTAATACTATTTTTAGTATGTTTGAACTATTTTTAAATCAAATAAATGCAACCTTGGTATTTACTTGACATCAAATTTGGTATTTTGAAATCTGTATTCCTAAACACAAGATATCTATACCTGCATCGACCAATCGGGAGACCTCAGATCGGATCATTCTTAATTTCAGCCAATCTGGCAAAAGAAGGGCCTCCTCAGACGTGTCAACCAGGAATGCAGTAGGTAGGGGCTTTTTATCAGGAAACCAAATATCCAGCAGTATATAGAACTCACTTTCCCCTAAAAACCACAATCACAGTAGATGTTACTACAAGTACAGGCAGAATCAATCACCACACACTGCAACAGAGGAGATGCTCACCTTTGGGAGGTCCCAACGTGAGCAGGATGACCATAGCATGGACTACCAGAATGTGCATGGTGGCTGTTTCTCCTGTGGTCCATCGCAGGAACACTTGATCCTGAGACTCTGACTGTGATGTTTAATATTTGGTCTTTAATCATATGAACAATCAAGCTGTAATGTGTTCCAGTCCAGTTAATCATTCCTTACCCAGCTGTAGAGGTCCTCTCCCTCTTTTGTCTTCCTCATACGACGGATGTAGGCAGAGAAGATGGAGGTCAGAGCGGAGAGAACAGCGTCAGACTCTGGCCTGCAGGAGTGCTTGGAGAACAGGCAGTTCATTATAGTGGAGCGTTCCACTATCAGGCGAGCCACATCCTGAGAAGAGAGGAAACAGGTTAGACTAGAGCTTTTTTCCAGACAGATAAAAAGCTGTAGGTTTAGACTAACCAAGGCCAGGTCATTGTGGAGGGACTGCTCTTCCACCGGTGCATTCTGGGATAGGTAAATCAGGTATGCACTGATGGTTTGAGGATCTGTCTCCATGTGAATGGCCTGACAAAGAAAAGAAAACCACACAAACATAAGTTGATCAAGTGACAGATATTGATATTCTTGTTACTGTGTAGGCTGACCTACTAACCTGCTGTAAAGCGCTGGCCGTCAACCCTCGCACGCTGTCAAACAGAGGCAGTTTGGGAAGGTCCTGAAGGAGCCACTGGTAGCCTGGCAGTAACTCTGCATCTCTGGAGTCCTCCTCCATGAGCTGATCCCTCTCCTCTCCATCTCTTAATCCTCCCTCCGTCAGCACCAGAGACAAACCCTGATACACGCATCACAATCAACCATCTTATTAAAGTGTCTAAAATAACCAAGCACTGGTGGATGGTTAAACGTGTTAATTTTGACAGCAAATTTTGATTTAGTTTTAGTCATAGTCTTATGACTAAAATGCAATTTAGTTTTAGTCATATTTTAGTCACCTGAATTGGTTTTAGTCTAGTTTTAGTCAACTAAATCTACAGTTTTTTTTATTCAAGTAAATTCTAATGAGTTTAGTTAAATTGTAATGCATTAATTGAGCATTACATGACTGACTGTTACTTGAATACATGTCAAAACTGACATTTTGACATCATTGTCTTTGACCGTTCAAGTGCAGAAATACACTGTATAGTTTTTATAATTTTGTACAGGACATCAGTACTGACTAGATCTCTTCCCTAATCGTCCCTCCCTAAGATTTTCGTCATAGTTTTTGTCATCCAAAACTAAGTGAAAAAAGGTTGTTGACGAAAATTATGATGAAAATTATTCATCAACAAAAATTAACACTTGCGGTTAATTAACTTCGCACCTTCATGGCCAGCACTCTAGAGGCCACCTGAGAAGAACTGAGACGGCGCAGGAAGTAGTCCAAGACCTCGCATGTGGTCTGTTCATCAGCCTTAGGACCCAGCAGAAGGTCCTGCAGGCGCCCAAGAAGCTGCCTTTGTTTCTGCTGCCTCTGATAGGAAAGACAAGGAGGGAAAAATATTCAGTAAAAACAATAATATTGTGAAATATAATTACAATTTAAAACAACTATTTTTCTATTTGAATATATAAAAAAAAAAAAAAATAAAAAAAAATTATTAAAAAAAAAATTTATTCCTGTGAGGGCAAAGCTGAATTTTCAGCATCATTACTACCGTCTTCAGTGTCACATGATCCTTCTAATCATTCTAATATGATGATTTACTGCTCAAGAAACAAGACAAAAAATATGGCCCCTTGAGAAGACAACAGAAATGGGAGATCGAGGCTGAGCTTTACCTGTCTCTTCTTTGCTCTCTGCTCTTTGCTCTCTCCTTCTTCCTCATCATCAATGGAAGAGGTGTCATCAGCGGCATCGTGGAGGAGGAATTCGCACAGGCACTGAACAGGCAGCACATCCAACGACCCTTCGCTGGACTGGACAAGATCAGCCAGCCACGGCATAGACTGAGAGGAGGCCTGGACGGGGGGAAATTTGAAATTTAGCGAGTCCCTTAAACATGGCTCTTTATAAAGAACACTATATGAAAGTGTTTACTTGTCTCTGGATAATATTGAGCAGGAAGTCAGGGTTGCGGCTGCGGCAGAGCAAATGGCCCAGGCGCAAAGACTGGTTTAGAGTTTTCACTTGATCCAGGACAAGAGGAGGTGGCCTACGTGGGGGTCCCCTGATAAAAGACAGGGTCAGTTTCTTTAAAAACACACTGGATTAATCGCTGCAGTGACAAACGGGAAGTCATACTTGGGGTCCAGGCTGGTGAGCTGGGAAAGCAGAAGGCTGTTGTTCTCTGTTATGGTCTGCTTGGTGGAGGCAGCTGCCAGGTGGCTCTCAAAGGCCAGGATCTCCTGCCGCTCCTTCTGAGAGCTCTGCAGCTCTCGATTGATCATCTCTGTTTTGGTCTCCTCGTCGGCCACCGTGCAAGGAGGGTAGGAGTAGTTACTGAGAAGAGAGCAAAATAAAGAGTCAAGTGCTGAAATATCCATAAAACCACATTTCCACACAATATACAGAACACTTACTTCGTCATAACCATCTCCATGAGCATTTTCAGAGTAGGGTAACCATCCCATGCTGCCAAACCTGAAACAGTCATTGACAGCGATATAATGGCATTCTAATGAGATGTTATTATGAAAAGCATGTATTGCATCATATCTGGCTTCACCGATTTTTTGTGGGTTGAATGCTGCCACCACAAGCAGCAGGAGCCAGGCCTTCCAGTAAAGAGTTGATATGGCCAAATTTGGAGGTTGATACCTAAAATGAAACATTTAATAAAGCATTTCACCTCTCAGAAAAATAAACAGCCCACAATTAGAATAACAGATTCCAGTGGCAGACAGACCACAGTGTAGTTTAAACTTTCAATGCAAATAGTCTGTGACACCCAATAATTATTTGGCAATATAAAGCTGAATCACTGCATAATAAAACAGAAGTGAAAAACAGCAGGGAATAAACTCGGTGAAAGGTAAAAGCCGTACCCTGCAGGAAGCTGGATGTTCTCTGGGTGATGGTAGGTGCAAAGGTTCAGCACAGCATCAATGAGCTGGATCCTCTCGACTCGCAACACTTCCAAATCTACAGTTGATGATGTCGGAAGACAAACATCATTACATGGCCAGCTTTAAAAACAGACCAGACCACTACTAAAATGTCTGAGCTATTTTTTAATGATTAAAATGAGTGTACTGCACAAACTTTCCTCTATCAAGGAGTGCTGTATTACCATCAGACTGAACTCCCGCAGCTCTCTTCACTAGATGATCGGCCAGCTCCATGGCGTCAGCTGGGCCCAGGGGCAAATCACGAGACAGACCAATCACCAAGATGCGCATCAGTGTGTCCTCCAGCAGAGGAACCTCAGAGCACAGCCGGAGAAAGAAACTAACAAACAGGAGATATGCTTTAGCATCTATTAAGAAACGGACTATCAACGACTCTTTCTGTATGATGTACAATCAGAGATTATATCTCACTTTCTGTCACTCTCAGGTGGCCAGTTGTCCCATTTGTAATAGGTTTCAGGCTGCTCTGTGAAAAGCACCTTGTGAAGACTGTTGAAACACAATGAAACAATCAGTAAAATCTGCTGCAGTGCTCTCTTACAAGCAGTGACCGCTTCATTTAAAGGTTCCAACAAGGGTGTTACATGGTCATGAAATGTTTGTTTGTCATTGACTCACATTTTAAAGGGGTCATGACATGAAAATTCCATATAAGAATGCCATACAAATTTAACATCCTGCAAGTTTCATAGCTTAAAATGTCCTTCTCATTATAAACAAAGCATTTATTTAAATCAAGCTCACATTTTTGGGGGGGGATTATTTTAACCCAAAAATCTTACATATTGTGCCTTTAACAATAACAAAACTAGTCCTACATCCCTCGGATCCATACCAGTGCACATAGTCTTTAGGTCCAACTTTACTGATGGTGGGAACCACGGAGTGTAGCCACCACACAGCATCTCTCTGAATTGCAGCGATCTGGTTCTGAAAAGACCTCAGTGCTTCCAGATCTGAAATACAGACACATTTTCAACCTCATTATCATAGAAACAGTTTTGAATGTTGGGGTCTGTTTACACCTGGTCACTTCTGATCATGAAAAGACCAGGTGTAAATGCCCTCCGAAATGCTTTCGAGGCGGATTTAAATCCGATCACTCGAACCACTTCAGGAGGTGGTCTGAGAATCACGAAACTGGACAAGTGTAAATGCATCTGATTGTTGAAACCACATATGTAAATTTTACTCCTCCCAAAATGGTAAAAAAAAAAAAAAAGAGTGTGAGAGCACGTTATAGGCTATATGACATGTTATAGCCAAATATGACAGCGCTACTGCAACACGCATTGCCGCAGATGAGTAGCTGAGTATCTCTTCAGCAAGCCAACGCGCAACCTGCAGCAAATAAAACTGAAAGCAAGTCGCAGACGCCCAACACACAATCATCTTCATTAAAAGTAGTGAGACAAAATTATCTTACCAGTGCAGATGCCGCTCTCTCTCCTAGTGCGGCCTTTGGTCTTGATATTAGCTGATGATAAATAAAATGCAGCTCATATCTGTTGCTTTTATTGACGTGAACTCCGTTAAATTTGCATATAGCGCGGGGATTGAAGATCGGATATATATTCGTTTTGCGGAGACACAGTTATGTGGCAAGTGTAAATGGAACCGTTTTAACAAATCAGATAGCTATCTGATCAGTAAAAACACATGAAGTAACCGGGTGTAATCAGGCCCTTGGATAACAGGCACTAGGAGTATAAAACATCTTACTCTTCTTCTCTCCTTTGTCCCACGCAATGCCGGCCTCTTTGACCTGAGCCGTAATTCCCAACATCATGGACACCGTCAAGAGATCCGTCACTTGGATGACAAAACGCTCCTGAGATGAATGTACAGGCAATACATCAAAACCGATTTTCTTTTAAGAAACTACACATAATAAATAGATCCATGTAGTCCTCACTTTAAACTCCATATCCACGTAACTAGCCTCTTTCCTCTCTTGCATGAGGCCTAAACAGAAGGACTGGAAGTTGATCTCATGTTTGGTCTGTTTAATGATTTCCCTAAGCAAGGCCCGTGATGCCCGCAGGTAGTCATCCTTATTGGTCAGCAAGTCCTGGAACACCATTGCCAGAAACTAGGGACAAAACAAAACAACAGGGCTCAAAATAAATACTTCATGTTCATGCCACAACTTGAACACATCCAAGTTTGATACTATGGGTCAGGGCTCTTGAAAATAAGTATGAGCATTACTAACAGAGGAACTTGCCTTAGAAAACGACATGTATTACAGTTATTGTGCGTAAAGCCAACCATGTTGGTTGAAAAATCACCTTGGGTGCCTGCTCTGGGCTATGTTGTAGAACTGTATGGAGGACTTGCATATTATTGGGATTTCTGGCATTTGACAACTCGTTAAAGATCACAAACTTTACCATGGTGCCCAGATTATCTCTGTGAGCATTCAGAAGTTCCCTGCAGAACATACAAAAAGGTACATAAAAATCAAAAAAAGCATTTAGCACTTGAGGTGTAACAGTAACAGTATTTGTGCTGAAGATTTTTGGTGCCGGCCTTTTGGTTCAGTACGCATGTGTATATCATTTGTATCAATAAACTTTGATGCTGCAAACACATCTGAAAAAAAAAAAAACTAAGGACACAGAGTGAGCTACTACTGGAGAAGTGCACGATCCAAGTACGTATTGTACGTACCATACCACCATTTTTGTGTACCGTTACTAGGGCTGGTCCGTATAGCCATATACCGTTACAGCCCTAGACTTTAAAGTACTAACTTATAATTTTGTGGAGTATAACCCAAGAGTTCAGGTTTGAAGGTGTAATACAGACCTGACACAGAGCATGTAGTGGTTGAGGAGAACTTTAGGTTTGAGGCGGATCTTGATGAGGTTCGAGATGACCTCCATGTCGTCTGAGCCGTGTGTATTACAGTTCATGCACAGAGACATGAGAAGATCCTGTGCTGGCCGAGTTAGCTGGAAAAGCATCAAACAAGAACAAACCTTTAGATATGTGCTTTCATACTTTTAGACAAAGACACTTTCTCTCTTTTGTCCACCTTGTTGTACCTTAGGATTCTGTAACCACATCTCGAGTCTCTGCACGGCCATCAGTCGGACCTCTTTAAAACCACAGGTGGCCGTGAGAAGGCGCAAAAGGTTCCTGGACACATTGTCCATGGGCTGGCGACGGTTCAGCTGGTCCTTCAAAACATCCAACACGTACTCCTCCACACTTTCAGCCAGCTCTTCATACCTGGAGCCGAAGTCGATAATGGTTACACACATCCAAATACCCAAATTACAACTTTCTAACAGGTTTGTAAAATTATTTACAATATGTAAATACCTGAGCATATTGTTGCCAAAACACAAACATTTCAGTACCAGTGAAAATTCATAATTCTTGATACCAATTTCCAATACCACAGCAAAAATTAATTGGCTACTGAAGACACTCGTTTATATATATAACTATTTATCCTCTGTTAAATATTTATATTTATATATATTTAATATTTATATAGTTTAAAGGTTTGAAGATTTTTTAAAGTTTTGGAAATAATCGCCAAAGCTGCATTTATTTTAGGAAAAAATACAGTAAAAACAGTAATATTGTGAAATATTATAACCTCATCGGATTTAAATCCGATCACTCGAACCACTTCAGGAGGTGGTCTGAGAATAACGAAACTGGACAAGTGTAAATGCATCTGATTGTTGAAACCACATATGTAAATTTTACTCCTCCCAAAATGGTAAAAAAAAAAAAAAAAAAAAAGAGTGTGAGAGCACGTTATAGGCTATATGACATGTTATAGCCAAATATGACAGCGCTACTGCAACACGCATTGCCGCAGATGAGTAGCTGAGTATCTCTTCAGCAAGCCAACGCGCAACCTGCAGCAAATAAAACTGAAAGCAAGTCGCAGACGCTCAACACACAATCATCTTCATTAAAAGTAGTGAGACAAAATTACCTGAGCATATTGTTGCCAAAACACAAACATTTCAGTACCAGTGAAAATTCATAATTCTTGATACCAATTTTCAATACCACAGCAAAAATTAATTGGCTACTGAAGACACTCGTTTATATATAAAACTATTTATCCTCTGTTAAATATTTTTAAACAGTTTTACTGTTTGAAGATTTTTTAAAGTTTTGGAAATAATCGCCAAAGCTGCATTTATTTTAGGAAAAAATACAGTAAAAACAGTAATATTGTGAAATATTATAACCTCAATAAAAAAAATAAACTTTTTTTTTTTTTATATATTTTAAAATGTAATTTATTCTTGTGATGGCAAAGCTAAATTTTGGTCTTCAGTGTCACATGATCCTTCAAAAATCATTCCAATGTTCTTATTTTACGCACAAGAAACATTTCTTATTATTATCAATGTTTAAAACAGTTGTGCAGCTTGTTGAAAACATTTTTGAGGAAATTGTGAGTTTTTTTTAGGATTCTTCAGGATTTTTAGCATTTATCAATGTAAAAGTCTTCACTGTCTTCACAAACAATTTTATATCAATTTAATGAATCATTTTTAACTTTTAATGATCAATGTTCAACATAATTATTCAATGTAATGCAGTTCTTTATCATTAAAAACTACTACATGGTCTTGAGTATCTGTAGTTCCATACCTGGGCATGACCTGTCCATCATCCTCTGGGCTGAGTTTCTCTTCAGCAATAAGAAGCTCAGTCTGACCTTCATCTTCATCTGGAGTGGAAGGATGAGGGCTGTTTCCTAAAACCGTATTTGAGTCAGTTATACTATTTTTTACTAACCTACACCTGACTCTAAATAGTCTGGGACCACCAACCTGCACTGAGGTCGCCTCCTGACCGTCCTGTTTCCGTCTGGAGCAGCATACTCTTAGGAGGCATCTTTGTTGTAAAGGCAGTCTGGATGTTATCAACAAATGTTTTACAGTGTGAGCTGTCCACCCAGATTCGCTCACCTAGAGAGTCCTCAATGTAGACCTGGGGAACACCACAATGACAGTGCATCAGTACTATGATTACTGTGAGATAGGAAAGCCAGCATGATTGACTACTTACTTTGACAAATATCTCAGGCCAGTTTTCATCCTCCTCATAGGCGGCCATCAACAGGTTACAGGCCAGCACGGACACCAGGTTGTTCCCCTTGGCCTTAAAGTTTATCGAGGCATCACGGCGGAGCAAACTGCAGAGAGCCTGATCAAAGACGTTCAACACAATAAGCCACATCAGCAGCAGCAACAGTAAATTCCAGTACTACAGGACAGGAGATTCTATCTACCTCTATCACACCCTCTGTGGCAAAGACGTTGGGCTTGATTTTGGCCAGAAACATGAGGCTGAGGTAGAGCGTCATGTCAGGCTTGGCTCTGTTCATCTTCAGCTGTTTGACAGCCCCGCAGAGCACACCCTCAATGCGGTCATCATTACCCTCTGCCTCCGCTGCCTCAATCTCATCCAGAAGAACAGCAGGCGACACTGAAAAACAATCAATCACATTGTGTGTAAAAACAAGGTCTATGAAAATATGAACACTGGATTGGAATATGGATGTCTAAAGTAGCACATAAATACTAAAATATTTGCTGTAAAATGGTAAAATGCACTTCAAACAGGTATAAATGCCAGTATTGGAAACATACAAATACTGCTAAATTGTCTGAAATTAATATACACAGATAGAACAAAAAAAAAGTTTTACAATTTTATTTGTGTGTAAATTTATAATGCAATTAGTTTAAGAGCTTTTTTGACCCACTTAAGTAGGACTGAAGTACATATTTATATGGAACAAATAATTAGTATTGTCTTTGGCTACGTTCACACTGCGAGCCTTAGTGGTCAATTCCGATTTATTGTTCTTAATTTGTATCTTTTATTTTTTTTATAGAAAAATATAACAAACAAACAAAAACAATAAGAATACTGTTAAAGTACCGGATCGATAAGCAGTATCAGTACCTTAACGATACTCATCCCTAAAGAGAAGTCTATTATTTTCACCAGAAGGTCCAGTTACTACATTTTGAATTCACAAGATCAAAACATAAAAAAAATTAAACATATAAACAGATGAACTGTTCACAATAAGATCTATAACATGCATTCAGAAAATAGGCTGAATTTTTATTTCATGTCAACTTTATATTTATCATGTTAACAATATAATTAAGTGTGATTCTTTTTCACAAGGGAATACTTGTTCTTCCTGTTACTTAAGCAATTGTTCTATTACACAATAATATTACAAATATTTGTATTGTTCTTTATTTTACAGTTTATTTGTTTACAGAATACTTGTATCTCCGGTTACATAAGCACTTGTTCTGTTGCATAATAATATTTTACACATTTTTATTGTTCTTTTATTAAATACAAATTATATTTATTTATTTTACAGTTTACTTGTTTGTTTAAATGTTTTAATAATTACACTTTAGTTTTAAATAAGAGTTTGTTAATTCGCTTTTTTTTTTTTGCTTCATCTAATAAAAAAAGAAACTAATAAAATATTGATATTGTGAAGCCCTGAATTAGATGGATGAAAGTTTTTCTGAATCTCACCTTCAATAGGAACTACAGATGGCTCTTTGATCGAAGGGGATATTGATCTTTTGTCAACAGCAGCCACCTCAGCGAGACGTGATAGGGCACTGGGTGGAGTAGTAGAGTGCTTGGGCCGTTTGGAAAGACTGGACAGGCTGGAGGAAGAGGGCAGGGATGAAGATGCCTCTCTCTTGCGGTCTGGGGGCAAAACGGTGGACGGTGGCTTCAAGAGAGTTGGGTTTGCTTTCGGCTCACCGCCTTGACTCTTCGCTCCAAGAGCAATAAAATCCCCTGGAGGTGGGTGACCTGAGGGACGTCACAGGATGAAAAAGACATGTCCAAAAAGTGCACAGGGTTAATTAATCTATGTATAATCACAGCTAAACACTCTTACCTGATGGTTTGGTGTTACTAGGACGCCTAATGCTTGTTGGCTTTGGTCGATTCATTGTTACAGTTTCCACAAGTTTCAACTTACTGTAACTGTAAGAGACATAAACACCACAAACTTTGAATCACATTAGAGTAACTACAATGATATTATCATACCAAGCAAAACAAAACTGCATTCAGGTAAACTATACGAGCTGATATGTTGTTGTATGGCATATTTGTAGCTGGTAACATTGATATTGTAACACTGAGAAGAAATGAAAAGCGCCTTTTATTACCTTGAAGAGCTCTTATTTAAATTCGACTGTCATCTGTATTTGTTTACAAGCTGTATCTGGTCTTTGAATCTTTAAACATTTTGGCAGGTAATGTCTTAGCAAAAAACATCAAACATTAGCCGCAGTGTACTTTTTAAAAATACCATCCAGTGCTAAAAGTAAAATACATTTAATATACTGACATAGTATGTGCAGAATATGAAAAGATCATTGATAAACTACCTCCGTCTTTCAAAGGCGATGCTACATGACTTGCCGTGTTTCTACTTCTGCTGCAGTGGGAGAGTTTCCTGAAAGTGCGACAGCGCCGCCTACAGCACTGGAGTAAAACGCGGTGACAGGCTGGATATCAACAAATAGTAGGCAATATAGTAAACTTTCATCAGCTCGTTAGGGATATTTTGTATAATAAACAATCACTGTGTAATTGGTCTTACTGTGTTGGATTGCCACTTCATGTGCATATAAAATCTATAGGTCCTAAAGCTAAACCAGCAAAAGAAAAAAAGAAAAAAAAGAGCCTTTATGAGCTTTAAATAAATTAAAAGACATTTTGGAACGAAAATAAAATAAAATAAAATAAAAAATAAACATAATGAAGCATGCTAAGCTTAAGCTTTTATGAGCTTCGAAGAAATTGAAAAGACATTTTGGGAATTTTTCAAAAACTAAATTAAATTAAATTAAATTAAATTAAATTAAATTAAATTAAATTAAATTAAATTAAATTAAATTAAATTAAATTATACACTTAACATTAAATAATAAATGAAATAATAAACTAAACTAAATTAAAACAAAACAAAACAAAAATGTCCTGATTGAACTAAGGCCTAGTCCTAGCGTTGTCTGTGAAACCAGGGGCCCATTTCAAAGCCATGATCAATGGAGCTCCAATATTACAAATCACCATGGCAACAGCACCCCCAAAAAAGATACTTTTCACCAGTAGAACCTACTCAATACACTAGAATTTATGAAAAGTATTATAAGGTGTACTAAACCAAATGCTCATCTTCACAGGATGATGCACTCTAAAAAATGTTGGGTTGTTTCAATGAAAAGACAGTTTCAACTGCTGCCACAGAGAGGCCTATAGAGGTAATGTTAATACTTTGTATCTACACTTCACACAATCTACACATTCACATTTTGTAATAGCCTATAGAGTGTAAGTTTATATCAGTATAGACAGACATTCTTATCTTTTTTTTTTTAAACAGCATGACAGAACAGCATGGAGGAAGGTCCATCAAATTCTGCAGTACAGATGAACACAGTTCAGTAATGTTCAGTAAATGACAGAGTTTAATTCATGTAGAACTGTGTAACCTCGATATTGTGTATTTTCAGTTACCAATTAAGGAGTTATATAAACTTCATCTTGTATTAAAAAAAATATTAAAGGACATGCCATTTTAGATGGTCTCTGTGTGACGCTTTAAAAAGGGGGAGGAGACTGAAAGAAACTCTGGGTTTACCGACCTGGGGCCTGTACCATGATGCCGGTTTCGCTGGCTAGCCAGGTAAGTTTCAGCTGTGAGCAAAGAGACATGCAATAAAGTCACTCCCCCAGTTTCACTTGCACCAAATTAAAGGTCACTATATGATAGGGAAAAAAAATTGTCTGGCTTTAATAATAATTACTTAATATAATCATTTTATATGATTTATATAATGATATATATAATCCATTACACACAAGCAATTTTAGATTATAAATTATTAAGCATTAAATTTAATATATAAATTAAATAAAATATATAATATTAATATATACCGATAATATGTAATAAACTGTAGAATAAAAATTTGACCTTACATGTTCGAATCTCTGAGTTTAGCATATATATATATATATATATATATATATATATATATATATATATACACTCACCTAAAGGATTATTAGGAACACCTGTTCAATTTCTCATTAATGCAATTATCTAATCAACCAATCACATGGCAGTTGCTTCAATGCATTTAGGGGTGTGGTCCTGGTCAAGACAATCTCCTGAACTCCAAACTGAATGTCAGAATGGGAAAGAAAGGTGATTTAAGCAATTTTGAGCGTGGCATGGTTGTTGGTGCCAGACGGGCCGGTCTGAGTATTTCACAATCTGCTCAGTTACTGGGATTTTCACGCACAACCATTTCTAGAGTTTACAAAGAATGGTGTGAAAAGGGAAAAACATCCAGTATGCGGCAGTCCTGTGGGCGAAAATGCCTTGTTGATGCTAGAGGACAGAGGAGAATGGGCCGACTGATTCAAGCTGATAGAAGAGCAACTTTGACTGAAATAACCACTCGTTACAACCGAGGTATGCAGCAAAGCATTTGTGAAGCCACAACACGCACAACCTTGAGGCGGATGGGCTACAACAGCAGAAGACCCCACCGGGTACCACTCATCTCCACTACAAATAGGAAAAAGAGGCTACAATTTGCACAAGCCCACCAAAATTGGACAGTTGAAGACTGGAAAAATGTTGCCTGGTCTGATGAGTCTCAATTTCTGTTGAGACATTCAGATGGTAGAGTCAGAATTTGGCGTAAACAGAATGAGAACATGGATCCATCATGCCTTGTTACCACTGTGCAGGCTGGTGGTGGTGGTGTAATGGTGTGGGGGATGTTTTCTTGGCACACTTTAGGCCCCTTAGTGCCAATTGGGCATTGTTTAAATGCCACGGCCTACCTGAGCATTGTTTCTGACCATGTCCATCCCTTTATGACCACCATGTACCCATCCTCTGATGGCTACTTCCAGCAGGATAATGCACCATGTCACAAAGCTTGAATCATTTCAAATTGGTTTCTTGAACATGACAATGAGTTCACTGTACTAAAATGGCCCCCACAGTCACCAGATCTCAACCCAATAGAGCATCTTTGGGATGTGGTGGAATGGGAGCTTCGTGCCCTGGATGTGCATCCCACAAATCTCCATCAACTGCAAGATGCTATCCTATCAATATGGGCCAACATTTCTAAAGAATGCTTTCAGCACCTTGTTGAATCAATGCCACGTAGAATTAAGGCAGTTCTGAAGGCGAAAGGGGGTCAAACACAGTATTAGTATGGTGTTCCTAATAATCCTTTAGGTGAGTGTACAGGTGCTGGTCATATAATTAGAATATCATCAAAAAGTTGATTTATTTCACTAATTCCATTCAAAAAGTGAAACTTGTATATTATATTCATTCATTACACACAGACTCATATATTTCATATGTTTATTTCTTTTTAATTGCTGCTGAGTGTTCCAAAGTTATGTTCTCTGATGAAAGTAAATTTTGCATTTCCTTTGGAAATCAGGGTCCCAGAGTCTAGAGGAAGAGCGGAGAGGCACACAATCCACGTTGCTTGAGGTCCAGTGTAAAGTTTCCACAGTCAGTGATGGTTTGGGGTGCCATGTCATCTGCTGGTGTTGGTTCACTGTGTTTTCTGAGGCCCAAGGTCAACGCAGCCGTAAACCAGGAAGTTTTAGAGCACTTCATGCTTCCTGCTGCTGATGCAGATTTCATTTTCCAACAGGACTTGGCACCTGCACACAGTGCCAAAGTAACCAGTACCTGGTTTAAGGACCATGGTATCCCTGTTCTTAATTGGCCAGCAAACTCGCCTGACCTTAACCCCATAGAAAATCTATGGGGTATTGTGAAGAGGAAGATGCGATATGCCAGACCCAACAATGCAGAAGAGCTGAAGGCCACTATCAGAGCAACCTGGGCTCTCATAACACCTGAGCAGTGCCACAGACTGATCGACTCCATGCCACGCCGCATTGCTGCAGTAATTCAGGCAAAAGGAGCCCCAACTAAGTATTGAGTGCTGTACATGCTCATACTTTTCTGTTGGCCAAGATTTTTAAAAATCCTTTCTTTGTATTGGTCTTAAGTAATATTCTAATTTTCTGAGATACTGAATTTGGGATTTTCCTTAGTTATAGATTTAGTTAAAATCATCAAAATTAAAAGAAATAAACATTTGAAATATATCAGTCTGTGTGTAATGAATTAATATAATATACAAGTTTCACTTTTTCAATGGAATTAGTGAAATAAATTAACTTTTTGATGATATTCTAATTATATGACCAGCACCTGTATATACACTCACCTAAAGGATTATTAGGAACACCATATTAATACTGTGTTTGACCCCCTTTCGCCTTCAGAACTGCCTTAATTCTACGTGGCATTGATTCAACAAGGTGCTGAAAGCATTCTTTAGTAATGTTGGCCGATATTGATAGGATAGCATCTTGCAGTTGATGGAGATTTGTGGGATGCACATCCAGGGCACGAAGCTCCCGTTCCACCACATCCCAAAGATGCTCTATTGGGTTGAGATCTGGTGACTGTGGGTACCATTTTAGTACAGTGAACTCATTGTCATGTTCAAGAAACCAATTTGAAATGATTCGAGCTTTGTGACATGGTGCATTATCCTGCTGGAAGTAGCCATCAGAGGATGGGTACATGGTGGTCAAAAAGGGATGGACATGGTCAGAAACAATGCTCAGGTAGGCCGTGGCATTTAAACGATGCCCAATTGGCACTAAGGGGCCTAAAGTGTGCCAAGAAAACATCCCCGACACCATTACACCACCACCACCAGCCTGCACAGTGGTAACAAGGCATGATGGATCCATGTTCTCATTCTGTTTACGCCAAATTATGACTCTACCATCTGAATGTCTCAACAGAAATCGAGACTCATCAGACCAGGCAACATTTTTCCAGTCTTCAACTGTCCAATTTTGGTGAGCTTGTGCAAATTGTAGCCTCTTTTTCTTATTTGTAGTGGAGATGAGTGTGACCCGGTGGGGTCTTCTGCTGTTGTAGCCCATCCGCCTCAAGGTTGTGCGTGTTGTGGCTTTACAAATGCTTTGCTGCATACCTCGGTTGTAACGAGTGGTTATTTCAGTCAAAGTTGCTCTTCTATCAGCTTGAATCAGTCGGCCCATTCTCCTCTGACCTCTAGCATCAACAAGGCATTTTCGCCCACAGGACTGCCGCATACTGGATGTTTTTCCCTTTTCACACCATTCTTTGTAAACTCTAGAAATGGTTGTGCGTGAAAATCCCAGTAACTGAGCAGATTGTGAAATACTCAGACCGGCCCGTCTGGCACCAACAACCATGCCACGCTCAAAATTGCTCAAATCACCTTTCTTTCCCATTCTGACATTCAGTTTGGAGTTCAGGAGATTGTCTTGACCAGGACCACACTCCTAAATGCATTGAAGCAACTGCCATGTGATTGGTTGATTAGATAATTGCATTAATGAGAAATTGAACAGGTGTTCCTAATAATCCTTTAGGTGAGTGTATATATATATATCAGTTTACATATACATCAGTTTATATAGTTGATTTTTTATATATATATATATATATAATCAGCTATATAAACTGATTTCACAACTTGCACTGATAGCAAGATATTTTCTTTATTTTGATTTATCTTCTATTTTTATTATCTTTCTTTATTTTTATATTATCTTTATTTTATTATTATCTTTTTTTTAAACTTCTAAATGCATTTAAATTCTTTATATACTTCAATCTCTTAAGAAGAGAAGTGAATCACACGTTCTCTGTGTTGAAAGGCATGTGATTGGCTGTTCACTGCTGATGTTACACTTTCATGTGCACAGGCTCCACAAACTCAGAATCAAAGCCTGAGTTGACAGAGAAAGCTGATGATCAGCATTATGGTACCAACAAAGCCGGATTGGATTGGTTTGGTTTTGTCAACTCAAAACTAATCCTGTAACCCTGAGTTTGTACCATCATGGTACAGGCCCCAAGTTAGGTTCACAGAGTAAGTTATTATCATGTTTACTGACTCTGAGTATAAGTTACCTCTCTTTCAGAAATGGGCTTGACTTTCCCTGCTTTCTTTGGTTTGGCATACCTCCCATTCCGAAATGGAACATTTCAGGGTTAACATACTCAGAGTTTTCACTAAACCTCCTTTCTGAAATGGGCCTCTGGCCTTGAAGAAATTGAAAAGACATTTTGGGACTTTTCACAAAACAAAACAAAACAGAAAAATTAAATATTGCCTGGGTGTGTGTGCATACAGTAAAAGTCATTTTGGAGCCCTAATCATTTATAACTTGCATGGATCATGTTATTTGTTTATCTATTTTAAGGGTTTAAGTTATACCTGAATATATTATTCATTAATTTGTTTTATTTTAGGGCACTATTGATCTATTAAACTTTCACAACATGTAAACAACCACAGAATCATATTGTCTGAAACTGTAGCCTTTGTCTTAAACCACATACGGTACTCAGGGCGATTAGATGTCTCTGGGTAGCACTGTTGCTATGGAGCGTTCTGGGACTATACAAGGAATAATGTTTCCAAGAATCTTCACTTTGAAAATGATGTCAGACATGGAAACAGACATTACTGTGCCTGCCAGACAAAAGAAAACAGAACTTTCACCCAGAAAAGAACACCACAGAGAACACACACTGTAAGGTGCTCAGCAAAAACAACATGTGCTTGTAATCGGACTTCTACGGAGAAAATACACATATGTGTCTGGTTACAGTTGCTGTAAGTATTGTTGAAAACATATACTTCTCTGACAGGAACAATGAATGACCCCTTCTGAAAGCTTTCCAGATATGAAATATGCATGCCACTTCTAAAATGTAGCGAGTGGAACAAAATATCCCATGTGTTTCCCTAAACCCAGACTACTCAAAGAAGATTTGCTGAGTATTTCAGTTGTAATGGATTTTTAAAAGAATTTTCCCTAATTAATGTTTTGGCTAAGTCAATATACAAAACCATTAGCCACACCAAACTGCCCAGTGCCCACTTGTTATATAAAGTGTTTTTCATATTAACCATATTTTTATGATGTCAGTGGCACACTAGTCACTGTTCCAAATAAAAATCCAGTGTCACAAGGGGAACCTGGAAAAAAACTTTTTTGTTGTATTTTTCAACAGTATTTTAGGTACTTATAAATTAAGAAGTGAGCAGGTTTCTTAAACATATTTTTAGTTTTGGAAGATTCAAGCAGGTCTGTCTAATGTTTGGCTTAAGCCGGCATGATCTTAAGAACTTGAGGATGTGTTTCCACTTAAAATCTCCTCTTTTTTCACTTCCACATGGTGGTTTCCCACAAGTCCCACAAGAAAAGCAGAATGGCAGTCCATCACTTCTTTTATGTTATTTGATCCACATTTGTCTTTCTCTCTTTTGAAGTGTGTATATAGATGCTTTGCTGCCACAAGAATGGTCCAAAGATCAGGTGTGGGGTTTTTGGTAAAGTGATATTTTTCACCTGTCCATGCAGTATTCATTGGGTAAATCTTTAAAGATTTTTTAAAGCTGTTTAGAAATTATGTCGTGAAAATAGAAGCAATTTTAGTACACGCAAACACAAGTAAAAGATTTCATGCAAACAAAAAGCATGTTTTCAGTTGCCATACAGTAAAACTTGATAAAACAGATAGACAGGGTGAAGTTATTAAATACCACCCAGAATTCTGGGCATGAAAGAATCAAGAAGCCAGAAGCCCAAACATTGATATCAAACCCATATGTTTCCTCAGAGAGTGAATGTGTTTGTGTTGAGTCACTGGTGACTGAGAGAATGACTGAGCTATAAGGAGGAATGAACCTGCTATAAACAAGTAGGTCCACACAATTAGAAATAAATGAAAGGGAAAAAAATGTAAATGAAATCAAAATGGACATTTCTTGTTTTTTTTGTTGATTAAATTATTTACCTGTGCACATCATTTTTAAAAATCCATGTGCGCTCGTAATCTTTAAAGGCACAATATGTAATTTTCCCCGCCAGAAGTCGCTTATTTAAAACAAAGGCGTAGCTTGATGACGCCTGGATTTCGCGGAGCTTTTATTATGCCACAGACGACCGCTTCCGCTTTTTCCGGTCAGGCGTATGTAATGCGCAACGCAGTTTTATCATATTAGATACATTATTTGAGTGTGTTGAAAGTTATGTTATAATGCTTATCTGTGCATTCGCTCGGCAGCTACTATAAGACACTTGTTGCACACTGCAGTGAGCTAGATTGATATTAGGCATGGTAAAACATGGTAGCCTACTCACGGTAAATCATGAAAACGAGATTTAAAGGAACACGCCAATTTTTGGGACTTTAGCTTATTCACCATATCCCCCAGAGTTAGATAAGTCCATACATACCATTTTTAACTCTGTGTGTGTCATAACTCTGTCTGACGCACCCACTGCTAGCCTAGCTTAGCACAAAGACTGGAGGTAAACGGCTCCATCTAGCCTACTGCTCAATAAATGATAAAATAACGCCAACATTTTCCTATTTACATGTGAAGTGTATAAAGTCGGCGTGTTCCTTTAAACAATAAGACTTATTGTGTTGAGCTATATAACAATCATTTGTTTTCTGTCAATGTTTCCAAACAGTTGCTCACCTGTCTAATAAAACATGATATATTAAAGCGTCTTTGGCATTTCCATGGTTTCTACAAAATAAAATCGGAAATCGAGAGTAACTCGGGTATGATGTCATTGATAAGCGACACACGGACACAGTCCTGGTTAAAATGACTTATTTCTCTGGATTAAAACATTCTTGGAAACATTTGGGATAGTGTAAGTACACAAGTCAACAAAATATATAATATTGTTTTAATGGTTTTTGGATATTTTAATCAAAAAGTCTTACATATTGTGCCTTTAATGAAAATAACTTCCCCTTACTCTTGCAGTCACACAGCGGGACAACCTGTCACTCACATGAGATCAACCGATAGCAAACACAATCAATTCCCCATGGACAAAGTCAAGTCCTGCCCTATATTATATTATATGATATGATATGATATTATATATTTTTTATATTATTATTATTATTATTACTTTGTCTTTACCCCACAGCATAGAATTAATTAAAGCGTCTAGAGTGTCTAGCTTATAGTGGCACTTGACACAGCAGTTTGCCTGCCTTCCATGTGGAACTAAATGAGGTGTGACCACACAGACGGTGTATGCGACTGCTTTGTAAGCATATTTTCAACAACTGTAAACTGTCTTTTGTGACAGACAGAGGGCGCTTTCGAGTCCCTTCACTGATATGTGCAATTCAGACATTTATGATAAACATAGACGTTACAGAAAGAGCACAAACGAAGTAAATGGGTGTGTATGAGCTCTGATAACAGTCACGTCATACCACAGATATAGGCTAATTCTGTGAGACTGACACACAAATTCAGACCTTTTGTCAATGTCCAGCACAAGATAATTCCACCATGAGCTGAAATAACTCGTCGTTGTATGTATACATAAACTGACCCTTAAACGCTTATTTATTGCAATTAATACAATAAACTTTCCAAAAGTATTCAGTTGCGTCTATTTCTGGCCTCCCTTGGTTTCCCGCCTGACTGACGTCAGCATAAAGTTATTTTCATGAATGGAGGGGGCGGTCACGAGGAATCGGTGACGTCAGTGCTTGCGGAAGCACAGAGTGGAATGTTGATACATTGTTGTTGTTTTGTAGTTAATTTAGTTCAGAGAAACATTTCGCTTCGGTTGCAGGACGCGAGACAAGGCTCGACCTGTTGATTCCAGGACACTTCTCAGAGATTTTGCGCATCCCCGACAGAGATTCCGCGTTCACAAGGTAAAGTGTGCGAGCTTTTCTGGGAGATGTTTTGAAATTCCTCTCGAAATTGCTGTTCTCACGATGACGGACAAGAATTCAGCCTATTCGTAATATTTATGTAGTCGATGCGCAGCTTAATACTTTATACTTAATTATTCTCTAAAATTCTAAAGCTGTATAAAGAATTTGGCTACACTTACTATAAAGATGAAACATAAGTATTATGTAATGATAAAATATTTGATTATTAAAACAAATGTGTATCTGTCTGGTATGGAATGGACACGTGTTAAATGTTGCAACTTGGAATTTAGCCTACGAATGCTTTTTTCGGATTTTGCTTTTATATAGCTAAACAATCACTTTTATAAACATGGTTTATATCACTGACTATCTTCATTGTTGCGTAAATTGGGAGTTTGTTTTACTTACGTAGCCTACATTTTAAAGGGAATAAGTAGACAGTGCATCTTTGACAAACTAAACAACGGCGTCTCGTAACTAAAAGCAGTTTGGCGATACTATTCCAACTTTTTGTCGCTTTTAACAGCGGGCATGTTTTAAAAGAATTAATATCACGACATAAAGAAATAACACGTGGTGTGCATTTAGGAATTCTGGGACAAAGGGCATATTTGTGTGACGAGCACTATTGGGAGTAACGGCAAGCCATCTAACGATTGTTAAGATGATTCCGAGTCACCTGCGCCGCGCGGAAAGATTCAGTTTTCTCGCGCTCTTTAATCAACACGAGGATTCAAGAATAGGGTGACGTTATGTCAGATTCTCAGTGCACGGCTGCGTGAACGCGCACAGTGTGGTGAATATTACTTTTAAGCAAAATAATGCATTATACCTTCAGTAAAAGGCGCACTCGCAGTGCAAAAACCCGTGATGGATGAATATATGTAACAACCCGAGGCAGCATGAGCGACATTCACTATTCACAAACCCTAGGACATTTAATAACGCATAATCATAAGTTAGTGATTGAATATTCTCTATGAAGCTCACTTATGAATGGAATAATATACATGGAATATATATATATATATATATATATATATAATGTATGTATGTATATATGTGTGTGTGTGTGTTTGTAATGTGTAGGTGATTGGAAACATTTATGAACACATTGTTTATGAATGATTGTGTCCACTCTATTCTGGCAGGTTAGCTCAAGAGCAACGCCCTCACAGGAAAAATGAGTCATAACTGGATAATGTGATTCATTTCCACATTGGATGATAAAATAGCTGTCCTGAACCAAATTAATGCAATTTAAACCATATTTAAAGTGAAGTCAATCCATTGTTATTTGAGAAATGCATTTCAAACAGAGTATGTGTTGGACTACATTTGGTATGTAACATGACCATTTAAGGACACCCAGGGTGGGAAATTAACCTTTTTTTGCACATCAGTATAGTGGGTCAGTGAATAAATAAATAAAATAACTCACTATATTTGATATTTAACAAATCAGATATTAAACCCCTTTAAGTGGACCAGAAATGTATTCACGCTGTTCCACTTTAGTTAGGCTCTCAGTTAACTTTACATTCAAATTCGCCTTCAACGCCAATGGTTGTGTTGCACTTTGTGTAATTTAAAATATTTGTGGCTGTACAATGTCAATTTGGAGAGCTTTACGTTTACATTGATATAAGTGAAGCAAGACAAGTCAATTTATTTATAGCACTTTTCAAAGCAGAGTTTCAGTATTTAGCAGTTTAGAATTGGATGACAGTATAGATTGCTTTTGATGATGATATAAACAATCACGCAGTTAAGATTTGCTTTTTATAGGCCCTATTGAGTTTACTACGTTGATAAAATTCGATATACTTATAGGAGCTATAAATTAGAGTTATTCATTTGTTTCATGAGTTTTTTCATTTAGAACAACCACACCATAGATTTAAAGTGTATTGTCCCTGGAGCTCCTATTGAGATTGTTCATTTAGAGTGTTTACATGCAAGTAAAAATCTTGTGGTTGTAAGGTATGAAAATTCATGTGTGGTGTATGGAAAGCACTTGCACAGCATGCATGGCAAACAGCAAATCAGGCGTGCATGTTGACAGCATGTCTTTCATCTGTTCCTCATTTTAAAATCGAATGTGTGCATTTTTGTTTTTTCCAAAATAGCATTCAGAGACTTTCTACATGTCGTGCGCACAGCGGCTGATAGATAAGCAAAAATATCCCCAGTGTGTAAAAAAGTATCTGCATTTGGCTGGTGGCGGGTGTACATTTCACACCCTGGAGAATAAAAAAAGGCCACCATCCATGTTTGGAGCCGCCTTGGTCCAATCTGATAATTTGGCTTTGTTTTTCCAGAGTCAGCAGAAGATCAGTTGTTGAGGCTGCTAATTCAGCACCGCTCATTGCCCAGGAAGAGTCTTGTGAGCAGAGCTAAGGGGAAACTGCATTGAGTGCCTGTCATTACACTGAAACAGTTGCTGGGGTCAGGTTAGGTTTGTGTACCATCGGTTTAAGAGCGTATTATGGAAGATGGCGTGGAGAACAGAGCAAATATTGGGTTCTTTTGTCCCATTTTGAGCAATGTGGAAAATCATGGAGGAGGGCACCCATGTCATGTCTCCTTATTCACGGTATGTGGGGTTGTGTGACCTCGTCTGACTCAGAGTTGCTGAGGTATCTGTGGCGATGGCCTCCCACATCTTGTACGTTGTCTGCTTGCTACATTTAGAAACCCAGGGGAAGTGCACTGGGCACACTGCACTGTCATGAGACAGACACGTGGGACCACAGGCACTCGTGTCCTGTCACTAAGCAATGCTCCATGAGTAAACAGTTTATAATCAGCATTATAGTAATCACATGGTCAATTTTGAGTTACATATGGTTTAGGATTATTGTTGTAGTATTGAATATCTCTCACACCTCTAAAGATAGCGTACTCCAAAATCGCAAAGGGCAAAAAAAAAATGATGTGGTTTAGACTGCGCATTTGGAGAACCGGAACTCTTACAGTACTCTTTGTGGTTAGGACAGTGGGTTTTGAAAGTGAATGAGACAGCGGTAGTTGGTGAGTTAATGACTCAAAATGAAACGCAGGGGAACTCCAAACCCAATTCTCACATCAAGCGCACCCGTTGCTTTCTCTTTGAGCGCCACGTCTTGACCTAGGCTGCGACATTATCAAGTCATCATGAATCAAAGTCTTATTGATTTGAATGAGTCTCTATAAGAAATGCAAGGTCACTGCACTGCTACTTGAAATATTACAGTTAAATAATGAGCCTCTGTTTGATCTGGCCGTTTCCAGAATTTGGGAATGTGTGATGTGGGCCAACATTTAAATACAAGTGCTTAGAAATGTAGTCTTTGTGGTTGTGTTGGCTTCATATGGTTTTGACTTTAGTATCATTTTTAACATAAGTTGAATGACTCTAAAAATGCAATTTTAAAAAGTAAAAAGTAGTCATATATATCTTACACCTACAATACATTAGTGTATCTTACTAATCTTATTTACCATCTTAGTCATTTTTTAAAAACTTTTTTTAAAAAAGATTTTTATTTTGTTTTGAGGGTGTTTGTACCACATTACACTTTACAACTTGAACGAACCTTGCCATGTCATGAAAAGGTCAATTATCTGGCATTTTAATAGACTTGTTGACCTTGAGTCATAAGGGGTCCTTTCTGTGATTTATCATTTCCTATTTTGTTTTCACATGACTTTTACATGACAGATTTTCAAGTTTTTCATATATTTTAACAATATTATTAATATTGTATATAATTTAAATAAATGTTTCATTATATTTTCTGTAAGAAATAACAAAATATCATAAATTACTTAAAGGAACACAGCGACTTTTTGGGACTTTAGCTTATTCACTGTATCCCCCAGAGTTAGATAAGTCCATACATACCATTTTTTATCTCTGTGCGTGCCATAACTCTGTCTGACGAAAAATTAAAAGTTGCAATTTTCTAGACCGATATGGCTAGGTACTATACTCTCATTCCTGCGTAATAATCCAGGAACTTTGCTGCCGTACTATGGGTGCAGCGGCGCAATGATATTACGCAGCGCCTGAAAATAGTCCCCAGCACTCTCACTGTGCAAGCAGGTTGTCACGTTGGTTATTTTGACGGAAGTTAGCCTATTTTCAGGCGCTGCGTAATATCATTGTGCTGCTGCACCCATGGTACTGCAGCAAAGTTCTTGGATTATTACGCAGGAATGAGAGTATAGTCCCTAGCCATATCGGTCTAGAAAATTGCAACTTTTCATTTTCCGTCAGTCTTAGTACACGATGTAACTATACACATCACAACATATATATAGGAAAATGTTGATGTTATTTTGTCACTTACTGAGCAGTAGGCTAGATGGAGCCGTTTACCTCCAGTCTTTGTGCTAAGCTAGGCTAGCGGTGGGTGCGTCAGACAGAGTTAAGGCACGCACGGAGATAAAAATGGTATGTATGGACTTATCTAGCTCTGGGGGATACGGCAAATAAGCTAAAGTCCCAAAAGGTTGCCGTGTTCCTTTAAGATTTTCTTTTCAATAATTTAATTCTTTCAATAAGGCCTTTTTTATTATATTATCAGGCATCCATTTTTTTTTGCCAAAATTATCTAGATCAATTAAATACATGTTTATACATGAATTGCATTTTTTATGTTTTTATTATAATTTTTTTAAGTGGTATTTTGGGGTTTTTCACCTTTTAATGGACTGGAAAACAGGAAACAATGGCTGCCCACATTTCTAATTTATTGTTGAATTAATTAACAGACCCGGACAAAAGAAAAATTAGGGTCATGTTATTGATCCATGTATTACAGAATCAGACTTTATTGGCCTATGGGATGTCTGGACCACAAAGAAGCACCCTGCCCTTTTCTTGGTGCCCTTTACCAGTTTCTGGTTCGAACAGGACTGACCTCACCACCACACTGTGGTCAGGTCTGTGGAAGAGCTGTCTGGTACTTATTTCTCAATAGCTTGAGTAACTGGATGTTTATATGTCTATGATGTTTTGATGCCACGTTGCGCAATCCTCAAGCCTGTCCTGATTGCTAAAGACCATTAGTTAAGCATAGTTTTTTAATCGCTTAAGAGTGGAGAACTGATGTTACATCATATACGTGTTGTCGGTTGTAACAAATTTGGTTATGTCATGATTTTCCTGTGAAGAATTGTGTTTGTTGTTCTTTACTTATTAACCACGTTGCACTGGCTTCTCTGTTGTACATACTGGGCGGGTTTGTCTTTGGTTAGTGCATACTTGACATTCCTTTGAATCCCTGTGTCCCCAGTTGGAAAGGAGCTTTGCGCTCACTACCTCTCCTCCCAATCCGCAGAAAGTTCCGCCGGTCCCGCCAACCGTTCCCAAGGTTCCACGTACTTTTCCTTCCACCCCTGCGAAACAACAGGAATTTCCAGGAAACGTCAGTTCGGGGAGGGTGTGATTCCCTGCCGATCGTCCTCGCTCTTACCAGTAAACAGCATGACTAACGGCTCTGCTATGCTCTCCATTTCCTTTACATAATATCCCTGTGAACGGACCACTGCGCTGTGGAAAAGAGTGGGCCGGGACCAAAGGAGACCGAGCTCTCCACTTCCCTGCAAAAAACTAAGACTCGGAGCATAGCCTTCTCCGGCTCGCTCGCGCAGGAACTTAGCAGCTGGCCATTCGCAGCTTAACTAGTGGATCAAATAAAGGAAAAACAAACAGCAAGGACAAGCCAGGCCTCCATTTATCATGGGAACACAAGCACACATGGCTTTGAAGTGGTGTTTGGCTTAGCCTAAATTCTCTACCTTTCAAAACAAGAGAATCTTACATTCTCACGTGTTAACATGGCAACGCTGGCGTCAAATTGCATAAGAGGGGAGGTCCTTTGTGGGTTGTTTCTGAGAAAGTTCACAATCTCAAGACTCAAATATGCGGTTACCCAGCCATA
Organism: Rhinogobio ventralis; assembly: GCA_039654625.1. NCBI lineage: Eukaryota > Metazoa > Chordata > Actinopteri > Cypriniformes > Gobionidae > Rhinogobio > Rhinogobio ventralis. Next base: position 17,974,613 of record CM077196.1, read on the forward strand.
TTACTCAGGGAGCCTAGAAAGAACGTCATCTCCGTTACAGCCAAAGCATGCAATACTTTAGCAGATATTGTCTGTGCGGGCCAGAGGTTTAGTCAGTTATAATCCGCCTTGTTTGGTTTATTGGGATCAGATGTCATGCAAGTAATTAATTGAAACGTAAGTTATGTGACGCAGGACCGTTGTAGTTTACATCATTGTTTGTAATTCATGGAAAATGATTGAGATATTTGGCAGAGCACCTTAATGCAGGCAATTCTTTCCATTGTACATGAGAGTTGAGTTAACACTAGTACAACGGAGGCTGACCCTTGAAGTTCAACAGAAAGATTGTTGACGGCTTAATACTGTGACCAACATCCACATGATGCCTGACATGTCTGAACAGCTTCACCTTGTGATTACTGAATAGTTTCAGTTCTGTTTGTGCTTGCATAAAACATAGCGCAATGCAAATCAGGCATGTCGTTATGTATGCCAAGCTGTATTAATTTGAAAAACCTTTATATGGTTAAACAGAGAGAGGTCTGGAGGTTTTTGCACAGTATTGTTATTGTTGATTCTTTGTTTGATTCACTAAAGGATGTGGATGTTGGGGCTTCCAGTTCTGTCCCTTTCATCCATCTGATGAGGCAATCGTAGCTTTACCACAACACTGCATAAAAAAGCAACTTTATAAATGCTATGCTTGCAGAAATAAAGTAAATTTGCTCTAACAAGTGTTTAGTAGATAATTTGGTCAAAGTGACCAAACTTGTTTTTCCACAATTTTAGTTTACTGTAAGAACAAAAATGTGCAAATTTGCAAAACTTTCCACTGGAACAGTACCCATAAAAGGAGATCATTCTACCTTATTTACCCCTAAAAAGTTTATAATATCTTAAAGGAACACTCCACTTTTTTTTTAAATAGGCTCATTTTCCAACTCCCCTAGAGTTAAACAGTTGAGTTTTACCGTTTTCGAATCCATTCAGCCGATCTCCGGATCTGGCGGTAGAACTTTTAGCATAGCTTAGCATAGATCATTGAATCTGATTAGACCGTTAGCATCTCGCTCAAAAATGGCCAAAGACTTCTTAATCAAGGAACTTTGCTGCTGTACCAAGCTCACCCACAAATTAATTAATTACTCACCCTCATGTCGTTCCAAACCTGTAAGACCTTCGTTCATCTTCGAAACACAAATAAAGATATTTTTGATAAAATCCGAGAGCTCTCTGACTTCTCTATAGACAGCAATTTAATTAACACTTTCAAGGCCCAGAAAGGTAGTAAAGACATTGTTCCATGTGACTCCAGTGGTTCAACCTTAATTGTATAAAGCGACGAGAATACTTTTTGTGCGCAAAAACAAACAAAAATAACGACTTTATTCAAGAATTTCGTTCTACTCTGTGCCAGTCTTCTACTCAGTTTCTGTTGTAAGCAGTGAAGTACAGTTGTACATTGTCATTGTTGAATGTTTAACAGTAGATTTATATTAGATTTGATCTAATCTAAAACCCTATGTAGGGTCACAGGGATCTATATATTATTTTCACAACCTGTAATAATGACTCAAATGAGCTCATTGTTTCTGCCTTAAACTAATACATTATCTCACTGTGTGATTTGTATATGTACTTGGAGACACAGTCACCTTTGATAACAGATCACTCTAAATTGTAATGTAGACACATGCATTTCTGTAAAGCTGCTTTGAAATTATATGTATTGTGAAAAGAGCTATACAAATAAATTTGATTTGAGGATATTCGCTGAGTTGACAGTACACGACTCAACGATTGTACAAGTTATTTCAGTGTTGTTGTTGCGAGTACACTGTAGCAAGTAACACTAAATATAACTTGGAGTGAATCTGGTTATATTTAGATGATTGTAGTCATGTAGTAAGATCATTATGCATAGTATTAAGTATGCGGTTCTCTGAATGTAAAGTGGGGCCCCTTTGCTTTTCTCAATGTCAGTGTGTGAGAAAAAATATTTGGATATCTACACTTCACACACTCTTTGTGGCTTCCTTCACAGGACTTGGTGCTGTAACACGGATTCATTTTTTCCCCTGGCTTCAGAATCTATGATAAGAAGACTAGTGTTTAGATGGACTATCAAATGTTCAGCATCAAAGGCGGTGTTCAGTCCTATAATTTATCACCAGGAAACTATGAAAACCCGGCTCTGGCCTTGGGACATTAGGGCTTTTCCTCTCTGTGAGGGCTGAGCAGGAAAGAGGGGCCCCCTGTCAGTTCACCCCAGTTCTCAGCACAAATGGAAAGGGGGACCATGTGCTGAAGGAATTTCAAGGAAGTGTGTGTGTGTGTGTGTGAGAAAGACCTGAAAGGCTGGAGGCCCCATGAATAGAGAGGGAAGCATTAAAAAAAAAAAAAAAAAAAGTGGTCCTAGTTGGAAAGAAAGGCAGGGCCTCCCCTGTCACAGCCATTTTAAAATCAACCATGCTGAGCCAACTTGCTGTCTAGGAAAGCTCTTCTTGTCAGAGCTTACCTTGTGTTGTTTGCTGCACAGTTTTTAGATGTTTTTGCATGGGGACAGTGCAGATTTGATATTCAATTAGCTATGATTCAATTTATTTAATTTAAAGAGTGCAATTGCAATTTCTGTTTTAAAAAAAAAAAAAGAAATTATGTATATATATAAAAAGGAATAATGCATAGTTTTCTTGTTGCCAGTTTGATTGTAGCAAAATGAGTTGAGGGGCCCTTAATGTAGCCCTCACATCAAGGGCCAGATGGTATGAATCAAGCCTTGAGTGAATTTTTTTTTTTTTTTTTTTTTTTGCATGGTGGTATTTGGTTTCAACTGCTCAGTTCATACCCAATCTATACACTTTTGTCCCGTCATAGCTGAAACATTTAAACCAGTAACTAATGCACGTCTGGTGTGGTTTACTGAGACCAAATCAAAAGAATGACTCCGAAATGACCAAACATGCCAAAGGCAGCGAATCTGCTCACTGGTCAGAGATACTTAATGTAACCATTACTAAAGAATTCTTACTAAGACAAAATGATCACTTAAAATGGTTGAAGTATGCAGAGGGTTGAAGGCCAGATGACTGGACCGACCAGAGAAATAAACTGCAGAAGTTGGAACATGGGCTATCTGTGCTTCAAAGAAATGCATTCTGAATGTAATACACGTTTCATCCTGCATAATAGAGTAATAGCCCAAAGGAATAATTATTCTCATGAAAGTGTTGCAGGATTTTAGCTTTAGCTTTAGGATTCCGCAAGTATTACACTTCTTAATGATTTGCTTATAATATTTCCACTCAGAATTGTGTCACTGGCAACTGGAGTTTTGTGTCAGCACACTGTGCTAAATATAACAAGCACAGTTAAATAAGGACATGAAACAGGCCAGGAAAGCCTAGTGTAACAGGATCCAGTCTTTCAGCCACAGTTCTAACCCCGATAAAGAACATTGTCTAAAAGCACAAATATAACAGTGACTGTATAAGGGAAACTATTCCCATGTGACTGACGGCCTCCTGGAATGTTCCATTTACTGAACAGCAAAGGACTGACTTGACTTAATTAAAACTAACATTACATTCAAAAAGGTTTCCATGTGTGGTCTATACTACCTTTTATATTTAAAAGGAATCATGATAGTTTGATTTGAATTAATTAGGTCAATGTATCAGTGTCCAGTTTGGGTGTAAATTTCTAACGCTTTAGTAACTTTTGAATTTTGGTTTATTTCCTCCATTGTTTAAAAAGTTATCTAATTTTGTAAAGGGTCTACTTGAGTTTTTGCAATTTTTTAGTGCGTAGAGCTTATGAATGAAGATTGTTTACCATTTTTTTCTGGTCATGTGACATACACTCCTACACCCATTTACAGGTTGTGTCCATGGCAGCAGGAGGTTCACGCATTCTGACGCTCCTGAAATGGAACCCGCGGAGCGCGTGTTTTTTCTAATTTGGCTGTGGCGGGTCTCGAGGCCGTGAGCTCGACTCGCAGAGTGGCATTTTTAAAAATAGTGGCCAAAATAGTCTTGCATGAAGGGCTAAGCAGGGAGATCAGACAAAGCCTCATGCAGAGAGCTGACCTGCTTCTATTATTGAACTCTTGCAACGGTCTAGTGAGCTACATCGTGAGAACGCGAGATCAGCAAGTAAACAGGGCAATCCTTGTCTGAATGATAGTGTACAGAGTTCTACTGACCTCTGCTGGTCGCTCTAGGTAACTTCATTTAACTCAGCAGTTTTATTGCAATGTAGGCTACATGATGACTAGTGTTCTGTGACTGAAAAGGGCAATTACCAAAAAAAAAAAAAAAAAAATCAACCTTTTATGCGTTATATTTGTTAATTTTTTTTTTTTTGTCGTTTTCATTTAGATCTTTGAGGAGTTCTGATTAGCTGCTTGTATGCAGGGCATGACGACTCATTTTAAAGCGGACAAAGCTTTAAAGGTAAGACCCTTTCCCTGTCGTTTATGGGTTTAATGGGACTTATATCTCTATAGGGCATTTTATACTATTATTATCCTTTTAAGATGTAAGAGAAAAATCTTCTCATCACCCTTGTATGGATGCCCCTATGTATTGCACATCTTTCACACCATATTTTTTTCAGTAGTCACTTCAATAATCATATTAATTTCTAGTCACTATAAACTTAAACCGAATTGTGTGGATTGTCGAATGATATAGAATATTTGCATCAGCTCATTTATGGTGATTTTAATAGCTTTAACTTCAGTTATACAAATATGTAGCCTAATACAATATAAATATAATAAACCATAACAAACAATAATTATATATTGTTGTAGTTTTAATCGTGTATGTTATATTTTTATTATTTGTCTATGTTTATTGGTTCTGTGTGGGAGATTTTGGTTTTTTAAATGTTTTTGAAAGAAGTCTCTTATTCTTTCAAAGACTGCATTTATTTGATAATTATTACAATTTTAAATAACAGTTTTCTATATTAATATATTTTAAAATGTCGTTTATTCCTGTGATGTCAAAGCTGAATTTTCAGCATCATTACTGCAGTCTTCAGTGTCACGTGATCCTTCAGAAATCATTCTAATATGATGATTTGATGCTCAAGAAACATTTCTGATTATTATCAATGTTGAAAATAATGCATATATATATTTGGAAAACATTATATGTTTTGTTTTCAGGATTCTTTGATGAAGAGAGTTCAAAAGAACAGCATTTATTTGAAAAATCTTTTGTACCATTATAAATGTCTTTACTATCACTTTTGATCAATTTAATGCATCCTTGATGAATAAAAGTATTAATTAATTGCTTAAACTTTTGAACAGTAGTATATTTACTGATAATTTTTTTCTCTATTAACTTGCAAGGTGAAAACTGACAGCAAAAAACTGACTGATTAAACTGTGTGTTGTCTCTCTGTTCTGTGGTTCAGGTAAAGAAGGAGGCGGGTGAGAATGCCCCGGCGCTCAGTGATGACGAGCTGGTGGCCATGTCGGTGCGGGAGCTCAACCAGCACCTGCGTGGGCTGACCAAGGAAGACGTGGTCCGGTTGAAGCAGCGCCGACGCACGCTAAAGAACCGCGGCTATGCTGCCAGCTGCCGCATCAAGCGCGTCACACAGAAGGAGGAGCTTGAACGGCAAAAAACAGAGCTGCAACAAGAAGTGGACAAGCTGGCTCGTGAAAACGCCAGTATGCGACTGGAGCTGGACGCGCTTCGTGCTAAGTACGAGGCCCTGCAGTGCTTCGCCCGGACTGTCACCCGCGGGCCTCATGGTAAGGTGGCCACCACCAGCGTCATCACAATTGTCAAGTCTGCCAATCACAGCCCCAGCACTGCCCCCTTTTCGGCACCCTCGTAGTGCTGATTGACCAGTGCCTGCACAGCTCCTTCTGGTCCAATCCGGCTCTGAACCTAGACTGGCCCACAGGCCACCGATCGACCCACACTGAGAGGAAGCTCAGTGGTCAGACTGAGGGGAGGGCGGAGGCCTTAATCTGCGTGACTACACGAGGCTGTATCTATTTTCATTTCTCTTTTATACAAAACACACATACATACACATCTATTTTGTCTGTGCACTGTGCTATAAACTCCGGCACCGGCAGGGCACACTGACTGCGCTCTTTCCACTTTAACACAGACTGAGATTTAGCAGAGATGAGCACTTGTTAAAGTGTGAGCTAGTACTTGACTTAACCTGCCATGACAGCACTGATGCCTGTGATATAGTGCATATGCATCAGAAACTAAAATAAAAATATAGTATCATTTATAAGATTTTTATTCAGCAAGGATGCATTCAATTGATGAAAAGTAACAGCAAAGACATCCATACAAATATTTCTACTTTAAATAAATGCTGTTCTTTTGAACTTTATATTCTGGATCCTGAAAAAATTCATTACAATTTCCACAAAAATGTTTCCAACATTGATAATAAGAAATTATGTTTTGACCAGCAATATTAGAATGACCATCACAGAAATAAATACATTTTAAAATATATTAAATAGAAAACAATGATTTTAAATTGTAAGAACATTTCACAATATTACAGTTTTTACTGTAGTAAATAAATGCAGCCTTGGTGAGAGGAAGAGATGTCTTTCAAAAACCTCTTCTGAAAATAATCTTACCGACCACAAACTATTAAACGGTATATATAGGTTTTTCTTGAGAAAGACAGTTTATGTGATGTCATCTTACATCATGAAGTAAATTGGCATAATCTCTTAATACATCACTTTAAAATGATATCAGTCATTGAGATAGAGCAGCGCTTCTGATCCTGGACAAAAACCAAGTGTGACCAGCACAGTCCAAAGTTGAGAATGATGTTGTTGACATTAAGGACAAATCCTTATCCTAAAGCGTTACATTACTGATAAACAGAGAAAATTATCCAATTGGAAAAAAGCCAATTCTCTCTTAGTCAGCAGTTTAAACATACAAGTCCCAAATGGGAATACGGCACTTATTTTTAACTGTTGAATTACAGTCTAATACTATGAAGCACTTGCAAAGCAGACTGACGTATGTAAATATTCAAGACTGAAATTACAGATTAACTGAGTTTCTAGAAAAGGGGACTTCATGGTGTTTTTTTTATTTTTTATTATTATATTTGTTTTATGAGAGGTTAGTTAGTATAATGTTGATTATCTGGCACATCTGTGCTGTCAGTTATCTCAAAGATGCGTTGTTTTTCCTGACCTGTCTCTATACGACACCATAAAATGGTAGGTAATCCATATTGGATATAGTGATAACAGGAGCTGTCTTGCAAACAAAAAAAGTTTAACAATAACCTGTATATTACAGAACTGAGTTAACAGCCTTATGCTTAACAGATAAAATCAAGCTTTGATTTGATCTAAATGTAAGCTTCCAACTTTGTATATAAAATTCCGTCCGCTCAGAAAGCATTCCTACTGCTAAGTCATGAAAGGTGCCACTGCCGGTGTTGGTAACCCTGATAAAATGTATATTACATGCAAATCTTTGATATTTCGACACAGACTCTTGGGTAAGGAGAATCCTGGTGTCTTTAAACCAGTTCGTAAGACATTAACTTTGCATTCATATTCAGTAAAACTGATCTGTCGTAAAATAAAAATGGCTGAAATCAGGATTGTCCCTTACCTAAGTGGCTATGACTGTTCTTGTGAGCCCTTCCACCACTGCAGGAAGAATGAGAGGGGTGTTGTGCTGCTGGGAAGCCCACTAATAGCCCCAGCTCTCTGGGCTACTGTTGTGCTCTTAGCATTTTTATATCTCCACAAGTTTTTTATGTCTCTTTATGCCCAAACATGACCAAGATCTGATGTTTCCCATTGTCTGTATAGTTTTTATGTATCTAGGACATGAAATGCCTTCAGAGTGGTGTGATTGTTGTAATTGTCTTTCATTTCAGTGGTTTGAATGAATGAATGAGGCATTTACACCCAAAGTGCTTTACACTCATGTCAGGGGTCTCTCCTCAACCACCACCATTTATTTAACTGATTATAGTTTAGACGTCCAGCATTTGTCTTGCAGAAAGCCATGCGTTAGCCTTAAACTCATCAGTTCCTTTATGTACATAATGTCAGTCTCAATACACTAGAGTGCAGTTTTTAGGAACATGTAATTTCAGTATTCATCATTTATTTGCCATTGTTTTGGTGATTTGAAAAGTTAAACCTACGGTCAGCGTTTCAAACCAAGTCAAGAGCCGTTTCTGATAGGGTCCTGTCCAGTTCCATGTGACCACAGCTCTGGTTGGCAGATCCTCTTTTCTGGACATATGGGTTTTTTAAATTGCTGTCTCTACTTTCCCTTTAAGCCACAAATCCGTTTAAAGGGTGAAAAAAGCCCAGAAATCTCTAAGATGGCTAATAATTCGGTTCCCTTGATAGGAATTGCTATGTGTCACTTCTTCTTCTTCTTCTTTATTGAATTAGACTATATAGTGACAGAGTATACTTTTTTTTGTAAAGAGAACTTGACAAAACAGCCTTTTCTGTGCTTTACACTGACATCTGGTGGTGATTTGTATTTCTTTTTAATTCTTTTTTTTCAAAATGCTGTGATTGAATGCCGATGACACCAAGATCTGCTCTTTCATTTCATGGACTATTGAGGCATTGCTGTTTTGCTTTGTGTTCAGCTGCCACCAAAGCCATAACCCATCTATGTACTTTCTTTAAAATACACTTCATTTATTCTTTAGAACTGTATTGTGAGTTAAACAAAACTACACCCTCCAGTAACCAGATCGTAATGCCCTAATTCAGACTAGAACAGAACATGCCGTCACAGAACTATTCTGTAATTTTACAGGGATGCCAGTGTTTTTTTTGGCCAGTTCGTTGTATGTGTAGATTTAATTAGATTAAAAGCAAAATAAGTAGAGACCGCGGCATTACGGGTCATCTTGTGACTGAGGCCTGTAGACACTTAGACATTGTTTTGAAACAGTAAACGTTCCTTTTAACAGTTAGATGGTGAAGATGGTCTTTAAACTAAGTGGGTACTTTTTCTGTTTTTATTATTATTCTTTGTATGCTGTATGTGGCCTTTTGGGCTGAATAGGATAAATTATTCTATATTTTACATATGAATATATCTATTTTTCAAAGTATATAATATGTGTTCAGTCAGTCCTTAAAAGCTATTTACCATGAACGCACATAGGAATTTTAACCAGTGCTCTTTACAACACACTTGCCTATAAGAATCCTAGAATAACTCCATGACATATAAAGTATGCTGCTCCAAATTATTACTTTATATTTGTCAATGTTAATATGAAACTGTAAGGTATTAGGGGAAGTAGTCATGTTATTTGTAGTTAAAATAGTGCCTTTAACATTGAGCTTGTCATCATTTAAGTACTGTATAAATGGGTGTGGTTGTTTTGTAAAATCATATTTCCATGTGCAACCACGAACAGATTTGCCGGTTTGATGGGTCTTGTGGGTTTAACTGTTGCGATATATATATAAAATAGCAATTGTAAATACGGACACCATGAAAGGCAGCAAAAACTAGGCTTATATTAATCATATTCATGATTCTCATCATTAATCTGCTTGCATCACATTGATCTTTGATATTTATTTTGTTTTTTTTTATTTTCACCTAAATTATTTTATTTACATTAATTTGTTTTCTTTTCAATGAACTACCCTCATGTACAAATGAAATCATTCTGTTTTTCCATTCTGGCTAAATTTGAGGTGGTAAATTATTCCTGTACAAAGTCTGCAGTGTTTGTTTTGTATTTTTAAATAAAGCTTTTCTCATGTAATCTTGTTTGAATCTGAAGTCTTGTTTGGCGTTACATCAAAAAAGAAACTCATAAAAACACATCTCACTCCCTTTCATCATTTATTTCCTAAGAGAACAGATTGTCAAGAAAACCAACTGTACAGGTAGTTAAAATATTAGAGTATATACACATCACTTCCTTCATCCACAGCTAAAAGGCAGCAACCATTGGCCACAAGTCATACTCTCATAATGCTGCCTTCTAACTGTTGTTTAACAGAGGACTTGTATGGCTAATTTATAGACAAAACAAGTCCATTTAATTTTGTCTACAAAAAGTGAATAGAAGAACTCTGAATCGCATAACATACATAGTTACATTTTGAAGTCTAAGTTTGATATTTGCAAAATACGTTCAAATGAACAACTGAGTTTAGAAAGTTAGATTAGCAAATACATCAAGGAACATTGGAAACATCTGTATCCAGTCAAAACAAGGCGTGCAAAAGACAGGGCTTTAAAAGACTTAAGTTATGTTAGAAAGCACTGACGATAACTCACTTTGGTAACAAGTAGTTAATAAACATTTCAATAGCTTTGCATGATACTTAACTAAATACATTTCATCTTGGACTCTTTACAAACCATTTAGGCAAACCATTAAAGAGGTGAACAAAACACCCTTGAAAAGGTTAAACAGTGGAGAACTAAAGACCATAATTTAACATTAACAAATTAACAGTAACACTTGTGCCACTATACACTTAAGATGTCACAGGTTAAAGCTTTAACCAACTAAACAATGGCCGAATACACATAATTTGCAATTCAATTACGAGATGATGGTGGAGACTCGTCTTTTTGCATCAGAGCTCACACTTTTTGAAGGCCTGGTGTGAAAATTAATGAACCTCCAAAAGAAGCGGGGGCAGTGCTCGGTCCCCCACTATATCCGTGTGGCATGATTGATACAAAGGTTTCAAAGAGCCACAGACAACAGTTTGAAGTGTGATCTCCAAAGCCAGGGCATCTTTGAGAGCTGGTTCAATTCGTCCTGAGACCCAGCAGATTGCTGCAAAATATGAATGAGCAAATACTTCAATCGACCAGATGCAAGAACGACTCCCTAAAGTGTCAGTCCCTTATTCATCTTAATGGCTCCCCGTGCCTCATGTTGATCAGCCGTGCCTCAGAATGGTTCGGAGAAGAGAAAGGGGACTCTTCTCTACAGGGCAGGATCATCCACCACTACAGGATAAGCTCTGGGAAAAAATAAGGTAAAACAAAACAACCCCTATCTACTTTCATTCCTTGTCCAGATCCCTTTTATGAGCTCTCTTTTTAAAAATCATGAGCTGATTTACACGATGTGTCTCCTCATTAAAGTTAGAAAGAGTCAAATTAGTTTCGGATTAAATAAATAGAAAGATCAGGGCAGATGGGGCACTAGAACTCATCATCCGTGTCGATCAGCATCACTTTGTCAGATTTCTTAGAACTCTTGGAGGTGCTGATCCCTGGTTTGCCATTCATGTTGGGTTGCACCACTTCCTGGGTGGACTGCTGGGTGTACTGTTGGTAGGCCGGGGAGAAGTTGTGGATTGCGTCCTGAACCATGTCTCCGGGGTTAATGGTCTCCTTCAGGCCACTGGATATGCTGTGCATAGGTGCTACATTCTCTACAAAACAAAACAATAAATCAGTGTCAAATATCATACAACATTGTAGATGACATCCGAGACTTAAAATGAGCAAATGCGAATGTTACTTTTAGAACTTAGGACATGAAACTCGAGGAAGATGTAACCAAAACACTCTACAAAGGAAATAAGAGGCACTTTCGCACAGTCTCATCATTAAAGCACATGACATCACAACTATATATTGAGGTCAACATTTGAGCCCTTTTCTAATCTAGAGATCTTTATTCCCATGGGACTAACACATGATCCGCAAGACTGAGAGCATATTTATGGGCGCAGAAAGCAGGGGAAAGAAATTACTTGTGGGACTCCCGCAAAACAAATAATTACTTAAATGTATTTTGTTGAATATACTTATCTATTTAATAATAAAAATAAACGTCACAGGGTTGGATATTCTCAATGTTTTTCAACTGTAGGTAACAGCGAAGGAAAGCATCCTTTTGTCTGATAAAACAAATGCAACAAGCGGAGTTCTGAAGTGTTGTGTGTGAGGAGGAACTGGGAAAAAAATAGCCTATGGCTCCTGAGTGAGACAGAATCTTATGTGAATACAAATCTGCATAGAGCTCTACCTGCAGGCTTTTGCAGGAGGGAGCTGGACAAAACAGAAAAGACTTAATGGACCCAATGTAGACAAAAACATACTTCGAGAGAACATTCAGCTTGATGAACACTAAACAACATGCCCACGTTGACTTAAAGCATAACAGTCATATCTCACATTTTTTAGGTATTTTGTTTGTCTAGATTACACATTCCGTTAACAGGCAGTGACATTTCGACACAATGCAATCTTGCTATTATCCTCACTCTTGTGAGCGCCTCAGCACAGGCACCGCCAAGGTCCAACCCAGCTGTTTGCAAAATAGAAACCGGGATGAAAACACTAGCAGTGCACTGCTCCACTGATGTTGTTGCCAAATCACTCTTCTGCTTCATTTATCTACGACAGGCTGGAGAAGCCAGGAAAGAAATTCACAATCCCACAGTTCCCAGATTTGTCTCAGCTGTGGATGTATTAAATGAGGTTACAGAGAGAACAGCCTTATACACTGCAATATGATGAGTTCCAGCTAACTGCATCTTGCCTTGTGGCTGATGGATGAGCGCTTGCACACAGGTGACGGTAGGCTGCCACTAGAGGGGTGAAAGTTTCGTACCTCCTGCTTAAGAAATACTTGAACTGTCTATGTTGCTCTCCAGTGGCCAGCCTGAGAACTGTACTGTGGATGTTTTGGGACCTGGCCCAATTGAGGTGAAAACTCTGGATCAGCAATGTGTCCTGAGATACTTCACAGCTGTTCCGCTAGGGAGAAAAGGCCATCCTGGAAGGTTTCTCTACCTAACAGGCTTCATGACAGTCGAGAACTTTTATTAACAGTGAAAGGTTATGAAACCAACAGTGACTTCACCCTTTGAGCTCAGTGTTAAACTATGGTTAAAAACACAAGACCAAGACGTATGTGAGGGGCGAGGGGTTCTGAACACATTTGTAGGTTTTCTCCTACAACGGTTAAGCAGAATTCTGCTATACGCCCACTGTGAAAGAAGACCTCGTGCTTAGAATATTAACATTCAAACCGACACAAGGCTTGAAACATGCATATCTGACTGACAGTCGAGTTATATTTCATGGAGGCCTCTTGAAGTCAGAACACAAATCTAATGCAGCTTTTAACATTCAGCAGCAGAACTGACATTGCAGCTTAAATTGGTGGAAATTGAAACTATTCTTCACCACCTTGAAAAGCACAAGCGACAGAATGACTAATCCATTAAGTGTGGAGAAGCTTTTGTAGCTTTAAGGATATGATCAGAATGATATCCTACTAGCATACTGCTTTCTGCACAGTGCATACTGTATACTGCCTGCTATTAAGTAACAGTAAATAATTCAGCGTCAACTGATTGACATTCCAATATAGTAGGTGGCAGTATTGCACTCCCCAGTCTGCAGGAAGTGCCGATCAACAGTAAGCTTTTTTTGTACATCTTTTGGTTACAAATTGTCTCTCCACCCACTACACTCGCATTGAGAGCGATTCATTATGAAAAAAAAAAAAGAACACAAAATACATGTAAAGATGAATTTGACCGACAGCATCATTTTCTTCAAAATTGCTACAGTTATCATGATAATATCATTATGGGGAATACTTTTTGCCACAATGATCATGTAGTACAAATCTGATAGTGACAGCCCTACAGCGGACAAGCAACATGAACGTGAATGACAGAATTGTAATTTTTGGTTATCATGGCTTGTCATTCAACCTCATTATGCTGCAAGTTAAATTCACAAGAAAGTTTTACAGCAAAAAAAAAAACAGCCACTTAAGATTTCGTTTTCAAAATTTTCAAGTGAAATGGCATCATTCGACATGCCACAGGTCTAAGTTTGTCAGTACACAGGAGTTATTTTGATGAGCTGTATATTGCTGTTATGAGTGGAGCTTTTCAGCAGTCCTCTGAACTGTGAGTCATAACCCTCCTGAGGAAGAAAATTTCCAGTTGCCTCATAAAGGCTTTCTGTTTCTAAGATCCTCTAAACTTTCCTTTAAACAAGTTAAAAAGTTCAGTTTTTCCGAAGTGTCAGATTCCAAGCTTCTAACCTGGTGTTTCACTCTTCTTCTCCCGATACACACTGGAGGTGAAGGCGTAGCGGAGGGCGATGGCAGCGAAGAACATTTCGATGCAGATGATGAAGTTCTGCCAACCAGCTGCCACTGTACCAGCACCAACCTCATGATCATCAATGACCAGAGCTTCTGGGATCACACCACAACGCTCCAGAATGGCCAATACCATACCTGAGAAAAAGACAACCAAAGAAAAAAATGTGCATAGGGCAGTGGTTCTCAAACTTTTTGACTCCCACTAGCTACATTTCCATCCAAAGTTGCATATTTAACCTATGCGCAAAATAGGAATATCGTATAAAACATTTTAGCATTGTTTCATTCCATGGGTTCAAGACAACAAAATCGTCACTTCCTGGGAAATTGGTGCAAAATATCTGTAATAAAAAAAAAAAAAAAGGAAGTTGCTGTAATCGGGGAAGCCACAGTGGCTCTTTTTTCCTACATCATAAATGACTTGCGTCTCAGACTGCGCAGATGAAATGCAATAAACTCGGTCATGTTCTCTTGCGTTCGGATGCTGGTGATTGGGAACACAATCATGCGAGACGCTTCTGTGAAGGAATTCAACCAAATCATCCTGATGACAGACTTTGGCTCAGGCATTTCAGAATGATCAAACCAGCATTTGAGATGATGTGCAATGGAATTGGGTAAAGACTAGACAGTCGAAATTGCTCCACTGGTTAGTGTAGTTATCTAATCATAGCCATTGTTGAGGTAAAAGTCGCACGAGTGGTTGCTGCGCATCGAGGGATTTATTCGCTAAATGCATTCCCATCATAGTTTATGCATATGTCATCTTACCGGATAAAAAATAAATAAATAAATAAATAAATATATATGTATATATGTATCGGTCTCAATTGGCCACTTAAGTTTTTTTATGCACAGTTTTTTTTTTTATTTATGCACAATTTGGTGTATCCATCCATTGATTTTTTTTATACAACATCCCAAAATGTGCATAAAAATAGTTGGATGGAATCATAGCTACTGTCCACAACAAAATGCAAAGGCCCAATGCCTCTTCTAGTTGTTCATTATTTACTAGATAAAAGGATACATTTTTTCTACTCAATTTCTACCCAATAAAATATTTTTTTTGCCATCAATAGAAAAACATTAAATATCCTCAATGATTCACAAGATGTGATTCATTAATAAGACTTTTCCAGGTCTAGAAATCTCAATTTTATAACTCAATGAAAAAAATTGTTGAGGTGATGATTTAAAATAAGAAATATCAAAAAAAATTTGTTGTTGTTTTAATGCTCATTTTATTTTTACAAATGTACAAAGTACATTTTGACAAACAGGTTTCCATGTTGAGATCACATGACCAACTGAATACTATTATTCAAAACTTTTGGTATTTGGTTACCAAAAGTGCCAATGAACAGCTTGAGATGAATACTTAACATATAAAATAAGAATGCAGAGTAACCCACCTTGCCAGAACGAGAGGAAGATGACGGATTTTATGGTGAGGAATTTGAGCACAGGCTCAAAAGGTCTCAGAAGGTCACTGGTGGCAAAGTAGAAGAGGAAGAGGGCATAGAGAGCCAAACTGACAGAGATGTTGTAGATGATGGTGATGTAAAGGTAACCTCCGGTTACACTATATGAAGAGAAACATCACATTGCGTGAAGCACAGCTCATTTAAAAAGGCAGATGTTGTGTTATTAAGGGATGTCAATACAAGATAAAATGAAATGACAGGATGGCTCACTTAAAATCTCCATCGTGATATTTTCCAAAAGCCTGCAGAAGAATGGTGATGACAGCCATGATGGGCTTGATGACACAGAACTGAAGCGTGGCCTAGATGATGACATTAGCAACAGAAGTCAATGAGTAATGGTGATGGTTTGGTTTTTACGCCTTTTCTATTTAGTCAGCATTGGCCTCTAATACAGTTTGAGTGATAGAGAACTTCCAGTCCTCATTATTTTCAAAGGCATGGTAATGTTACATGCTTATTTTTGACAGGAAGTGCTTATTTCTTACATAATCAACACAATGTTTGACATGACTGACAAATCCACTCATTGAAAATGACACAAAAGGAAAATTTTCCCCCAATCTCACTACATGCAAGTCGAAATCGACTGCTTGAACCATCAACGTAGAATTCAAGTTTTAAATCGAAGCAGACTATGTGAAAAGCCGTTAAAGCACGCTCTGTCTCCGCTACAGTCTGGTATATATCGCAAGGTGATGCTTTGAAAATCCTACATGTAGGTGTCTGGTCAGACAGATTTATGTGTTTTGAAATTCCACTATTTTAAAAAGTTCCATTCACATTCTTTTCAGTTTTTGGGGGGGATGGGGCTCTCAAATCCAATTTCCATCAGTATTAATCTCAAAGTGTGAGCGAGTTCCTCAGCTGCCACACAGACGGTTTCAGACTGGTGGCAATAGCTATTTTTTGTGCTTATTATCGAGCTACTTGCACCTGCTTCCTACTGTTTTTAATCCTACATTAACCACTGGAGCTCCTGAGGAAAGACAATGTTACAAAGATAACAGCTGCTACTTCAAGACAATTCAGGTAGAAAAGGTAGATAAAGGTTCAGGAGACTCTCTTATTAACATTCACGCTATTTACACGTCGCTGTTTGTCCGTACAAAACAGAATGGGATATGAGACATACAGTGGGGTCCAAAAGTATGAAACCACACTGAAAATCTGAGATGTAAAATCTGTAATTAAGAAATGCTATTAAAAAAAAATGTTGAAGGAAGTGTCATTTGGGTTTTATAGAAAAACAGAAACAAACCTGCTTGCAGAATCTCAGGAAGCCAATGGAGTAACTAATTCCTACCAAACAGCATGTCCCATATAGGCAACTGGACCTTTCAAAGACAAATAAAGAGGAACATGTGAAAATGTAATGCTATTCTTGAGGGTAGTTTGACGAATTGATCTCTTAAGACACAGGCAGGCACAAAATTATTTTGCACAAAAAAAAATAGAAAATGTTGTCAGAACATGGTGGCCATGTGGGCGATGACAACAAAATTTTAAATGAAGATGGCAGCTACCATACTTCCAGAGGAGCTTCATGAGGGGTTTAATTATGTCCAGTGCATTTTAATCAACATTCTGCCCACATTTTCCACCATCTTGGAGTCTTCAAGCAAAAGTCTTCTCCAAGCACTTCGCAATGGATTGTGGGATTAGAATTTTGCTGCATAATTTAAGGGTTAGTTCACCAAAAAATAAAAATCATTATTTACTCACCCTCATGTCCTTCCAAACCCGTAAGACTTTCATTAAATCTTCAGAACACAAATTAAGATTTTTTTTTTAAATAAAATCTGAGCGATTTCTGTCCCTCCATTGGCAGCTACGCAAAACTACCACTTTGACGCTTCAAAGTGTTAATAAAGAGAAAACTAATCCATATGAATTGAGTGGTTTAGTCAAAGTTTTCTGAAAAGATGCAATCGCTTTATACGCTGAACAGATTTCCACCGAAATTACCCTAAACAATTTGTCCCAGGAACTTTTTCCCCCCAGACCTGTTGCTGTCTGTTTCCATCGTGGTCTAAAGCCCAAGTCCCACCCCTGAAAGTTCCTGAACTTTGAAAAAGTACTACCTCGCAAGTAGGGACTTTCTGAGGGGGAAATTTGTCCATTTCCTGCGATGCACATATAAACATTCATCAATGCACACATCAGTTATGCTAAGTGTAAGTTCAAATCATGCTTACTTGACAACAGTGAGGTTCATTCTCGTGGTACGCAGCATGTTTGAGCTTCTGCAAGAACCAATGAGGTTCGTTCTCGCACGTGTCAATCAGGTTCAGTTGAGCTTCTGTTTATGTTCGCTGATCAATGTTTATATGTGAATAAAAGCCTAAATTCAATCTGTTCATCATATAAAGCAATCGAGTCTCTTCAGAAAATTTTGACTAACCACTCAATTCATATGGATTAGTTTTACGATCTCTTAATGAACTTTTTGAAGCGTCGATAGTTGCGTAGCAGTCCATGGAGGAACAGAAATCGATCATATTTTATTAAAAATAACTTCATTTGTGCTTCGAAGATGAACGGAAGTCTTGCAGATTTGGAATAACACACGGGTGAGTAGGTCTTTGCAAAGGGAGTGCACCTACCACACCTTAAAATACTGCTCATTAGCTTTATTCACCTAGCAATTTAGATAGATGGATAGATGGATAGATGGATAGATGGATAGATGGATAGATGGATAGATGGATAGATGGATAGATGGATAGATAGAGACTCACTGAATGGGCTTTCCTCTTATTTCGGACATGATGGCACTTTCTCCCCCAAGGTACTCAAAAGACAGACTCAGGAAGTTGTATATCACAAATGCTAGAAGAATAAAATAAAAAAAATCATACATGAGAGCCTAACTTAATTAGCAGTGAAAGCTTTAAATAAACATAAATAACATGTTTGACATGACAGAACATCACTTTGTTGAAAAAAATAAAAAATAAAAAAAACACGTCAAGATTGAGGCGGAGTTTGTGTCCAGGAAATCCATCTTAATCGGAGAGGTCTATTTAAAGACAGATTAGATGGTCAGATCTCATTATCTCTCAATGTGTACAACTTACTTGTGGTAAGATTTTTCTGATGGTCTAGGTCCAAGACTTAACATATTTGAACTTACAATTATATTCATATTATAATATAGGTATTAGATTATATTATATTATATGCATTTACTTTATTCAGAAAGGATGCATTAAAGTGACAGTAAAGAGATTTACATTGTTACAGCAGATTTCTATTCATCAAAATGAGAACTGTTTCACCAAATCAGCATATTAGATTTATTTCTGTAGGGTCTTTGTATTTTTGATCAAATAAATCTTACCTACCCTAGTAAAGAATAAAACAATCACTTTGAACTTCAAAACTGAATGGAATATGGTTTAAGTGAAACAAATGCCCACAATAGAATTTTCCCATGTAACTTAATAGAAGAAAAAAACAAAACAAAAAAAACAACAACTTTAAATCGTCATTGTCTAGGAGTAGTAGTAGGATAGGCATGAAAAGATGATAACAGAGACATGTGGCTAGCCTCTTTTCTGACTGAGCCATGTCCAACAGGTTTGTTCAGTTACAATGAACATGTATCTATTTCCCCTCTATGAAACCTGCAACCCTATGCCTGTAAAACAGGCTCTCCTCCCTCACTGCAGGCCAGATTTACAAACAACAGCACACGTCATTCCACCAGCGTTATATTTGGGCTGAATAACATTACACCGATGAGGCATGAGAGGATGTAAGGGCAGAGAGCAGCTCAGATTTACTGTACCTTCATAGCAGTCACGAACAGAGTCGAAATACACATAATACTGGTCATTACTGATGAACAGCAGGCTGAGCCAGGAGTCGAAAGCATAGATAGGGACAATGAAGAGGATGCGGATGATGTAGCGCTGCTCATTTGGCACCGTGTATGACCTCAGGTGCAAGTATATCTACAGAGACAAAAACTGTTAAGGAAGACAAGAAGTGCTCATGCTTGACAACAAAATAAAGAATACGTCTGACTTAAAGGGCACCTATTATGCAAAATTAACTTTTACATTGTGTTTGAACATAAATGTGTGTTGGCAATGTGTGTACACAACCACCCTATAATGGTAAAAATCCACACACTTTTTTTAATCCCCATAAATCATAAGCAATGTCTCAGAACAAGCCGTTTGCAGATTCTGGGCAATGTAACGTCACATTTTACAGGCCCCGCCCACAGGTGTTGATGGACACTGCTGTATTAGCATAGACCCCGCCCTCAGTGAGCTGTACATACACAGTCAGCCATGTTTATCTCCTCGCCAGATTAACAGCAGCATTCAAGTAAGAAATGTGTTCTTAATAAAGCTACTAAAGTTCATTCAGTCAAGAGCAGTGAGTGATTTTCTGTTTTTCTTTTGTTGTTTGATTCATATTAACAGCATATATTGCAGTAGGTACTGTACATTACACTGCTTTCACTTTAATACACAGATCTAATATACAAATGGGATTTCTGTACTTGCTGCATAAGTGCATAGACATAGCCAACTGTTTTCACGTGAACTGTGCGTTTCTGACATAACCTTGTGTGCA
Organism: Rhinogobio ventralis; assembly: GCA_039654625.1. NCBI lineage: Eukaryota > Metazoa > Chordata > Actinopteri > Cypriniformes > Gobionidae > Rhinogobio > Rhinogobio ventralis. The sequence continues at coordinate 17,994,808 of CM077196.1, forward strand.
TTAGACTAGTTCTCTTTAATGTGTTATTGCGATTCAACTGTCAAGTTTAACACTCACAGACACCGACCTCCGGCTCTGTGCGCGCATGCGTCGGGGATTTGTGTTCAAGTTGAGCGCGATATGGCTTTAAATCACATGCAGATGATAATATTTCATGATGATGAAGAACTGCAATGTCACATGAGCGTGTCTGCGATAAGAGATGATCATCAAAACCAAACAGATGTTTGTATCACGTTTCAGTTTTCATTGGCGTGTTCACGAGCTGTGAAGGCTCCGCCCTCTGGGGTGGGAAGCAGCAGCTCATTTGCATTTAAAGGAGACACACAAAACAGCTCATTTTTCTCAAACCCAAAAATTGCCATTTTCAAAATGGTATATTAAACGATCGGTTAGGAATTTTGATCTGAAACTTCACAGACACACTCTGGGGACACCTGAGACTTATATTACATCTTGTAAAAAGGGGCATAATAGGTGCCCTTTAAAATGGCAAAAACAGTGAAATGCAAACGATTAAACTGCACTGGAGCAACGCTGCAGAGCAGATCAAAAAGTGGCAAGAGAACAAGTGAAGTGTCTATCAGCAGACACTGCTTTAGTAACAGGTATGAGAAAAGTGAGCTGGGCAAATAGGAACTTGTATGCGTTAATACCAGCGTCGTTGAATAACAGTAAACCGATAACTGTAAAAGTCTATAACGGTTTATGGCGGCTAACAGAACTAACCAAACAAAGCAAAGCAATGTTTAACCACACTAATGCTGACCGGATATTAAACTACACACTTCAAAGTGAAAAATGTTGAACATCAAAAAAAAATGTAGTAGCTTCAAACTGTCGTCATCTTTTTTTTCTTTTTTACGACAAGTGGCAACCAAGCAATGGATTAATTATGTTTATAGTTTATGTAGTAGAAACATGATATTTCAGTTTTATAATTAAACGATTTTATACATTATTATTATTATGTGCATATCATCTCATTATTATAGTTTTTATTTTTCTATATTTTCTGTTTTCATTTTAAAGTTTTAGTAAGTTTGTTGTGCGTTGTCATCACTTTAAGTTGCTTTTAAATGTCTATTTTTTTTATAAAATTTTATTTCAGTTTTAGTTTTAACTTATTTTAGTACATTAAGTTAAACAAAATGAAAAAAAGCCTTGGCAATTAGATGAAATGAAATAAGTGCAAGTTGTTTTATACATTTTATTTTTAAAGTAACAATTTTTTAATATATAGTTTAAGTTTGTTAACTATAATAACCCTGCTCTAAACCATTTAGGGGTAAATAACGCTGTCCTGTTAAAAGGTACTGCTCGAGTGAAAAGCGGTTTACAAAAAACACTTCTAGAGCGTAATATAGTAATGTAGTTTATTAGCCTAAATTTATGCTCTTTTAAAGTTTCCAAGCTACACAGCAACGTAGCACAGAATAAAATGTAATGTCTGGCCTTGGAAAATTTATATCTTCACTGTTTATTTAAATAATAAGTTATTTCATGGTTTTGTGATCATACTGTGAGGTTGTGATTAAAGTCCACTGTTGAAATTTGTGATAACGCAATGAAACAGGCCAAATTGTGCAGACATAATTCTTGGACAGGCTGCCATACAAAGAAATTACAAACACAAAATCAAAAAAATATTAATTATTGATTAGTGATTGTTGTAGTCCATGCATGCTTTTCCTGAGTTTTGTTTTTCTATGCATTGTTTTGTATAGTAAAATAAAACTTGTAGCTTGCATTTTTTCTTAATTTTGTCAGATAAATACATTAGTTTTGTGTTTTGTTCCTTCCTTCATATTTAAAATATAAAATATTTTCCTTATATTTTGATGGTTTAATCAAACTTTTAGGGTCAAATATCCCCTCTGGCCACTACTGTCTGCATATATCGGTAATATAGCTTTAAAGTTCGGCCCTACCGTTTTTATAATCTACATTTGAAAAAAATACTATGGAGTTTGTGATGCCTGTGCATGTCCTTAAAGTCCCTTTTGAACTTCACAATATTACTAAGGGGGCTCAATATTCGCTGGGCTCTTCAACTCTTGGACACTCAATCATTTGAAATCAGATTATTTGAGTCCTTCATTCCACGGGTGGAGGCTTGATGTATTTGTGGGCTCTCGAAAAAGCAAGGGGAGTTGCTCTCTGAACTGATGTCCTCCATTTCACCTAGCCTGCAGGGGAAATAAGTTCATAGTCTCCATAATGTGGAGCTGACAGTGAGAGAGAGCCGTGCTCACAATAATGGCTCTGGCCATTGACTGTCTGCTGGCTGACGCAGAATTGCAGCCAAAGCTAATTACAACCTGTCTGAAGCAGAGAAGAACTGCTGATGGAGCTGAGAGGCCCCAAAAAACAAGAGGGTTTCACACTCACGAAGTGAATCACAAGGTGTACCACCAACTTTAAGACCATAAAGCTTGTAAAAACTAGAGAGCTGAGAAAAGGCAGACCAAAGAGTGCTGTCGGCGACTTGTCAGTGCCATATAAAACAATTCACTTAAGAGGGGCTGGCCCAGAAGGTGCTTATGTTCTAAATAGCTGGTTTTCAAAGACTCCTTTGATATCCCTGGCACTGATGGGAAAGTTTTACAGGCTAATCAGTAACTTCAGAACAGAGTGTTTTAAGAACGCAATCTAAATTTCTGCCTTTAGTATGCAGAGTGTAAAGAAAGCTCCGCTGGGAGAATATTTTGCAGCGAATCTGAGAACGGCTGTGAAATACTAAAACAATCCTGAGGGCTCCTTTAATCTCCTCAGGATTTACATATGTTGCCTCACGCAACCCTCCGCAGGCGGCAGTTTGCAAAGCCGCGGATGAGGTGGCGGTAGATGAGTCGTTCTGCTGCTAGGCTGAGGGACAAAAACCAGACTGTTTTGACTTGATTATGACTTGAAGAGGAAAACCACTACACAGGGACTCTATAAAGCATCCCAATGTTGTTTGGCCGCTTCAAAACTGTCAGCTTCTCAGAGGTGTTGGCTTTCATATGGCACACAAGATGCTTTGGAGGCAATCAAATCAAAGTCCTCCGGGGACACTGTGAGCGCTGCAATTCAGAGCTGAAGAAATACCTTTCCTGACCTCTGCTCCCCATCAGTACCATCCCAGTAGTTCAATTACATAACAGATGCTTGAGAAGCATATTCTATATTAAATTTCTTCATGGGTCATATAGGCTGCAATGAAAAGGGATTCAAAACATACCAGCAAGAGCAAGGAAATTAGATTTCAGCCTTTCCCGAATCTGAACAATGTCTGCAAATATAATTGGTAATTCGACACACAAGATGGGTATATTCATACTGTGCCGACACTTCACCTGACAATTACTTTTACACAAAACTCATCCACCACCAACTGATTTCATCTTGCCATAGGCAAAACAGTGAACTCATTCATATGCGACAGAAATGGATATTCAGGTATGAAGCACTTTTAGCAGTAATGAACAGGAAAATATAAAGGGCAGGGAAGTACCCGAACAAATTAGAACTGCTCAGCATGTTCATATCTATAAAGAGGTGACCGAACCACAGCAAGAAGACTTATTAAACAGTCTGGTGTCTAAGAAACTGCCCTTATCTCTCTCTTTTACTGATAAAGCTAGTGTAAAGGTTAGTGACTGATGGTCTTTCATCAAACACAAAAGAACTTCTATAAAGGCTGGGCACACAAATATTGCTCTTGCTGTAGTTTCTGCTTTAAACTAGTGAACACATGATGTTTGGACGCACCTACTCACTGTAATCAGACAAATACCACAAAATAGCCATCCTTTGCCCACATTCGCTCAAACTTCATGGTATCAATACACATTAAAAAGTTTGTGGTCGGTACATACAAATTAATTTACACGTTTTTTAAGGGGGGGGGGGGGTCTAATGTCATTTCATGCATTCTGACTTATTTACACAGTTAAAGAGTTGGATTCTCTTGCTAAACATGTCCAAAATTTTAATAAACGAGTTGGACGTATGACAGTATTTCTGTGCCAAATACACTCCTTCAGGATTTGAATCAGTTTCGGAAAGTTTTTTTTCCCCAAGTATGATCCTGTATCATTTTTTTTTAGGATTCTTTGAACAGAAAGTTCAAAAGAACAGTATTTATCTGAAATAGAAAGCTTTTGTAACATTGTACTACCGTTCAAAAGTTTTGAATCAATTTGTTTTTATTTTTTTGAGAGAACTTAAAGAAATTAATACATGTATTCAGCAAGGTTGCATTAAATTGATCAGAAGTATCAGTAAAGACTTTTATAATGTTACAAAATATTTATATTCCAAATAAATGCTTTTCTTTTGAACTTTTATTACACTAAAATATTAAACGGCACAACTGTTTTCCACATTGATAGTAATAATAAATGTTTCTTGAGCAGCAAGTCGGCATATTAGAATGATTCCTGAAGGATCATGTGATTCTAAAGACTGGAGTAATGATGCTGAACATTAAGCTTTGAATCACAGAAATAAATAACTTTTTTCTATTTGAATATACACTTACCTAAAGGATTATTATTAGGAACACCATACTAATACTGTGTTTGACCCCCTTTCGCCTTCAGAACTGCCTTAATTCTACGTGGCATTGATTCAACAAGGTGCTGAAAGCATTCTTTAGAAATGTTGGCCCATATTGATAGGATAGCATCTTGCAGTTGATGGAGATTTGTGGGATGCACATCCAGGGCACGAAGCTCCCGTTCCACCACATCCCAAAGATGCTCTATTGGGTTGAGATCTGGTGACTGTGGGGGCCATTTTAGTACAGTGAACTCATTGTCATGTTCAAGAAACCAATTTGAAATGATTCGGGCTTTGTGACATGGTGCATTATCCTGCTGGAAGTAGCCATCAGAGGATGGGTACATGGTGGTCATAAAGGGATGGACATGGTCAGAAACAATGCTCAGGTAGGCCGTGGCATTTAAACGATGCCCAATTGGCACTAAAGGGCCTAAAGTGTGCCAAGAAAACATCCCCCACACCATTACACCACCACCACCAGCCTGCACAGTGGTAACAAGGCATGATGGATCCATGTTCTCATTCTGTTTACGCCAAATTCTGACTCTACCATCTGAATGTCTCAACAGAAATCGAGACTCATCAGACCAGGCAACATTTTTCCAGTCTTCAACCGTCCAATTTTGGTGAGCTCGTGCAAATTGTAGCCTCTTTTTCCTTTTTGTAGTGGAGATGAGTGGTACCCGGTGGGGTCTTCTGCTGTTGTAGCCCATCCGCCTCAAGGTTGTGCGTGTTGTGGCTTCACAAATGCTTTGCTGCATACCTCGGTTGTAACAGGTGGTTATTTCAGTCAAAGTTGTTCTTCTATCAGCTTGAATCAGTCGGCCCATTCTCCTCTGACCTCTAGCATCAACAAAGCATTTTCGCCCACAGGATTGCCGCATACTGGATGTTTTTCCCTTTTCACACCATTCTTTGTAAACTCTAGCATGAAAATCCCAGTAACTGAGCAGATTGTGAAATACTAAGACCGGCCCGTCTGGCACCAACAACAATGCCACGCTCAAAATTGCTTAAATCACCTTTCTTTCCCATTCTGACATTCAGTTTGGAGTTCAGGAGATTGTCTTGACCAGGACCACACCCCTAAATGCATTGAAGCAACTGCCATGTGATTGGTTGATTAGATAATTGAACAGGTGTTCCTAATAATCCTTTAAGTGAGTGCATTTTAAAATGCAATTTAAAATGGTAAAAATCTCACAATAATACTGCTTTTGCTGTATTTTGGATCAAATAAATGCCCCGGGATCAGACAGAATGCGTTTTTCACCGCACCGTACTGCCTTTTTTGGTTGACGTTTCGTAACACTGCTATTTAGAAAATAGCAGTGTTACAGGGTTTTTTTTATGTTGCCAGGCACAAACAGCGCGCATAACGCTCACTGCCAACAGAAAACTATTTAAAAAAAGGTGTAAAAAACACATTCTGTCTGATCGGGGCTTCAGTGAGCAGAAGAGACTTCTTTAAAAACATTTTAAAATCTTACCGTTCTCAAACTTTTGACTGGTTATTTATTTATTTATATTTTTTAAAATCTAAACTATAATCCAAACTACATTGGCCAACTTTAAAACACCAACGACCACTTGAAATACTGCCAGGCAAACCCCCCCCAACAAACACACACACACTCACACACACAGATATTTAAACATAAGCTTGAGGAAGATCTTGTCATAGAGACAACTTTTCCTTCAAAAAAAAAAGTTCCTGTTGAGATCTAAAGTGCACATTACAGATGGCACATCAGGGCACATGTATTACTGGTTACGGTATCCTCGCACTATAGCCATATTTCTGTGTTTACACAGCACTCTTATCAGCTCTGGGAACAGGCACCACTCCACTCTGAAGTTAACTTTCATTGGTCAAGGACAGCTAACAGCACTCTAAATGGATCATTAGAGCAAAGAAAACATGGATGACTGTTCAGAACAAACAGACAGGTATTTATTGATCTCTGATGATCGATAAGCACCGGAGGCAGGGATTGGAGGGTTAGTTATTGCTGTAGTTTTTAATGACTGTGTAACAGAAATGAACCTTATAACATAGTATTATCTAGATCTGCAGATGATAATGAGCCTGTGGTCAGGTAAGAGGGAGGAGACAGCGTGGAACAGCTTGTGTTTTCCCCACCTAGGTTTTTTTGCTTTTATTTGCCTGTGCTCTGAATGAACCACAGCTTTTAGTGCCTCCATCTCTCCCCAGACCGCAATACCACTCCATTTAATGCTGAGATTTCCTCATCACCTCATGGCCCATATTGGCTAGTGGCTACGCCTCATACTGGTTTAAAAGCAGCAGTGATGCCTTTCTGTTGCTAAATTAGCAGCTCCACTGCATCAGAAATTGAGCTGGACATGTGAGTGCCTGGCTGTATAAGGATTTTTATGAATTACTTTTTGTTCATTTGTACATTTTGGTTCTGTATATTAGCCTACCTGATGACAGGTGATGATGAGTGCAGACCAAACAAAAATGCCTGACAAGGCTTGAGCAGTGGGGGTGTTGAGGAAGATCTTGTCGTCCCCCACTACTTCAGTTCCATTACTTGACCTGATCACAGTCAAGTTAGACATGTCAGTTATATTTGACAGCAATGAGTATGACGACAAAGGGACTGAATTATCCATGTTTTTATCTGAACCCGCTAACAGAGTGCTGAAAGTAGATGTAGTAGACTCATTCATCTGTAGAAAAAAAGAAAAGAAAATTTAATTAAAACCCAAATGATATTAGATTAGTTATAAATATTTATATCTTTCATTTACACCTTCCTCATAAACTACTGTTCAAAAGTTTACGGTTAGTAAGATTTCATTTATTTTTAAAAATTAATTAAGTTTCTAATGCTTGCTCACCAAGGCTGCATTTATTTGATCACAAATACAGTAAAATACCATTCAGAATATTTTAAAATGTAATTTATTCCCATAATGAGAAGGCTGAATTTACTGCAGTCTTCAGTGTCACATGATCCTTCAGAAATCATTCTAATATGCTGATTCGATGCTCAAGAAACATTTCTTATTATCAATGTTGAAAACGATTAAAAACAATAAACAGTGACACTTCTATTTCACTTTCAAACGAACAGCATTTAATTGTTTTTTTTAACATTATAAATGTTTATACAGTCACTTTAAATCAATTTACTGCATTCTTGCTGAATAAAAGTATTCATTTCTATTATTACTGACTGTATTATCCTTAAATCTCAGTAATGAAATAACTCATCTATATCTATAGATTGTACCATTTATATTCCAAAGACAAATACGTGATATGTAGGGTATAGTTCATTTAACAAACATTTACCATGGAAACCATGATTACTAATATTTTCTCAATATTAGTACTCAAATGTACCTTTGTAAGTACAGTTAGCGTCATCAAAAGAAAGAAAGCGTCTTTCGTTTTTTTTGAAGGTCTCATTTTATTTTACTATCAATTTATTACGGTTTAGTAGTATTTTGAGTATTTTTTTAACTAAAAGATAAGAGAGAAGTTGTCTATCAATCATTTAAACCAAACCTATTATTGTAACAGAAGGCAAGACGAGTTTATAGATATTTATGAAACACTTACCCTGATACTGTCAACACCTGTGAGAGTTCAGTGCGAGCAAACTCAAATCCCTTTATCAAACGTCACTTAACTCTGAACATCGCAGTGGGACTAAAATAATAAATTATTTGCATACATCAGTGCTTACAGAAAGATCCATATACGACATGTAGCCATAGGTAGACACGGCCCGTGCGACGACACCGATGAGTCAAGCGCGCACTTCCTCGTTTAACTATTGACAGGTCTGATGAAAGTCAGTCAGCTCGGTGAAAACAGCCGGGACGGGAATCGAATCGATTGTGATAGAAAACCCCGAAGCAAAGAAAAGAATACACGATTATTTTCATAAAGGCTTTTCCCAATTCCACGCCAACAAGCTCGTTGTTCCGTCTCAGCAGGTGTACGTACTTCGCAAACGAACAGCACACCCAGGTCATGTGACCTTGCGACTTCAGTTTTTGGTCACGTGACATGACAGGCAGCGATGAGCACCTGTTGATCAAAGTGTAGCCTATTCCTACTGCACACCTGCGATCTCAGTTAATAAACTTAAATGTCTTATAGACCTCAATAAATAAACAAGTACCTTAAAATATATATGACATAACTGTGAATACTAATAAGATTGGATCCATTCAGGTAAACTAGGGCACTGTGGGACATAAAATGGGCCCAGATCACCTTACCCATCCTTTTAAGTGTAAATTTCAGCAATGTTTTTGTGTGGGTTCAAAATGCTCCCATACATCACTGATTGGGTAAAAATGTGTGTAGGAATTTTGAAAACACAAGATGCGCATGTTTATAAATTCGTCTAATAAATACAATTAGCATATTTTTCAGAAATGTTTTGTTTTGGGGTCAATTAGACACCAGACATTACAAGAAGCTTGTCACCACATACAATAGTGATTAGTTGTAAAAAAAATAAAATAAAAATAATTTCTTCTCCAGCAGGAATACGGTGCATTCAGGAGGTCAAAATCCCTTTCATTTTGTCCTTTGAGGAATTTTCTAACAATAACTTATAAACCTTTAAAGGCAGACCTTCTGTGAGACAATAGGTTGTTAATCAATGGTGTATGCTTTTGTTAAAGCCATCACACTGCATTATTTCACCTTATTTTTTAAATACTCATGTTTAACAATGGAATTAGATTCTACAGTGAATCTACAATGGAAAAATATTACATTATTTCTGACAAAAGAATCCCCATGAAGCACTGCGAATGGCGTAATTGAGAATGAGTCAACTGCACTGTACGTTTTGCAACTTAAAATATATTGTTTTATACAGTGGTGGCCAAAATTGTTAGAACACTTAGCATTTGGGAATCGTCTTATTGGGCCTAGATTTATTTTCCAATAGAGCAATGACACGAAACATTATAACTATTGCCGGAACTATGGAAGGAATCTGCTGGAACATTTAAAATAATGGACTGGCCCCCTCAAAGTCCGGACCTCAACCCCATCGAGCACATTTGGGGCAAGTTGGAAAATAAACTGGACAGATCTATTGTACATTCAAAGGAAAGCCTTTGGCTTCAGTTGCAGAAGGCATGGGATAACATTAGTGTTGAAGTTATCAGAGGAAATATATTGACACTATGCCAGAGAGATGTGCTGCTGTAATTGCTGCAAAAGGTGGACATGCCAAATATTAAAGTTAAAAGTGGATAAAAACAGTACAACTCACTTCATCTGATATTTGATGGTCAGAGCAACCATCTGCATGATTCATGAACATTATGAAATGAAATCATGTTTTGGAGGCAAAAAAAAAGGTTGATATTTTCAGATCTGTCAGGTGTTCTAATAATTTTGGCCACCACTGCATATAAATAAAATCGACAGCTTTAAATAGATTATTTCTCCATTGTTGTTATATGTCGTTGACAATGCTTCATGGGATTGTCTTTCTCTTATTGAAGACATTAAATAAACAGTCTTGTGTACCTTTGTCTTTTTGTCTGATTTTCAAATATTGTTAGATTCAAATCAAAGTTTGTAATGTTGTGATTCACATTGTAGCTGGTTGGTTTGGCTTATAACTCTTTAAGACTTTAAAAAAAAAAATTCCCTATGGAAAAACACTTCCAGAACCAAGGTCAGTGAAAAATTGGGCAGGCACTGTTCTATCTATAATGGTTTGGCAGACAGTTCATGTAAGGCTAATGGTGCATGTGTTTAGCCAGGTCCCTTTTCAAAGGCATTGGATTAGTGTGAGACATTTAAATACCACCAGAATATTCAAGGTAAAAAAAAATATAACTTTAATCTTTGACAGCTGAAAGACAACCATTATACAGAGGCAAAAAGGAAGGATCTTAAACAGTACTCTGTTTCAACAACACTTAAAGGGTTAGTTCACCCAAAAATGAAAATTAGCCCATGATTTACTCACCCTCAAGTCATCCTAGGTGTATATGACATTCTTCTTATACGAATAAAATCGGAGTTACATTAAAAAAGTCCTGGCTAATCCAAGCATTGTAATGGCAGTGAATTGTTGCCTTGTTTATAAAGTCCATAAAAGTGCATCTATCCATCATATAACTGCTACACATGGCTCCAGGGGGTTAATAAAGTCCTTCTCAAGTGAAGTGGTGCGTTTGTGTAAATTTACGGCGAAAGAGTAACCCTTGACGCATGCGTATTGACGAACGCAGAAGTGCAGAGAATAGAGCAAAACAAAACACTGGTCATGAATTTTTAAAGCGAAATAGCGGAGGATTTCGATATAAGAGAAGAGGGGCTTGAGTTTGTTGCCCAGCACTATCCACGAGAGGCATCAAAGCTTGCGATGCTTCTATACATCGTGTCAGGGGTTACTCTTTTGCTGTAAGTCAAATTGCGTACGGTTTTCTGCCGGAAGTTAGTTATTTTAGTCTATAAGTTTTAAATATGGATATTTTTCTGACACAAACACACCACTTCACTTTAGAAGGCCTTTATTAACCCCCTGGAGCCATGTGGAGCAGTTATATGATGGATAGATGCACTTTTATGGACTTCATAAACGAGGCAACAATTCACTGCCATTATAATGCTTGGATTAGCCAGGACTTTTTTAAATATAACTCCGATTGTATTCGTCTGAAAAAAAAAAAGTCATATACACCTAGGATGACATGACGGTAAGTAAATCATGGGCTAATTTTCATTTTTGGGTGAACTAACCCTTTAAGATTGTCTGCACAGGTATTTTGGGTACGTCTAAATTCACAGAAGCCAAGTTTATTTGTTATAATTGCACAGATACATAATTTGTCCTCATATAGTGTGCTTGCATTTAGTCTCCTGTTTACCAAACTTGACAACTTTTGATCATATCTTTAACAGTTTTCATAGTTTCAGCACTGTTGTCTTTAAGTGAAAGACCCAACAGGACCGGTCGGTTGCCTGATTCCTGCGATGCAAACGTTGTGACATTCTTGGCGTAGACGTGTGTAAGAGGCTGCAAAAGAGACAAAAAGGACAAGGTGAAATACAAACCGGATTTTATCTGCCATACTGATGATACAACAAAAACATACTTTAAAACATACCTCATCCTTTCCCAGCAGTACTCTGGTTGTGAACATGGGTACACTGATGTCACCAGACCTTGTATCAGGTGTTATGGACACAAGTGTCCCAATTTTACCATACTGTGTCAAAACTATAAAAATGTAGTTGCTGAATTCCGTGCAGACAACTTGAGTTGGTATTCCCTTTATTGTTTTTTCCATCTGTCTTGATCGGATGACGGGTTGAGGAGCCATTATTTACTTGGTTACACCTGAAAAAAATGTTTAGCCTAGTTAGAAACATCCAACCAAATAATAGTCAATGACAAAACTCTCACAACTAAAAAAAAGTTAAAGAGAAAGACATAGGAATGATTATTTAAGTAATAAGCAAAAAGAAAAGAAGGAGCATGCTTCGCTCATTCATTCAGCTCTGTATAGCAGAAGCACGAAACTACAGCGACAGTAGGCCGCATGATATCGCTGACGTCTAGCTTGTCAAAAGCGGTGAGGCGACACAGGAAACACCGAGGCTTCAGAGTCTCAAGCGGAGCACTAGCCGTGATATCTGCAATAGCCTTACGGTATTCAAAGACACAATGTAAACTGTTAAAACAAGTATTATATAAGTAACAACGCTCTCTCACCACTAGTGAAATTCGTAAATTATCTTCTTAGGTCGAATGTGAATCCGTTTGCTAACATCCCTCAGGGAACACGGAAAAGCGGATGCGTTTCATCTACGCAATGATGACAAGGTAAAGATGCGAGCAGTTGAGATGAGCTGTGTGGAGGAGACATGGTATGTTGAATTTATTTTGGATTACAGTTTTATGTCACTTAAATATTGTATATAATTACGATTTCTAAAACCACTACTAAAACCAATTTGTACTTTTATCATTGTCATCAAACCTCATTAATGATAAGATGTAGCACGTCAGTATTTGGTTTTAGAGATTATTAATAGCCTACCTTTATTCAGCAAGGAATAATTAATAGATACATTGATCAGAAATATCAGTAAAGATAATGTTACAAAATATTCATATTTCAAATAAATGCTATTCTTTTGAACTTTCATTACGCTAAAATATGAAACGGCACAACAGTTTTCAACATTGATAATAATCATAAATGTTTCTTGAGCATCAAATCAGCATATTAGAATGATTTCTGAAGGATCATGACACTGAAGACTGCAGTAATGATGCTGAAAATTCAGCTTTGCCATCACATTAATAATTAACACCTTAAAATGTATTAAAATAGAAAATATTTTAATATTTAAATATATTAATGTTTTTACTGTATTTCTGAGCATAACAGACTTCTTTTAAACATTTAAACATTTTTTACCAACCACAAACCTTGATCTACTATATAGGCCCAGCTCAAATTGAAAAAAATCTTAGTATTTTCTTTAGTAACATTTCATGTCACTTAGGTGCTTCGTAAACGTTGTACTCATTTTGCCTGTTTATCATGTTTATAATGTTCCATTACCATGAAATTAATAAGAGTAATTTATGAATATGTCTGAGTTGGTGTAACTGTATACACTAAATGCACAATATGCAAAGGAGTCAACATTTTTGCTCAGGGAATTTTAACAGACAAACAAACAGATGTGTAAATCTATTTCAAAATGTTCTGAATTATTCGCTGGCTGCCTCGCCCGTCAGTGGATCTAACGTGGATGTGTCATACTTTTGCTGAGTCTAGTCCATTTGACAGTGTGTGCCATGTTCACTGAGGCTGCTCTTTGTGTTCCAGACTGTAGCTACTCTGGCAGACTTATCCTGAAGCCTTTGAGCTTTACATCTGCCTGAAAGAAGTTGCCATCTTTGCACTTTCGTCACAAGGTTGACTAGAAGTGCCAAGGCGTGCTCTCTCTCTCTCTCTCTCTCTCTCTCTCTCTCTCTCTCTCTCTCTCTCTCTCTCTCTCTCTCAGACCATCTGGATAGAGCAGGTGAATGGAGGATTCATTCTGTGAAATGTCATTTAAAATGTCACTAATTCACATCAACATACTTGCTTGTTTTTAGAATTAAATCTAATGCAGTCAGCCTGTCAGGACTGTTATTGTAGGTCATTTTCAGTTTGTTTTTCATTCTATTTTCGATCTGTTATTGAAACCAATACCAAGCCAGGTGCGCACTTGGGTAAAATGTGTCAGACTTTGCAATACACAATGTAGCCAAATTTGGTCAAAGTCATCCCATTTATAGCTTGTTACACTGTAAAGAAAACCTATTATGCTCCTTTTCAAAAGATGTAATAAGTCTATGGTGTCCACAGATAGTGTTTGTAAAGTTTAAGCTCAAAATACCCCACAGATAATTTATTATAGCTTGTCAAATTTGCCCCTATTTGGGTGTGAGCAAAAAAAAAAACGTTTTTGTGTGTGTCCTTTTAAATGCAAATGAGCTGCTGCTCTCTGCCCCCTTTCCAGAAGAGGGTGAATACTGCAGCAACAACAAAACTGGTTAATGTCAGGCAGCCAAAATGTCAGAAATTGTCAGTAGAGATGTTTAGCCTTACATGTTCGAACCGGAGTCGGACACTGATGGAGAGACTCAGGAAGAAGTTACTTTTAGAATGCAAAATAACGTTTCTAAATGCTTAGTGAATAAATGTATGCAGAGTTAAGTTGATTCAACTCATCGACTAGCATGTACCGTCATGTTAATCTAAAACTTGCAAATTGAATCCAGTGTTGAACTGACCCTCCTTTGTGAAGCAGTCTGCCGTAAAATGATTTGCGTAAATAGGGTTAGGGCTAGGGTCTTCATCACATTTCCTTCATAAATGAAATTCAACCACAGTGTCCTCAGTGGCTTAGATGATGGGAGTCTATGGAGACTCTTATGTTCATTGGTACGTCCAATAACAGAACATTTGTAGTGGGTTTTTTTGGCGCAGACATTGTATATCTCCAGCTGCTACAGCGAGGAAACAGAGATGGCGGACTGTTGCAGCTCACTCAGGGTGGTATCTATGCTAATAGAGCAGATCTTTACCAGTCATGGGCGGGGCTCTTACGTATAAGAGAAGGTGAAAATCTGGAACCGCTCGGTTTGGAAAGACTGTTTACACACACTCTGGACACACATCTGTGCTCAAAATGAATTTTGCATAATAGGTCCCATTCAAGGGGCCATTTAAATGATATTTTCAACCAAAAATTGGAAAACTTTTTATGCGTTTTGGTCATTTATTTACATGATGACGTGTTTTGGGGGCATGAAAATGCAAACTTTTCAAAGCTTTTCAAAGTGCAAGTTTTTGAGAATGATACTGTGATCATCTCCGTGTAAACTACAAAAAAAACTGGAATTTGTAAAAACGGTGACGTCATTCACATCAGCTGAAGAAAAGCTGATAATTAATTATATCAATAAAAAATTCACGATAATTACAAATTAGCTTAGTGAGATTATCAAATCAAAGGCTGGGATTTAGTAATAATAAAATTATTTTGTGATGTGCTTCGTGTTTCAGAGCATTTCAGCATTTCAAAGCATCTCGGTGCTCTGATCTCTGCATTTGGGAAAGCAATGTGCACTAGGGTTTACTTTACTTACATTTACTTACATTATCATACATTTCTACATTTATAGCATTGCACCAGTATTCCACCAAAATAAATGCTTGGCAGTTTGAATGTTTTAAAGTGAAAAATGTAAGAAAATAATGTTAGTATTGCAATGTAAATTGCAATATGATTATAATCACATTTATTTTTTATTTTACAGTGCAATTGTAATTTACAGCAGTAAAAACATTCAATTATAACATTCAATCATCATCATCAATTTTATATGGTACACTATCACAACTAAAGCGAAGTTTGTGTCCACTTTAAAGTCTGACAACAAAGTCAAAATAAAACAATAAAAAAGATTGATTTGTTTACATGCAACCAACTTCAGAGGAGAAGTGTAAACATGCAAATGTGCCAATAAATTATTAAAATATTACCTTAAAATCTCAGGGGATACTTCAAGTAAATATTTTATGTCTAAGCGGTTCCGCCAACAAAAAAAGTTTGGAAACCCCTGCACTAAGCGATCAAAAAACAGATTTTGCCCTGTAATGAAATTCTTTACAACCTTCTTAGCATGGTGTTGTACCTAATGGATATAACAACTAGATCATTTCTAGTTGTTCTGTCATAACACAAAAGGTCTTGAGTGATGATGGTTCCATGATATTTTGCCATCATGTAAAGTGAAACCACCATTAAGTAATCATTCTCAGTCGTTAGCATTAGGTAAAATGGGCATGTATGTTATAAACATGCTCTGAAGTAATTTGCTCTTCAAAGTGCTATAAAGAGACGACAATCAGAAGCTTTATAGGTTTTGTGTGCTCCCGGAAGAAATAAGGAAGGAGCAAGCGAAATGCCGATCATGGTTGATAAAAGGAAGCAACAAGCACATTCATTGTTTATGAACACCTCTCACAGAAGAGGACTATCATTTTAATATCTCTTTAATGTTCTGCTGGAAATATGCATGTCATTTGAGTTCTTTCTGTTCTCGCAGCAGGAAGATAAGTCTGATTGGCTGGTACGTGGGATTTAATTAGAGGTACATTTTATCCTCTGTGTAAGTCCCACAGTTTGCCACATACCTACTCTTTTGTTCAGACTCCCTTTCATTTTAGTTCTGGTTTCTAATGAGAACAGGATTATACAGACATAATGGACATCCATTTTTCAGGTTGGGAGACGCGACTTAAAATGTGATAATTAAGGTTTTTGTTTCTTTCATGTCGTAATTATTCACATTGATTTGACAGGCCATGGGAAACGTCTGAACTCCCTACAGAATTTAAAGGAATAGTTTTAGCCGAAAATGAAAATTTCATGTTGCTGCTAGATATAACTTGTGAGTAAAATAATGACAGAATTGTTTTTTTTTTATTGAACTATCCCTTTAATTTGATCAAAGAAAACTGATGTAGTTGAAGAAGATATATATTGATGTATGTTCTGGACATCTTGATGCGTCTTTCAGTGCAGCTTCCTGTCAGAATGTGTGTTGTCAGATTCAAGGGGTCTGAGTTAGGGCTCAGGGCAAAGCGCAGACCCATATAGCCCTGAAAGAGTGCACTCACCAGGGGTTAATGACAGCTGCCATGGGTCGGTTACCTCACAGAATACTTTCTGCTCCAGTGATATGACAACCCACCCCTGGCAACAGTCATCTGTGTCTGCCCTACACACCTGACACACATGGGGGAATATAGACTGGGGGGGAAAGCCAAAACATTCATAATCAATTTTACTTTGTGATTGATTGATTGATTGATTGATCATAAACATAACTAAATGATTTCTGTGATATTTCATGAACATCTTAAAGGAACACGCCACTTTTTGGAAAATAGGCTAATTTTCCAACTCCCCTAGAGTTAAACAGTTGAGTTTTGCTATTTTCGAATCCATCCAGCCAATCTCCGGGTCTGGCGGTAGCACTTTTAGCATAGCTTAGCATAGATCATTGAATCTGATTAGACTGTTAGCATCTCACTCAAAAAAATGACCAAAGAGTTTTGATATTTTTCCTATTTAAAACCTGACTCTTCTGTAGTTACATTGTGTACTAAGACCGACGGAAAATTAAAAGTTGTGATTTTCTAGGCCGATATGGATAAGAACTATACTCTCATTCCTGCGTAATAATCAAGGAACTTTGCTGCCGTACCATGGGTGCAGCAGCGCCTGAAAATAGGCTAACTTCCCTCAACATAACCAACGTGACAACCTGCTTGCACAGGGAGCGTGCTGGGGACTATTTTCTGGCGCTGCGTAATATCATTGCGCCTGCTACACCCATGGTACGGCAGCAAAGTTCCTTGATTATTACGTATTATTACGCTGTTCAGCTTAGTGAACCAGCATGCAAAGAAAAACGGAAGTGACGAAAGTCAGTCCTAGGCTGAATCTAAAATCGCCCCCTATACACCACTACAAATGGCTGTCCCCTCAAATAATGCCCTATTTGAGGGGACAGCCATTTGTAGTGGTGTCTGAAACCATAGTGGACGTTATCGAGTGCACTTATTTAATCCCACATTACACTGCAATAACGAGTGTACAGCCGATGTACGCTCAACGGCTGTCCAAATTCATTCACTCATTCAAGTGAACTTTATTAGTGGACTAATGTAGAGATAGCGATTGAGGGTTTAGGGGGCGATTTCGGATTCAGCCTTAGCTCTTCCGGTTTCTCATTTCAAAATGTCAAATACAGACTACTGCCACCTGCTGGTATGGAGAGTTATTTCTTCTCACGCAGGCACGTGTATCCTACAAATGATATTTGCTTCCTCAAAATTACACTAAAAAAACTGGCTTTGAAACTATTTTCACTATAATTCACAATAATTTCCACAAATAGTTACAAAGAAACAGCAAGTAACACATTGAATTAAATGTGAAATTTTGAAGTAGAAAGATTGAAAAGATTTTCTTGTAAAATTTTTCAGAGGCTGTGTGATTTTGATTATGAAGACAAATGATGATGATTTTTTTTCACTCTGGAATAATATACACAGAATCATTCACAATAAGACCAGGAATGTGCATTAAAAAAGTAAATAGAGTTGATTTTGATATCCTGTTGACTTTAAATATCCAACAATCATTAGAGTTTCTTCCTTCCTCCTCCTTTCAGTGTTATCGTAAATAGCCTTATGCATATTCATAGGCATCTACGTCACATGAAATACATCATCAGCACTCTTTGAGAGAGGTTGAATGCACCAGTTCATCCACGGCATCGGCGTCTCAGTCGCTTAGCGCCTGATTCATGTTGATCTGTAAGGCTAGATTCATGATGTGAGTGGAAGTCAACAATACATGTAATGAAAATTGCTCTTCTACCATCTGGAGCCCTATGACAGGGGCTCATTCATGAAATAAGTGTACCAACAAAGTCACACGCACACACACACACACACACACACACACACACACACACACACACTTTAGAAAGAAATGCATATGTTCCCCAAGTGACCACTAGAGTGCTGTGCAGCATTACAGATGCTATTCCACAATGTTTGGAGAGTTAAACACACTGACTGTATTAGAATTGTGGCCTTTAAAAAGCAGGCATCACATTATGGATTTCCCATAATGCTCATAGAGTCCCATAAGTATTGAATCACTCTTAACACAATTAATGCCTGACATTTAAAGAAGTGTTTTTCCCCCATCACATTCTCTGTGATATTTAATGATACATACTGTATAAACATGAACAGGCTTTGAGTAATTGTTCCAGCAATGCTTTTTTTTTTTTTTGTAAGTGTCGTTTTTTTTGGAAACATTTAAAGGACTCGCAGTGTCTTTATAGAAATAATTCCATGGGCAAACCAATAGTCCAATTACACTCATCTAAAGGATTATTAGGAACACCATACTAATACTGTGTTTGACCCCCTTTCGCCTTCAGAACTGCCTTAATTCTACGTGGCATTGATTCAACAAGGTGCTGAAAGCATTCTTTAGAAGTGTTGGCCCATATTTATAGGATAGCATCTTGCAGTTGATGGAGATTTGTGGGATGCACATCCAGGGCACGAAGCTCCCGTTCCACCACATCCCAAAGATGCTCTATTGGGTTGAGATCTGGTGACTGTGGGGGCCATTTTAGTACAGTGAACTCATTGTCATGTTCAAGAAACCAATTTGAAATGATTCGAGCTTTGTGACATGGTGCATTATCCTGCTGGAAGTAGCCATCAGAGGATGGGTACATGGTGGTCATAAAGGGATGGACATGGTCAGAAACAATGCTCAGGTAGGCCGTGGCATTTAAACGATGCCCAATTGGCACTAAGGGGCCTAAAGTGTCCCAAGAAAACATCCCCCACACCATTACACTACCACCACCAGCCTGCACAGTGGTAACAAGGCATGATGGATCCATGTTCTCATTCTGTTTACGCCAAATTCTGACTCTACCATCTAAATGTCTCAACAGAAATCGAGACTCATCAGACCAGGCAACATTTTTCCAGTCTTCAACTGTCCAATTTTGGTGAGCTCGTGCAAATTGTAGCCTCTTTTTCCTATTTGTAGTGGAGATGAGTGGTACCCGGTGGGGTCTTCTGCTGTTGTAGCCCATCTGCCTCAAGGTTGTGCGTGTTCACAAATGCTTTGCTGCATACCTCGGTTGTAACGAGTGGTTATTTCAGTCAAAGTTGCTCTTCTATCAGCTTGAATCAGTCGGCCCATTCTCCTCTGACCTCTAGCATCAACAAGGCATTTTCGCCCACAGGACTGCCGCATACTGGATGTTTTTCCCTTTTTTACACCATTCTTTGTAAACTCTAGAAATGGTTGTGCGTGAAAATCCCAGTAACTGAGCAGATTGTGAAATACTCAGACCGGCCCGTCTGGCACCAACAACCATGCCACGCTCAAAATTGCTTAAATCACCTTTCTTTCCCATTCTGACATTCAGTTTGGAGTTCAGGAGATTGTCTTGACCAGGACCACACCCCTAAATGCATTGAAGCAACTGCCATGTGATTGGTTGATTAGATAATTGCATTAATGAGAAATTGAACAGGTGTTCCTAATAATCCTTTAGGTCAGTGTATATTTGTTAAGCTACATAGCTAATTTATAATTAAAGACAGTTGGAAAGAGCCAGTTCAAACAAACTGTTGCCAGACCATCTTAAAATGCAAGTCATATCGTAGCCTAGTGTATTAAACAAACATATTTAAAACAAAGAGTATTCAGAATGACTAAAAGCATGGCAGTTTAGCTTTGAATTAATATTCTTATAAATAAACTGTAAATATAAACTGAGAAAAGGTCTGATGTACTAATGTACTTTTTAGTACGATGTACTAAAAATGGGAACGTTTTTCCTTTTGCGCTTAGCATACAGATGTATTACACACTGTATTAGTAATGCAGGCCAGTAGTTGGCGATGTCACTTTGTAAAGAAACACATAGACTGAACACGTAATAATACACATACACATGACGTCACTGTTTTAACAAATTCATGATTTTATAGTTTACACGGAGACGACAATGGTATCGTTTAGGGCTGCACGATAAATTGCAATTAACATGAAATTGCGCTTATCGCAATTATGAAATTGCAAAGGCCGCAGTTATAATTTGTTATGTGCAGTTTGTCAGTGCAGGACGGCTCTGTGATCAGTAGTAAATGCTGCTCCATCTGAAAGCACTGCGAGTTTGAGTCGCTTATAACGTGCATTTGAAAAAGCAACACGCGTCAAACATCTTTCCAAACATGAGAAGCATTTAGTCATGTTTAATCAATCAAAGCGTTTCAATCTTCTGTTTATTCAGCTCACCGATAGTATGGACAGAGTATGACTGTTTATTCAGCTCACCGATAGTAGGGATTTCATGGAATGACGCGCTATTGTACTTCTGCGGCACATATTTGGAGTACCTTGCGCGAGAGCGCCCTCTGGCTTGCAGATGGAGCAGCATTTACTACTGATCACAGCCATGCTTCACTGAGAAGACGCACATTAAATAATCACAGCCTTTGCCAAATCGCGTGCGGTTTAATAGCGATTTATCATGCAGCCCTAGTATCGTTCACAAAAAACTTGCACTTTGATACCAGTTTTCAAAAGTTTGCATTTTCAGGCCCCCAAAACACTGTTGTTGTGTAAATTAACGACCAAGACGCATAAAAAGTGTTCAGTTTTTTGTTGAAAACTGTTTAGTTTGTAGAGTTTGTAGTTCCCTAGCATGTTTTCATTTGTTGTAATAGCAATCCATTGTTTAATTGATTTGATTCACCTGATTCACCTGCTATTTGTTGTGAATAAACGTGACTGCTGCGAATAGATCCTGCTTCAACTACTCTCTTGCTGCAATGAACTGTGACAGTGTTTGTGTGTGTGTGTGTGTGTGTAAACACATTTATATTCATTCATCAATTCATTCATGTATTTATGTCTGTGTATGTATGTTTTTTATATATTTGAAAAAAATAATAATTTTATTTATTGCCATGGCAGTAAATGCAGTGTAAGTGAAACACTGCATAACTGATCTATAACCCTTTCATCTAAGTCAGTGACTCTGCTCAGTGGTGTGAGGTGACTGTAACTCTGGTTCTGGCAGGCAGGGCAGGACTAGTGGAGGTGGATGTAGACACACTGAGGGGAGAGGCTGATTAAGAACGTCCGCAGTGAGAGAGCAGGGCAGCAGCCTACTCCCATGGTACCGGCTGACCTTGCACAATTCAGCTCCATGAAGCCAAGTCACAGTCGTCCCTCTGCAAAAAAAAGCTTGCTGACCATATGGGTCATGCCTAAAAACACTGTTTTCCTTCCTGTCATACAAAATACCCCCAACTACAAAAATGCAAACGTAGCATTTAATGTAGCAGCAGCCTATAAAACGATCTGAGCCAGGGAGAACATACTGTAGAATCTGACATCATTATTACCAGATTTTTGTTTGGATTCTAAAATTCTTCATTTTAGAATTCTAAATTCTTCCATGATGTACTCACCTTCATGTTGTTTCAACCCCATACACTGTTATCTTTTTAGAAGAACTCAGTAGAATATCATTTTGAAGAGTCTTCACTCAACTATTTGATATAGTAAAAGTAGCAAAGTGGGCACTATATTCCAAATCTGTGTGCATTCAAAAATGTGTGATGTACAGACCTAAATTTAAGTCATTATTCACAGATAATCTTCCTGTCCAGTGAGCTGTCACCTCCAAAACTCCTCTGGACCAATCTGAATTTGTGTGCAAAACCCTTTTGTTCACAATTTAGAGTAAGATTAGCTCACACTTCAAAGGATCCATTTATTAATATGCTATTAATTAGTTATCATGACATAAGATTAATAAATGGTGTAGAAGTATTGTTCATTGTTAGTTCAAGTTAGTTCAACATTTATATACGTTTTTAAAAACGTAATGTACTTTGAACTAACATGAATAAGCAATGAACAATTGCGTTTTTAACTAACAATGACAAAGATGAATAATTTCTCAATCATATTGCTCATTGTTCGTTTTTGCTAGCTAATGCATTAACTAGTTAAGAAATTAGAAATTGCTTTAAAGTGTTACCTTAGATTCAAGTCATTTCACATTATTTAGTGCATTAGCTATTGTGAACCAAGCAGCATTTTTACAGCATTTATCAATCTATAATAATGTACATTTATAAATATATGGTAACACTTTAGTTTTGGGTCCAATTCTCACTATTAACTAGTTGCTTATTAGCATGCATATTGATATTGGCTGTGTATTAGTACTTATAAAGCCTTATTCTGCATGACCACCTCCAAACTTCATGTGGCCTTCAGATTAGCTCAAGAACAGTATGTAGAGAGCTTCATGGAATGGGTTTTCATGGCCAAGCAGCTCATCCAAGCCTTACATCACCAAGTGCAATGCAAAGCGTCTGATGCAGTGGTGTAAAGCACGCCGCCACTGGACTCCAGAGCAGTATAGACATGTTCTCTGCAGTGACGAATCATGCTTCTCTGTCTGGCAATCCGATGGACGAGTCTGAGTTTTTGCGGTTGTCAGGAGAACGGTACTTGCCTGACTGCATTGTGCCAAGTGTAAAGTTTGGTGGAGGGGGGATTATGGTGTGGGGTTGTTTTTCAGGGGTTGGGCTTGGCCCCTTAGTTCCAGTGAAAGGAACTCTTAATGCTTCAGCATACCAAGACATTTTGGACAATTTCATGCTCCCAACTTTGTGGGAACAGTTTGGGGATGGCCCCTTCCTGTTCCAACATCACTGCACACCAGTGCCCAAAGCAAGGTCCATAAAGACATGGGTGAGCGAGTTTGGTGTGGATGAACTTGACTGGCCTGCACAGAGTCCTGACCTCAACCCGATAGAACACCTTTGGGATGAACTAGAGCGTGTGAGCCAGGCCTTCTCGTTCAACATCAGTGCCTGACCTCACAAATGCACTTCTAGAAGAATGGTCAAAAATTCCCATAAACACACTCCTAAACCTTGTGGAAAGCCTTCCCAGAAGAGCTGAAGCTGTTATAGCTGCAAAGGGTGGGCCAACTCCGTATTAAACCTTACGGGTTAAGAATGGGATGTCATTAATGTTCATGTGCATGTAAAAGCAGGCGTCCCAAAACTTTTGGCAATATAGTGTACTTGCTTATTGTTAATTTATTCAAATAAATGTATGTTCATTCAAATCAAAATGTTTACATGTATTAATAAATGTTAAAATAACAATAACAATAAATGCTAGAAGTATTTTCCATTGTTAGTTCATGATACTAATATTAACAAATTAAACAGTGGGACTTTACAATAAGGTCTCATTTGTTAACAGCAATGCTTTAAAAAACATGATCTAACAATGAGCAATATCTTTTTAGAGCATTTATTAACCTTTGTTAGTGATGGTTAAAGTCCTCATGAAATCAAAATTGACCCTATTTACTTGGTCTTAGGGTGAACAATTAATCCGTGCAAGTTAATAGACAGAAAAAAATAGTTTGACAGTAATCTTTAATCAAAATCTGAAAAGTTACTTCCGGTCTGGAATGGCGTTCCTTTTCCGATGACGGCAGTTTGATGGCTTGGGTTTGAATATCCTTAACCACTCCCCTCCAACCGTTAGTCTGCTATGAGCGAGTGATGGAGAGGAGGAGCGCTAAAGTAAAACCTTGCTCTCTATTCAATATTCCGTTTCACTTGGAAATGCGTCACAGCACTGAAGAAAACTCAGTTGCTACTTCACTGGGACTTTAATTTTTTTTAAAAATCACAGTGCATTTACTAATGTTAACAGATACAACATTTGATCTTACATTTATTAGTTTTAATGTTGAGATTAACATGGATAAATGTTACAGAACGGTTGCTCATTGTTAGTTCATGTTAACTAGTTAATGAACTCTTACTAAGTGTTACCAAAGAAACCTTATTGTAATGTTATTGTAATGTTTAAAAAAAGAAAGATTTAGTTGATCCTGTTTGCAATTTAGACTGAACATTTCGTTCATGAATCAGACTGATCCTGTAATCTGCGCCAAAAAATAATTTTTTGAATATATTATGCCTTTCAGGCAACACATATTTTTTCTTCAGAATAACTTTTTGGAAAGTGTACCCTCACAGTATGAATGCTCAGGGTGAATATAAATAGATATATTGATTTGTGCATGGGGGTGAATTAGTGTGGATGGTAACAGTAGACACAACAACGTGGCTGATTAGTTTGTTGGTCGAAGTACGAAAGGAAACCAGTGGAAGTCTGAATAATCAAAGCCTGCGTCCCTGTGTGCTGTCTGTCAATAGACCCCCTCATTACTGGGATGTTGACAATCAGCTACAACATGGTGACACTATTTCCTAGTCCTTGGAGGCCAGATCCTTTGAGTGTCATGGAGTGGGGGTGGGGGTGGGGGCATTGCATTGCAAAGCACTTGTACGCTAGAGAGAGATGCTTTGTATAACAACAGCTTGTTTCTTCCATCCCTTTCACATATGAGTTTTCTGGCATATTCTGTCCTGCAATGTTCTTTCCTGTTCTCTTTCTCTCGTGGCACTAATTACATGGTTACTCTGAGCTATTATTAGGCATCCTCTTTGTTTACTTAATGCTGTCCTGTGTGTGTGTGTGTGTGTGTTATGTAGCCTTGGTTTTCAGACGAGTACACAACCAGGCACATTTGTACAATTACTAAAAAAAGACGGAAAATAGCTTGGAGATAACATCGTTGCTCAGAAGTGTAAGGAAATTCAGAATCAGAAACAATAGAATTCTACAGCCTTCTGGACTGCTGTGTGATTGGACGGAAACAGTGAGTCATTATGAGATCATAATAACTTCAGGAATTAAGCTGTTACATATTTTTTCCACATTTTTGGAAAAGTGAAAGAGATTTGACATAAATAAACTTACAATTTGGTCAGATCATTTCTCCTGCATCATTCAGATTGGACTTTGGTTAACCTGTGACAGCTGCTGTCAGTTTGTCCATCTGATGAAATTCAAATGATCTCTTTAATGCTTTTGTTTTCCAATGTTCAATTGAATTATCATTAAACATTTAATGCGATTCACATGGACCCTGAAATAAACTGCCATGGTTCTGTTCTATTATTGATCAATTAGACAGTAATTTAATCAGGATATTTATTTAACTATGTTTACAATGGGAAGATTTATCCGGGTGCTTTGTAAGACGCTGATAAAGTGCCATTAATGGAACCGTTTCATATCCATTATGGCCAGTGCTTTGCTCTAATTTAAAATAAAGACATGAGACTTTAAAAGTGAATTTCATTATTATTACCTGCACCATTATGAGCATATTTGCAGCGAGAGAACTAAAGCATGACAACATTTAACACATTATAAGCTGCCGGGGTGTCACGCGGTGTATTCATTCAGAAAATGACATCATTAAAATTGATCAAGTGAAAGAGAAAATATCAAGAATCATGGGGTGAACCCCTCTCACACAAAACCTTCATATGCAGTCTAATGTACCTCCATCAAACCCCTGTTGTCATCTGACTCCTATGTGTTAGCCATATCTAAATGAGCAGCTATAAATGAAACGAGAGGTGCTGATGAGATTTGGGGAATTGAGAATGTGAACTTCACCAGAGATTAGGCTATACAGTGTGGAGCTATTCCTTCCAACAATGTCAATGGGATGAAGTAAATTATGGGGCTGTTTGTTTAACCATACCTTTGTCTAAAACAAGCTTATTAATAAAAACAAAAACATTGCAAATATTACAAAATATGACATTAATATGATGATTAATATAAAAAGTATATAAAGTTATAGTGGGAAGCTGCATCTCTTTTGCCTCCCTTGAGCCCATTGAGTTTTAACAGACCCCCTAAAGAGTGCCATGGGTTTGGTGTGTTCTTACTCTGTCCATGCAATAAATCTACATCTCTGAATGAGCAATGTTTTGTAGTGTATTTACTTTAACTTCTCAAGAAAATGGGATGAAGGATTAATTGTGTGTAGCGCAATAGCTAACAGAGGCATTGCCTCCTCGCACATGACTTTTCATCATTCACTCTCAATGCTAATGTTTAAAAATGTACATGCACAGTTCAGCTGAATGATAAAGTTTACTTTTTTAACTTAGAGTACGTTTACATTTTTCCTTTGGTTTTTTCGCAGACAGAAATCAACGTTGAAAAAGCAATCCCCGTTCACAAGGATCCATGAAAACAACTAAAAACGCTGCATTATTCATGCCAGGCGTAAATTATTAATAGTTGGCGATGTCACTTTGTAAAGAAACACTACGCGCCTATAGACTGAACACGTAATAGGCATGTGTATAATGTCACCGTTTTCACAAATTCGTGTTTTTGTAGTTTTCACGGAGACGATAACATTATTGTTTGTGTTCTCAGGCCCCCAAAATACCATTGTCATGTAAATGAATGACAGCGCATATTTGAAAAAAAAATATTAGCTAATGTTTTTAGTTGTTTTTAGTTGAAAACCGTGTTGTGTAAATGGCCCCGTTA
Organism: Rhinogobio ventralis; assembly: GCA_039654625.1. Taxonomy (NCBI): domain Eukaryota; kingdom Metazoa; phylum Chordata; class Actinopteri; order Cypriniformes; family Gobionidae; genus Rhinogobio; species Rhinogobio ventralis. Next base: position 18,021,983 of record CM077196.1, read on the forward strand.
TCATGTCCATGTAAACTACAAAAACAGGAATTTGTGAAAACAGTGACGTCATGCGTATGCGTATTACGTGTTCAGTCTACATGCGCGTAGTGTTTCTTTACAAAGTGTCATCGCTTACTACTGGCCTGGCAGCACAATGCGCTTTTAATCGTTGTCGCGGATCCTTGCGAACGGAGATCGTTTTGACAATGTTGTCATCTGTCTGTCAGTTTTTAGTACATCATTGTCGTACCCTTAATGCTGTTTAAATACATTTACAAAGCAAACTGGTAAAATATTCTCATAATTAATAATCACACTGAAATAAGAGCATGTGGTTTATCTGTCATGTGAAAGTTGATTCGTTACTATCTATGGGAGGGTCCCAAAGTGTCCCAAAGTGTTTTCTTGCAGAGTCATCATTGGTTTAGTTGATTTTTACCATAGAGCATGATTTGTAAATTATGTTTATCTCACATAACCAGCTCCATATGTATGGCTCGGTAGCTCACCTCATTACAGCACTGTTTGCAATTGGGTTTTGAGTTTTTATCTTGCTTTTGTTTAGCGGCACTTATGGAACATTTTATTTCCGAACTATATAGCAACCAACTGTACTAGATTCAAGTTCATCTGTATCTGATATAACAATGCGCTCATTTTACTTTGAAAGTGGTGTGAAACACAAAACGCAACGTAATATCACTTTGCAAAAATGTCTCCACAAGCATGATTTTCCACTGAGCCTGGGTTTATGGTTGACTGGCAATTTCACAAGGAGACAATTAAAGCGGTATCTTTGTCTCCAAGAGCAATCCGAAAAGCAGGAGGAATCCAATGTAACTCGCTGTTCGGCAGTCTCAAGGTGACTACACTTTGAATGACTTCTGATTTTTAATTGAACACGCAGAGACATTCACAAGGCCCAGGAGAATCCATGGTCGAGTTGAATGCGTGGTGCTATGCAAATGGATTCATTCCCCCTCTCACGATAATTAGAATGGGTTTCCTAATTCCACAGAAGTTGTTGCTGACTTGGAGTGGTTTCCTCTCTAATGCAAATGTAGCTACCAATATCGAGAGCGACGTATCAGCCAATTCATGCGAGACCAGAGATCAAAACACATATGGACCACGTCATGCATACTTCATAGGGTCTGTCCTTCCAAAATCTTGTGCTGCTATTAAGAGGAGATGAGCTTTTGGATTGCATCCCATGAAGAATGCATTTCTTCAGAATCCCATTATGGAAGCTACAGTGTGCATAGAGAGTTTAATGGCAGGGTAAGCTCAGCCAACGAAAGTGAAGCTCTAAATCAATTAATGATTAAAACAACACTGCTGGCTTCTCGTGGCTGGCTGCTTTTAATTTCTAGCCCAAACCAGCCTCTTTTAAATTTTTCAGCGATCCCTCAAAGTTGCCACTTCGCCAGTGTGTCTCCAGAGAACCACTGCTGTTGTCTCGCTCGTCCCGCCACCAGTCGGGAAAGTGGCTGGAGGGGCTTCTCCTGATGATGCCAGTGGAAAAAAGGCCCCTATTAATTACTGATGTGGTCTCAGAGCAGGGACATGACAGCAGGTAAATGAGATTCAGGAAGAACAGCTGCAGCTCCTCATCTCCTGTGCCGGCTATTCTTAGAAGATAAAGACCAGGCCGGGTGGCCACTTGCCGAACGAGCTGAAAAAATTAACGGTTTTGAAATGTCCTCGGATAATGGTCCTTTCCGCTGTTAAGTGGTGTGGTTCTGTGATTTTTTTTTTCTCTTTCATTCTTTGCATGTCGTGTGGAAGTGGGTGACTGGAGACAGAACAAGGGCAGAAAAATTTGAGGCTATTTTGAGGAAAAGTCCAAACGCAGAAATATAGCAGATTCCTATTGATCATTTCAACACCTGAGAGCACATCTGATGATTCCCGAGTTTTGAGTTCCCATGCAGAGGTTGCATCAAATATTCATCAGCGATCTTTGGTCTGTACTGAGGGATGATTCAAAAGATGGATTTGTTCTATAAGCAAATTTATCTTCTCGAAGAGTCTCGAAGTGAGACATGGGTCAACCCCTTTAAAATGATAACTGATTTATGCGTCTCTTGAAATGTGGCCTATTTGCTTGTAAAGTTTCTTTCCTAAACTGTCCTCTGGCTGTTCATCCGTATGCTTGTGGCTTAACGTATTCGCATTAACACTCCTGTCACTCATCATACAACCTGATGAATTCGTCGCAATATCTGTTTATTTTGGGGGGAAAATAATGGGTTCTGCATTTTGCAGCAACAGTGATGTTTTTGTGGGCGGACTGAGCTGAATTTGGGCATCAATCTTTCCCTCTCCCTGCTGATGATGGGAGGTGCAAGGCGGATGCTGAGCACAGGTTAGTTGAAAGGTCCCAGATTCCAGCACGGCATTATTTACTGTGGTGGGAGACACACACATACATTACAGACATCTGAGGAAAGGTCATAGAGAAAGATGGAGAGCTGCAGTAAATTGCCTCTCCATCACATTATTGGGCTTTCATATTGCCAAGTCAGTCATGCTGGCATACGAAGGGCCCTGACCTGACTGGTTATTCTGTACACTAGTAACATCAGCCTGAATGTCTGATGTGAGAAGTCCATAAACCTAATAGCTACAGATGAGACTTTATGGGGGCGATTTATCTGAGATTATCCACACTAGTATCTGTTTTCCTATCTGAAACAAATCTGGATTGAATGAATGTTGGTTTTGCATCTTAAAACTAGGGATTGTTTCATTAACTATTAATTAAATGAATAAAAGTCTTCTAACTTGATTTGAATTAAGAGAATAAATCAGATTGATCAACATTTGTCTGCTTCAATGTATTTATGTAAATGTCTAGTGATTAATTAAGGTTTTTAATGCTTTCATCTGCCACAATAATGTAATATCTTAAATTAGTATTTAAGTATTTCATTTGTATTTATAAAATAATGTGATGTACTTTTATTATAAAAGTATTTCTTAATTTGGTGGCTTTTGTTTAAAAATATTAATATGCAATTTTTTTTAATTCAAATGAAAGTCATTCTTTTAAATTCAATTGCTTTTTATTTATAAAATTGAGTATAATTTTTTTACAATTGTATTTTCTTTTTTTTTATTGTTTTTGTGTAATATTAATTTGGTGGCTTGTCTTAGCAATTTTCTGTCAATTGACAGCCCAAATTTTGAAATTGCATCACTTGAAATACTCTCATACAACAGAATGGAGAGAGATGACAGGATCAATTGAAAATTTGATAGAGTAAGTCCCTAAAAGGGCCTGGAATCATATGTAACCGAACAGAGTGATTTATCACCACTGGGTTTTATGTCCATTGTTTACAATCCTTGGGTCCTGATTGAAATAAAGTGCAGGGAATGTTTTCCCAGGACATGTAATTTCAGAGATAAATGACCTCGTCCTCATTTGCTCCCAGAGATCAAGATCCGTAGCGCATCTAAGTTCTTAGTGCACATTACAGAGAAATGTTCGGAAGCATTGGAGATGTCGGAGACTGTGGGATTTAACCTCGGGCACTGTCTGACAAAAGACTGACTAACTTTAAATCCGACTCTGTGTGAGCCTAAATGACTTGAAAGAAATTAATTTCGCCGACCACGGCGCACGCCGTTGATGAACCTACTAATGGAATGCCTCCACTACATTCTCATTTATTCCTTCATCCAAATTGACTCCGTCAACTGCTGATTCAGTAACTTCCATAAAAACTATATATATCCATGAAATTTTATGAGCGGATGTCAAATTAAAGGCTTGCTATTTATCATCCTCCAAAAAGACATTTCACAGATGTCATACTCTACCAAAAGCCTGGTTTCTGGCTCCACCGGCTAATCACACGTTCAGACGACATCTATGAAGATGTTGCAGACGGGTTTTTGGATGTTGAACAGTGTTTCGGATTTGCTTGGCCCATGTTTATCTAACGGTAAATTATTTACAGCCCAGTGCCCTGAAATCCCATATTCCAGATGTAGCCGTGCAACATTTCCATATATGAAGTCGTTGAATGAGCACAATCTCTCCATTGGGACGGTGTAAATTTGTGTTACTCAGCAAATCAGCCTCTCTCCATCCGTTAGCTCGAGTAAATGAACAACATAACATCGCTTCAGAACATGAGTGAAAAGACTTGTCGTTGACCATACAAGGATCGGGACATCTGTATGTGAGCGTGTTTGATGGGTCGCAGGGGTCCTTGCAGCAGACCTGTGCCGGGTTTGCTTTAGTCAAGGGTCTGTTTTGGAAAGATTCTCTGCTAATCTGAACACAGCGAGCTGTGGTTTTTCTCAAGTGTACTTAGTGTCCAATGCATGTCTGACAGAAGGTGGATAAATCTGTCAATTTAATGTGCCCACTGAGCAGGAACATTATGTTTTACTTTACCTGTTCTTATCTAGTCCACAGAGCCATCGTGATTTTTCAGGCTCTAATTTACTTCCTCTCAAAGGTGGCTTGAATGTGGTCATGTTGCTAGAACAAACAAAAAAGCAAATGGCAGTTTATCATAACTTGCCACTTTAGACAGACATGTAAAAATTGAATAGAATTTTGAGTGTGTCCTTTATGCCATTTAAAAAAATGCAATAAATCCTTTCAGCAGAACACAGTGGTTTCACTATAAATGTTCCACCTCCACTATCAGTCTTCCATTATTTCTGTTTACTGGATTCTCTCCCTGCTGGGAACCCTTGTGGCCTCTGGCTAAAGAATCAAGTTTGGCTTCAGACAACACCCACAGAAAGGCAAAGCTGTTGTTTTCCAGCTTGAAATTCAGTCAGTGCGTTGCTGTTATATGACTTGCTGTCTCAGTCTTTTTTTGAAAACCGCAGACAAATATGCCCTTATCTTTATCAAGAATTAGCAGTATTCATCTTTTCTTTTCTCAGAGATGAAGAATATGCACATGGATGTCTCTCAAACTACAACACTTTTAGACTACACATGGACACTGGACATACAGCTCTGGAAAAAATTATGTATATACATAACTGAAGATCATTATTTTTCTTAAAGTCAAAAATATTTACAAGATTCCAAAGATTAATTTCTACCATATCTTAAATGATGTATTGTCTTTAATAGCATTCAGTGAAAAAAATGACAGCTGTAAATGACAATTTTGTCTTGCTTAGGCTAATTTCACTGCTAGCGAAGTAACTTTGCAACATGTCAACTACCTGTCATTGGATTATTAGTAGACTGTCTAGAGTTAGTTGACATGTAGTTGCAAAGTTACTAATAGTTAGTAGAATGTCTTAAGTGGACCATCAAAATAAAGTGTAACCAAATACACTTTTTGCACGATTTGACAAAACTGCATTAATTAGAAATGACACATTCTTTTGATATTCCATTTTTTTATTAACACACCTTGTATTTCATCTCAAGTATAATCTTCACCAACAGTATTTTGGTTTCACTTTAATTTGATGGTCCATTTAACATTCTGTTGACTATAAGTAATGTTGCACCTACATGTCTACTAACTCTTATTAGAATGTTAGTAGAGTATTAGTAGATTGGTAGGGTTACGGTTAGATTGATATGTTAAGTTGACATGTAGTACCAAAGTTACTTATAGTCAGTAGATTGTCTGTTGGTGGACCATAAAATAAAGCACCTAGGCATGCAGACACTTCTATTTGTGAAAGAATGAGTCGCTCTCAGGAGCTCAGTGAATTCAAGCATGGTACCGTGATAGGTTGCCACCTGTGCAATAATTCCATTCGTGAAATTTCCTCACTACTCAACTGTTAGTGGTATAACAAAGTGGAAGCAATTGGGAACAACAGCAACTCAGCCACGAAGTGGTAGGCCACGTACAATCAGAGAGCAGGGTCAGCGCATGCAGAGGCGCGCAGTGCACAGATGTCACCAACTTTCTGCAAAGTCAATAGCTACAGACCTTCAAACTTCATTTTTTAAAATGTATTTATCTTACTTACCGTTTGGCAGGGTATCACGATTTCCAAAAATAAAGAAATAAAGAAATAAATCAGTTTTCAACATTGATAATAATAAGAAATTTCTGAACGATTATGTGACACTGAAGACTGGAGTAATGATGCTGAAAATTCAGCTTTGACATCACAGTAATAAATTACATTTTAAAATATATTATAACTGAAACCAGTTCATTTAAATTGTAATATTTCACAGTATTACTGTTTTTACTGTATTTTTGATCAAATAAATGTAGCCTTGGTGAGATTAAAGGAACACGCCGACTTTTTGGGACTTTATCTTATTTGCCGTATCCCCCAGAGTTAGATAAGTTTATACATACCATTTTTATCTCCGTGCGTGCCATAACTCTGTCTGACGCACCCACCGCTAGCCTAGCTTAGCACAAAGACTGGAGGTAAACGGCTCCATCTAGCCTACTGCTCAATAAATGACAAAATAACACCAACATTTTCCTATATATATGTTGTGATGTGTATAGTTACATCATGTACTAAGACCGACGGAAAATGAAAAGTTGCAATTTTCTAGACCGATATGGCTAGGGACTATACTCTCATTCTTGCGTAATAATCAAGGAACTTTGCTGCCATACCATGGGTGCAGCAGCGCAATGATATTACGCAGCGCCTGAAAATAGGCTAACTTCCATCAAAATATAACCAATGTGACAACCTGCTTGCACAGTGAGCGTGCTGGGGACTATCATTGCGCCTGCTGCACCCATAGTACGGCAGCAAAGTTCCTTGATTATTACGCAGGAATGAGAGTATAGTCCCTAGCCATATCGGTCTAGAAAATTGCAACTTTTCATTTTCCGTCGGTCTCTTATTAGAATAAGCTAAAGTCCCAAAAAGTCGGCATGTTCCTTTAAGAGACTGTTTTCAAAAACATTTAAAAAACTTAATGTTTCCAAACTTTTGACCGGTACAGGAATAGTAGCAAAAATAAAAGTTATTTTAAAGTTTCCAAGATTATTTATTGTGACATTCATATAACAGAAAGAAAAATGAAAACTGTTAGTTTGAATAAAAATCAACCCCTGGGACATTAAAGTGCCTGCAGTTGAAGAAACACCCAAATACTGTTGTGTGACTAATGCTGCATTTATCTAGTAAAGCTCAAATGCAAATCCCTGATGTTCATTTTTGTGTGTGTGTAATAAATTATGGGATGACAGACTTGCATCTCTTATGTATCGTTCATAATTTTTCTTATGAGCCCACAAACTCAGAGCCAAAAACTGTTTTGTCACAATTCTGGAAATCCATTTCACTCATATGGCGTTTTGTGTTTGACCTATAACAATAAATCCAAACAGTCATCACCACTTTGCCCCATCCATCCATCCATCCATCCATCTCATTGTTGGGTAAATATTTAAATGGAATAAAACAAAAAGGTTATTAACATAAATGTAGATGTCATGTGTTGTGAGCATACTAAAGGTTCTAAAGGTCTAATTTGAAAGCACACTTTTTTAGTCTAGCAAAATACAATAGCACTTTAGGTTAGTAATTGTATATTAGACATGGAGGCACATTTTATTTTGGGATTTGATCAATTTGATCTGATCTGAAAAGTACTAATACCGTCCCTCCCACATTTTTGGCTTCTAGCAGGTAAAGAGACTGTTTTTCAAGAGCAGACTGTTCATTCAATTTCTATGGTGCAGATAGATAGCAGCGAACTGAGAGGGGGTGGAAAAGTAAAGCACAGGAATCTGCTCAGAGAATGTTGCTTGATAGGTCACAATTCATTTTCATGAGAGGGTCGAGCCAAACGTAGAGCGGGTGCAATCCTGTGAAATTGTCCTGAATATGAAGCTTGTTTCTGATGTGTGTGGAGGCAGCGCACATGTAGCCTACGCCAGGATCCACCATTGCTCAGAGCAAATTGTTTCCGAGTTCATTTACCGTATATATTCATTTTGTAGTGTATTCGAGTATCATGGCTGTAAAAATACATATGATTTGTAGAGAAATATAGCATCTTGGCTGGAGGGGTATGTGGTCTGGCGGGGGGTGTGTGTGGGGGGGGGGGGGGGGGGGGTTTAATGTTGCTTTGGACTCTACTGACTATTTAGGTGGATAAAAACAGTTAAAGCATTCTTCAAAATACAGAACCTGCAGTTCAGTTCAAAACCCAATTTCACCAAGTACAACATGCTCCTGGATCATCTTTGTTGATTCTGGAAGTACATTCCAATCAACCAATCCTATTTGAGATAGAAGTTTACAGTTTAAGTCAAGTTTAGGCTTACAACGTACTCTACATTAGTATTATTCACCTATCATTTCTCTCTGATTTTAGGGATCAGATAAGTTATGGGTAGATCATGTGTTGATCCTGGAACTGGGGAATTGATTGAATGGTTGTGGTTTGCTGTTGGTCGATCTCATGTGAGTGACAGCTTGTCCCGCCCTCATGCCAGTAAACACATCACCAGAGAAGAAAAGAGATCACGTTGCAAGAGGGAGGGAGTTATTTTGATTAAAGATTGTGAGGACATGAATTTGAAAAGATAATGCTGTGCACGGATAAATCATTTATAATAAATACTGCTGAAATGTCAATTTTGATTTCATGGTGACTTTAATAATAGCTGCATATTTAATTACAAACCATGTGGATGGAGTCGAAAATGGAGGGATTTCTGATTTATCAACCCACATAAATGGAGTCCTGCTGTTTAACAATATGGCACTTGTAACATATCTTAGGGGTTAGATTTAGGGGTAGGGATAGGGTTAGGATTACATTTTCGGACAGGAATGTTGTTCCGGGATCAACAAAATATGTAATATCTAACTCGGCAAAATCAGGAAGTGCCATTGTGACCGGATACTAGACATGAAAGAAATAGCAGTGTAAACATACAAAGGAAAATGTAAATGATGACAGAATTTGTATTCCTTTAATGATGGCATATTATTATACTCTCACTTTATTCATTATGGAATATTTGATATCACAGTCTGAACTTCCGATAGTAACTTTTAACACTAGAAGTGAACAAGCATGCTATTGTCACAAATAATTCTTCAACTGCAGTTTTCATCTGTAACAGAAAAGACAACATAGCCAAGAGGAATCCATCAGTAATGTTTATTATATTTTGCAACGTCTGCACATCACCTACTACTCTCCACCTTCTAATAAAACTTGCCCACTAGTAATGGATGATTTTTTTTTTCTTTCTTTCTTTCTGGGCTCAGGAGACTGATGTGTTAGCATGAGGTAACTTGTCACTACAAATAAGGTAGACAAGTTGGAGCCTGTGCACTGAAGCATTTTTCTCTTTCTCTCCTCTCTTTTTAGAAATCATGGCATGCCATAATCTTTCAGTTTTTCTGCTTGCATTCTAAATGCCAAATTCTAAATGTCGGGATATGGGGGTACAAATCCACATGCATCATATAACTCAATGTTTTGGAAAGGATTTCATGTTACAGTCAAACTGTACCCTCCTGTAAATAAAAATCAGATGAGATGCAAAATGTAATGCCAGGTTGAAAGGTGCAAGGCAAATTAATGGTTGTATTTATAACTTCCCTTGAACATTATCAGGATTGACTTAACACATTTCCATTAGCCAATTGCTTGGTGCTAAAGCACTAAAAGCCTATGTAAACATCTTTCAGGGATTGTGCTGTATGGAGGGCGCCTCACGTTCCATACACAGTCAAACAAAGATGCTTTCTCTGCTTAAACAAACATGATACCTGGGTACATTTACACAACAACAATGTATTAAAAACATTTTTCACATACTGATGACAACAAAACAATTCCCGTCCACACAGATCCGCAAAAACAACAAAAAATGCTGTATTATTTATGCCAGGCCAGTAGTTGGCGACATCACTTTGTAAAGCAACACTACGCGCCTATAGACTGAACACGTAATATGCATGCGCATGATGTCACAGTTTTTTCACAAATTCGAGTTTTTGTAACTGTATTGTTTTCAAAAACTTGCACTTTGAAACCCGTTTTCAAAAGTTTGCATTTTCAGGCCCGAAAACGCTGTTGTTGTGTAAATGAACGGCCAAAACACATAAAAAGTTTTTAGTGTTGTGTAAACAGAGTAGGCCTGTCAGCAGACATTTCGCCTTCAACGAGCATATTTCTGGATGAATCATTCCTCAGATAACCATTTGGTTATGCAATAATCAGCTGGAGCTTTATTTGAAAAGACTTCAGTCACAGCTCAGTTGCAACTGATATCAAACGTCTGAAATATTTATTGCATTGTTTACAAATCAGTGTGTGCAAATCACTTGATTCATTTGTGTGTTGAAAAGACAATAATTATGACCACGTAAGCGTTTGTCATAACATTTCACGAATAAAAAACTCATACAGTTCAATTCATAGTGTTGGAAAAGTTGATGAAACTGAACATGGAGTTTTCCTCAACATCTGACTCATAGGAAAACAGAAACCATACAGGGATGGGACATCTGTTAAAGCATCTCTTTGTGATTTATTTTGGTTACACTTTATTTTGATTTGTCCACTTTAGACACTCTACTAACTATTTGCAACTACATGTCAACAATTTGTCTGCTTAATATCTGCTAACACTTTATTTTGATGCTCTCCAACAGACATTCTGCTGACTATAAGTAACTTTGCAACTATGTCAACTTATTCTAATCCGAACCCTAACACCTAACCCAAACCTAACAGACTACTAATAGTATAATGAGAGTTACTTTTTGTTAGTAGAATGTCTAAAGTCTGCATCATTTTACAATAGAGTGAAGCGGCTTCTCAAACAAGAATAAATGTAGGGCGGGACTTAATTTTGTCCATGGGCAATTAATTGGATGGTTGTGGTTTTTTATTGGTCGATCTCATGACAGGTTGTCCCGCCCTCTCACCTGTAAACACATCATCAGAGAAGAGAAGAGATGTTGCTGCAAGAGGGAGGGGAAGTTTTGATTAAAGATTATGAGGACACATGAATTTAAAAAGATAATGCTGTGCATGGATAAATCATTTATAATAAATACTGCTGAAATGTCAATTGTGATTTCATGGTAATAGCCGCATATTTATTCACAAACCATGTGGAGTTGAAAACTGAGGATTTCTGATATGTACAAAGATTTATCAACCCACACAAATGAAGGCCTGCTGTTTAACACTATGGCACTTGTAACATATCTAAAGACTACATGCATTATTCAGGGCTATAATCTGTGTGCAACATTAATCAGTGTGCGGTTTGACAGATTGAAATGGATTGTTATTGTCTGTGGTTGTTAATTTTTTTGCAGTCTTGCTCTGTGACATTTGTATTTCAGATAGCAAGAGTAACAAGGGTCATCGATGAGTGACATACGTTCACATGCGGTGAGTCTATTCAAAGCACTAGAAGAAACATCTCCTACATTGTCTCACATCCCTTAGTGGGCATTCTTTGGTTATTTCAGGAAAGAAAACATCCAACATAACCTCCACAGCACTTAGAATGATTAGCTGTTGCATAACCTTTAACAGTGCCAAAGGGTTAAAGCCCAGTTTTAATGTAATACGTACATTAATGAGCCTCGGAGGGGTTCTTGGGCTGTAATCCAAAAGAACAATTTAGGAGAATTATGGAAAGCACATTAAGTTGTCAACATCACCGTTCACTCCGTGAAAAGCTCAAATAATGTGTTATTAAAACGGGCAGAAAATCAGCGCTTCACCTGGGTGAAGTATGAATAGATAAGACAAAAAAGAACTGTCATTACCTTTTCTGTTGGCGTCCATTTCTAATATGAGCTTGAGGTGATCTTCTCACCGATTTTATAAATGTTGGCGACTTGTAGATTAATTGTATTTATCACACAGGTTGTGCAGGCTATAGACCAGCTAAGATGAAGAAATGCTCTAGGAACGGCAGTATTGACCCTCATGGCTAATAACAATAAAAATAGATTCCAAATTAACATTTACAGCATTATTCTGTTTAATCTTGGTAATGATCCCATTCCTGTACTCAGGGTAATGAATGACACAAAATGCAAATTATCAACATGATTCAAACTTTACTAAAAAACCTCAATCTACATGCTTTCTCTGATTGATAGTTAGAGGTTAAAGGCCTTTTAGTGTAATTCTAAAAATGTCCACCTGAAATCTTTAATACAATAGCTTTTTATGTTGTTAGTAATATTTCAAAATGAACACTTCTAAGCAGCTTATGTGTACTTGATTATACTTTTTTTCTGTTTGTTTGTTGAAAAATCATGTTAAAATGAGATTCAAATCTTTTGAGGAATGTTTATTTGCACATCTCTGTTATCATTGTATTGCATTGCATTATGTTTTTTCCCCCCTCAATTAAAACTACAGAGCTTTGATCATAAAACTAAGCAATTCAATACTTTAAATCTTACCAATACATGTTATTTGGAGATATAGGGTGAAAACTGAAATTTATATGAATTTTATGTATAGCCTGCTATACTGTTAAAATAAATTCATTGATTTACATTACAAGCTATCAGAATTTATCTTGACCATATAAATAACAACAATTTGTTGTAATAAAACTTGTGTGTTTTTTTTTCCCTTCAGCATGAGCTCCATATTCTCACTATATGGGCCATAACAGATTATGTTATCAAACATGATACAAAAAATAAAACACATAGATGGTTTATATATATATATACACCGATCGGACATCACATTATGACCTGACAGGTGAAGTGAATAACACTGATTATCTCTTCATCACGGCACCTGTTAGTGGGTGGGATATATTAGGCAGCAAGTGAACAATTGTCCTCAAAGTTGATGTGTTAGAAGCAGGAAAAATGGGCAAGTGTAAGGATTTGAGCAAATTTAACAAGGGCCAAATTGTGATGGCTAGACGACTGGGTCAGAGCATCTCCAAAACTGCAGCTCTTGTGGGGTGTTCCCGGTCTGCAGTGGTCAGTATCTATCAAAAGTGTTGAACCGGCAACAGGGTCATGGGCGGCCAAGACTCATTGATGTACGTGGGAAGCGAAGGCTGGCCCGTGTGGTCCAATCAAACAGAGGAGCTACTGTAGCTCAAATTGCTCAAGAAGTTAATGCTGGTTCTGATAGAAAGGTGTCAGAATACACAGTGCATCGCAGTTATTGTATTGTAAATGTCACATTCTGTTATTGTTTTAATTTTGTTTTCATGGACCTTTAGTGGTATCACTTTATTTTAGGGTTCAATTCTCGCTATTAACTAGTTGGCTATACGAATGCATATTATTAGGATATTTGCTGTTTATTAGTACTTATTAAGCACATATTAATTCTTTATTCTGCATGACCATGTTCTACATCACTAATCCTACCCAATACCTAAACTTAAACGCTACAAAAACTACCCTACTAACTATTAATAGCAGTAATTAGGAGTGTATTGAAGCAAAAGTCATAGTTAATAGTGAATACGTGTTCCCCATACTAAACTTAAAAAAGTAAGTGTTCATGCTGACTTAAAATTTTAAGTTTAGTAAACTTGAATGTGAAGTTGTAGTAAGTGACAACTTGGATATTTGAGTTGACTAAACTTACAATTTTAAGGCAGCACGAACACTTTAAGTTGACATTTTTTTTACAGGGTTGTTTTTCATTATTTCCTTTTTCCCTTCAGTTGTCATGGTGACTCATTGTTTCATTGATTTCCTCAACCTGTTGCTTGTTTAGTTCATTTGTTAGCTGTGTATATTGCCCTCAGTTCAGTTGACTCTTTGTCTGGTACTGGATGTGCTTATGCACACTGTTGCGTTTTTCTCTTATTGGATTACTCTGTTTTGTTTAATAAAGTATTGCTGCTATTTAATCCAACCAATTTTGTTATATACACATAGTGAATATAGTACACTGCAAAAATAGTACTATGGTAGTATGCTTGTCCAAACATTGCCTGTCAGTGTTTAATATGTTTAGCCAACATATCAGTGATCTTGTGCCTTGAAGCCTGCAGACCACATTTCTGTGTTTGGTTTACTTTTCATTCTTTTCAATATATTTTATTGCTTTTTGTGAACAACATGAAATATATTAAATCATTGACAATAACTTGCTAACCGCCTGAGGGATTTTTATTTGGAGGGACTTTTTTGGTTATTAGTCATTCATGATCCAAGCTTGCCCAAAGTTTCTCTCTATCAAAATGCTTGGCTGAAAGTTGAAAACTCATGTTAAATGGAGGAATGTGGTGGAGGTTTCCTTTAATAGACCCCCCCCCCCCCCCAAACTCCCCTCATGATTATTATTTTCTCCCACGCACCTGCTAGTAACGCAGCATCTATGCAAATGCACTGCACATACTTTTCAACAAATCAGTGTCAGATTGAGGCATCTCTGCCTTTGAAGTGACTGGCAAGCAGTTCCCCTGGTGATCCAGCCGTTGGTAGTGAGGGACGCTACAGAAAATTGTCCTTGTAGGACAATCTGATCTAAACTCAAAGTGTCACAAAGTGCAGCTCCTTGGTTTAGCTGAGAGAATTAGATGAGCCGGCGCTACTCATGAGGGAGAACCCCGGGTAGATTGGCTACTTAAAAAACATGAAATCACCCTCAGAGGAACTGGACATGTCAGAGCTGGACATCTTCAAGAAAGAACCAACCAAACAACTAATCCTCCATGCTCTTGGTCATTCTTGTAAACCGCTCTCTGCTACTCTATATGCGATTGTTAAGGTCAGTGATGATGACTCCTGCACAAGTATGTACTGTACATGGATCATTGAAAGTCAAAGATGAAAATTCTATAATTTTTTCACTCATGTTGTTTCAAACTGGCATAACTTTCTTTTCTTGTGTGGAACATAAAAGGAGATATTTTGAAAAATTACTTTGTGGGTTTTTCTTCTTCCCCAAAATATTCTTTGAAATATCTTTTGTGTTCCACAGAAGAAAGAAAGTCATACAAGTTAATTAGTAAATTATGAGAGTTTTCATTTTTCGCTTGACTAGCCCTTATGTGCAGTTTGCCTCTGCACTTTGTCCCGTTCACTTTAGTACGGAAGCTTGTTTCTGCCAAAGAATAAAAAATGCAAAGTAATTTGCAGACTTTCTCACAATTCTGACTTTCTTGCAATTGCAAGATAAAAAGTTGTGAGATAAAAGAGGTACATTGTGAGATGAAAAGTCACAATTACCTTTTGTATTAGTTTTTTTTATTGCATTATAGATTGTGAGTTATAAAGTCTGAATTGTGAGATTTAGGCCTGGTTTCACAGACAGGTCTTAGATTAAGCCAGGATTAGGCCTTAGTTCAATAACACTGTAAACCCAAATTAGTTGGGCTACATAACATTTAAAATTGTACAAATTTTAGTTATCAAATTATATCAAATTTGAGTTATGATATTCAATTTTAAATAAGCAGAACTATCAAGTTTTGAGTTTGTGTTAATTGCTCCTAACTTGAAGTACTGAGTTAGCTAACTCATACATTTTGATAGCAATTAACATAATATTTAATTAACTTTTTTTATTTTGACTTCACTGTAAACCCTAATAAATTGTCAGAACTCAAAAACTGAATGAGATTAAGAAATATTTTGCTAGCTTCTAATGCTTAGCCTTATTGGAAGATGTTACTTAAATTAAAATGGGGTCAGATAATACTGTGTGAGATTTTGGAGTGTTTAAAAAGATGAGACAGACAACAGTTGTAAAGTGAAAAACCAACGGTATATTTACAATGTTCACAAGAGACTTAAAACAACACAGTAAAACTAGGAAACCTCAGGTTGTTAAAAGCATAGAATCCATAACTCCATACCCTATAACAGTCTGAATGAGTCCCAGTGTGTTGATAGTCCTTATGCAAGTGTCCAACCGTGTATATACAATCCAAGTGATAGTAGTGATGGCAATTTCAAAACACTGCTTCATGAAGCTTCAAAGCTTTACGAATCTTCTGTTTCAAATCATTTGGTTCTGAGCGTGTATCAAACTGCCAAAGTCACGTGATTTGAGTAAACGATGCTTCGTTACGTCATCACTGTTTCAAAACGTTTCGAAACACTTTGAAATATCAATGGTTCACCGCTAGGGGGCGATGATCTCTGTGAACCCATGAATCATGAGCAGTCACTGAGAACCATAGAACAAGTGTCTGTGGGTTAGTTTTATACATTTGTAGGCGTTTTAATTAGACATTAGTGTAGTTAATAGTCTCTTATTAGCCTGTTTAGCTGAGCCATCCATGGAACAAACAAAACAAGCCCTGATAATTGATAAAAGAACATATAGACACTTAATATTTAATTTTATTAGATGTGTAGGATTGAAAATAATCAAAGATATTTGATATTTGCAATTGAACAAAGACATACTGCTTTACTGTTTTCAACCCCCATCTTTCTTATCAGAAGGGCCATTTGGAATTCCTAAAGACAAAGAGATTCTGAAGGCCTGTAGGCCAAAGGTGTGTCACCCCTTAAGTACAGTGGGGGAAGTTTGGTCTGATTGGTCAGTTTGAATGACTCACAATAGGGTTTGAGTTACATGGTCAAGGAAGTATAAAAGAAGATTGTAACTGTTGCTCTGTCTTCTTTTATTGTCTGCTCTCTTCTTCTATTCTCTGGCTATCTCTTCTTGGGGGCCTTCTCTTTGGCTCTTCTCTTCTTTGCTCTCTTCTTCTCTTTCTCTCTCTCCCTCTCTCTCTTTCTATCCCTCAGGTAACATTCTATTCATGCTGGGTACGATTAATGGTATAAGTTTTTATCATCTCATACATCTATTTTGTAACTATTTTAAGTGTAACCATAACCAGATTTTGTCATTAAATTCTTTCAATTATAAATGATTGCTAACTAGTTTTGATTTGGTATTGACTTTGAAGTGCTACCTCTATTGCAATACAATATAGTCACAGTATAGCAATGCTCTCCCACATATTTAGCTATTGTAACTGCGCTTATTTCCGTCGTTGGTATAAGTACAGTGGGTGGATATAGACGAGAAATGTACAGTTTTCTACCATCTTGCTCATAACGTTTCTTTAGTCTTTCGGCAACCCTGCAGCCTGAACCACTGTAGGCGCCCACCCTTACAGATGATTAGTTAATTGCATTTGAAAGATTTTACTTTCAATAAAACATTTGCAATAGATTTGTAAAAGGTGTTTTTATGCATGTTTGGCATGGGTTTTTGTTGCATTTACACTGTTTTGACCAGCTGGGGTTGTCGTGGATACGGATGTCGAATTGTTTCGAAGCTTCGACACAATACGGCACATTTGCTTCAACTGTTTCAGTGTTTCATGAAGCCTCGGTCTGCCCATCACTAAGTGATAGTGAATCCAAATGCTTGCAACTGGAAAGGTCAGACAAATAAAACTCCACAGTCCAGGTTTGGTGATCACCTGCTCATTTGTTAGTCACCTGTTGGTTTGCCATGCTGCCTCCTTTATGCTTGTCTATTTCCTGTTTCCTGTCGCAGACCCAGTAACATTTAAAGACATACACACATTAAAACAGATAAGAGGAATAAAATGGACTAAAATGACTAAGACATCATGTAAACCTATTAATACTCAGTTTGATCATCGCTCTGAATCTAATCTGGATGTAGTCTTTGACAAAAATGTGATTTTCTCAGCTTTTTGTTCAAAATGTTGCTGTTTTTAAAGTCAATAGTGCAGTTTTTTGTGTTATTTAGAGGGCGTATTAGTAATATGCACCTATAGGCGGGTGCACAAAGCGCGTACACTCTGCTTATTACACACGCGCAGCAGCACACAAACATTTTTAAATATAAAAAATAAAAGGATTACAATGTAAAAGGTTATTATTGTGTACATAAAGATAAAAATGCCTACATGTCATAATGGATATATTACATGTATCAGAATGACCTATTTGCAGTAATGACAAATGAAATTGGCAATTATTTGACTAATAGTGGCAATACACACATGTATTTAAACTGACTGGTCAGGTTGAGCGTGTCTATATTCAGCCATGTAAATAGCGAATCCGTCATGGTGCGAGCAAAAACTGGCTTTTAAAGGGAATGGTAGATGAGACTTCGTTTATTGTACGTTATGCCCAAAACACACCCATTACTCATTAAGAGAATAGGGGCAACCCTTTTAGACCATTTTTCCCGTCATTAAACTAGCAAAAGTGGATTCGGACATGCCCTAAGTGCACTTGCGCTGTGCACTTTAGACCATGTGCTAAGATCGTTAAAATAGGGCCCTATATCTTGCTAAGATATAAATTCTGAGAAATAAAGTCAGAATTGTGAGAAAATGTTAGAATTGTGAGGAGAAAAATTTGCAATTACCTTTTTTTTTTAATTCAGTGATGTTAACAAGCTTCCATTCTTTAGGAATGCGCCCGAAGTTAAATGCCTTTTTTGGAAAGACACAAATAGTCAGCTTAAAACAAACAATAGATTCTACTGAATAACAAAATATATAATATAACAATTTATAGTTTCCGAAAGTGAACACACTGTTCATTATATTTCTAAGCTTTTTTGTGATTTTGTGATTATTGTTGTAATAAAAAAGACTAAAAAATTTTTATCTTCTGCTTGCCAAGGCTTACTATTTATTTGATCAATATACAGTAAAAACTCTATTATGAAATATTATTATAATTTTAATTGACTGTTAATATATTTTAAAATATTGTTTATCCCTGTGATGTCAGCATCACTACTCACTACAGTCTTCAGTGTCACATGATCCTTCAGAAATCATTCTAACATGATGATTTGATGCTCAAGAAACTTTTTGTATTATGATCAATGTTGAAACTGATTTTATTTGATGATCAGTAAGTTCCAAAGAATAGCATTTAATTGCAATAGAAATCTTTTGTAACAATGTAAATGTCTTTACTGTCACTTTTGATCAGATTAATTCATCCCATCTGAATAAAAGTACTCATTATTAAACTGATTCCAAGCTTTAGAATTGTATTGTAAATACAATTTAAAAAGTAGCTTAGATGCATTTATGATACATTTAGTTTTGTTACAGATACAGATAATTTTGTCATCGCAACAGGTACATACATAGATAAGGCACACAGTGTATTCTGGAAGACAACAAACAATAAACCATCGCAGTGCTGTTATACTTTATATGTACTTATTAGAATATTGCTTAAACAAGGAAATTCGCGGACCGGAACTTACATTATAGGGTTTATAACTTGGACATTAACTTGTATGTTCTGTAAATTCCATAATCATTGCTTGCAGTCAGATCTTAATCACAGGCCTGTAAGCAAATAATTACATATCTGGGCAATGATGACATTTCATTTTCTCTGTGCTGGAGCAAAATCTAATTGTACACAGTATCATTCCACCATTTCACTGCCCTTCTCATCTGCTAACTTTAGTTCATAAGAGCCCTAAATCCATTGCCTTTACAATAAAATGAATCTAAAAATGCCTCTCACAATATTGTCTGGGCTGTAATCGAAACGTTAGACCGAGACAAAGCGGTTCATTTCTGATGTTTTGAGAGGCATTTTTAGATTCATTTTCTTGTAAAGGCAATGGCTTTAGTCACTATGAGTGAGTTTTTAAATTATGATCTACAAGATGTTTTGTGCTATTATTGTTGATGAATTATGTAAAGGACACAAATTGGCCTGATTGTAACTCCATTGAAATTTAAAAGCTCCGTATCTAATTCTCTTTTCCTCTGCTGCTAAGTTCTAACTCAAACTCTCAAAACAGCCAAAACAGTAAAGCAACCCTCTGTTTACAGCAGGATTGTACATTACCACCAATTAGCATCTGTAAGAAAATGCATTACATCTCAAACAAACATTTCATTCATTACGACCGAGTAAATATTGGCAGTTTGAACATTCTGAATCCATTATGTGGGACACTCTCAAGAACAGAAGTGAAAGCTTAATGCATCTTAGGAACGCTGAAGGATCCCGTAGCCACAGATGCTGCCGCTGATGTATACGGTTTACACGCCACGCTGTGTTCCTCAGTCTCCTCTTAATTGGGATTGATGCTGCACCAAATCAAGGGGAACATTATAGATCTGCCAAAGAACTAGAGATGACAAGATTTACTGAGAGGCAATCTTGCATTTCCTCAGTAGATTTCTTTTACATAGATAAGCGGATCTCCGAATCGTGCAACAGAAAGGACAAACAGCCAAAGCCATAGCGTTGGAAGTTTTTATTTGGATGATCAAGCATTTAGTGGTTTATAGGGCAACTTTAGCATTAAAGTTAAAAGACCCCTGTGAACCATGAGTGTTGACAATGTTCTGTCACAAATCCAATTTTCAGAATGGTTACAGAAGTCACTAGCTGAACTCTTCAATGGATAGTCAGTGAACATAATTGGAGGTGAAAGTTCAAAGCATGTTTTATGGCAGCCTCTTGCTCATGAAGTACGAAAGCATGGCTCTAATCTCAAAGAAGCATATGGTTCAAAGTGGGGATTTAATGTTTACCGTTTGAAATTAAGCCCAATTAAAGCCCCAAAATGGTTTCTCTTGTATGTCTTTAAATTTCAGATGTACACTGTTATGTCTGTGAAGCGTTTCATGTATGTGAGAGTAAGTAGAGCGGGAAAATAACTAAGACTTTGTGAATTTCATTTAAGTTTACCCCTTTTATATTCGCTTCAGACAGGAACATTGAAAAGAGCTTGCCAAATGCATTGCATTACTTGTTCAAAAGTATATTGGTCAAAACGTTTACGCGTTCATTTTATGAGGCCGTGCCACAGCGCGGTCAAGGAATTGACTTGTGGGACATACTGTATAAATATGACTATAAATCCACTGCATGCTGTTTGGTGATTCATGATATGCTCTTTGAGGGGAATTTTATGATTTTCTGGAGGGAAAATTTACTTACTCTGAGTACTTTTCCTGGTTGTGCAAAAAGCCCACAAGCTTATCGTCTTTATTTATTCAAGTCCATATTTTGCTCATAAAATTACCATCCAGAATGCTTCATATTCACAGACACATTCACCTTATGACCCTCTCAAAAGAGCATAAATGTCCATGGAATTTGAAGTGCCAGTAATAAGATCTTTTTGTGGTGAGGTTAGAAGGTCCTTTTCTTAATTTAACCATTATGGCAGCAATCAATTGCTGGTCTGTCATGATATAGCAATCTCACTTTATGGTGACATATAATCAAAGTACAAATGGGATTTATATGAGAAATGTGCACAAAACCATGAGTCAGCTTCCAAGATTGACAAGGTTTTGTGCCATGAGCTATTATTTAGATATACAATTAATTAGTAATGAAAGATATGTGATCCTTTTCATGAATCATTAATCTCGGGAATACAGTAAAAATGTATTTTGATGATTTTTATATAATATTGATGAAAGCATACAAGAAATACCATGCGGCACAAGAACGTTTGTGAATGAATTTAGAATCACTTCTAAAATCTTTTGTTTTTCCAGGAAAGCTTGTTCGTTGTTTGAGAATGACTGACTGTACATGAAGAATGTTTCATTTTCATCCTCAACAGGCGAAAGAAGCAACCTACTGTGCTTTCTTTGATGAATGTATTTTCTTTTTTGTAGTTGCGTAACATAACACATTTTAGAATCTCAAATAACACAGCCTTAAAATAGTCATAATGACAGGCACAATTTATTTACTTTCTGAGATTTCATAAGTCTGCATCTGTGGTGATATCAGTTGCTAGGTGAATAGATTTGAATTCATTGCATTTCTCGAGTATGAATGAAGAATCTAGACGTGTTCGCCCACAGATATGAAACGTTATTAGCCCCCAAAGTCATAACTGAGATGATTCAGCTACAATGACACAAGAATGAGACTTTTGATTTTTTTCCTTCACATAAAAACCAGTCTACAGACAACTAGGAACTAGGGAAGGTCTTTTTGTCATTTTTTTTCCCTTTTCATTACAAGCTGTTCACACTGACTATTACATGAAAATTCTTGCCCCTTTAAATTGGATGATTAAAACACTTGACTTGCCCTTCATAAAGCTTTTTACTCTCCAGGTTAAGACCAATTAAGACCAGTAATATTTGAATATGGTTAATTTCAGTATTTTTGTGTTGTTGTGTTTAAGATCCCCTGTGAGTCAAACTAATAGAGCAGTTTTTGTCAGTCTTTTTCTTTTATGTAGCTCCATGAACAACCCCATCAGGAAGACTGCAGTACACATTCATTGACTCCAAATGTGGCCCGAAATGCTTTTATCTTTTGACAGTTGTAATGGTTGCTTTGTTACACCTATAAAACAAAAACAAAATCTTTCCAAGTATCCCCTAAAGCACATACCCCTGGTTGGGAATCAATGTAACTAAAATAAACCAATTAAATCTTAAATCACTAACTTTCATTCATGTCTTCATGTGGCTTTATTCAGGCAGAGGCGAGCTGACAAACAGCAGCCAAAGTTAATTCTACAGGTCAGGTGCCGACATGCAGAGAATTTAAATTTTGCAATTATAGCAAGAGAGCTGGGGATTCAGACTGACTATCTAATTATTTAGCTGTTCTTAAAGGGATATTGTCTGTCGCACAACTAACGTGCAGCAGCAGAGGAAGAGCGTGTTCACGGGTGCTGGGTGTGTCATTTTTCATTAAAACTGTTTTCTGTCCAGTCCACTGATTTGGGTTAATGGGCAAGAAGTAACAGGGTTCCCTTTCAGTCGGTCACGTTCGACGTACGTCGGACGTCACCGACGAATTGGGATCACTTCTAGGAGCCCCTATCAACTTCGAGATATAGAGAACGGGCCAATGGCCATTGGCGTGCGAGATTTGCATCTCGCGCTCCACCCCGCGCTGCGGGTATAAAGAGGAGGCGAATGCAGCGCACTATTGTTTTTCACTGAGGAGCCGAACACGGTGTTGACGAAGGAGACTGTTCCTGCTTCAGCAGAGACAGAAAGAGAGAGAACGAGAGAAGACGCTTCTTTGAGTGCTGGGAGAGAAGGCACGATCAGCGGCGGCCGCGAGCTCACTGATACAGTGATAAACTGCTGTTTTTACAGCACTGTTGGTTTGGTGAGGGTGTTCCCAACGGTGAGTGCATACACAGGCTGCACTACTCTCCTGTGTTTTGCCGCGGTCGTTCCTGGGTGCTTCAGCACATTTAAAAGAGATTTCTTCTAAAAGAGCAGCGCGGGTGTGACACTGCCTCTTTTTCAAGACGTCATTCCACCCGTGCGTTTCTGGATGCAGTTGTTTCCTGTCCTTTGACGGCCACGATCCCTCTCGCATAAGCATGTTGAGATTGCGTTCGTGGGTGATCCATGTTCTCTCAGGAGAACGGGATCACGCCGGCGCGTTGTTCGTCTCGCCTTCCTCGTGAGAGTTTGAGTGTTCAGCGCGCCGTGTGCCGTCTAGCTGCCGGCTGACAGTGCGGGTTGTCACGGCAACCCAGCGCGTCACTCGGCGCTTTAGATGCGCGGTCGAGACTTAACCTCAAACGGGGTTGAGTCCCTTCGCCTATCCCCGATCTAGTTTCTTTTCTGGTGCACCAGAAATGGGCTACTTAGGCTAATAAGCCTTGGTGACCTGAGGATTACAGTGGGGCTTCCCTGCCGAGTACATCTCCGTGGGCTCTCACTCCTCTATCGCATCGCAAGCATGCTGAGACTGTGTTCGTGGGTGGTTCATGTTCTCTCATGAGAGCATGACCACGTCGGCGCGTTGTTCGTCTTGTCTTCTTCATAGGGGCTTGAGTGTTCAGCGCGCCGTGTGCCGTCTCGACGGCCACGCTCACGGTCTTACATGCCTGCTGGTAGCTTACAGGTGGGATTGCTGGTTCCAAAAAAAAAAAAAATTTTTTAAATAAAGGGGACCTAGCGTTTCATCTGGGGCTCTAGCAGAGGACAGATGTCAATCGCTGCATCGGAGAGAGGGCTGTTATAAGCTGGAAATGAAGATGATGCTGAGTTTCCCACTATAATGGTGTGTGCTCATGCTGAATCAGATTCAGACTTGACAGCCATGCTTTCCTGGGTGGCTGAGGCGTAGTGCAACGCGTAAATCGCCTTGCCCGCCCCCTTGCCTTTTTCCCGGATGTGCATTGGAAAGCTTTGGCAGTGTGGAACTATTTGGTGCCAAAATATGGGGTGCCAATGGTGCCATAATCTGGATAAAGTTTTCCTCTCTCTCACTACCCTCATCGGTGAGGTAGCAGTGCCACTGGCAGGCCACCTCCGCCCTGCGCTCTTAGTGCACGAGGGTAGTTCTGAACTGAGGTTGAGCTGCGCACAGTGACTGATTTACATTTAAAGTCACAGCGCTGGCCCTTGGCCAGACGATGTCCACCCTGGTCCAGAAACACCCTTGGGCTACCTTGCAGGGGTGTGAGACGTTGCCAGAGTATGCTCTCTCGATGCTCACATCTCACAAGGTGACCCTTTTCGGCGACACTGTCGGTGACTGTGCAACAGTCCTCCACAGTGCAAAGCAGATGGAACCCCTCAGTCTCGCCATGGGCATCCCACGATGCCACCCGTCTTGGCTGCCAGTCAGCTGAGACGGGTGACCTGGACTTGGTTGAAGCTGCTCTTCCCCGGAGGAGGGCCGGGTGGAGAATCATTGCTAAATTTTGTTCCGCCACC
Organism: Rhinogobio ventralis; assembly: GCA_039654625.1. NCBI lineage: Eukaryota > Metazoa > Chordata > Actinopteri > Cypriniformes > Gobionidae > Rhinogobio > Rhinogobio ventralis. The sequence goes on from CM077196.1 coordinate 18,046,537, forward strand.
GGTGTTACAGCCAGTGGTACCCAAATTCTTAAGAGCAGTTCCAATACCTCTGGGTCTCGGGAGTTCAGGAATGGCAGCGTGTGACGCTATGAAGCCGCGCCGCTCTCATTCCCCTCCCCACAAGAGGGCGAGAATGGCAGTGTGCGACGCCGGGGAGCCTCGCCACTCTTATTCCCCTCTTCTCAGCAGTGTGAGGACGGCAGTACGCGACGCTATGCCTCGCCACTCTTGTTCCCCGCTGAGGAAGGAGGTGAGGTAGGCAGTGTGTGACGCCACAAAGCCTTGCCACTCTCTGCCCCTCCTTCAGTCGCCAGCGGACCGCAGCGTATGGCTTGAGAACGCTACCATGCCTTCTCTCATACTCTCCGTCCAACCGTGAGGGCAGGTAGGTGCTGCGTGCGCACTCAGACCCCACTTCAGGACGCTGTGCCTCTTGGGTCGGGTCCCTGCCTTCCACTTCGCTGCCCTACTGCGGGTACGTCTGTGGGGCGGGTGTGTTCATGGTACGGTTTCCGGAAGCCTAGCTAGCACTTCCGGGACGGTCCCGCTGACTCACCTGCACCACCAGGCTCGGCTATGCGATTCAGTTCGCACGGCATCCTCCCAAGTTCTGGGCGTCCACTTCACTGTTGTGTGGAGCTGCGACGCCCATCTTGTGGAAAGAGATCGAAGTCCTACTGGCGAAGGACGCGATTGGAGCCGGTCCCTCCAGCCGACATGAAGTTGGGGTTCTATAACTCCTACTTCATTGTGCCCAAGAAAAGCAGTGGGTTATGACCAATCTTGGACCTGTGAGTCCTGAACCGGGCCCTTCACAAACCGCCCGTTCAGATGTTGACGCAGAAGCGCACTTTCGAGTACATCTGTCCCCAAGATTGGTTTGCAGCGATCGACCTGAAGGTTGTTCCCTTCAGGACTGTCCCTGTTGTGTGAATACAGAGACACCGCTGTAATGCCGCTCGGATTGCTTCATATGTGACCGCTTCAACGCTGGCTACATGACCGAGTCCTGAGATGGGCGTGGCACAGCGGATCCCTCCGTGTCCCCGTGACTCAGAGGTGCCGCCAAACCTTCAGCCTGTGGTCGGACCCTTCGTTTCTACGGGCAGGAGTTTCCCTAGAACAAGTGTCCAGGCATCCACGGATGCCTCATCCACCGGCTGGGGTGCCACGTACAACGGGCTTGCAGTTTCGGGTCTGTGGACGGGGCCTCAACTGCAATGGCATATCAATTGCCTCGAGTTGTTAGCAGTTCGTCTTGCGCTGGGCCGCTTCAAAACGCCGCTACTAGGCAAGCACGTTCTGGTCCTTACGGACAACACTGCGGCCGTTGCGTACGTCAACAAACAGGGTGGTCTACGCTCCCGTCGCATGTCTCAACTCGCCCGCCAACTCCTCCTATGGAGTCAGAAGCATCTGAGGTCGCTTCGTGCCATTCACATTCCGGGCCTGCTCAATCGTGCGGCCGACGAGCTCTCACGACAGCCAGTGCTCCCCGGAGAGTGGAGACTCCATCCCCAGGTGGTCCAGCTGATCTGGAGTCGCTTCGGGACCGCACAGGTAGACCTGTTTGCCGCCCCGGACACGACCCACTGCCAGTTGTTTTATTCCCTGACCGAGGGGACCCTCGGCTCGGATGCGCTGGCACACAGCTGGCCCCGGGGCCTACGCAAGTATACGTTTCCCCCAGTGAGCCTTCTTGCACAGACTCTGTGCAAGGTCAGGGAGGACGAGGAGCAAGTCCTGTTGGTTGCTCTGTATTGGCCCAACTGGACTTGGTTCTCGCGACAGCACCTCCCTGGCCCATTCCTCTGAGGAAGGACCTCCTGACTCCGAGACGGGGCACCCTATGGCACCCGCGTCCGGTGTCTGGTCCCTGGACGGGACGCGGAGGTTCTAGGTGGCCTACCACAGGCTGTGGTAGACACCATCACTTCCGCTAGAGCTCCCTCTACGAGGCGCCTCTATGCGTTGAAGTGGAACCTGTTCGTCGACTGGTGTTCTTCTCGCTGAGAAGACCCCCGGAGATGTTCGGTCGGTTCTGTGCTTTCCTTCCTACAGGACGGGTTGAAGCGAAGGCTGTCTCCCTCTACCCTCAAAGTCTATGTTGCCGCTATCGCCGCTAATCATGACATGTATTCTTCCACGGTACGGCTCCCATGATGTGGCTTCCGCAGCGTCCCTCTGGGCACGTTTTCCCAGCGTTATCCAATAGTCTGCTGAAGTGGGTCTTGCGGAACAGCAGTGTGACTTCCCTGCGTGAATTCCCCGCCCGGAACAGACGGGGTCTGAGGGGCTCTCGCTGGGCGCTGGAAGTGGTAGTAACTGTGGCGTTTTCCAAAGGGATCCCAATTTCGTCGGTGACGTCCGACGTACGTCGAACGTGACCGACTGAAAGGGAACGTCTCGGTTACGTATGGTAACCCTCGTTCCCTGAAGGAGGGAACGGAGACGTACGTCCTGTCGTCACAGTTGCTGTACCATCACTGCATGGCCGAGTCACTAGTTCGGCTCCTCAGTGAAAAACAATAGTGCGCTGCATTCGCCTCCTGTTTATACCCGCAGCGCGGGGCGGAGCGCGAGATGCAAATCTCGCACGCCAATGGCCATTGGCCCGTTCTCTATATCTCGAAGTTGATAGGGGCTCCCAGAAGTGATCCCAATTCGTCGGTGACGTCCGACGTACGTCTCCGTTCCCTCCTTCAGGGAACGAGGGTTACCATACGTAACCGAGACGTTTTTACCTCTGGATCCACAGACACTGGATTAGTGTGGATGGTAAAATGTGACAGACAAGGACATCAATCCACACCTGATATATTACAAATTGTGACCCAGGGATCTCAAATAAAGAATAGGTGTTTGGGCCTAGTAGCTAAAGCATGAATAATCACTAATGCTCATAGGGCAGAGATTTTAACAATCTTCTAACATTTAGTATTAAACTTCTGTGTCACTTATCCTGCACCGTTTATATGACATAAATGATACCGCAAATCAAGTGGTTTGCTGAGAAGTGTCATTACATTTTTAAGGCCCTGTTTACATCTGATATTAAGATGCATTTTGGTTGATCGGATCACAAGTAGAGGGAGACACATTCCTGTTCACGCCTGGGGTTTTAATCCAACTCTTTTGTCTACTTTCAGCCACTTCTGTCCGGATTTCTTTGAGGGGAGGGTATATGGGCAGGTAAATGTATGGGCTTTTTCAGATCTTTCAATCTAATGGACGAAATAAGCTTTCGCAATTTACATATGAATGAGAAAGCAATCTGGTCAAATGTGTTTTCGACTACCTCTGGAAGTGGTCAAAATTGGACAAGCTCAAAATGTTTTAAGCCCTATTCGGACAGGATTAGTTTTACATGGGTAGAGTAACGTAATTTTATCACAGGATATCTGTAATATTAATGGCCAATTCACACTGGATAAGAAATCTCAGTAAAACTAGCAGAAGTGGGAGGGGTAACTCGATTTAAGCACCGCTGTCACCTCCATGTAGTCATCTGCGTATTACGTTGCTTCCTGATATCGCAGACACATATAATGCATAAATAACCTATATATAACAGTTAGGTTCAGTCGAATGATTTATTAATTAAATTAATTAAATTCTGATTGGATTCTGTTGGTAATAGGCACTTACCTAAAGCTAAAAGAAGTTTTGTGCCTCTGAAAAGTGCTTTTGGCTTTCTTTTTTATCTTAATGTATGCGGAAAACACTTAATTTTTGCCACAGACTTGTCCCACTTCCTAGAACGCAACTTTTTCAAGCGCCTCCATACTTGAAATGGCGGAATATTTACACACATATATTCAGTGGGTCTATTCACACAGGATTAGTAGGATTAGGATTACCTGAGGTAATTTTTACAGAAGGTAAAAATCGCCGTAATCTTTACTGACATTGTCTGTAATGATTACCGAGATGGCACATGTGGACAGGATTAAAATCACTGAGAAGCTCTGGTAATAATTACTTTACCCCACCTCTCCATGTTAAACTAATCCCGTCCGAATAGGGCTTTTGACCCCTGTTACAACTGTATTCGTCCACTTGTGATCCGATCAACGAAAACGCACCTTGATACCTGTTGTAAACAGGGTCGAAGACCACAACTGACCAAAAACAAGTGTTACAAATTACAAGAATTTCACAGGATTCACCTGCTGCCAAAAAAAAGCAACTAACATTTCTCTTTTCAAAGTCATTTTACATAAAATAACTCTACTTTTTGAAAAATAAGGAATGAAGACTTTGGAAAAACAAGCTGCAGGGAGAATATCATCCTCCCCCAGATGAGGGCTTATGATGCATGTACGGACATCCTGCTTGGTAAGAACATCATTTGCCAAATAGCAAAACACAAGAAGCTAGAAATTGCACTGATGCCAGCAGCAAAGTCCCAAATACTAATAATGTAAATTCACTAACTAATTGGCCCCACACCATATGTTTCTAGATTAGAATAATGAGAACTATTGTGTTTGCATTTCCATGCAAGACGTTCGGAGGCTAAAATATATTCATTCATTCAATCCCAGCAGAGTGTGCTCAAGTTATGCAAAAAGCCAAAATATTAGCTGTAATAAATCACAGAACCGTTATGGCAGTGAATTGATTTCATCTGCTTTGAGGGGTTGTCTTTGATAAGTAGACAGAGGTGTCACATTCTCAGCGCCGCTGATTGACTGATAATTTCCCGTCTGGATGTTCCGGTGGGTGCCGATTCCTCATCAGTCTTGCCGATTGTCCTAATCCCTGCACCTCTTAATGGCTGGCCACAACGTATGATTATATGCAGATGAAGGAACCTGATGAAGTCATTATGGGCTTACGCATATCTGCTGGCCCTTTGCCGCTTGAGTCCCACGTATTAATGATCTGTGTGAAAGCACCCTTATTTAACAAAGTGCAAGACGAAGGAGGGAATTCAATATATAGTGAGTTGTGCCCACTGATGGCGCCATTTATGCACACGTGCTGTCTGGGTTGCTATACCTCCCGATTCACTGAAGGAATTATGCAAATAAGGTAACGATGCAAACCTATCCACGAAAATCTGTGCCGGGTGCAATTTGCATGATGTTGTTTCCGAGCAGGTTGTGTAGGATGCTGAACTGCTGATCTGACATACTTCAATGGGACTGTAGAGCATCACTCCACCACTGCAATCCAAGCACCTAAATCGGCTCCTCTTTAACATGCAGAAAGAGCACTTGTCTACACCGCATGACTAGATATAAAGCCGCTTAATGCTCTTCTTCATTATTGGATCATCATTTGATGAATAACTGCTGCCACGATCAATAGAAAATGTAAACAAATGTAGACACGAGCCATTTGAGCTGAAAAGAATGGGCTTTCTTTCATTCACTAACACTTTCTTTAAAATGTAACATTTTATAAACATTTTCAGACCGAGATCACGATTCATCAAGTTTGCACTTTTTTTCCTAAATGTACATATGCAAAAATCACATACTCCTGGTGGTCTTAGAAACTTCTTTAAAAAATAGCTTATGCACAGCTGGCAATTTAATGTATGCACATATAAAACCTTAGGTGATGTACAGAAAGCCCATATGGGCACATTTTAAGCAGCAGGGATGACATATTTTTGTAGATCAAAACTCAAGTGATATTAAACGTCATCACACCGAACAGGTAAACTCATCTACTCACTATAGTCTTTGTTTACAGCCTCATTGTGTTAAAGGCACAATATGTAATTTTCACCACTAGAGGTCGCTTATTCAAAACAAAGGTGTAGCTTGATGATGTCTTGATTTTGCAGAATCAAGGGAGTTATTGTCTTCACCTCTACAGCTGGTGGAAACAATCCGACAGAACTCTGGAAGAAATCATATTCATGGATGAGCTAATGTATTAAATATTTATTAGCGTTACTGTAGTATGAAGCAGGGTCGGTGGCAAGCGTGACACAGTTTTCTGTCGATGAATGTCGAACGGAAATCGAGGGTAACGCGAGTATGATGTCATTAATAGGCAACGTGTACTGTGGACTGGTTAAACAGCTTATTTCTCTGGATTTAAATATTCTTGGAAACATTTGGGAAAATGTAAATATACAAGTAAAAAAAATATATACATTTTTCTAGTGGTTTTTGGATATTTTAATCAAAAAATCGTACATATTGTGCGTTTAATAAACGTTCTTGCAAACTATTCTAGCTCAAACTTTCAGCATTTTATTTTTTTAATAAAGACTGAAAGAGTGTCGAAAGCTTAATGATGGCAACGTTGAAGTCATGTGACCGTAATGTCTGTTTATAGCCTACGTTTAGCTTTTTACTTAGCAAATGTATTTAGGCTTCAAAATTCATAAAAATTGTGTTCAAATGTGAAGATTATTATGAGGAACAAAACAAGAATCATAAACTCGATCCTTTTCCTATTTAGCACCCAAACTCTGGAACAGCCTTCCTAGCATTGTTCGGGAAGCAGACACACTCTGTCAGTTTAAATCTAGACTAAAAACGCATCTCTTTAATATGGCATAAACATAAAACATTTTTAATTTATATTTTATTCAAATTGTTAGGCTGCATTAACTAGGTCAGCCGGAACCGGGAACACTTCCCATAACACCTGATGTACTCGTTACATCATAAGAGGAATGGCATCTACGCTAATGTTAGTCTCTCTGTTTATCCCGAGGTTTACTGCAGTCAGCCGGATCCGGGCCGTATCCAGATCAGATGGTGGACCAGCGGCCAGACATTACCAACGCATCCCTGAAGTGTCTGCAGAGACCGTGTCAATTAGTCTACCCTCTGAAATTGCTCATCGACATGGCATCCTCAATGGATCCATCTCCGGCGTGATGACTCCGATATTTCGAATATTCCTATTTAATAATTGTTTAATCGACACGCCATCCTCAATAAACCCGGCGTGATGCCTCCGATCTTTCGAATAATCCGATCTAATATTACTTCTGACCTATAAGGCTGCCAAAATAATAAACATACACTGTTTGTTAATTGGCCAGAGGAGAACTGGCACCCCGACTGAGCCTGGTTTCTCCCAAGGTTTATTTTTCTCCATTAGGACACCTGATGGAGTTTTGGTTCCTTGCCACTGTCGCCTCTGGCTTGCTCAGTTGGGGACACTAAATTTTCAAATAAATATCCAAATAAATTTAATTACTAAACTAAATTATATCAAATTATACTTGAATATATATGATATTTGAAATGAGCTGATGACATCACCGTTTTCTCCAGAGCGGCTGTACAGCTGAATCAAATTCTGTTAATTATTTTCCTGTTTAACACTGTGAAGCTGCTTTGAAACAATCTGCATTGTAAAAAGCGCTATATAAATAAAGTTGACTTGACTTGACTTGACTTATTTAAGCTTATTTTCCACAATAATCTAAAAGCCATTGGAAGAATACTATTGGGTTTTTGTTGATGGAACTTCCGGGTTGGCCTACAGAAATATGTCATCAGTGCAGAACTCTATATGCAAATTGCCCATAAGGCATGTGCATTCGTTATTTAGAATAATCCGGATTCATGACAATTAGCACAAAGGTAAGAACAGGGCAGTCGTGGCCTAGAGTTCAGGTAACCTGAAGGTGACTGAGGTGCCCTTGAACAATGCTCTGTGTGTTTGCAGTTTGTTAGTGTTCACTACTGACTGCTCCTAATGTGTGTGCACACAAATTCTGAGTATAGGTTACCATACTTGGCCTTCACATTTCACTTTCACTTTTCACTTTAAAATTTATGCCCGTCTGATTTTAGGGATAATTTATGGGTTAGGTTTAGAGGTAGGGATAGGGTTATGACAAAATTTTCAGACAGGAATGTTGTGTTGGTCATGATCAAGTACTTGTTGACCATGCACATACACACCTGTTGAATGAGGCCCAATGACAGTGCTCTGTACTAAATAACTAGTTATTTAGTGAATTTGCTCCAAAAAGTAAAATGAATTATAGGTGTACACCTTTCTTTTCTGATTTTATTAATATCCCTTGCCTGTCCTGCAAATGCAAACAGAGAGAGACAATAATATATTTGCAAATTTCTCTGTAGCAGCTTCAAAATTCAACATTTATTTGGATTATTTGATTTAAACAGAGCTGTTTATGCAAATCACAATATCTGCAAATCCTTGGGTCTAACTGCACCGATGCTGACTGCAAAACAACAATGGCACTTGTGGCCATCAAATTGCTGACAGAGTAATATTGACTGAGCCATGTTTGAAGAGTTTGAACCGTAATTTGGCATTTAGGGTGGGTGGAGATACTAAATCACTGTCATTATATGTGCACATACACCATAGACAGCACATGTGTTATATTTGCATATTAATGAAAGCTAATATTTCATGGACTTTTGCACAATATTCTAAGATGAATGGATATTTGAAATGAAAAGCACTTGTGCTTTACCTCCACCATATGAGTTTTAATCATAGAGGATGACTTTGTAGTGACCAAGATGTCAGGGACATAATGAAAGCCAGCCTTCCTGTACATGACCCTGTATTAATTTATTTGAACAAGCTACTTCACATTGTCATTAAGGATTATAGCTTTGGTCTGCTGTGTAGCAGCTTGTAACAAACTAAACATGAAGACTCATAGTTAAGGCATTGCATTTTAATAGTAAGAAAAACGACAGCACAGAATAATGACTACGCTATTGTATTAATTTGAATATGCATACTTTTATACACAAGGCATTTACATATGGAGTGGATGAGAAAGTAAAGGTCATTTTCGTATTCAGAGAATGAATAAAGTATAAGATGAGATGCCAAAATCCGGTGCACTTCCTGCATGTGAGCACTTCATAGTGACACTGCCTCCATCAAAGGGTCAAGATTTGGCTGATAAGCATCACCCCATTAGTTCCTATTGGATGATGTAACCACACCATCTGAGTACAAAAAGCATCTTTCTCAGTTGACGGCCATATTCTGATAAAATTAATATTGTGATGATGTAAATCATAAGAATTTAATTATAGTATATGAACAGTTTTTATTTATCTGGAGAGCTCTTAATTAAAAGCATAAAATGGGCTTTTGAGTGTCATCTCAGCTAACAGCTTACCTTCTCAGAACTTTAGCTCACATTCTTGGCAAGGTTCTCTCAAAATTATAAGCAAGCATTCTTCATGTAACGTTAACATTCGTTCAGAGTAATCGGGGGACCTTGTTTATAAAATGTTGCGTAGACACCTCTTTTCAAAAGGATGAACGTATGCACAAAAACATGTACAACTCTCTTCAAGATGTGTAATCTATAAATCACAAATCTTGATATTGTGCGCAGCCGAATGGTTTCAGATCTCTGCCTTGTAAACGCCACAATTAATGTCATTAACATATAACAGAGCGCCAGTCAACGTCAGAATCCTTACCTTGAGAATGACGAGTGGCAAGAATGCTTTATATTTCCAAATACCTGCTATACTATGACTCTGTGCCACAAGGAAAAGTTTGTATGTCTGCTTAGACCCTGACGTGGCACTCAGAACTTTTCCAGGTCAAAGGCTGTTCGAGTCTCTCTTTTAGGACATCCTCAGATCTCAGTCATATGACGAAAAGGCATCAAGCCTCAGACGGAAAGGCTTCAGGTCTCAGGAAAAACAACGTCAGGTCTCAGGTCTCGTACAATTAGGCATCGGACGAATGAGCCTCAGACAAAAAGGCATCAGACACAAAGGCTTCTTTGCTTAGGGGTCATCAAAGATGTCTTATTTAAGAAAAGTAATCTTAATAAAACTGACTGTTATTCCTCGTGAGGTGTAAAATTCTGTAATTTCTTTCTTACTTCGCAATCTAACGGTTACTTTTCTTAAATGAGCCCGCCTCGATGACGTAGGCTATGCAGCCTCAAATGTGACCACCGGAGGTTGCAGCCTTCGAAATGAGATGCAGTTTAAAGTTAAAGGGCTATACTATGGAGGTGCGATGCTGTTTTGTCCAATGAATGAAGCCTTTTAGTCTGAGGCATGATGCCTTTTCATCATATGACTGAGGTTTGAGGATGTCCTAAAATGTACAATTGGCAATTAAGGCTCAGAGGCTTCAAACTTAGTTGAAACTTATTTAGTTTATACCAGCAGTTACATTTAACCTTATAAAGCCCAATGTTGGGTAAGGCACTGTAAAAAAGTTTAATTACTACATCTTCAACAGTGTAATTAGATTACTGATCACATTATGTATTACATACTTTCTAATACCTCAACCAGTTGAACAATACAAGGATAGACATATAACGGTTCTTTTAATTCTTTCAAATAATTAATATAAAATTGTATACATTTTTCTTGAAATTCTTCTTCTCCCTATTTAAGAAGAGAAGGTTACATTAAAAATATACCTTTTAACATTAGACGTTAAATTTTGATGTTAAATCCACTAATAGAATTGTTCTATATAAAACTGTAATTAAATTACAGACAAATTTATATTAATGCTATTCTTTACTTTTTCAAGAGAAAAGTAATTACTTAGTAATGCATTACACCCAACACTGTTATTTACACTGAACGAAATTATAAACGCCACACTTTTGTTTTTGCCCCCATTTTTCATGAGCTGAACTCAAAGATCTAAGACTTTTTCTATGTACACAAAAGGCCTATTTCTCTCAAATATTGTTCACAAATATTGTTTGGACCCCCCGAGACCGCCACGGCCCAGACGTCCCTGGACCCCCAATACAGTAAAACTGCACATTTTAGAGTGGCCTTTTATTGTGGCCAGGCTAAGGCACACCTGTGCAATAATCATGCTGTCTAATCAGCATCTTGATATGCCACACCTGTGAGGTGGATGGATTATCTCGGCAAAGGAGAAGTGCTCACTAACACAGATTTAGACAGATTTGTGAACAATATTTGAGAGAAATAGGCCTTTTGTGTACATTGAAAAAGTCTTAGATCTTTAAATTCAGCTCATGAAAAATGGGAGCAAAAACAAAAGTGTTGCGTTTATAATTTCGTTCAGTGTATGTTTGATGCACACATTTCTATGGCCTCTAAATTATCAATATGATCAAAACTTTGCTGAAAAACCTGTTGGCACAATCTACTGCATGCTTTCTGTTCTATTATGCTTTTTTAGCAAGTAAAAACTATTTTAGTATAGTTCTAAAAATGTTCTTACGTTATACACAAGTCTTTTTGCTGCGAAATCTAAGAGTAAGAGTATCTTTTATTTTGTTAGTAATATTTCAAGATGAACACTTACTGGACTGAAGCAACTTAGGTTTACTTGATTATCCATACATACTTTTTTTAATGTGAGTATCAAATGTGATACAACAGGTTTTTAAGGAATGTTTATTTGTACATCTCTCAATCATCATTGTATTACATTGAAAAAAGAAAAATACAGTGCTTTGATCATTAAACTAAGCATTTGAATATCATCATACTAAGACATTATTGGGCAAAATAGAGTGATATTATATATGCATTTTATGTATCTGCTTTACTGAGAAAAAAATATATCTCATTGATTTATATTACAAGCTAAAATTTATTTTAAAAGGCTAAATAAAATGTATGTAAAACTCCATATTCTCAATATACTGTATGAGGCATAATACAAAGCATAAACGCACATGTAAACTTCTTAAAAATATATATGTTTTTAAAAATATTTAGACTAAAGGTTCAATAAACTGTTCAAACTGTTTTGACTATTATTTTGTCATGTTTCAATTCAAGTTTATTTCTATTGTACTTTCAAAGCAGCTTAACAGAAAAATTATAAATTTTAATGTTAAATTTTTTTCTTTAACAAACAGCTGGTGCAACAAAACCCAAGTGATTGACTCAAAACAATTAGTGTCCATGTGGAAAGATGGCCGTTTTTAAATTGTGTACAATCAGACGATGAATGAGTGTGTAGTTGAGATGAATGGGAATGTTAACAATAACTTTTTCCAGCCATTATATAACTCCTTGGCCTCCACAAATACCCTTTTATTTGGTGATCAAGCAACAAACTAATTTCAGCACATGTAGGAACTGCTTGCCCTTGAACATGTGCAATATTCAGACAGAGACAAACACGCCTCCAGCTACTGGCAAGCAGGGAAGGTGCATCAAGCTTCAGGCTTTTTGTGATCAAACCTATCTTGCACCAGCGGGCCGCAAGGTCTGTATTTTTCTGAACTGATGGGCATATCTGAACAGGATTGACCACCTCTTGGCCTCTTTCTATTCATCAGACATCAGAAGGCTTGACCAAAATATCCCCTGACACTGAGAAATATGTCTGTCAAGTGAACTGCCTCCTCTTATTGTTCCCCCTCAGAAAGAGAAAACCTGTGCTGTTTCCACGCTTGCGTCATTACGAGGTATACAGGGTACATAAATCCACAGCATATTTCAAATAGTACTTGCACTATTAATTAACTCTTGGTATTCACGTTTTTACTGTGCTCCAGCCAATAAAGTATATCTAATACAACAACTATAAAGGAAAGAATCTGCACAAAAATGAAAAGATGTCAGCGGTTTTATATACCTTTTATAGGATAGTTTACCCAAATAAATGATTATTTACTCACCCTCATGTCGTTTCAAACCTGTATTGTCAAACTTTATTTATTTTCCATGCATTAAACAGGGCTGAAACCATCAAGCTGTCAAAAAGGACAAAAATATTCACTATATTCAATAGGGCTAGGAATTGACACACATTTAATGTGTCGATTCAATTTCAAATCACAAGCTTGTGATTCAATTCGATTCAATGCAATATTGATTATTTTGGATATTTTACCGTTTTCGAATCCATTCAGGCGATCTCCGGATCTGGCGGTAGCACTTTTAGCATAGCTTAGCAAATTCATTGAATCTGATTAGACCGTTAGCATCTTGCTCAAAAATGAACAAATATTTTCTATATTTTTTCCTATTTAAAACTTGACTCTTCTGTAGTTTACTAAGACCGACGGAAAATGAAAAGTTGTGATTTTCTAGACCGATATGGTAACACATGCATCCTTGTCATCATTGATCACTTTTCCAAGTCATGCCGTCTACTTTCTCTTAAAGGACTCTTGACAGCTCTAGAGACAGCTGAATTACTCTTCAACCATGTCTTCAAATATTATGGGATTCCAGAGGATATCGTATCCGACCGGGGTCCACAGTTTATATCCCGAGTATAGAAGGCATTCTTCACCCTCCTAGGTGTGACCGTATACCATCCTCAACGGGCAGAAGGAAAGAAAGTCCCTTCCATCGACCACTGGTTCAGAGAGAGTGAGAGGGTCTGGGACGCAGCTCAACATCGGCTTCAGCAGGAAGTCCACCGACGAAAGATCACAACCGACCGTCGAAGATCAGAGGCACCACCATACCAACCTGGTCAGAAGCGCACCCAGTGCACCAGAGTTCTAATCACACACATCTGCACCTCATCTGAACCCTCATTAGCTGGCTACATAAACACGCACCTCACCTCTGCCACCACCATACATACGGACACTTACCCATTCCTCCAGCGATTCCCCCAGCGTCTTGTACTTCAACGTCTATCTCCAAGCCTACCTTCATGTTCCATGTTCATCCGTCTGTGGTGAGGTGTGTGCATCCAACCTGTTTTCCATCTGCTACGAGTTCCACGAGTCCCTGCATCTGTAAGGAAAAGACATTCCATCATTCTCATATCCAACGAACTACAAGTCTCTGTTTGTCCACTCACCTGTTGAAACCTGTTCTGAGTATACATTCAGGAGAAGTATGACAGCTTTTCAGTGAATAACAGCTAACATTTTCCTTAATTTTTTCACACAAAGCTATATGCAGTATGTGGTGCTCTTGCATTCATTTTTAAACTTAAAATCTCCAGCTACTTTCATTTCTAATTGCATCTTCTGATTTTTTTCCCTTTTGTGTTCCACAGAAGAATACAAGGTCAAACTGGTAAATGATGACATACATTTTTAGATGATCTATTCCTTTAACTGACCTCCACTGATCGTGTGCCTCTGCATTTCACTTCTCCTGTAGGTTGAGCAGCAATTCACTGACTAGATGAGGCTTAAAAAATAATCTCCTCAGGAGGAACAACAAACCAACACATCACTGTGAGTTACCCTGAACTGTCGAATCACAGTTAAAAAGGTTGAAGTTATCTTGACATGAACGACCGAGACTTTTTGAACTGCCATAAAAGAATTCTTCACAGTAACTTGCCTCGTCTTGATTGGGAAATATACCTTACTGTCATAAATAGCACAGATGTTTTCACTTTCTCAACGCGCTCATACGCATGAAACAGAATGACGTCTGTTAGAACAGAGTGGGCTGATGTGGCTATAAAAGAATGATGAGCGCTGATCCACTCCCATGTTACTATACGGTGCAAACAGAGTTGTACTCAATGTGTCGTTTTTGCTCATGTGCCGATAGGCTTTTCACTCCACTGCTTCCATATGCTGCATTCTTCACACATGAGAACCACGGGGGCCTGAGACAGGACAGGAGCCGCTCTCAATGGACATGTCCCCACACTCACTCTGTCTCCAGGGCTTCCGGCGAGTACATGTGTGAGACTTCATCCACAACGAGCACTGAACCTTTCTACTACAAATGGGCTGTAATCTGTCTCGAGAATGGCACACACCTGGAAAACCTGTAGGACAGCCCCGTGGATGACAAGTGTTGTGCGAGAAGAGTAGTTTTATGCGCAATTCTATTTGTGGTAGATTCTGCTGCACTGCATGAGTCATTCGCAACAGACAATATGATTTTACATTACATCATGTATACAAGGTGACAGTAAAATTGAAGCAACTAGCGATGCACAAAATGATATATTTTCAAAATAGAGTAGTAGTGTCTCAGTTATAATCATTTAATAACGAATCGATATGTTGTCATGTGAACTGGTTGAAAAGACTTAAAAAAACTATTTGTTCACAAATCAGACATTATTAGATGTGTCCCTTATTTCATTCTTTTTAAAGCTCTGGCAATCAAAATATTGAAGCTATATATATCTAACGCACATGCACTCGGCCATCCACGTGATGTAAAAGAAAACATGATTCATCAGGCCAGGCCACCTTCTTCCATTGCTCCATGGTCCAGTTCTGATGCTCACGTGCCCACTGTTGGTGCTTTCAGTGGTGGACAGGGGTCAGCATGGGTTTGCGGCTATGCAGCCCAATACGCAACAAACTGCGATGCACTGTGTATTCTGACACCTTCTTGAGTAATTTGAACTACAGTAGCTCGTCTTTTTGATCGGACCACACGCAACTTGCTCCGCATGTGCATCAGTGAGCCTTGGCCACCCATGACCCTGTTGCCGGTTCACCACTGTTCCTTCCTTGTACAACTTTTGATAGATACTGAACACTGCAGACCGGGAACACCCCACAAGAGCTGCAGTTTTGGAGATGCTCTGACCCAATCGTCTAGCCATCACAATTGTCAAACTCGCTCAAATCCTTACGCTTGCCCATTTTTCCTGCTTCCCACGCCCATCAACTTTGAGGACAAAATTTTCATTTGCTGCCTAATATATTCCACCCACTAACAGGTGCCATGATGAAGAGATAATCAGTGTTATTCACTTCACCTGTCAGTGGTCATAATGTTATGCCTGATTGGTGTGTGTGTGTGTGTATATATATATATACTGCTAATTGCTTAGTCAACCATCCTGAGTCATCCTTACAAGCAACACTAAATATGATATGAATATATAATTAGTTAAGATCCTAGTTTTGTGTTGGGAATGCATGCATATTTTTTTATCTAGTTAGTTGAAAACTTTTCAGTAAATGGATTTTGTTCTTCGCTCCAGAGCTGTGGTTAATTGCTAGTATCTGACTATCAGTGTCTGAACCTGTGCCTTCACCAGTCTATCTTGAAAATACTGTACAATCAGTCCATTTGCGTGGTCTCTGCAGAAAGAAACAAAAATAAAAAACCTTTCAAACCACAAAAGATACTCATATATATAATAATTTGCATTGGTTTCATGCTAAATTCATTGTGTGTGTGTGTTTGTGTGTGTGTGAGAGAGATACATCCTAAAATGTGCAAAAGTTCACTTTATCAATAGTGGAAGACTTTGTGCTTACTTTTGCATAACCTAATCTGCATAACATTTACATATACATATTTACAGCCACACACAAATTACTATATTTGAAAAAAAAAAAAAAAATATATATATATATATATATATATATATATATATATATATGCACTCACCTAAAGGATTATTAGGAACACCATACTAATACTGTGTTTGACCCCCTTTCGCCGTCAGAACTGCCTTAATTCTACGTGGCATTGATTCAGCAAGGTGCTGAAAGCATTCTTTAGAAATGTTGGCCCATATTGATAGGATAGCATCTTGCAGTTGATGGAGATTTGTGGGATGCACATCCAGGGCACGAAGCTCCCGTTCCACCACATCCCAAAGATGCTCTATTGGGTTGAGATCTGGTGACTGTGGGGGCCATTTTAGTGCAGTGAACTCATTGTCATGTTCAAGAAACCAATTTGAAATGATTGGAGCTTTGTGACATGGTGCATTATCCTGCTGGAAGTAGCCATCAGAGGATGGGTACATGGTGGTCATAAAGGGATGGACATGGTCAGAAACAATGCTCAGGTAGGCCGTGGCATTTAAACGATGCCCAATTGGCACTAAGGGGCCTAAAGTGTGCCAAGAAAACATCCACACCATTACACCACAACCACCAGCCTGCACAGTGGTAACAAGGCATAATGGATCCATGTTCTCATTCTGTTTACGCCAAATTCTGACTCTACCATCTGAATGTCTCAACAGAAATCGAGACTCATCAGACCAGGCAACATTTTTCCAGTCTTCAACTGTCCAATTTTGGTGAGCTCGTGCAAATTGTAGCCTCTTTTTCCTATTTGTAGTGGAGATGAGTGGTACCCGGTGGGGTCTTCTGCTGTTGTAGCCCATCCACCTCAAGGTTGTGCGTGTTGTGGCTTCACAAATGCTTTGCTGCATACCTCGGTTGTAACGAGTGGTTATTTCAGTCAAAGTTGCTCTTCTATCAGCTTGAATCAGTCGGCCCATTCTCCTCTGACCTCTAGCATCAACAAGGCATTTTCGCCCACAGGACTGCCGCATACTGGATGTTTTTCCCTTTTCACACCATTCTTTGTAAACTCTAGAAATGGTTGTGCGTGAAAATCCCAGTAACTGAGCAGATTGTGAAATACTCAGACAGGCCCGTCTGGCACCAACAACCATGCCACGCTCAAAATTGCTTAAATCACCTTTCTTTCCCATTCTGACATTCAGTTTGGAGTTCAGGAGATTGTCTAGACCAGGACCACACCCCTAAATGCATTGAAGCAACTGCCATGTGATTGGTTGATTAGATAATTGCATTAATGAGAAATTGAACAGGTGTTCCTAATAATCCTTTAGGTGAGTGTATATCGAAAATATGTTTTCAGTAAAAAAAATCATTAAAACAAGATAACAAGAAAGTAGGCTACATAAGAACCCCCTTTTTTTTTGCAAACTTTTGAACATATGCCAAGTTTGTGCAGCAGGTCCCTGATGTTTTAAACATTCTGGTTATATGGAGATACATCATTTCACTTGTTTGTAAGTAAAAACCAGTTCATGCAACCTATATTCTCTGTTTTATGTTAATCACTTGCCTTGCATGATAATGCAAATGTTTACTGGAGGCCACAGTGAAAGAGCACCTCCCCAACAGCACACAGGAGGTGATCTGTGTCACAGCGCAATGGCATATTGCAGTGCAAATCATACGTAGAGAAATCAAAGATACAATCATGCCAATGGGTGAGAAGAAAGCTTTCGCAGCATGACATTATACAGCCATGCCCAGCAGTGGAGTTTGTCCCTATCAATTAAAATGTACGCATCTCAAAGCGGGAATGCAGATCTGAAGTGCTCTTCTAAAGGTCGGATCAGTTTGCCAAGTGACATTGGGTCCAACTGATACACATTTAATTAGTACATGTCTACTGTTTCGCTCATTCATTGGAAGCTTATGGGCATCTGCATCCTTTAGCTTGGAAAATATCTAAGTAATAATTCATTAAATGTCTCAAGCTAAATGCTGTAGGTAAATACAATAGAGTTCTAAATGAAAACCAGGGCTTTAATATGCTTTACTTAATTAGGTGATTAACATTTTAGCTCAGATCTCACATTTAGCTTTGCTTCCATTTAAATCAAAGAGGAAAGGGGGTCTGTAATACCTGGAGAAAACTATCCGTTAGCATTCCCATTCACCTAACCTTACAAAAAACAAACAAACAAACAAAAAGTGTATCAGTGTCCAATTCTCACTATTAACTAACTAATAACTATGACTTTTGCCTCAGACTCCTAATTACTGCTTATTAATAGTTAGTAAGGTAGTTGTTATGTTTTGGTATTGGATAGGATTAAGGGATGAATATATTATATTGCTAGAAGTATATTGTCACAGTTATGTTCTGTTTTGTTCCATGGACTTCCTGTTTTCTTTTGTCACGTTCCTTTGTTCAGTTTTCCCGCTATTCATCTGTCCCCATGGCAACCCTCATTAGTTAAATTCCTTCCAGCTGTGTCCTGTTAATTATCTTGTTTGTGTTTCCCTATTTAGTTCTCCCCTTTTTCCCAGTCTGTGTCAGATCTCAGTTATGTTTAGATGTGTTTACCTGCCTGCCTGCCTGTATTGACTCACCTGAGATTCCTAGATCATTAAACTCCATTTGTGAATTGTATCAGCCAGTCTTCGTGCCTGCACACATATGCAGTTCATAGGGGCATAATAGCTTTACAGTTACAGCATGAAATAATATTTAAACCTATTTTATATTGGTAATATTTAAACATTACATTTTAGGAATCTCACAATTCTGACTTTTTTCTTGTAATTGTGAGTTGATATCACAATTCTGAGGGGGAAGAATTGTGAGATGGGCCATATAAACCCACAATTCTGATGGGAAAAAGACAGAATATCGAGTTTATATCTTGCAATTCTGATATTTCTTCTTATAAATGTGAAATATAAACTTGGAAATGCGAGGAAAAAAAGTCTAAATTGTGATAAAATCGAAAATACCTTTTTATTGTTTTATTACATGGCTTCCAAGGAGTGCTACTGTCATTTTCTTCCACCAGGTATAGGCTCCGCCCACACATCGATCTTTGTAAACACCCAAATTGTCTACAGTTCACAGTGTAGTTATACAAAAAACAAAAAAAACTTGCTGTTTAGACTAGTTGTGTGTTATCAAAGTTTACTACTGGTCTTAAAAATACTTTAATAAACTGAAAAGACAATTTACTCTCAAGAGGAATTTAAATACTAAACTTACAATTATACTACTAGTGCATTGATGTCAGTATACTTAGCATACTTGCAAAATATACTTGAATTTTACTTGATAAAATGAAATCAAGCATTCTGCGTTAGTTCAGGCAGGCCACGTAGTGAAGCTCAGCTATCCTAAGCTTCCCTGTGTTGGCTTTTCATGGAGCTCATGATAAGGATGGGGAATTTAGAACAGAGCCATATCGCCAAATGTAAATTTAGCAAAATATGCCAATAAAAAGTTGACTAAAAGTTTGTCTATGTTGTTTTTGACTTTGAAGTGGACTTGACTGAATTTCTCTTTTTTTTTTTAAGGGACTTCAGATGATGTAGTCATCGCATCTAGCATCTCGCTAACAGGGCCGTGCTAATTAGCTAAACCATGTGTAGTAACTGAGACAAATCAGACATAATTATTTTGCTATATTTAAACAAACAATCTGTGAAACTCACTCCAATGACTAGACAAGGGACACCTGTGAACAAATCAAACAATGAACCAATGGCAACATGACAACATAGAACACATGACAAGGGAGCACATGGCAGGATCACATGACTAGAACATGTTAGAAACAAAGGAAACGCATGGAAAACAGGACACATGACTATGATTAAACACAAACAGAAGACAATAAACATGAAACAAAACCAAACCAAGACACTAGACATTACAGATGTAATTTCAGCTGCAATTTCTGCAATTGTTCAATCTTTTAATGCTTACAGTAAGTATATGAGGAGAGTAATGAAATAAAGTAAGCCAGCACTGCTACTTGTGCTGGCTGTATTAGATGCTACATTCCAGAACTCAACCAGTTTTATTTTCTGAACAAAAAACACATAATTTCTCATGATGCAATGTAAAAAAATCCAGACATGTCATAAAGTTTAAAAGGCACAGCATAGAGAAATAGACACAGGTGTTCCCTTTCAAGGGAACTCGTGCTGCGTCACCGCTTTGGGAACGTCTCTGCGTGATTGCGTCATGAAGCACGTGTGTAATCAGTCCAATGGAGAGACGGAACTTCATAGGCGGGTGACGTCATCAATCCGGAAGGTATAAAGCATACCGGCAAACAAACGCTGCTAGCTTCTGTTGTCTTCAGCAAGCGCTCTGTGCAACATTGTCCTTTGTGATCTCTGTGTTTGTGTCTGAGTTCAGACTTTTTTGTTTTCATATAACAAGTTTGCAACATGCTGACACACTAAGAGAGAGACACTATGGTGAGCGAACAGTGTTACAGAAAGTGTGTTCCTCCCTGCTTTCGTTACACCACGAGTGGGGATACACATTTGATATGCATTGTTTGTTTGGAATGCAGCACGCTCAGTCGGCTCTCGAGGGGGTCGGCCGCGAGCATCGTGAGGCTCTGCCTCTGAGAGAGAGCTGCAATCCCGCCGAGGCACGGCAGCAGCTTGTGTCATGGGGTTCGCAAATGGATCTGTCAGAGGGGTTAGAGACGGGCCCAGCCTTTTCTCTGCCTTCACCTGGCAGGTCCAGTGCTGCTTCTCTGGGTTCGGGAGCCTGCGCTGCGGTTTCTCCCGCCCAGAGGACGGTCTCGGTGCTACAGTTATCCAGCTCTGAGGAGGTGGATGTCTGAAGCGTTGATGCAGGGGTTGAG
This sequence comes from Rhinogobio ventralis, assembly GCA_039654625.1. Lineage (NCBI taxonomy): Eukaryota > Metazoa > Chordata > Actinopteri > Cypriniformes > Gobionidae > Rhinogobio > Rhinogobio ventralis. The sequence goes on from CM077196.1 coordinate 18,067,528, forward strand.
GACTCGCCACTTCAAACCCCTGCCGGTGAGGAGCTCGTGGAGGTTCTGAACAGAGCTGTGGCCAAGTTAACATCAAAGAGAGAAATACCAGATACCAGGAGCGCGCCTCAGTTAAAATTAGCGCTTCCTGCCAGTGCTCTGCTCAACCTCCTTGCCGTTTCACTGATCCCCACACTGAGGTGTCGTGTCCTCGAAGCGGCCCATGTTCTTACTCTATTCAGTCCCCTCACATCAGTATACAACAATATCTGAAGAGATATTGAAGAGACATGGCTATGGCGCAGTGCCGAGGGCGGAGGTGTTGCTTGCGAGCCATCTCTCTCCCGTCGGCATCGACCATTAAGCCCCACCTCTGCTCTAAGCCACATAGAGCTGCATTGAATATGTATATACATATATAAATAGCTAGCGGCGTTTGTTTGCCGGTATGCTTTATACCTTCCTGGTTGATGACGTCACCCGCCTATGGCGTTCCGTCTCTCCATTGGACTGATTACACACGTGCTTCACGACGCAATCACGCAGAGGCGTTCCCAAAGTGGTGATAATAACCGATACTGTAGTAATAGCTTCTGAAAACGGGGCTTTGCCCTCACTGGAATAAATTACATTTTAAAATATATTAAAATAGAAAACCGCAAAAAAAAAGTTATTCTGAACTGTAATTACATTTCAAAATATTACTGTTTTACTGCATTTTTTTATACATACAGTCTTGGTGAGACTTCTTTTAAAAACATTAAAAGGTACAGTATATGTGAAGATTCTGTAAAAAAATAAATGGATAAAATGCATAAATACATACATACAGATAAAATCAAAGCATATCGGTTCCGGGCAACATAATGGCACTTTTGGGGTTAACTATTTCTTTAAGGATGACAGGGAGATTCAATTAATGTAATGAATTAGCTAATTAAAAAAATTTAATGAAAATGCTTCTACTGACTAAATTCCCCATCAATCCCCAAATTCGACCAAAAGAGGACATGGATAAAGTATCATCCACTAGATGATAGAGTTTATGTTGTATTTGACTAGCCAAGTGAGTAGTCATGAAGCCAGGCTTCTTGTTCAGCAAGATCTGGAGCAATTACATATACGCATACTGCAGAACTTTCCATTTACTGTAAACAATATAGTCTACATAATGACAACTTAATGGGCTGGTCGTTCTTATCGATCTTCTCTTGGATGAGAGTCAAAAGGCCAGAACCTCCTGGGTAGAAAGCAGGCCAAGCTGTGAGGAAATCTGGAAATGTATTTTGCAGTTTGATCTAATGCCAAATAAACGGCACGGATCTGTTCATCTTCACCAGGTGGTGAAAATAAGTGGGTTTTGTGAAGTCATCTGAATGGTCATCTAACCCAACAGACCTTTATTACCCTTAAACACCTCAGCCTTCATCTGACGCAAATACATTGACAATTAAAAGCAGACCTTGAATAGATAACTCATAGGGCTAGATGATAAAAGCGTGTCATCTTCAAGTAATAAAAAAGTGAAAGAACTCGCAGAGCAGCACTTTTCATGCAAATGACTCAGCAACTACATGCAGTCAATTAAAGCTCTGCTCAATCAAATGTTTTTATTCTTCTCTTCGCCTGATCATATGTGATCTAGGTAGTGAAGGGTCTGTTTATCAAATGATGTGACCTTTAGGGAGAGCAATTGATGAGGCGTCTTGGATGAAAGCCACTTCAATTCAGATTGATGAGCTATAGAATCAATAGATTAACGGCACGGTATCCGTGACAAGCTCTCATTATCAAGGGCTATCAACACTGTTTGTTGAATGTTGGAACGCTGTTGAAAAACATTAGCTCAAAGGGAAAATATTAATAATTATTCATAACTCATTATTATTATTTATTATGACTAATTATGAATATTTGAACTAGTTAATGAGATTAACTTGATGTAGCTACATAAACATTACAATCAATTGACCAGTTCATCCTGTGAACACTCAGTATTGATTATTAATTAATTCTAAGAGAAGGATCATTTTCATGGCCACAGAAAAATAATTCTTCCTTAGCATTTAGTATATCGTATGTTACTTGCATTGTGCCTTCGCGGGAGGGAAGAGCGGCCAGATATACAGTCGCGGGAGTAAGTCCTGATAGTTCGGTCCGATGCTGCTGAGGTTGCAATCGATTTCTTCTGTGTTGCCTGAAGAAGATATGATGCATTTGCATGGTTAGTTCGACTTCATCATGGTCGAAGAATCTGCACATGGCTTGATGTGTGTGTAGGCCCACCATGCCTGGCGGGCCTACCGGGCGAGAGCCCTCAGAGGCAGCGTGTCAGTCGTAGGCGTGAGGGAGAAGAGAGAGAGATCTGTGCGTCTCTCTTTTAAAGTTTTGGGGAGAAGTCCCGCCTCGTAGGGTCGTTTGAGCAATGGAAAAGGTCGAATCTCCAAGCAGGAAGATTCCTTTGTTTGAGACTTTATAGCTCTTTGTTTCAGCTTACTCATGTGCATGTGCAGCCTCTTTTGGTGGCAGTTGAAGAAACTATTAAAGATTCTTGTAGCACTACTATATTGCACAGGTATCGATATATCATATACACAATCATTCAGATCTGTACATTACAACTTCATAGACACCAAACACGGTATAGGTAAGGTTATATTAACCGCTGATTCTGTCATATGTGCATCAAATCAAACATCCCATTCAGAGAACACTGTATTTAAACCCTCATGTTTGCCATGTGTCTTTGTCTAGCTTTGTTCTTTGTTATCTGTAACCACTGTTGGTGAGTGTCAAATCAAGTCAAGTCAAGTCAAGTCAAGTCAGTTTTGGTCATGTCATGTCATGTCAAGTTCAAGTCAAGTCATAGTTTGTTTTGTTTTGTTCACGTTAATGTAATTAAACTGCACTTGGGTTCTCATCAAGCTTGCCTCCAGTGGATACTTGTTACACAATCATGCATTTTTATCGAATGGAAAATGTGAAAAAGTTGTTCCATGTGAAAAAGTCCTATGGCTTTCATTAAGGGGGTAGATGATGTCATACTGACGGGAAAAAAAACTCCATAACTGATTAACTTTTTCACAGTTATTGAACAAACTGAACATTGAACTGCTTTCAACTGAATAATGAATGTTTACTGTTGTCTTTTTAGAGCTGCTTTACAGCATAATTTAATTCTGCTTGCATCATTGAATCATTATTTTTCTCTGTTTATCCCTATAAAGCTGCTTTGAAACAATCTGTATTGTATAAATGTATATTTAAATAAAGCTGAAATGACTTGACAAATTTACTGTTTATACAATAGATTTATTTACCTGAACTTTATTAACTAATGAAACGTCTCGGTTACGTATGTAACCCTCGTTCCCTGAGGAGGGAACGGAGACGTAACGTCAGTGACTGACGAAATGGGGGTTTCGCCTAGAAGCACTGGTGTCGGCATCGACAGTGCTGGAGGAACTCAGGGTTTCGGGGAAACTACCTGAGGAAATATCGCACGTATCCCGTCCGTGGAGAGGAATGGCGAGCAAGCGAAGACACCTGAGTTTAGCCCATTACCGGCCACTTGTAGAGGCGAGTACATGAGAGGACACTGGCTCCACTCGGAGATTATAGAATCTGGCGAATGTGTTGGGTGTCGCCCAGCCTGCAGCTCTGCAGATGTCTGTCAGCGAGGCGCCATGCGCTAGAGCCCAAGAGGAGGCCACACTCCTGGTGGAGTGTGCCCTGACCCCAAGGGGGCATGGGTGCCCCTGCGTCTGGTAAGCCAAGACAATGGCGTCCACTATCCAGTGAGACAACCTTTGCTTGGAGAGAGCCTTTCCCTTCAGCTTCCCACCATGACAGACAAAGAGCTGGTCTGAGGTCCTGAAACACTGCGTTCTGTCTACGTAAGCACGGAGGGCGCGTACTGGACAGAGCAGTGCCAAGGCTGGGTCTGCCTCCTCCAAAGGCAGTGCTTGCAGGTTCACCACCTGGTCCCTGAACGGAGTGGTGGGAACCTTGGGCACATATCCAGGCTGGGGTCTCAGGATCACGTGAGAGTTGGCCGGCCCGAATTCTAGGCACGCTTCATCAACCGAAAATGCCTGCAGTTCCCCTACCCTCTTGATGGAGGCCAAGGCGATCAGGAGCGCTGTCTTTATAGACAGGAACTTAAGCTCGACTGATCGCAATGGCTCGAAGGGAGCCCTCTGCAGAGCAACTAAAACTACTGAGAGGTCCCAAGAGGGTACGAGGGGAGAGCGAGGAGGATTCAGTCTCCTCGCTCCCCTCAGGAACCTGATGATCAGGTCGTGCTGACTTACCTGTTTCGTCTCCACAAGGTCATGGTAGGCGGATATCGCGGCCACATACACCTTGAGGGTGGAAGGAGACAGCCTTCGTTCCAACCCTTCTTGGAGGAATGAGAGCACAGACCCGATCGGGCATTTCCAGGGTCTTCTTGGCGAGAAGAACACCAGGTGACGAAGAGGTTCCACTTCAACGCATAGGCGTGTCTTGTAAACAAGGCCCTAGCGGAAGTGATGGTAGCCACCACCTGAGGTGGTAGGGTACTCAAACCTACCATGTCCCGTCCAGGAGCCACACGTGGAGGTTCCAAAGATCGGGACGCGGGTGCCAGAGGGTGCCCCGTCTCTGAGAAAGGAGGTCCGCATATTTGCGGAGGCCCCGCGGCCAGCTGTGCGCCAGAGCATCCGTGCCGAGGGGGCCCTCGGTCAGGGAATAAAACAGGCGGCAATGGGAAGAGTCGTGGGAGGCAAACAGATCTACCTGTGCGTCACCGAACTGGTCCCAAATCAGCTGGACCGTCTGGGGATGGAGTCTCCATTCTCCCGGAAGTGGCTGAAGCCGTGAGAGCTCGTCGGCTGCACAGTTCAGGGTTCCTGGGATATGGACAGCACGAAGGGACCTCAGATGTTTCTGACTCCATAAAACGAGATGGCGGGCGAGTTGAGACAGACGGCGGGAACGTAGACCACCTTGGCGGTTGATGTACGCTACTGTGGCCGTGTTGTCTGACCGGACTAGTACTTGAGCAACGCTAGGAAGCGGTGCAGGGTGAACCGTACTGCCAGAAACTCGAGGCAATTGACATGCAGGAGGCGCTGGGGTCCTGTCCAGGAGCCCGTGGCAGCATGTCCATTGCACATGGCACCCCAGCCCGTGGTGGAGGCATCTGTTGATACAACAGTATGCCTGGAAACTCGTAGAAAGCAGAGGTTCGACCACGGGGTGAGGGTCTGCAGGCAGGCCCGAGTCACTGGGACCCGGAGCGTGCCCGACTGCCATGCCCATCTCGGGACTCGATCGCGAAGCCAGTGCTGAAGCGGTCTCATATGAAGCAATCCGAGCGGTGTTACCGCGGCTGCAGATGCCATATGCCCCAGGAGCCTCTGAAATAATTTCAGTGGAACCACACTCTTGCTCTCGATTTGACGGAGGCAAGTCAGCAGTGACTGCGCGAGCTCGCTCATAAGCTGCGCGCACATCCATCGATATCCATACCGAGAAAAGAGATCCTCTGCACGGGGCAGAGTTTGCTCTTCTCCCAGTTGACCCGAAGGCCCAGACGGGCTAAGTGCCGGAGCACTAGGTCTCTGTGTTCGCACACCTGCTCTCGAGAGTGACTCAGTATGAGCCAGTCGTCGAGGTAGTTCAGAATGCGAACCCCGTGTTGCCTGAGTGGCACAAGGGCTGCCTCGACGATCTTCGTAAAGACGCGAGGAGACAGAGCTAGCCCAAATGGGAGGACCGCGTACTGATATGCCCGCCCCTCGAAAGCAAACCATAGGAACGGTCTGTGTCGAGGAAGGATGGAGACATGGAAGTAGGCGTCCTTCAGGTCGATTGCTGTAAACCAATCGGCTGGACGAACGCATTCGAAAAGGCGTCTCGCTGTCAACATCCTGAACGGAAGCCTGTGAAGGGATCGGTTCAAGACGCGCAGGTCCAGGATTGGTCGTAACCCACCGGTTTTCTTGGGTACAATGAAGTAGGGGCTGTAAAAGCCGGACTTCATTTCGGCTGGAGGGACAGGCTCGATCGCACCCTTCGCCAGCAAGGTAGCAACCTCCGCACGCATGACCCATGGTAAAACGAACTCCCCGGAAGCGGGGAGGAGCCTGAGCGAACTGAATCGCGTAGCCGAACCTGATGGTCTTCGTGACCCAGCGGGACAGCCCCGGAAGCTCTAACCATGCTCCCAGGAACTGCACCAGCGGGGACAAGCGAACCATAGGCGTACCCCGGGTGGGGACTTGGGAGGCGTAGCGTCCCGGTGTGGGGGCACGGTCAACAGGTGCGTCCTGACAGAGGAGACCAGGGAAGGACGTGTGTTCCACTGGGGTCTGCTCTGAGAGGAGACTGGCGCCAGAGAGGGACGAGAGTGGCGTGGCCCGGGGGCGGCGCACACTGCCATCGGTCTCTGGGGGCTCAGGGATGGGCGGGTTAGTTCTTTCTTTGACAAAAATAGGGTGCTGCTGACCCGGGGGCCAGCAGCGGAACAAAGGATTCTAAGGACATGAAGGAGTGGTCCTGCTACCATCTCCTGGAAAGAACTGCCCATCCCTGAGCTGTCCGTGTCAGGAGCGCCGCTTAGCCTGGCGCTTGGCGGGCTTGGGGGGCCGACATGGACTGGGGCGCCTTCCTGCGGCGTCCTCCACTTTATAGCCCAGGTGAAGGCTGCTGCTGGGTCCGGTGCGGGTAGGGGTGGGAGCCGCGGGAGGGCGCCCTCGGCGGCGAGCAGGCTAAGGCGACTGTGCCGGCGGCTGGGTGGAAGCAGCAGCTGGCCGCCGGGGCAGTATATGTTTAATAGCCTCAGTCTGCTTTTGGGTGGTTGAGAACTGTTGGGCGAAGCTCTCAACCGCGCCGCCGAATAGCCCAGCCTGAGATATGGGAGCGTCGAGGAACCGGGTCCGCTCGGCGTCCCACATATCGGCCAGGTTGAGCCATAAGTGTCTCTCCTGGACCACAGCTGTGGACATTACCTGGCCCAGGGAGCGTGCGGTCACCTTCGTCGCCCGGAGGGCGAGGTCGGTGGCGGCACGCAGCTCATTGAGATGCGGCGATCGACATCTCCTCGTCCTCTGTGGGCCCAAACGCAACAGACGGAAAAGCAGGAGCCGGCTCCGTTGCTACAGTTTGTGCGCACGGGGGGAGCGGTGCACTAGAGGGGGGTGTCGGGGCATGAGTGTCGGGGCTTTATTCCACACCGTCAACCTCAGGTCACCCTGGCCACCAGCCAAAGTGTTGCCTCGCGAGGAGACAGCAGATTGGGGTGTGGCAGAGGGGACTCTCGCTCCGGAACGGAGCTCATTGAGTCTCGACCGCAGCACCGAGATGGTCATGTTCCTGCAGTGGGAACATGACTCATCCATGAACGCTGCCTGGGCGTGCTTTAAGCCCAAACACATCAGACAATGTTCATGCCCATCAGAGGGCGGCAAAGACCGACCGCACCCAGAAGTACACGGGCGAGACATCTTTAAAAAGACGTGCCACGTGTAAGCTCTTTTGTGAGAAGAAGCTTCGCAGTGATGCCGAAGCGCCCAGGGACCGAATACCTGCTGAATGCAGACCACTGCACAGATCAGCAGGCAGGCAGTAAACGATCGCTGGAACGCGCCGTAACACCAACACCGACTGGAAAGCTGCTCGTCTCGAAGAAGCTGACGATACTCAGTCAAAGGCTTGAGGAGTGAAGAGAAACTCTTGGCTCCGAAGCAGAAACATAATGCGAGGTTGCCAGCGTACTTCCTTATATACCCACGCTGTGGGGCGGAGCTACGCTATGCAAATTCTGCATGCCCATGGCATTGGCCTGCCATTGGGCGTTTTCTAAGATCTCGAAGATGATAGGCTTCTAGGCGAAACCCCCATTTCGTCAGTCACTGACGTTACTCGGAGTGACTGAACGAAAGGGAACAAATAGTACTCTGTGAAATGGGAAAATGACACGTCTGCTCTGATGAGTGATTAAATGTCTTAATCAAAAAAAAATTTTAGTAACACTTTATAGCAAGTATAGTGTAATAAAGTATTTACAAATAATTAGCAAATAGTTAATTAATTGTTTATAAACTGTAGTCAAATCAAAGTTCTTCATGAGTTCTTCATTCATTGTCAATGAAATTAACAAAGTGTTATTGTTTAATTAGCTCATATGTGAAGAGTTAAATAATGCTTTATTAACAATGCATTAACAGTAAATAGTTCTCACTATATATTAGGTCACGGAAAATGGGAAAATTAAATTAAGTGCTTTAAACCAAACATTATTGGACATTAATTGCATTATTATTAAGAGTTTATTAAAATGTTTACAAATACATTAAGCCTATCTCCAAAACTAAACATAACCACTTTAAATGAATGCATGAATAAATAAATGATTTGTAAGTACTTTATTACACTGTCCTTATTATAAAGTGTTACCTAAATTGGTTATTTGTATAAATGTAAAGTAAAAAAAAACACACACACAATAGAAAACATAATCCTTTTGGGAGCATTTTAGTTCATATTTTATATGTAGTATGATATGAAATGATTTACCGTAGGGATGATAAAACTATAAGATACCTCATTATCTGTACACAGCACATACTTGCAGTTTTGTCAGTATTTATTGTTAATTATTTGTATTCTGTCTATATCTGCTTGACGCAGGAGTCACTCTTCATAAAACAGATATTTTGCTTCTCCTCTATGCAGGAGACAAATAAACTACCTTTGATTTTGAGCATCATACTGTATTAAACACGCCACATGAAATCTTTGCCAACAGTTAGCATAACAAGTACATCACAGAAATGTACAAATGTACCAGCATGCATGCCAACCAACAACTTAGCTGAGATTTCTTATCATTGTTTTCTTAGTTTTCACAAAGCTGCGGCAGTCCAATCACTCAGCTCTTTAAAAGCCACGTTGTAAATATTGAATTTCAATCCAAGTAATATTTTAAGTACAGCAAACATTTTTTATCTGTGTCAAGATGCAGGGAAATGTGAGGTGAAAAGCAGAATAAGAAATGCCTCTTTAATTAGACTAAAATATTTTTTTGTTGACATCCGTATTGTACTATATGTATGGTACCTTAAAACTGTGGTTTGCAACATAAGGATGCTAGTATTAACAGAGCTCACATGTATGTATATATATATATGGGCAATATATACATGTACTTTAAAGGAACATAGATTCAGTAATTCATCCAGCAATACCAGTCTTTTGATATTAAGTGGCTTATCATGCAACATCTTCACCCTCTTGACAGGTCTTGTCTCTTCTATTCAACATAGTGTCCACAAATTATTTCATACCACCGATGGCTTAAATTCCAGGTGTGTAAACACGAAAATGTCAAGCGATGCAGATACGGAGAGGAAATGTGAAGCCAAGCTCATCTGTATACACTGTAAGTCTTCATGCACCTAAAATAGGCCTCTTGTCAAAGAGACATCAGAGTGTATCATGGGGTTAGAACAATCCTTTTGCCCTGCATGCCGTGTGAGATCCGACTGTGAGCAACGTAAATGGTACGACTGCAGAGGAAGAGAATCTAAGGAAATCTAGCCTCCTCCTTAAATGAAGTATATGCATATATAAGGTCCGTAAATGCATTAAGATGTGCGAGACTGACTGGGCTACAAATAACTCATGAATTCTTGAGAGCACTTGGCTGTGACTACTGAAGCATTTATGTGACTTCACATCTCTCAAATACGTCAAGCAGGGGCTCAATTCCCTCTGAAAGGACTCCGAGATTCAAAAGCAGTGAATTTGCTGGTACTCTGCCTGTGTGGCTGTGAAAGACGTGCCAAGTACCATGTCCATAAGTAAGCTTCTGAGCTGATGAGGTTCTGGCCAAGGGAGAGGCCTTTCAAAGAGTCTTGAGAAAGATGGAGGCAGAGACAGATATAGAGAGAGATTGAGGAGGAGGGGTGGGTGGGAGGTGAAGACAACTATGAGCTGATTCTCTTAGTTGTCTGACAATACAGATGTGAAGACCTGATGTTAAATTACTTAAAGCTAAGATAATTTAAGCTAAGACGTTGTCACATGACTGTCCTGTCTTGTGTAGCACATGTGGTGTTTTGTTATTTTGGGCCATGTGCTTGTGTCTCTGTCTGATCCCCCCCCTTGTTATCTGATTAGTGTTTGATTTGCCCCACCTGTTCTCCCTCATTACCTGCCTTGTTTGTACCCTTTATAATCTCCTTGTGTTTGCAGTCCTGTGCTGGATTGTTGTTGGATGTTGGTTTCCTGTATGTTTCGTGCTCCTGCTCCTACTCATGGTGTTAAGTTTATTTCAAGTTTGGTTTTCCCCATCGTGGGTGTTTTTGTTTGTGTATTTTGTTATTAATAAAACTCCTCCTTCCTGCACTTGAGTCCTCGCTCCCATTTTAACCACACCAACCATGACAGACGTACAGCTTCCAGTTCTCAGTTAGGTTTTACTTTATCTTTGTTTGAGTAAACGGCAGATTTAGTTAACTCTATAAATTGGCATGTAATGGTGCATTTAATGTTAAAATTCTTTATTCATAGAGAAACCGGTAGTACTTCTGCAAAATCACATCCAGTCACAAGATGAAGACTCTAGTCATGTTAGAAGCCTAATATATGGTGTTTTATTTTACATGGAGTCCAGTGATGGCTCCAGCCCCTGACCAGAGTCCAGTGATGGCTCCAGCCCCTGACTAGAATCCAGGATCAGAGGATTGATCCTGTTTGAGTTGGAGTGGCAATTCTGAGAGAAAACAACAAGAATCAGAATTTTTTACCTTTTTTTACTTTTTATTCAGTGGCGGAAACACTCTTCCATAGTTGTTGGACTGGTCACAATGTTTTCATACTTTTTGGACATATCAACCTACAAATGGATAAACAACAACAACAAAAACTGACACACATCGGCTTTAACAGAACAAACACTGTTAAACAAGAGATTTGAATGACTTTGAATGGATTTCTTTTCTATATTTTTCAGCTTTCCTTTTCACCGTTCCCCAAAACAATTATTAAACATACCACCCAAAAATACATTGTGAATCAATTTAGATAAATTAGCACATCAAGCTAATCGATTGAAGAGGAACTCAATCGGCTGAAATTTATGGACACACAATCCATTTTGATTAATCTTTCACCGCAGTTTCTAGTAGCTCTTTCAAATAATCTAAGACAAAAGTAATGCACTTTATTCAGTGTGTTTCAAGAGCATTGTATGATATGTGTCTTCACACTGGTCTATGTGTGTGTAGGTGTATGTTCAGCTTGCTTAATGGCTGTGCTGAGGAAATGGAGGTAGTGTAGTGAGCACTGAGGGGAACATACAGTATAATTATAGTGCTAGTGGTCAGGCAATTGCCTCCGTAGGTGTAGTCAAGAGGAACTGATGATCACACCTTAGCATTAGCTGTCTGCTTAGGGGGTACCTGGATAACAGCCTTAAAACTATCACTTAAACCTTCAGGGATTTGGTTGAATATAATAGCTCAGTTCTGTAGCTGAAAATTAAAATAATTTATAAAAAAATGAAAATTCTCAACCTCATGTTGTTCCAATCCTGGTGTGTGTCTCCCATGCAGTAATGTAACTTGCTGACTAACTACCATAGTACAATGCATCGTTGGAGAAAACTAACCAACTAGTCACTACTGTTTTCCGAAACCATATGGTCTGTCATTTTACCAAATTAGTTTAACAATATAGGGCTGTCGTTAATGAAGCAGGTGGAGGAGTAATAACTTCTGCTAATTAATTTTATTTGAGATCTCGTGAGATGCTGCTGTAACGAACATGGCACCTAATAACTATTTCACTGTTTTTATTCCATGTCATTTTGCTTTATTTGATGTTTTGATCCATTATGGGTTCCCTCATACGTCATACTCTGGAGTGCACATGCACTTTTTATGCACATGCACACTTTTCAAAAACGGCACTGATCGTCGACACACTAAAATATATAGACTGAAATGTATTCAAATAGAATGAAAGATAGGATGTACTGAACGTTAACTTACTTAATGTGCCCAAGATCTATTTAAGTCCACATGTCATTTAACAAGAAACTATACTCCTAACCATAGGTCGAGAGCTGTAGTTCCAACCAAGTTTTCGATGCTGTTTTGCAAATGTCCATTGGAACTTTTCGTCGAACTATGTTGGTAACATAGTTGGCTAACAATGGAACAAGAAATGAGACAGCATAATGTTCATGCTGCTATTTTCCATAATATAAATAAACTCTGAACATCTCACTAAGTTTGAGATCAATAATGCAAAACATAATTTGTTAGAAATTAGAATATGCATCTATGGAATGTGCTCTTTTGTGTTCTACAGAAGAAAGAAAATCGTACAATGTTTCAACAACGTGAAAGTGAGTGTATCCTTTGAAATATAGGTGTTTTGAAGCATTACTAGAGATGTATCTCAGAAAAATCCTATACTCAATGCAAACTAAACTGTGAAGTTACGCAAGATGTTTTAAAACATTCCACCAGTCAAACATAGAGAGGCCAGCATGCTGCCTTGACTTTAAAAAGTAGCCGAGTTAGTATCATCAGGAGTCCATTATCTGCTCCATCTCTAGCTGCAAGGCAAATTTAATTGAAAGGAAAAAAGGCAGAGGAGGGAATTAGTCAGGTATTTTTCAGTCTTTTAGCCCCTCCTTCCACACACACTCACTTTTCAATCTGTTTTCCCCTCAGCATCGTGAGCAGGAGATCACTTTGACGGCGAGATGTGGGTGGATGTGTCTGTGTTTGCGCTCACAGAGCCTGCATGGTGTCACAGAGGTTTTGGAATCCGCCTCAGCGTTGGGGTGGACTGGAAAAGATGGAGGGAGAGAGAGAGAGAGGGATGGAGAGAGAGGGAGGAAAACATGCTGGCAGGCTCTTCACAGACAGCTGCAGACTAGTGGGCGACCCGGTGAGAGTGTCCTAAACCTGTGCCAACGGAAGGGAGAAAAAAACAGGATAGTTGGTCTAATAATTTTTTTTTTTTTAAAGTTGCCAGCCACCACCAGGGTTTTTGATCATTTTCACAAAAATGTAATGGAATATTTTGTTGTATGAATATCTGAGCATGCAATATATCAAAAGAAAGAGCAGACACTCTGCTTTTTTTATTTATTTATTTTTATTCTTCATGCATTCCTTTTTATCAACACTTAGATATGGGTAATTTTTCATAAAAAACAACAACATTTTGAACAAAAAGCTGAGAAAACCACGTTTTTATCAAAGACTACATCCAGAACAGATTCAGAGCGATGATCAAACACAGATGGAGTAGATCGAGTCCATAAACCCCCCTAATGCTGGCACAGTCTTATAGCTTGTTCTGGGTTGACATTTCATTCAGTAACATTAGGCAGTTTTGATTTATATGCTGTTTAATGTTGATGATCACGTTATTTTACATATGCATCTGCTTACATAAGATCGCTTGTTTTTTGGGGTCTTCTTCGCTGTGTTTTGATCAGGAGATTCTGTACACATTCAGAAGATATGTAATAGTGCCCCCATAGCTTATAACAGGGAAAACACGGATACCCGGAAAATTCTGTGTATGGTGGGGAATCGCTTTCTTACAAATAACGGAAAATTCCGTGTTTGGCAGGGAAAGAGTTAAAGAGTTGGATTCTCTAAATATAGCCAAAATTTCAAAAAACAAGTTGGACATATGAGGGTGATTTCTGTTCCAAATACATACGTTTCGGAAAGTTTTTTTTTGAGTATGGCCCTGTATGATGTCAAGGCGGAATTCCTTGTATGGGCACTTCTCCCGGATGAGCACATGCTCACGTCAACTACAGCAAGAGCACGGCCATCAATTTCGTTCGGGTTACGGAAGCCGTCGGCAGGGCTGTCATTTTGTTTTTAGGTAACAAAATCTGTGCTCTGCATTTCACACACAGAGTGAGTATTGAACCCACACACAGTGAACATATACCTGGAGCAGTGAGCAGCCATCTTTTTGCTGCGGCACCCGGGGAGTGATTGGGGTTTAGGTGCCTTGCTCAATGGGTAATGAGAGTGGAAGAGAGTGCTGTTCATTCACTCCCCCCACCTACATTTCCTACATGCCCAATAATGTTATACTAAATAACATTGGTGCCAAAACTACCAAAATCTGAATTTTAATGTAAAATGGTAGTTTTGGCACCAATGTATTATATTAACCACCATAATAATACAGGAGGCACAACAAAAAGTTCATAATAAGTTACATGGCCAATACTTGTATATAGCTGGTGCACAGGGCCATACACACAAAGACAAAACACCATCAACGTAACACAGAGGACACTAAAATAATGCAGTTAACATTAACTAAAACACCCTAATGCAGTTTACTGAAAACAAAACAGGAAACAAAATTATTTATATAAAGTAAAGTCATATGTGATGTCATGCAGGGACTGCTATTGTTTTTTACCACAAATTACATGGCAATAGTTTTTACTTCCGGAAACCCTTCATTTTACAATATTTTACAGTAGGATTACATATAATATTTAAGCCATTTAGAGTTTTTCCACCCACGTTTGATAAAGTAACTTACAATTAAAAGGTTTTTAGAGAAGCGTGTTACAGTATTTCTGTCATGAGTGTCTGGCATGGTAATGGATTTGACAAACTGATATGTTTGGTCTTGGCGGAATAGATCTGCTGCTGCTGCAGAGCAAGTACGGAACTTACTACACTGTAAAAAAAATAATTTGTTGACTCAACTCAATATATTTTGTTATCTTTTTGCATGGGTTTTTTTTTTCTTATAATAAGTTTTCTGAACTAATTAAATTTAGTAATGAAAACTTCACTTTAGTTATCTGAACTTAAATTTGATAGTCATGAAAACTTCACTTTAGTTTTCTGAACTTAAATTTTCTAGTCATAAAAGCTTCACTTTAGTTGTTTGTGTGGCGAGCGGTGAGGTGAGGGACCGTGAGAACGGGCCGGTGACGAGCGATAATGAGCTCCAGCTGCGCGCCACACCGGTCTCGTCTCACGGAGGAGTGACGGGAGCATAAAAGGAGGAGCGACGACAGTGCAAGACGAGAGAGGACCAGGCCTGGACTTATGTTGTGTTTTTGTTTACGTTTGGTTTTGTGTGTGTGCGCGGCAGTCGTCCGTGAGGGGCTGCCGCGGTGATTTTCATTTTGTTTATTTGTTTGATTAAAGTTTTAAATGTTCGCCGGTTTCCCGCCTCCTTCTTCCTGGAAGATACGAACGTTGTTACAGTTTGCAAAGCTGCTTTAATCAGTATTAATTGCATTACTATATTAATTTGTAAATTACATTTGATTTAGACAGAAAATACAGCAAATTAAAATCACAGCAACACATCAATACACAATTACATTTATTGCAAAAACAAACACCTAAAACAGCTACAAAAAGGTATCTTATGCCTGCCTCAATAGCTGTTTGCATCCAAAGTTGCGAGTTTAACTGCGTAAAATATTGCATAAAAAATTGCGAATAAAGCAGTGTTTCCATTCAGTCAGTCAAAGAGAAGATCACTTCCTGATAAACTGGTACTAATTATCACTAGGAAAAGTAAAAGAAGCCTCTGTATTTAATATCCCAAAATGCACATAAAAATAGGTGGCTGGAAACATAGCTAATGTATCTCTTGTGCTTGCCTCAGTTTTCAAATAAAGCAATTTATTTAAAAAAATGAAATGAAAAAAGCTCACCCCACAACATACATTACAGAAATGTCCTTTCTTCAGAAACTTTCAGAAAGAAACGGCAAAGACTGTTAAACACCTCTGAATTTGCTTTATACCATTTTAATCTAAACTTAATTTAAGTTCATTTTAATTAACAATGTGTAAGATTTCAAGCTTCAGTAAATGTATCAATGAACATAAACAGCACATATTCACCAGTGTTAACTCACTGCGTGTTTTTCAGTCCATCAGTCTTAGCTGTGCAGCTCTCCCCACCAACCTTGATGATAAAAAAAAAAGAAAAAAAAAAAAGAAGTTGGATAACCTCATAGCTCTTTGGGACAGTCATTGTTCAAAGCATAAAGGAGTCCAAACAGTGTGGCAAAGGCATTTAGAACATCTTGGAGATCCAAACCACAATGTCCCATTTTAGTATCACAGCCACATCCACAACATCATCTGGGAAGGTACTATCATGTCTGATGTCCTCACTCATGGTCAAGATGCCCTACATTTACCCCAAAAACAATGTCTCTTATCATCAGCTGGCTGAAAAAAAAATGAGAGAGAGAGATACAACTTTTAAGTGGTGGCTGTCATAAAATAGATTTATTCAAACATACATTAAATACTGAACAACAGGTAAAGTAAAAATACAATAACTATGCAATATAGTAAATATACTGAGCAAAATAGAGTTCATTTTTCTAACTGACTAGTGAATTTCTGGACATAGAATATCTTTTTCTGAGGTAAATGTGACATGACATTGTTTAAAAGCTATTTATTGACGTTTATTAACGTCTGTGCAGTTGAAACACTGATTGTGCGATTACATGAGATGATACAGATTTCATACATTGTACTGTATTTTTCAACATATTCTCTGATGTTCATCCATGATTATTTCATGCTGTATCTACTAGTAAAGTGCAATATTCAAATGCAAAAAAGCTACGAAAACAACATTTAAAACCACAGGCATATTAAAGGGATAGTTCATCCAAAGATGAAAATTAGCCCATGATTTACTCACCCTCAAGCCATTCTAGGTGTACACTCACCTAAAGGATTATTAGGAACACCTGTTCAATTTCTCATTAATGCAATTATCTAATCAACCAATCACATGGCAGTTGCTTCAATGCATTTAGGGGTGTGGTCCTGGTCAAGACAATCTCCTGAACTCCAAACTGAATGTCAGAATGGGAAAGAAAGGTGATTTAAGCAATTTTGAGCGTGGCATGGTTGTTGGTGCCAGACGGGCCGGTCTGAGTATTTCACAATCTGCTCAGTTACTGGGATTTTCACGCACAACCATTTCTAGAGTTTACAAAGAATGGTGTGAAAAGGGAAAAACATCCAGTATGCGGCAGTCCTGTGGGCGAAAATGCCTTGTTGATGCTAGAGGTCAGAGGAGAATGGGCCGACTGATTCAAGCTGATAGAAGAGCAACTTTGACTGAAATAACCACTCGTTACAACCGAGGTATGCAGCAAAGCATTTGTGAAGCCACAACACGCACAACCTTGAGGCGGATGGGCTACAAAAGCAGAAGACCCCACCGTGTACCACTCATCTCCACTACAAATAGGAAAAAGAGGCTACAATTTGCACAAGCTCACCAAAATTGGACAGTTGAAGACTGGAAAAATGTTGCCTGGTCTGATGAGTCTCGATTTCTGTTGAGACATTCAGATGGTAGAGTCAGAATTTGGCGTAAACAGAATGAGAACATGGATCCATCATGCCTTGTTACCACTGTGCAGGCTGGTGGTGGTGGTGTAATGGTGTGGGGGATGTTTTCTTGGCACACTTTAGGCCCCTTAGTGCCAATTGGGCATTGTTGAAATGCCACGGCCTACCTGAGCATTGTTTCTGACCATGTCCATCCCTTTATGACCACCATGTACCCATCCTCTGATGGCTACTTCCAGCAGGATAATGCACCATGTCACAAAGCTCGAATCATTTCAAATTGGTTTCTTGAACATGACAATGAGTTCACTGTACTAAAATGGCCCCCACAGTCACCAGATCTCAACCCAATAGAGCATCTTTGGGATGTGGTGGAACGGGAGCTTCGTGCCTTGGATGTGCATCCCACAAATCTCCATCAACTGCAAGATGCTATCCTATCAATATGGGCCAACATTTCTAAAGAATGCTTTCAGCACCTTGTTGAATCAATGCCACATAGAATTAAAGCAGTTCTGAAGGCGAAAGGGGGTCAAACACAGTATTAGTATGGTGTTCCTAATAATCCTTTAGGTGAGTGTATATGACATTCTTCTTTCAGAAGAACACAATCGGAGTGATATTAAAAAATGCCCTGGCTAATCCAGGCATTATAATAGCAGTGAACAGCAGCCCAAAATATGAAGACCAAAAAAAGTGTATCCATCCATTATAAAAGTGCTCCATACAGCTCTGGGGGTTAATAAAGGCCTTCTGAAGCGAACTGATGGGTTTGTATAAAAAAACAAAACATATTTAACACGTTATTAAGTAAAATATTTGGCGGACCTCCTTCCACTGTAACAATAGTCGTCCACTGGAGGCAAGGTGAAGAACCCAAGTGCAGTCTTTTATTTAACTCAAATCTTAACAACATAAAACAAAGACATGGCAAAACAAACTTGTCTTGGCTTGACAAAACATAAACTTGGCTTGGCTAAACTTGACTCAAAACACATTCAACTATCATTAACACTCACCATCAGAGGATTACATACATTCAATATCAGACAAAGACACATGGCAAACATGAGGGTTTAAATACACCTTGACTAAGGACTAGACAAGACACACCTGTGAACAATGATTAAACCAATAAACCAATGAGAACATGACAAACCACAAGACAAAGGAGCACATGGCAGGATCACATGACAGGACCAGGAAGTGCATGACAAGACATGACAGTGAACATGGCAAACTTATACACATGAACCATAACCAAAACACCCTGTGACATCCACATTCCACTTACAAAGAAAGTGTAACGGCTCTCGAAGTTCAAAAGGTTTACGCTATGTCCGGCGTCACCATCGCGCCAGTTAATTTTTTTTACACTATGTCCGACGTCATTGCTCCGCCAGTTATGTTTTTTTTAAGCCAAGTCCGATGTCATCGCCACAGCAGTTACACTTTTTCCGTAAGTTAAATACGGAAGGCAGTCTGTCGGAAGCTAGATATTTTACTTTAAATATGGATAATTTTTTTACACAAACCCATCGGATCGCTTTAGAAAGCCTTTAATAACCCCTCGGAGCCGTGTGGATTACTTTTATAATGGATGGATGCCCTTTTTTCTGGGCTTCAAATTTTGGACTGCCATTATAATGCTTGAAAGAGCCAGGACATTTTTTAATATAACTCCGATTGTATTCGTCTGAAAGAAGAATGTCATATACACCTAGGATGACTTGAGGGTGAGTAAATTATGGGCTAATTTTCATTTTTGGGTGAACTTACCCTTTAATAGTTATTTAAATACCTGTATCGATTTAAACTCCCATTTAATCATTTTTTAAGGATTTCCATGAAACGCACCTGTACCTGACGGCGATCTGAGAGAGAGACCATGCAGTGAAGCGAGATGTAGAACCGGTCCGTAAACCAGTTCAGTTTTTTGTCAAGGAGCAATAGGATCCTAAAAATAAAATTTCATTAGGTTTATTGACAACATGTTGCAATGTTTACACTGTACAATGACTGTGATTTAATTAGGGCTGAGTATTTGACACATTTCACAATTTGATTTGATTTCAAATCATAAGGTTAATATTTACCATAAATTGCAACAAATATAGTGAAACCGCTGTCTATCCTCTTTCAGCCATTCAAACAGATTGACAGCGCGGAGTTGTTGAGAGCTCCATGAACCACATGACCGCGAGAACAAAGCTTGTTGCAACTCTATTTCAATGGCTCTGGGAGTGCACAGCACAAAAATATCATTATAAAACAATATAATGTCATAAATACACTTTGTAGATGAGGTTAAACACTTAATTTGTGTTAGGTTAAAAGTAATGTTCTTGGTTAAAAGTAAACTCCATGTCTGCACTGCATGGCGAGTCATAGGAAATGTAAATTAGATGAAACACTTACTTTAGGTGTTTCCCTGTAAAAAGTATGGACGACACGTCTTCATTCTCTTCCACTGAAAAAAAGTGAAGCCGCCGGAGGACCGAATATGGCGCTGACATCTTGCACAGATTTGGGACCGAGTCTGCGCAGTAGTGACCTCGGGACCGGAGTCTGCGCAATAAAGAGCAGGAAGTAAAGCTGCGATATCAAAAGCCCGCCCACACTCTCGCAGATGCAGAACAATTCATTATGTCGGTGTGAAATAAAAAGTTATGGAAATATGTTTTTAAGTTAAAACAGCAATTATACTTGTTCATTCAACAGAAAATCTAGTGCAGTTGTTTCAACATATGTTTTTGACTTAAAACAACAATTGTACTTGTTCACTTAACTTTCAGTCTAGTTGAGGACAAGAAAACTTACAATTTCTTGTTGTCTGGACAATCTAGTTATCTCTACTGAAATTTTTTTGTTGAAATAACTAAATCGCAAAAATATTTTTTACAGTGCCAATACATGCACAACATGCTGATGTGAGCATTAAGGCAAGCTGTTACTGTACAATATAGCATACACAAATTACCTGTAGCAGATCTATACAGGTGGAGCTGGGGAAGGTGGAGGGTTTCTGAAAGCGCTGCATTGCTATAGCAAATTCTAAGTATTTGAAGGTTGAGCAGTGAGTTCATTGGCTACTGATAAAGCAGGAACCATTTAGCCGTGTCCTATAGAGAATGATGTGATTGCAAGCAGACTGAGTTAAGGACCTATCAGTCTGCACCATCTAGAGTTTCATGACAGAACTTTATATTATTCTGTAAAAATGACACTTTTTTTACAGTGTTCTCTAACAGCCCAAATGCACATAAAAAAAAACCCAGGAAAGTGAACATCAATGTTTCATTTAAATGCTCTCCTGAATTTATTTGCACATAGGCACCCAAGCATGTGTTCGTTTGTTCTTACATGCTCAGCCCATTCCAGCTTGAATCCTTCGGCCTAATTGAACAGCACAACAGCATGGAGGATGTTTAATGAACAATGAAATCAGGTCATTACAATATGGCCATGATATAGAGGTGGCCATATGCCATTGAATGTTTATATTATCAGTATTGACTCATAAATTTTTGCTAGGACAGCAGCGAAAGTAAATTACGGCGTGCCACAGGCACAGCGATAGATCCACTTCTCTCCTCCGCAGGTAGATGCATAGCTCTGGCAGGAAGTCAAAGGCGCTCGTGGTTTAGCAGGCCTGCTGCCAGCCTGGCAAATGAATGCCTTATTCCCATGCATGCATTGCATTCAAATGCATTTGAGCCTCGCATATACCCCGAACAGAATCCAGCTCCTTCTTTCAGAGTGCTTCCTGTCTTCTCAAGCCCTTTAATGTGCTATTGTGTGGAGCATAATGCCACCGACTGCTGACCAGACAGCGAGAGTGATTCCAGAAAATGCTATCACACCCTGATAAGCTATTCAGCAAAGAGTAGCCAGTCGTCAAATCATTCCCATGGGCGTCAATGCACACAAAAGTGACAATGCAGAGACTGGAGACTTTTACACAATCAGGGAGATGATTGGAAGAAAAAGTGGCCGCCCTTTCATCTGGCTCTGAATATAGATAGAACTGGATGGGTAAAACAAGTACATGCTATATTTGTGAGCCAATACTCGTAGATAGAAAGGGAAGCAGGAAATTTCATCTTTGGCTGATGGACAAGGAACAAGCTGGCAGAAATGACCCAAGCCCTGTGCACAGGCACTTATTCAATTTTAAATATGCATGTGTCCACTGCCCAAATAACCCTGTGAGCTTGTTCCTTGTAAGAGTATCAATCTGAGGCAAGCACTATTTACAGCAGTGGAGTAGGATGGCCCTTGGGGACATAACTCCCGACTTGGGCTGCGAATGGCTAGAGTAACCTGAAAGTACACACATCAGACATCACACTCTGCCTCCATGCTGCAAATAAGGGCCCTCTATTCCGGAGTCTGGGGAGAGAAGAGGCATGTCACTGCTGGCAGAGAAGATGTTGCTCTTTTGTAAAGCTTTTAGAGTAGGTGGTGTGTTTATCCCAGCAGTCGGGACGCAAGCTGCCACTGCGGGTTCATGGTGCGTGTAGCATGAGTCTATATGTTTTTGAGACTGTGTGCGTGTATGTTTACATACCCATGCCTTGTGTACATCAGAGTCGGTTTTGGAGCTGTACTGGAACTTTAAATGTAGATTTGTATGTATGACTCAACCAGATGCCTTCAAGTTTTGTTGGCCTCCACGACAAATGCAGCCGTTAAACAAAATCAGAACACTGGTGCAGTGGTGTTAGAATGATGTATTTATTCCTTTAGGGCTGTCTCATTTCTAAAATTTTGAGTTAGTAAACAGACAAATAATCTGTTAGCATGAACGTCAGAGCAGCCTGAAACTTTTCTATTGCCATGACAAAGTATACATTTCATGGTAACACTTTACAATAAGCTAACAGTAATTAAAGCCTTAGGTATCTTGAACTAATAATGAACAATGTTTTTGTTTAACCATCTTTATTAATCTATTAGGTTAATATTGATAATAATAATATTGTAGTTCATAATTATATATGTATAAATATAATATTGTTCATTTGTTTATTCATGATACAGTAAATGTAATGTATTAGTATATTTAGAAATAAACATTAACCTAGATGCTGTTCATAGTTTCATGTTAGTTATTAACGTAGCCTAATATTGTAATATTTTTAATATTTGTATTTAGAATAAAATTTGTATTATTATAATATAATTATTGTTATTGATAATAATAATAATAATAATAATTCATGTTTACAACAATGAATGTTGTCAGAATTTATAATTGTTTCTTAGGGTATATTTACACGACAATAATGTTCTAAAAACTGGGACTACTTTGCGTTTTTCACATACAGACGATCCCCGTTCACACAGACCCACGAAAACAACTAAAAATGCTGTATTATTTATGCCAGGCCAGTAGTTGGCGATGCCACTTTACAAAGAAGAACATGTAATATGCATGTGCATGACGTCACTATTTTCACACATTTCTGTTTTTGTTGTTTACACAGAGACGATAATGGTAATGGTAAGTTTTCAAAAACATGCAGTTGTTTTCATGTAAATGAACTGCCAAAACGCATATAAAGTTGTGATGTGCCTGACATTGTTTCCCGACTGCTCATTAAGAGTTTTTTTTTTACCATGCCAGCCTTAATGAGCAGACGAGGGCATGCCTGCCAATTAATGGTGCTCTGGGGGCCTTTGTGGACTTTGTAGTGGGAGCTGGCCATCTATGGATCCTTTTTTCCTGAGTCCATCCCAATGAGTGAAATTCCCAAGCCTGTTCCAGTGTGTGAAATTCCCAAGTCCGTTCCAGTGAGAGAAATTCCCAAGTCTGTCCCAGTGAAACAAATTCCTGAGTCTGTTCCAGTGAGGGAAGTTCCCGAGTCTATTCCAGTAAGAGAAGTTCCAGAGTCCGATCTGGTAAGAGAAGTTCCTGAGCCTGATCCAGTGTGTGAAATTCCTGAGTCCTTTCCAGTGAGTGAAATTCCCCAGTCCTTTCCAGTGAGTGAAATTCTAGAGCCTGCCCTTCCTGTCTGCCCTGGTTGGATCGAAGAGGGGGTCCTTTCCATTTATTTTGCTGCTGTTGTGTGTGTTTGGGTCAAACACACATCCACTCCAGCCCCTGAACACAGTCCAGTGTCATCTCCAGCCCCTGAGCATTGTCCAGTTTCGGCTCCAGCACCTGAGCACAGTCCAGTGTCGGCTCCAACCCCTGAATCTGCTCCAGTGTGGGCTCCAGCTGATAAGCCCACTCCAAAGTCCGCTCCAGAGAATCCTCCCTGGGTCCCTGAACTGCCAGCTCCTCCATGGCTCCCTCTACTGCCGGTACCACCAAGGAGGCTTCCTGTCCTGCCTAAGCCACCTTGGCCACCCCCATCTCCAGTCCCCATCACCCGTTTCTCCTCTGTATTTCTATCTGTTTCTCCTGTTTATTTTGTTTATTATTCAATTAAAACAATATTTAGTTTACTTCCTTATTGTGCGCTTCATTATCAGCCACATACCATGACATATTTGTATTTAGAAGGATAATAATAGTAATAATAATTTATTGCTATTCATATTTTAAATATTAATTTAACAATATTATTTTTGCTATTTTGAATATATGTATAAATGCATTTATGCCACATCTGTGCAGAATTAAACAGTCATGTAAATTCACTTTTTTTGTGGTACATATGTCAGCTTCAGATGCAGCTTCAGTGGTACCTTTGAAGTACGAGTCTAGCATGGTGAGTTGGACTCATCCAAATGATAAAAACAGATTGATGTTATCTTACATCATGTCTTGTGTATTATGCATATAGTCAGTGTAAGATAAATAAATATTGAGAGCTAAGGCAAGCACCATTTTTACAATTGCTCATATACAGTACAATTGCAACTTACAAATGAGGAACATCACAAGCAATTTATCATACAAGAGCCAGCAACTCTTGTAGTCCCACAATGCCAAGTTTTAAGGGTAGTGCAGAAGCTAGAGCAGAAGTAAAAGTGCAGAAAAGGGAAATATATAGCAGAGAAGAAGATGTGATTTTGATTTGAAAATGTGAAGATAAGTGCTCACAGAAGAAATGCTATTTCTTGAAGGTTGTGAGTAGAGGTATGGAAGCTCAACCAACTACGTTTTCCAGTAAAAAGTTTCTAGAAACTGTTTATTTCTACATACATTTACTTATTATTTGTATTAAAGAGTGAAATGCCTCAACTGTGAAATATGACTGCAAGTATATGCTACACCAATTTACCAAAGAGATGTGTACTTAACTGTCTCAAAGGAGGCACAGTCTGTGCGAACCTCATCTAGTGTCACTGCATATTCAGATCTATGCAAATGTAACTCCTACGTAATGAACTGCTGTTACCTCAGACAGTGAACTCAGCATGTTTATGTAAATGATGGTACATTACACACCTCAAAAGATGCTATGATTTGTTTTCTATTGTTAGAATAAAATGCAGTTCTTAATGTAAAACTCTAGTCTCAAATGCATGTTTGAGCTGTTTTAACTGAACGCAACTTGTACTGACATATCTTAAAATATGTCAGTGCCATTGTTTTGACTCAAGATGCACACCAATGACGTTTTAATCCTGGCTTAATCTAAGCCCTGTCTGTGGAACCAGACCTTAACGTTCAAGGATCTGCAGTCATGATAACCTAATGTTATTCTTTCCACTGACTCGTGCTGTATCTACTTGTAGGTAAAAGCCTTGAGTTTTTTTATGCTGTTGCACCGTTCTTGCTGTGCTTTCACAATTCTGCTGATGTGGAGGATTGCTGCACAACTGAAACTCACAGGGAACTTTACATATTCACCAACTTACATTACCGCTTAACATTTATGC
Source organism: Rhinogobio ventralis (assembly GCA_039654625.1). Classification (NCBI taxonomy): domain Eukaryota; kingdom Metazoa; phylum Chordata; class Actinopteri; order Cypriniformes; family Gobionidae; genus Rhinogobio; species Rhinogobio ventralis. Next base: position 18,092,744 of record CM077196.1, read on the forward strand.
AGGCTGTCATACTGTTGCATTATTCATGAGACATTTAAATCCAGAGGGAGGAGTAAGACAAAACACTTATCAAAGACAATCCACTTTTCCCCCACATACTTGGGCAGAGTGAGATGGCGGGAGAAGTAATACATTGCTGCCGTGTCTTTATAGAATAAGTACATATATGACACACTCACAGAAACAGACTTAGTCCATTGAGTCCACTGGATTCACCATTCATTTGTGGAATGCAATTCTCATATTTTAATCCTCTAAACATGGATTTGCATAATGCAATTATTTCAATAATAGCAGAGAGTTAAAAAAAAATGAAATATTAACGATTACATTTCGCTTTTTAAAATGGAAAGTCCCATGCATTTTCCAGTGGCGACGTATGGAAATATTAGCAGTTGCCTTACAAAGAAACATCATGAAGGGCCCATATGGCATGGAAATCTGTAATCAATGAGTACTTCACACCACTAACGGCAGTCATTCACATCTGCTGTGAAGGAAAAATGTTGAGTCACTTAAACAAATGGCCTACCATTGCTGCTATGACACTTAAATCATGCATATGAATAAACCTGTACCTAATAGTATCTAATCTTTCTGACATTTCCCAACCAATAGTAAGACAGCTGCAGGCATCCTTCCTATAGTCCAGATGTTAAGATGGATCTGCCATGTTCAGGGGTGGCAGATGCTCCATTATATCGACTGCCACTAAACATTTCCTCTTCTGAATTATAACTAGCCTCCTCTTTCTCCTTGCCATCTAATAGGCTTAGCAAATAAATGGAGGATTTAAATAAATCACAACCAATAACTCACCTCACAGCCTGTCTTCTCCTTTCCCCAAAATCCATTTTATGGACAATAGAGTCCGATCTCTATAATATTGACAGCTATTAAAATATTTAGCTTTAGTTTAGACAGCTCAGCGCAAATATAATAAAATCCCATATTCATAGACTGATTGTAGGTGAATGGGCAATTTGCAGAGTGTCTGTGTGCATCTTCTTCCCACCACACTAGCTTCACGTTTAATCAGTCAGATTTTGCCATTCTGTTTTGCTCTTTAAAATTCCCAATCAGTGCAACTCAGATTCAGGCTGAATAGTTGCTGTGTAATATGCGCATAGCTTAAAATGCCTCCTTTTATTGTTTGATTGTAAAATACATGTTTAGCCAATTGTGCTGGATTTTTGATAAAAAAAACAGTGAGAAGCACCACCATTAACAGAACTGAATTATTTTCATGCTGATGCAAAAAAACATTGTTACTAGCTATAGATTCCTGCACTACACATTACCGATACTGAAAATAAAAAAGTATACTGCACAAATAGTGTAGCTTGATTAACTCTTTCCCCGCCAAACACAGAATTTTATTCTATTACGAAATTTCACTATTACACATCTTCTGAATGAGGACAGAATCTCCTGATCAGAACACAGACGAAGAAGACCCGTATATAAGCAGATGCATATGTAAAATAACGTGATCATCAACATTAAACATCATATAAATCAAAACTATCTAATGTTACTCAATGAAATATCGACCCAGGACGAGCTATAGGACTGTGCCAGCATTAGGGGTGTTAATGGACTCGATCTACTCCATCTGTGTTTGATCATCGATCTGAATCTGATCTGCATGTAGTCTTTGACAAAAATGTGATTTTCTCAGCTTTTTGCTCAAAATGTTGCTTTTTTTATGAAACCCATATTTAAATGCTGATAAAAAAGGAATACATAAAGCTATAATAAAACATTTTTTTTTTGATATATTGCATGCTCAGATATTTATCTGACCTGGCGACCATTACATTTTTGTGAAAATGATCAAAAACCCTGGCAGGGAACAGAGTTAAAGAATGAATGACTTATGAACCAGCTCTTTTTAGGGAATAAAAACATCCAGCACAACCAGTATTGTACAAACAAATGACTCTTATGTGCCTTTTTTTTTAAAAGTGAATCAAACACATATGGCACAACAGTTGTCCTATTTCCGATCAAATTATTCTAATGAGTAGCCTTCAACTAACTGTGAGTCTTATAGTCAGCCAGAAACAAAAATTCTGATAGTGTTTATCCAAGTGGCTTCTCGAACAGGCAGAAATGTAGGGTGGGATTTGATTTTGTCCATGGGGAATTCATTGGAAAGGTTGTCCTGCCCTCACACCAGGAAACACGTCATCAGAAAAGAGAAGAAATCTTGCTGCAAGTGGGATTGTGGGATGTATATATCCTTCTATGGTACGCAATATGATTTCAATTGAGAAAAAACATATTTGTGGTGTTTTTCCTGCTTAAAATAGGAAACTATAACAATAGCATTAAAAAAATTAATAATTTTTCTATTTATTTATTTTTTAGTTTGTTGCCTCAAGGCAACATTGTAGCACAATGGACAAATTGAAACATTTGACATTTTCATGTAGAAAAAAGAAATATATTTATTGAAAACATCAATTTCTTTAACCAGACACTTGAACAAACACATTTATCCAGTTTTGAATGTATTACAATTTTCATATTTAATAAAAAGTAACATTTCAAATGTAGCTGTTGCTCTCAGGCAACATTGTACCATCGTGGAACAAAAGTATTACCAAAGTATCATATCAAGTTATCATATCCATCTTCATCCTCATCTCCATCTTCGATCTCACCCTCACTCTCTCCCTGCTGGATTGTCACTATGACTTCATCTTCTTCATTACAGTATGACACCTCATCCTCACCCTCATCAACTGACAGTTGTTTTATACCTTTTTTTAAGTGCTATAGAAAATGTGCAGTTATAGTATGTGCATTACTATAATTACTAGTGCATTACATAATCATGCAAAAATGCAAATATATTTAGAGAATTCTAACTCTTTTCTTTACAAATATACTATATTTGTATCCAACCTAGTGTGTCTGGTATGGCCTTATGCGATTCCATTATGGCACAATGTTGCCTTGAGGCAACACACAGTTTTTTGTTATTTACTCTAAAACATTTGATGATATATAATGTAAAGTTCTTGAAAATACTTAATTACTTACCAGTGAAGGTGACTCATATTTTTGTGGGTGATTAACTAGACGGAAATTAGTGAAAAATGCACTTTTCATTTGAGAAAATATGGAGCCATGTGACCTGTGCACATGTGCTGAAACAGGACACAAAATTGACCCCTGTGGGTCATGTGACCAATTTTTTGCACTTTCATTGATTAGTCTTCGAGTTCTTCTTCCCTGAGATATGTTTGAACAATAAGTTGGTGTTTCATTTGATTAAAAAATAAACTAAAATAGACTACCATAGAGGGATATACACTCACCTAAAGGATTATTAGGAACACCTGTTCAATTTCTCATTAATGCAATTATCTAATCAACCAATCACATGGCAGTTGCTTCAATGCATTTAGGAGTGTGGTCCTGGTCAAGACAATCTCCTGAACTCCAAACTGAATGTCAGAATGGGAAAGAAAGGTGATTTAAGCAATTTTGAGCGTGGCATGGTTGTTGGTGCCAGACGGGCCGGTCTGAGTATTTCACAATCTGCTCAGTTACTGGGATTTTCACGCACAACCATTTCTAGAGTTTACAAAGAATGGTGTGAAAAGGGAAAAACATCCAGTATGCGGCAGTCCTGTGGGCGAAAATGCCTTGTTGATGCTAGAGGTCAGAGGAGAATGGGCCGACTGATTCAAGCTGATAGAAGAGCAACTTTGACTGAAATAACCACTCGTTACAACCGAGGTATGCAGCAAAGCATTTGTGAAGCCACAACACGCACAACCTTGAGGCGGATGGGCTACAACAGCAGAAGACCCCACCGGGTACCACTCATCTCCACTACAAATAGGAAAAAGAGGCTACAATTTGCACAAGCTCACCAAAATTGGACAGTTGAAGACTGGAAAAATGTTGCCTGGTCTGATGAGTCTCAATTTCTGTTGAGACATTCAGATGGTAGAGTCAGAATTTGGCGTAAACAGAATGAGAACATGGATCCATCATGCCTTGTTACCACTGTGCAGGCTGGTGGTGGTGGTGTAATGGTGTGGGGGATGTTTTCTTGGCACACTTTAGGCCCCTTAGTGCCAATTGGGCATCGTTTAAATGCCACGGCCTACCTGAGCATTGTTTCTGACCATGTCCATCCCTTTATGACCACCATGTACCCATCCTCTGATGGCTACTTCCAGCAGGATAATGCACCATGTCACAAAGCTCGAATCATTTCAAATTGGTTTCTTGAACATGACAATGAGTTCACTGTACTAAAATGGCCACCACAGTCACCAGATCTCAACCCAATAGAGCATCTTTGGGATGTGCTGGAACGGGAGCTTCGTGCCCTGGATGTGCATCCCACAAATCTCCATCAACTGCAAGATGCTATCCTATCAATATGGGCCAACATTTCTAAAGAATGCTTTCAGCACCTTGTTGAATCAATGCCACGTAGAATTAAGGCAGTTCTGAAGGCGAAAGGGGGTCAAACACAGTATTAGTATGGTGTTCCTAATAATCCTTTAGGTGAGTGTATATATATGCAAGGTGGGGTCTCCGTGGATTGGACTTGCCACAGACACCAGGGAATACCGTTTCCATGAAAGGGTGTACATGGTCTGCAACAATGCTTAGGTAGGTAGTACATGTCAAAGTAAAATCCATATGGATGATAGGACCCAAGGTTTCCCAGCAGAACATTGACCAAAGCATCACACTGCCTCCGCCGGCTTGCCTTCTTCCCATAGTGCATCCTGGCGCCATGTGTTCCCCAGGTAAGTGATGGCCATCCATGTGATGTAAAATAAAACGTGATTCATCAGAGCAGGCCACCTTCTTCAATTGCTCAGTGGTCCAGTTCTGATGCTCACATGCCCACTTTCGGCGGTGGACAGGGGTCAGCATGGGCCCCCTGACTGGTATGCACTGTGTATTCTGACATCTTTCTATCAGAACCAGCATTAACTTCTTGAGAAATTTGAGCTACAGTAACTCGTCTGTTTGATCAGACCACATGGGCCAGCCTTCGCTCCCCACATGCATCAATGAGCCTTGACCGCACATGATCCTGTCGCCGTTTCACCACTGTTCCTTCTTTGGACCACTTTTGATAGATATCAAGCACTGCAGACCAGGAACACCCCACAAGAGCTGCAGTTTTGGAGATGCTTGGAGATTGCATTTATGTGGCCTTGTTAAAAAAATCTGTGTAGACACACCTTTTGCAAGTGAAAAAATGTATTTCTTCTGTTTCCAGTGATGATTCTTTTAATGCTTTTAAGCAATTGGAATCATTACAAGGAATAAGAACAAGGGACAGAATCATTAAATATGATTCCCATCACACCATTGTATGGTATTTCAATTCCATCTCATTGGCAAGTTTTACTTGCACTTAATGCTATAAAATTAACTCACACTTACTAGCATACAGACCAATAGGTATTTAGCAGTAAAACCAGTCTTCCTTTCATTATTAATTAGCTGGAATTCATTAGAACTGATACAAATTGCAGGCATGTCAACCCTCCTAACTTAAACATATAGCTATTATTAGTTTGTGAAAGCAAATATACATTTAAATAAAGTTCAAATTTGTGTTACACAAGATGACTCTACAACATTTGTTGTGTTGCATAAAACTTACAAAGGGATCAATTTGCACCCCTTGTCTCACCCATGTTTGATTTGGTATATGATTGACTGCTATACCTAAACAGGAATAGCAAGCATTTAAATTCACCACGTCACATCAGCCTGCCCACTCTAATGAGCAGTCAGCGCTGACAGCCCCAGCCCTGCAGCTGTGCGGACCGGTGATCCTCAGCAGGCACACACACAAAAGCCTGGCCACTCTGTGGGTAATGCACCAGATCAACAGCGTCTCTCTACAGATGGATGCCCACTCAGTGCCTGCGTGCTTCTTTATGAGTGCTGCAGAGAGCTAGGAAACTTCAGCCTCCACAATGCATCCATCCTGTGCCAGACACTTAGGCAGCAGCCCACAGCTCCCTTCTGCCCTCTTCTTCAAGTACAGCCTCCAGAGAGTCAAGGTTAAAAAGTATGAAGAATGGCTGTCAATTGTACCTCAAAAGGTTTACCAACCTTAAATTGTGACTGAGTGAATTTAGAGGATGTGTTGGATTGGTGCAAAAAGTCAATATGAAATTATGCCAGCTTTGTTTCTCATTCTCTCCCTTTCCCCATCCCCTTCCTGTATGATTCCCCAAAGAAAATAGTTAAAATTGTATTTTACAGTACAGTGTGTATGTATGAACAAGGAATGGGAATTGGTAAAGAATTTAGTGATTTTATTTCTGTTTTCTGTTAACAGTTCTGCTTCAATAACAGTTCCATTAATGATTGTTTAGTACTTTGGTAGGAAGCAGTAACATTAAATACAATTCTTATTACATGCCCTTAGCAGTGAGACCCTCAAAATATAGGGTATAGTCTATACAGCAGGGTATTGCTTATATAGATACATTTAATAGAATTCTTGAAAAAAATGTTTGTACGTATTTTAATGGCATTTAATAAAATTCAATAATTGGCCCCAACTACATATTAAAATGTATCCATTAATTCACAAAACTCATAAAATGTATATTTAATTGAACATTGTCATATTAATCAGTCAGTATAGGTGCACCGATTACAGGTGTCACAAGAATAAAGCACAACTTGTTCATAACTGAAGTAATAGTTTGGGCTAACTGAGTCAGATTAATTTAATAAACACTCTGAGTCATAAATGTTTTTTATTCACTCAAAGAAGCTCATATGAGTCGTTTTTTCGAGAATTGGACTTGACTTTCCACGCTGTATTTCGATTCACTACTAAGTCATTCATTCAGGAGTCAAAATGTACTGTTCGTCAACTGTACTGTTCGCTTTGTAGGTTATGTTTATTATGCGTTATAACAAACTGACTCTTAAGAGTCATTCGGATCACACTGTTCGCAATAGCCTATTTGATTACACTAAAAGAACCTGTAAGAGTCATTTTTTGGCACTGCGCTGTTTTTGATTTACTAAAAGAACCGGGTCTTATTCAGAGACAAGTCGTTCTGAAATCGGGCGACACTGGTCGCACATCTCTTTAGATTTGTTTAGTGGTAAAGCGCCGTTGAAAAATAGTGCATAGTACGGTGCTCTATATTAATGCACGTTCGAAAATCGTCAGATGAACCGAATGTCATAAAAATAAACCTGTTCAAATATATATATATATATATATATATATATATATATATATATATATATATATATATATATATATATATATTTGTTCCTGAACAACAGGTATTGTGGTAGCTAATTTGCAAGAAATTCAATAGTTTACATATTCCTTCCTCGACCAGCAGCGTAAATATAATGTACAGTGTTTGCCAGTTAGGCTACCCCCCTTGTTGCTTATAGAATTATAATTTCGAAAATATCTCGCAACTTTTAAATGCTTTCTGCGTAGTTCGTTCTCTCACGTGGTACACAGCCCTCTAGCCTTCAGTGTCGAACCCACACCATTTATAGCCTCGCAGTAACCTACAATCTTATTATGAGATTTAACTTTGACCCAACTGGACTTGTGGATGAGCAGTGCTCTAGTCCCGCTCCTCAACTCAACTAATAAATGACTGGAAATAGTTATAAAGCGCTGTCGCTCGCGTTATGACAGACAAAACAACTCTGCTATGTCTCTCTCTGTGCGGAATACATAAAGGCTCTGCCTTGAATTAATCACGCGCTCTTTAATGGATCTTTGAGGATCGCGCTTGACGCAGTGAGGAGCTGCAGCTCTTTGTATTCCGAGGCCAAGAGGAACCTTGTGTGTTTTTTCTTTTTCACCCTCTTTTTTTGTTGCCCCCGTCCGCTATCTGCCTCTTAGAAAATGTAAAGGGGGTACATGGTGACATAGGGACCCCGGTTTGGTTACGGAGAGACACTCGCTTCGCTCTGCGAAAAAGGTGAGTGAGAAATGCTTTGGAATGTCGCATTTACGTCGCTTCTAACGTTGGTTTTGTTGGACGACAAATTAAAGGAGTGTAGGCTGAGACATGTAAGTTATCCATGTGGCTTTTGTACACCAGCGTATTTGCAACAAATGCCTCGGTGTACTTGTCTAACTTGTAAATGCATCGTCTAATGTGCTGAGTTTAACAGTGCGCCTTAACGGACTCAAAATGAACACGAATTCGCTTCGTTTTGCACTAAGGCGTGATTGTATATCGACGTTCAAATGTACACGCGAGTTGTGAGCGCGTTTCTTTTGGAATCGTTTGATATTCTGCATGGAATAATTTGACACATACTGACATGTTGCATTTGTGAGGTAATATATGGCATTCTAAGCTTAGGGGCTGTTGAACTCTAAAGCTTCTCACTTAGAGATGTTACAGGATTGAATATCTCGTGCTTTCGCTAACATGTCCAGAATGTCGCCAAATGTTTCAGGACCATGGACAGCTGCAGACAGGTTAGGTTTGCCGCTAGAGTTCGCCTTTAGCCATAAAAATGACAACCGATGACCCCTTTCAGTCCTCAGTCGCTGGATTTTAGTGAATCGCTTGAGTTTATGTGCGATCTGTACATGGCAAATACGCTTATCGTAGCGAATCGTGTCCGTTTACACCGACAGAGCTCTGAAAGTTTTCCAGTCTGCTATCAGTGTTAATCTATTTCCAGAATGGTTAACCATGAAAGTGTGCTGCTTGCTATCTAAAATACATTTGGGGTACTTGTTGTGTGTAGAGTTGCTGTTGAATGAAAAAGTCGTGGATGAGTGTCTCTCTGAGGACTGCACGTAAAGATTGTTATATTAAGAAATCATTTGAAGCTAGTAGTCTAATACATTATTATTTGAAGTTATTTGAGTTAAGATTGAATATATGATGCAGACATACTTTGGAGTAAGTCAGAATTTAAAGAATTATAGTTACACTTGAGTGATTTCATAAAACTTTGAGATTAAGAAAAATAACTCACTTTAAAAACACACAGTTTTTAAAAAAAAGGCGGGGTTAAAAAGAAAAGACATGAAAAATAACCAAACCTAATCTGTTCAACAGGACTGTATACTGAGGTGTATCAGTGCACATGCCTAGTTATCTGTGGAATGTAGTGTTGCATGCTTTAAACTGTGAAATGTGTGCATCCAGTTTTCTTCACCTTGATATACATATAACTGTACAGTTACGTGAACTTTGAGAGTCACTCTCAGAAAGATCCTAAGCATATTAGGTCACCGAGTAACACAGTTCATAACGTGAGAGCTTAGTCCGTCATGCTACTGTCAGAGCAGTGTATTGTAAGAACTCGATCAGCAAGCAGAGCGACGGTGTCTCGGCTTGGAAGTAAAGCACCTATCCCCCTCAAAAGACTCAAATACATTTGGCAGGATATGCACATTTGGCAGGACAAACCTTTTTCGTTTTTTTTTATTAAATGAAGGAATTTGTATTTTGAGACTTGACTCTCAGAGTTCTCAAAGTTTGGATTATAAAAGCTTTTTCAAATGCAAAGTGCAAATTAACTAAATCATTTTGGTCTTACAGAGGTGCTTTGTTTTGACTATAACAGGTTGCCTATCTTGAAAAGTATTGTTGTAGCCTAAAATAATTAATATTATTCAATTGACGCAGGTGTTTCGAAATTTTATAGACCCAGGGACCCTTATCGAGATTCTGAGCTAGACCTCAGCATAAAAAAAAAAATATATTTTCTTGTAACAATGTATATAATAACTGTCAGTAAGAAAATAATGACAATATTATATAATGCTTAACATTAGTTTGCAAGTTAGAAATAGTCGATATGACATGAAAATGTAAGTTTTATATGTTTCAAATATCTTACCCAAGGACCATCTGGAGTACTTTCAGGGACCCCAATTGAAAACCCTGTGTCAGAATGAACCTGAACATTATTATTATTTTAGATCTTAGTGCATGTTGGTATCATTGTTGAAATATCATTCGCTAGAAGATAAACAGTATCTTTACAACCTGTACATATAGATGACTGAGGGTGAATCGCACTCTTTAGGCTGAGAATCACTGAGAATCTCCACCCTCACTTAAATTCATTGGTAAAAGGCAAATCTAAATCATTCTGGATGCGCCTAACCTAATGTTCAACAAAGAGTTGCGCTGGTTCAAAAAACTAAAACATCATTTGTTAGATGTGTGCGTCTGTGCCTCTCTCTCTCTCTCTCTCTCTCTCTCTTTCTGTCTCTCTTATCTTGATTATGCAGCTTGAAGATTGAGTCAGCTGTTTTGTATGCAAGGTGTCTGAGCCAGGCTCTTTGTGGAGGAGAGAGCAATCGTGCTGCGGATACAGAGAAAGAGAGAGAGAGATGGATAGACAGACAGACAGAGTGAGAGAAAGATGGCAAGATGGGGGGTTGGGAGGGGGGTGAAAAGACCACATGTATATATGTGCAGTGTTGGAAAAGCAACTCTCATATTAATATTATGTTATCTGGCTTTTTATAAAAATCATCCTTTATGCCCGCAGCACTCACAAATGGCATAACGAATGATAAATTATGTAGCCACCCCGATGTGCTCACTTAATACATAGAGTCATAAAACACAAGTGCAATTGTTGGTGATATGTGAGATAGAAGGCTTTTACAGCACCACTGAGTGTGTTGATAATGGATAAAGACAGTTCTGAAACAATCATTCTGAGAGATGAGCGCCGTGATCCAGTACAGAGGAGAATAATAGAGAATATGTACATAGGTAAGGCAGAAGCAGACATTTATAGAAATCAAAACTATGAGATATTTGAAATTATAGCAGCATTATTTCTTGTTTGTTTCTGTGTCTATTATAGCTGTGGTACAAATGGAGTTTTGTAAGTAAGCTAATAAAATAAGTACTGAAATTGGCTGTTAAGATATTAATAACTAGTACATAATAAGTATAATTCTTTATCAGATCTGACTGTCTAATTGTTTTCTTTGTTATTATATTTTAAAATGTAATTTTATGTCACATCATCCTTTATAAATCATTCTAATAAGATGATTTGCTGCTCAAGAAACATTTTATTTTTTATCAATGTTGACCAGTTGTGCTGCTTAATATTTTGTGCAAACCGTCATACATTTGTTCTATGATTCTTTGATGAATAGAAAGAACAGCATTAATTTGAAATAGAAATCTTTTGTATTATTATAAAACTCTCTACTGTCACTTTAATGTATCCTTGCTGAATAAAAGTATATATATACACACAGACACGCTGCTGTGAGTGTGTAAGATATGCTGCTGCATAAATATAAACATAAATCCCATAGCAGATCTAGGCAGGTGGAACTGGGAGAGGTGGAGGGTTTCAGAGGACCTCCAAACAATGAACCAGAAATGTTGAGCAAGCAATCTCACTGGCTTCAGATGAATTATTCCAAATTAATTTAAGACATAAAATATGCATCTGATCATGCATGCTTTATTATAAGATACCAGTTTTGCTTGTAGGTATATTTTAGGAAAGCTACAGGTATAGGCACTTTACAAAATTATACAAAAGTTTCTATAAACACATCAGATAGACCTCTTGGTATCATGCAGGAATGTGACATGACTAGCTGAGACTGGAAGGACCCTGTTTTTATTCATACACCAGTATCCTAGAACTGAGGCGGAGGAGGTTGAATGGGGAAGGAGGGGCTGTCCGTGGTCCTGAACGCTCTTTAGAGGCTGTTGGACTGAAGTGGCATATTGTGCTTTGATTTGTTGCGATATGAAGTATGTACTTTTGATAGATGTTTCTTGTTTACACATTGAGATGGCAGCCTTTTGATTTTAAATTGATGGAGATGTTGTAAGCCTGTGGCGATGTCCCTTACGCTTCAACGCACATTAGCAGCTGGATATGTCTTGGAGCAAACAAAGGTTTTTACTATACCTGAATGCTTCAGGGCGTTCAATGCAGTGACACGGAGATTCAAGACCAGGTCTGTTTTTGAAGGTTCTCTTTCACTTTTCTTATCCCGAGCACAATACCTCTTGGCAGCAATGCACTGGCGTGTGGGAGGGACTGACTGGGAGCTGACAGCAAGTGTTAAGCCTTGGGACAGCTTGAAATTGACAAGTAATTAAAATCTGAAGCAAATGTTCAGAAAGGAGAAAATGGAGGATTCAGTGAGCATCCGGTGGCCTCTACAGTGTGTTAAATAAGTGACTGGAACTTGGAGATAAGGCTGAAATTACAAAAAACTGATGTCCTTACAGCCTTTGCCCTTGAGTGCTGTTTTATTTCAATTTAGCAAAGCAAAGATTGCACAGTTGTTGCGATTGTATCTCTTGGAAAGCACACAAATGGCATTAACAGCTTCACCTTGAATCAGCAGCTTGTATGAGTCATTAACCGTGTGGCTAGTGCTTACCGAGTGGTATGGCCCATTCTAACCCTGCAAGCACCGTGGCAGAATTTTCTTTGGAGATCACAACTCTAACGCTGCAGATGTCACTGTCAGTCACAGCTGTATTAAATGCAAATAATGCTCTGAAAGCTATTAAGCTGTAAGCTATAAGATAACGTTGACTAAATTGGACCAATGTTTTGGAACTGTTGGCGAAACAGAGAGTCCCTTTAAAGAGCCTGTGTGTAGTTAGTGAAGGTTAACGTTCTGGACAGTTTGTGTAGTTAGTTCTGAAATAGATCTGGAATCTTGCCTACAGCATGAACTGGTTGCAATGAAGTCCAAACATTATTTAATATAACTAAATAGATTTGGATATTACATGGGTCAAAGATGTGGAGCTTATTTTTGTCCTTTCTGATTATTTATTTAAAAATACAATTTGTTAAAAATGCAATTCATACATGCAATGACTTGAATACAGTTGTTCTGTGATTATTAAAATATGTATATTTTAATACAAAACTGTTAGTGTATATATTACAAAACAAAATAATATAACTATATATTTTCAAAATGTATTCATTTATTTACATAGTTATTTATTTATCGATTCATCGATTGATTTATTGATTGCAAATGATGATTGAGCATGAAACTTTTTCAAATGTATGCATTTTCAAATGTATGCCCAATAATATATTATTTTGTTTTATTATATGTATGTGTGTGTGTGTACAGTTGCATGTATTAAAAGTGTAATGAAAATATGTTATTACTACAGTCTTTATCACTTATATATCATTGACCCATACACCGAGACCAGTTTGAAGTATCTCTTTAACTGCACGTTTTCAGTTTTCCATTAATGTCTATAGCTAGCAATTACTGTGCGGTTTGCTTCCGGCACTCTTGTTATGGGCAAATCCTTCAGTGATCAGGCTCCATGTCCGAGAGCATAAGAGATATTGAACATTATCACCATCCCCCTTCGTTTTCGTCATCCCTCCTGTGAATTAATTAGAGGTCGGGATTTAGAGTAGCATGGCTGTATACCTGCAGAATTCATTAAAGCTGGTGATACATAACAGGTTTGTCAATGCTCACTTCAGAGGTTCTCTTATTGATTGAGGTTTTGAGCTGCCAGCCACTCTCCTCAAAGAGCTCTCTCTGTCGTTTTCTCATGTGTGCTTGGCTGTTGAACATGCATACAGTGCAGATATTAATCAGATTGCCATGCTTTTAGTGGTTATAAGATCAGTATTATCATAAACCATTGGTGTATCGATAAAATGTGTGATTCATTTGATGCAAAACAGACTGGGACAAGTTGTACTTTTGGTACATTTTCTCAAAAATACAAACTTTAACGTACATGCTGCTCACATATTATTGTAGCACAGTTTGTGCTAAATAGTTTAATTAGACTTCAGCCATTAAAAATGTTTTAAGCCTACATATCAACTAACTCTCATTAGAGTATTAGTAGACTGTCTGCTTAATATCTGCTTACTCTTTATTTTGATGCTCTCCAACAGACATTCTACTGACCAGGGCTTAACATTAACACCCGCCAACCCGCCATTTGTAGGTGGATTTCAGCTGTGGTGTGTAACACAGTGACTCCCACTAGCCAATTTGGCGGGTTGAATTTTATTGTAGTCTTCTCAAAAGACATCTGTTATAATCGCGTTGCACATTATAAACAATCACTCGCGATTCTTTTGAGCTTATGAATACACTGTCTAATAATCAGAGGCTTTCAGATTAGTCATTGCTAAAATGCTAGAGTTTAGTTCAGAGCGCGCTCTCACTCACTGAAATCTGCACTCTCATCATAAACAACAAAGCAGAGATGTACGTAATAGATTCATTCATCATACAGTGATTGACTGTTTTTGTTCAGTTTCAGCAGCGAAAATAGTTTCAAACAAAGATCACAGCAGAACCATCGCGCATCTGATGTGACTGCCATAAAGTTGGCTTGATGTTGGATGTTCGATATTCTCCAATTTAGGGACCGTCTCAAAAGTTACATGACATTGGTATACATGTTTATAACTTCAATAGCATTTGAAGAGAATGACTCTCAGTCATAAAACCAACTGTAAAGTGTTCATCTAGGTGTCAGGTATTTAGATTTGTGATATTTAACAAAATAACCTGTCAAATCACATTAAAATATATATTTAACTAGGCTACAGTATGGGCTTATATGCTCAAATGTGACCCTGAACCACAAAACCAGTCAAAAGGGTCTATTTTTTGAAATTGAGATTTATACATCATCTAAAAGTTTCAATAAGCTTTCCATTGGTGTATGGTTTGTTAGGATAGGACAATATTTGGCGAGATACAACTATCTGAAAATCTGGAATCTAAGGGTACAAAAAAAATCTAGAAAATAAATGTTTCCAATTTTAATATATTTATATATTTAATTAAATTAAATTTATTTCTAAAATGGCAAAGCTGATTTTTTTTCAAGACTCTTTGATGAATTCTTTTTGAAATTCTTAAAATTTCAAAATAAAAAAGCAAATCTTACTCACCCAAAACGTTTGAATGATATGAATCACATTTTCTATAAAACATATTAAGCAGTTTCCAACATTGATATTAATATAAAATGTTTCTAAAAACTTATTAGAAGGACGAATAAACTTTAGTCAGGGTTACATCACAGTGTCATAGTATTTAACAGGATCAATATTCTTGATCACTCTGCATGTCAAGCAAGAGCTGACGCTTGCATATACTTCACACAGTCACTGTAAAATTGCTTCCTATTGAATGAAATGTCCATATTGCAATCACTGTAATTAGTTCACATGTGAACTGCAAGGCTTGTGCAATGACTTCAATGCCGAAGTCAATATAATACTTGTGCAGAAGTCCAAATACACTGCATAAGAGTATTTCAAGGTAGAGTCCAACAGTGTGCTTTTGTAGTAAAGCTTTTGGCTGGAAGGGAAGGCATCCATTTATCCCCTGTAAAGCTGTAAAGTCTTAAAATTGTAGCCATTTTTTTGTGTGTGAAGATCTTATGTGTTTTATACAGTATGTTTGTATTGTTTGTATGGGATTTTCTTATGCTAGCTGCAACTAAATTGACCTTGGGAAATGAATAAAGATGAACTGAACTGTCCTCAGCTGGTCCCTCACTAAGATAAACAAAGGCTTCATACTCTCATCGTGATCATTACTATCAATTTCTACTGTTTCTATTAAATCTTTCTATGAATGAACTAAATGCTGGCTCACTGTAAATGCTGTGCTTTTAGTTCTGTGACAGAAGACATGAACTGTTAATTTAGTAGTAAAATGCATAGTTAAAAAACTGAAGGTGCGTGTTCGTAAACTGTAATATAATAATGGCCATATTGATAGTTTTGATATTGAAGTAAAACTCCCATCCCATTCATTTTCTTCATAAAAAATATTTATTTAATATATAAGTAAACAAAACTGAACACACCAACAGCTATAGAAAGACCTGACATGGGTAACACAAGGGCTATATATACAGACAAGATAACAGGGTAATGAGACACAACTGTGGATACAATCAAGGGGTACCAATGAAACAAAAGGACTACAAAACTAGACACAGGAAACAGGAAACTAGAAATACATGTACAACATAAAAGTCCAAACAAACAAGAGACATGTAACAGTATTTGAGTATTTCACTATTCTTTTTTAATATACATTGTATTTAACACTAATAATCAATGACTGCAAGTCAGTACACTGTAAAAAATATTTTTGAAGTAAATAAACATGTTATTTGAATATGTTTTGCAGGAAAATACTATTTTGGTGTTTGTACTTCAAAATGTCATGTTTAAATTTAGTGTTACTTGCCATTTCAATGTGTTACTTGCAAAGTTTATGAGCAATTTCTGAGTGAAAACTTTATCTACGCCATTTTTCTCAGTGTAGTTTAATATTTTACAGTCATTTTGATTGATTGCATTTGAATTGCTTCTAACATAAAAGTTTGTGTTTATATAATGTGTGTGTGTGTGTGTGTTTGTGTGTGTGTGTGTGTATGTATATATATATATATATATATACACACACACACACACATTATATAAACACAAACTTTTATGTTAGAAGCGATTCATCGATTGATTTGATTTGACAGCAATAATTTAAATATGTTAGTCAGACCATTTCATTCTCCTGTAAACAGTACTTGCTCTTTGTATCTTTGTAATACTTTTTTGTGCTTCAAATAAAAGTTAATAATGTCATTGCTCATCTCAGAGCTGATTGGTTTTGTTTATGACTAGAACTATGTATTAAACAATAGTTTAAAATCTCGAACATCAAACCAAGGCGGCTGGAAACATGGCCAGTCACTGTTGTACTCCATTTGAAATTGGAAAAAATTGCAACGGTTTGTTTATCACGTTTCAAGATTTGACTCATTGCCTAGTGGGACAGAATGGGATGTGATATTAGAAATGTGTTGAGAAAGAAAGTGTAGAAAAAAAAAAAAAGAAACAGGTGCAAGTACATGGAAACAGCCAAACTGCCATCTGCTAGAAAATGCTTTTGGCCTCTGGAAGAAAAATAAAATAAAAATGAAACTATCTCATATACTTGCAGATCTGATTAATGTCTACGATTGCTCACCAAAGAAAATTCAAACAGATTGGGATATTCTGTAAAATGGGATGTCTCTCAGGAAATGAAATGGGAAGCAAAGGTGATATCATTCATCGAGTGAAGCTGTACATATGGCTGTAGAGGAGAAAAAAAGCTGCAAAAGCAAACACCATGTCTGTCTTTGTGTCAAGTGTGTCACTGTTTACCCTCTATGGGGAAAAGCTCATTTATAATCTGACTGTGTGGCTTGTTCATCACAGTAAATAATACTTCATGCCCAAATGACATTTCAAACAGTTCACTCTTCAGGTTTCCCTCAGTTCCATCAGTCCCCCAATTGAATCTGCAGGGCAATTTATCCGTTTGTAGAGCCGTATCGCGTACGGCCAGAGCGCCTTCTTTCATTTCTGACAGACTTATCTTGTTCATGGTGAGAGGTATACGAGAGGATGTTTTTCTCTGACAGCATCACAAAGGAAAGAGTCGGGCAGGTCGTCGGCCCTTATTCGAGCACACCGGTAGCGTGAACTGGGCACTTTCCAAACAGCAGATTTTCCAATCCTTTCAAGACGTCACGTTGTGTTCTTTTGTCAGCAGCCACCAAGACTTTTACACAAAACGTGAACTTCAAATACAAAGATGGTGGCAGATGAATAAGTGTGTAATGCTGGTCAGTTGGAATAACATGTTTCTATCATGTACGGTATTTATGCAAATAAATTACAAATGAATTAAATATACAGTTTATATATGTATAATAAATTGAATATGCCACTTCACGGATGAGCATTTTTACCAGTTTCTGAATTAAAATTTATTTTGATAATTTTTGTTGCTTAGTTTTACCAGAAAGACTCGGTAGGCCAGATGAAGTAACAAGCGTTAATTTATTGACAGACCAGCAAGTATTATATTAAGAGGTTCTTTAGCGTATAGGCCCCGTCCGTAGCTCACGTCTAGAGGGTAACGGACTCTGCATTTCCTGTCTAAAGATGAAGGCAGGGGCGCAGCCGACCCCCTGGGAGGTGGGGAGGATGGAGGTAAATGTTGGCATCAGCATCTGCGAACTCAGACATGTGTAAGTACCGATCTTTTATACTCCTGGTATTAGAACATGATAGGCTAGATCTGAAGGTAATAAGTGATGTAACATTTGAATCTTCTTGGCAAAACTTACGCTTTTTGTAAAATTGTCATGGCATGTGATTCCTTAACATGTAATGATATTTATGAAATACATTTTTATGAAAGTAATATTTGTAGGAAAAAATATATATATATTTTTTTGGAACAACAGAAAAATAATGATTAAGATCAGTGCAATTGAAGGTGTAAAATAAGGTGATCAGATTTATGAAATGGAAACCAGGGACATTTCCTATATATATATTTCCTATATTTCCATCACACATATTTCCATTTCATATATATATATTTATCATTAATTATAAATTATTTATAAATTATAATTAATTATAAAATGTTAAAATAGTTGTTAAATAGTTTTATTTAAATCAATTGTATTTAAATATTTTCATTTTCACAAGCTGTTTATACTGTATACAGAAATTACAACTTTTGTTAACTTCAAATGTTTTGTTAGTTTTGTGTTTGAAAATGACGCTTACTATTCTTAATTGGGCTTATTATTTTGCATTTTAGGCTAATTTTAAGCAGAAAATATGTGTTTTCTGTAATTGTTTCATAAATATTTTTTTATATTTATTATATTTATACTTAAGATATGTGTAAATTACGCCATTGTGACTGCAGAACTTTTGGGGACTTTTACAACAATACTTTAACATGAATAGTTAGTATGTTACTACCTTGAAAGCAATAACAATGTTTCTTTTGATATTTGGCAATAATTACGCTTTTCATGAAGTAGTGGCATGTGACCAAGTAGAGTCAGCGTAGCTTGCAGCGCCATCTGTTGGTGAAAATAATCACTACAGTCGGTGACAGGACACCAAAAACTGGGACTGTCCCTGGGAACGTCTGGTCACCTTAGTGTAAGGAAAATCTGTTACTTGCTGGTTCCAATTGAATGGATAGTTCAATCAAAAATACAAATTTGGTCATAATTTACTCACCCTCATGTTTGTCCAAACCTGTATGACTTTCCTTGTTCTGTGCGGGGCTCCGTATGAAACCACCATAAAAAACAAAGAGCACATTTCTATGAACGTTGCATGTTTTAAACTAGATGTTTTTCTAGATTGTTTTGAGAACCTCTTGACCAGTTTTGAGAACCTCTTGACCAGTTGTAATGACAGACCCACATGTAACTTATCAATGCTATTTACTCCAATAAATAAATAATGAAAAATAACAACATCAGCACTGTGGGATGTTTAAAGTCTGAGGAAACGTTTTCAATTAGACTCTTGCAACCATCTGTCTATTTCCTGGTTCTGCGAAATAGCTTTGATACTTAACAGGGAGGAAGATTTTCAGTGGCGGCGGTAGAATTCTCTAGCAGACATTTGGAGAATTTTTGATGCTGAATGTGACCAAGCGCTTAACAAAAACCTGCCGCTGTTAATACATATTATAGCTACCAAATAGGACCTGAACATGACAAAGCCAAAAGGGCAGAGCAATATCTTGCTAATGTGCAACATTGATCCCTGCTTTTCCGGAATACCATTAAGGACTCCTATAGTTGTTCAAAGTTCAGGAGATAATTAAGTAAAATGTCTTTTAAATTCTATTGACTGCAGATTGCACCAGCTGCCAAGATGGGTTTTAATGCATCAGATTTTAAGGGCCTCTAAGCATTTCTGCCACGATGGACTATAAATTTCACTTTTGGCAGGCACAGGCTTACCTCAGAGCAAGCATCTGTCCATAATTAAGGGCTGGGGATTGTTTTATATCATTTATCTGATGCCTATTTAAGAGGTCACATGATTAAAGAGCACTACTTTCATTAGAAATCTTTAGGAAATCAACTGATATTCCCTTGCAGTGTGGAGATAAAGAGCACAGTTGCCATAGAAACTGTCTCTGAAGTTGCCGGAAAACATACAGTACTAGTGTCTACGTATTAAAAATGTGCCAATATTCACACAGTTTGTTGGCTATGCTGTATACCAACGCTCCAATTAGACTCTCTCACTGCACAGTGGATGGGACCTCTGTTTGCTCAGACCTCTTTTAGCGTTAATTTCATTCAGAGGTTTCCATGCATCTGGATATAATTACAGTACATACATCACTCTTGAAAGATTCAAGCTCCATATTCATTCAAAAACGAGCTGGTAGCTTGATATGAGCCTGCTGGTTTGACAATCTGCTTTAGTATCACATCCAGATTTTTACAGGCACGCAGGGATTCTCGAAGTGGAGGCAGACATATTAACTGCATTAATGATTTGGTCATTTAGTAAACACAAAGTCAGTCTATCTATCTATCTATCTATCTATCTATCTATCTATCTATCTATCTATCTATCTATCTATCTATTTGATAGAGTAAGAGTATAGAGCTACAAAATGAACCAGATATACTGTTCAGATAATTTGATCTTGGAACAATTTGATGAAAGATGTTGGAGTTTATATCTTAGCAAATCTAATCACAGCGTCATTTTTGCTATCTCTTTTGAAACTCCAGAGGACACGTCTGAGAAAAATCAGGAGAAAAATCTTACAAGAGGGTGATTTGAGCATTTAATCTCATTGTTGTCTAGCAGAAACAATTGCGATATTAAAGAGATCTCACTGCCGATTTTCTTTCCTGTGGTCTTCTCTTGGATCCGTTTCGGCAATAGGTGAGACGAAACACCAAAAAGCTACCGATTATTTTGCAGCCTTTTAAAAAGTGTTTGTCACTTGTTGTTTTGCCTTGAGTGGTTCTAGCCATATAGACCACTGCCTAGTCATTTCGACCAAAGCGGCCAATCCGATGATGATGGATTGCAGCCTAATGAAGGTGGACGTAGCATTGGGCTTTCAGGGCAACAACTTCACACAGCAACACCTACTGAATTAAATCAATTTAACTCAGTATATTTGTGTGCCCTTAGCAATAAATACGATCTCATGCCAAGCTTAAAGAAAGCCTTTACGGCATCCCAATTCAGATTACACTGTGACATTCATTCAACCGCCTTTTCTTCCCCCGTCTGTTCACATGCTTTGCCAAAGTCCAGGTGGATTTCAGTAATTATGTTGGCATGTTGTTCCGAAATGGTGCCGCCGCAAAATGATCAAAACCCATCCCTCGTTTTCACGTGAAAACATTCTCGCCAAATGAGGCGATAATACGCAAGTCCTTCACGGCAGCCTTGCTCGTGTTGTATGAAGATGATTTGCAGGCCTGCGGTTTTAATGATTATTATCCAGGCCTGACAGCTGGTAGAAACAGAGGTGCCTCCCCAGCTGCAGCGCGTGAGACTGATGCTTCACCTGTTGTTTCCACACCCACATGCCCTCTGCTTCTCATTAAACAGCGCTGGCTTTCAGAGCCAATCAGAAAGACCTGCTGATTACACATTGTGAAGGCGGGAAAAGGCTGGAAGAGAGAGATGCTGTAATAGAGATAGAGAGAAAAAGGGATCAGGAAAAGCACTTTCTCACCATGGGATTGGAGATTGCAGCATGCGTGAGGTGTTATCCTGAAGATAAATATGGAAATTCACGGAAGCACTGTGTGCCAATTACAGCTTCTCACTTCAGCGCTGGACCACCTGAGCCAGAAAGCAGTTAGAGAGTTAAAGACGTGAGAACATCTCCTCTGGGCTCTGCTTGAGTAGAAAAGCAGGGAAAAGTAGAACGTGATCAGGCCGTGCTGTGGGTATTTACTTCCACCTGATCCTATCACTTTTACAGAGCCGTGGAGTAAGTGTACATGCTGTTAAAACGTCCCACAGATTTAAAGCTGTGCAGAGAGGCACACTCGAGTTTTACAGAGCAATCAGATGCAAGTAAAGCATGATATTCCCGCCTAATGTTATGGCTTTTTTGTGTGAGTGTGTGTGTTGCGAGATAAAAATCACGAAAGTGTTTTCATGAATACTAAATGATCAAGCCATTCTCAAATAAGGCTTTTAATGTCTAGATCGATTAGTAATGCAATACTTAACATGCAGGGTTATAAAAGGCAATCAATGAAATGCGAAAATGATGAAAAGTCAGGAGTGCTTTGGTGCTCAAATTTTCCATTTGTATTTTTTCTGGCATTTAAAAATGTAAAGAAGAAACTAGTCTGTAAATAAAAACTCTCAATTTTGGACTGGATAGAAGAGAAGCAAATTAGAACATTAATGTTGGCCTTAAAATACGAATGCTATGTCATGTCCAAAAGCGTAGTCTTTCTTAAAAGGCTTTGGAATTTTGTGGATCATTGCTCTAATTCTCCTTTTCTTGTTGATATTTCCCTCATAAACACATGCAAACAGCTGCCAGCAAATGTTCTCTGCTATAAGTTAGCTTCAACATTTTGTGCTTTTACAGAAAAACTAATTATACGACAATTTTGATTCTTTGCTAACATAAATTTGTCACTCACATTTTGGCACTTTCTGCAAATAGGGTACAAATGGTGTGCAAATCGTTGTCCAATTTTATTTAGGTTAAGGTTACCTCTCCTCATCTGAATCCAATGATAAATATCATACAACACTGTAATTTTTACATAATCTATAATCTGATATTCAATTATTGCAGCAAATATATATTAATATTTAATATTTTTCTTTGCATTTTTTTTTTTTTAAACAAGCTCTATCTTGTACCCTCATTGTGGAAAGTGTCATTTGCTTACAAACACTGTGCAATTTGCCTACACTTGCCTTCCCAGTAAGAAATTGAATTGAATTGTCTATTCTCTCCCCCCCCCCCCCCCCCCCCCCCAAGGATGTGCTCAGGTAATCGGCAAGGCAATAACAGAAGTGCACTCTTTCTTGAGGCAAACCAAACCCAATCTTATTTGATTAACATTACACAATTCACCAGATTAGCTATGACTTATGACCTCTGAATTAATCAACCCACTCAGTTCATACGCTGTCAACCTTATTTGTTATGAGTATGACTTTTATTGCTCCTCTCCACCCATGAGAGTGAAGTATGCTGGTGAAAATACAATAAAGCGCTGAGGCTCTTAAGGCACCCAGCTGCTTAAAACGACAAGGGCTGGGCACATTAATCACGTTATAAAAAGGCAGAAAATCCAATTAATTCTATTTGATATACCAATAAGATCTGGGTCTGATTAAAAACTCTAATCTCTTCTGACCACCATATAAATCTTCATTACCCACATTCAGAACAGAGGGAATATCTCCCTGGAAAATATATTTCTTTATTTTATCCAAACAACTGTATCCCTAACTGTCTGATCATATTTTCATGGTCCAATGCTTATCTCTGGTGGTTTGTGCTTTTTTCCCCTGTGTACTTTTAATTAGAGTGGTTGCGTCTTTCACCTCTCATTACTCACATTGCTCCAGAAACCTCCAACGTTATGAGCCTTGATAGAGGCTGGTTTCATCCTATATTACTGTGTGTATGTACAGTCAAACCAAAATGTATTTAGACACCTTCAACATTTTCTCACATTATCACAGTTTATTCACTATTGTTTAGAAAATGGTAGTGAAATATGACAAGAACTCAGAGTTAAAATTTCAGAACAAATTCATCTTGATAATGTCAGATAACTTTGATAGAAAGTTATGTAATGGATTGCAATTAACCAATCAGCTTTTAAATTTAAGTACACAATTAGATAATACCAATTTATGTCAACCAATGACCAAGCAATGCTTAATTTTGTTCAGTCTTTGGTGTAAAAGATCGCATTAGCAATTAAAGAAAAAGCACTTAAGCAAAACAAATCATTTTGGTCACGAATATTTCGCGATTTTATTGGTAGTCCACTGTATGAAGAATTTTTGGGTATAATATGTCACAGTTTACTTTATTTTGCTATCCTCACTTACATAAATTAACTATAGTGTCCTGCACCCACTAGAAAAAATATATATCTGGTGTCTGAATAATTTTTGGTTTGATTGTATATATTAGTGCTGTCAAAATTAGCACGTTAACGAATGCAGTTCTTTTTTTTCAGTTTAATGTGTTATTTAATGTGTTATTTAATATTTAATACAATTAACGTAGAATCCGTTTTTTTCTGTCATCCTTTGGCTAGCGTTACGTTATATATGATCACACTCTTATTCATGCAAATGCTTTTAAAGGGGTCATGAATTGAGAAATCAACTTTCCCTTGAGCTTTTGATATATAAAAGATCATCTTAATATAAGAATATCCTTTAAGTTTCAGAGCTGAAAACGTACTTGTTAGTCAAAGAAAAGCTTTTATTGACAGCTGGCTCAGCAAATCTGCAAATGTGCTTCCCTGTGACGTCAGAGTGCAGTGAAACGCCGCCTTAACCGAAGACAAACGCCTGATTCTGTAGCCCCGCCCATGAAATGTTTTTTATATGTGATAGTATTGCATTGTTTCAGATAGTTTGATATCTACTGAATACGTGTACGTGTCTAACTAAACATAACTTCCACGCTGTCACAGGCTGGAGTATCCTTTGTATTTGAGGTGTTGTTGGTTCATTGTCCTGCGATTTGGAATCAGACTTGAACATGTATGGGCCAGGGATCGCAAAGCCTGACGTCCCGGGGCTAATGTGTTTTCCAGTCGAGCTACCAAAATGTATCACCGGCCTGCCTGACAAGCTATCTTAAATAGTGAAATAACATTCCTTTCTTGATGTGCGTTGTACACTCTCTTGACTTGATATTTGAAGGAAAAATACGCATGATTAAGTTTTGAACATGCTGATTTGTCTGCATACACATACTTGGCTTGTGTGTGTGTGGATGCGTGTGTGTGTTAGTGATGTGGTTACCAATTATATCCACCGATCGGGCCAGCCAAGTAATAAAAAATAACATTCCAATTAATTGCGGGCAGATGAGAGATAAATCATTGTTTGATAAAGACATTTTGCTAGCCCTGTGGGCGAATCATTCTGGGTGTCGTTTTCCATGCGTTTTCAAAACATTACCCACATGTACTGACGGGGGACTCGAAGCTCATTATAATGTGCAAAACTGTTATCCAGTCATAGCAGTGGGCGTTTACTTCCAAGTCTTCAGTGCGGCACGCCCATAAAAACCGAGCGTTTCAGGAGAGAGGCTCAAAACCAGGGTAGAAAATAGCCTATTACTTATTAATTATGATGACCTCTTTAAATCATTCATTTGCGACAAGACAAAAGAGAATGCGCTGTCTGTGAATGTACTGTCTATGTGACACACACACGCGGCAGTATTGAGCGCACAGACAGCGCACCAGAATCCAGTTCTCTTTCACGCTTGAACGAACAATAACACACAGACTTATGCCAAAATGCCTGTTTTGTTGAGTATTGTCATAAAATTGTCATAAAATACTCATCTCAAATGAGTTAAATAATGTCTTAAATGAGTAGTGAGAAAATGAGATGATCTTAAAGTGACAGCAGCCTAATAAACCAGTTGCTGTAATGTCTGTCAAAATGTTAATCAAAGAACAATGGTAACAGAGAAAAGTGTAGCTTTAATAAGGATGAATCTATATTTCTTTTATAATTTATGCAGTTAAGAAAGGTGTTTGATAACTTTATTCAATTTCTGTATATGTCTAACAGGTAGGAAGACCACAGGTAAATATGACATTTATTATAATGGGTTTATGTGAAGATTGTTGTATGTTTACTTAAATTAAAAGTTTTTTTTTTAATCATAAAGCCTAAATGTTAAAATTGATAGTTTTCAATTTTACTGTAATGTTGAATGTCTATCATTAATATTTAAAAAAAAATCTGTTTCATAGAGACATCAGTAACAGTATTAGTATCAGTGATACTGACCTTCATTCATATAAAAAAATGCCATTACAACAAATATTTAAAATATACTGTCTTTAAGTTGTTTTTACAATAATTTGGAAAATAACTGTGAAATTATTACGATATAAAAATATTAAAAACCCCAATGTTTTTAATTGCGATTAATTACAGAAAAAATGTGAGATTAATTTGTTAATTTTTTTAATCAATATATATATATATATATACAGGTGCTGGTCATATAATTAGAATATCATCAAAAAGTTGATTTATTTCACTAATTCCATTCAAAAAGTGAAACTTGTATATTATATTCATTCATTACACACAGACTGATATATTTCAAATGTTTATTTCTTTTAATTTTGATGATTATAACTGACAACTAAGGAAAATCCCAAATTCAGTATCTCAAAAAATTAGAATATTACTTAAGACCAATACAAAGAAAGGATGTTTAGAAATCTTGGCCAACTGAAAAGTATGAACATGAAAGTATGAGCATGTACAGCACTCAATACTTAGTTGGGGCGCCTTTTGCCTGAATTACTGCAGCAATGCGGCGTGGCATGGAGTCGATCAGTCTGTGCCACTGCTCAGGTGTTATGAGAGCCCAGGTTGCTCTGATAGTGGCCTTCAGCTTTTCTGCATTATTGGGTCTGGCATATCGCATCTTCCTCTTCACAATACCCCAATTAAGAACAGGGATACCATGGTCCTTAAAGCAGGTACTGGTTGCTTTGGCACTGTGTGCAGGTGCCAAGGAAACACTAAAGTGTATAATATTTACAAACACATAGATTGTGTTTGAAGTGTATAATATTTACAAACACCAAGTTTGTATCATGCCTTTTGCGCATTCCAGACTCTTTATCAGTCTCTTTGTTAGTGTAGGGGACTTTTCAGTGGCTCTTTCAGCAATTTTCATTTTATGCCAGCAGGTTGTCATTTGAATCATTCATTCAACCAATTTGTTCAAAAATTATTTTTCATGTCAGAGAGAAGCCTTGTGGACAGTGCTTCGATATACAGTGCAGTAGCGTTTCGGGTGAGCTGAGTTTCCAGAATCCAGAATGTCAGTGTTTTTCTCCCACCACCCTACGGTGGCCCAGTAGTGCACAACACAACAAAATTTAAAAAGCAAACATAAGTTCACAATACAACGGAATCAAGCCACAACACAACGGAATCAAGCCACAACACAACGAAAAAGCCACAACACAACAGAAATGCTCCCGACCACTAGGGGGCTCTCAGAGTGCGGTAAAGTTAGTTTTGCTTGCCATTGTTCCATAGATTCGCCAGTCTTACAAAGATATAAACACTACGATTAGTTTCAAGTGTGTAACCATTGTATATTGACATGAAATATAAATTCAAAATCACCTACATGCATTATAGCTGCATATTTATACTTGAGAACGCTTTAACCCGCTACCACGGCGCTTGATGCCCAAGGGAACGTCTGCCAATTCCACCATGTAGTTGAAACATAATTTGTATTAATTAAATTACTTTTAACATTTAAAAACAGACATGTTAAAATTCCACCGCTTGGTTGTATTGGTTAAACTGTCTTAGTAATGCACAACAGTGAAATTTGAACATTTAAAAAAAAAAAAGTCATTTTAATTCATACAAATTATACGTTTCAACCACTTGGTGGAATTGGCAGATGTTCCTTTAGGCATCATGTGCTGTGATAGCGAGTAAAAGCATTTGCGAGTATAAATATGCAGCTATAATGCATGTAGGTGATTTTGAATTTATATTTCATGTCAATATACAATGGTTACACACTTAAAACTGATCGTAGTGTTTATATCTTTGTAAGACTGGCGAATCTATGGAACAATGGCAAGGAAAACTAACTTTACCGCACTCAGAGAGCCCCCTAGTGGTCTGGAGCATTTCCGTCGTATTGTGGCTTTTTCGTTGTGTTGTGACTTTTTCGTTGTGTTGTGGCTTTTCCGTTGTGTTGTGGCTTTTTCGTTGTGTTGTGGCTTGTTTCCGTTGTGTTGTGGCTTTTCCGTTGTGTTGTGGCTTGTTTCCGTTGTGTTGTGGCTTGTTTCCGTTGTGTTGTGAACTTATGTATGCTTTTTAAAATTCGTTGTGTTGTGCACTACTGGGCCACCGTACCACCCGCATAAAAATCCTCGGCTGAATTACCTACTGATTTTTGACGAACACCAAGGTTGTGTGGTAATTTAATTGCCGCCCGAATCCACATCTCTGAGTTTTCAAGAATATATCACTTCAAAATTCACTGTTTATATCCTGTTTGACCACTGCAGAGCACTGTACGGTTGCGCTTCTCTGTAATTTGGATGTATTTTAAAGATCTAGACTTTTATTACTGAAATGCTGGCAAGTATTTACCAGAGCAATATATTTCATCACCGCTCGGAAAAAAAAAAAAGAAGAAAAGCACGTAAACATTTGAAATCGGCAAGCAGCATTATGTTTACCTCATGTAAATAAGAGGCTGTCTTAATTTATTCCGCTCATTTCCATGTGGAATAAAATGACATCCTTTATTTTGAGATAAAATACAAGACAGAAAACCATTTGAACTATAATGTGCGTCTATATATCTTCCTATTTTTAAACAGATTTAAATAATTAAATAATAATTAGGATATTATTATTAAATTAAATATGCATTTATTCTTATTATACCAAGCATATGACATTTTATTTACAGCATACAATCATGTTATTGACCACGTGAGCAGCAAGTTCCCAGGTGCGCAGGATCACAAAACTCGCTCCTCCACCATGAATAAATCACCATCAGAATGCACAAGTTTTATCACTGAGGTGGCATGGAAATAACTTTTTACGGACTTCCACGTGAGAAACAATTACCGTCCGAATAGGGCTATTGAATCAATTGCTCAACAGATTTGTTCAAAAGCACCGAATCATTCATTCAGGAACAATACACCACTACTTGTTTTGCTCTGTGTTTTGCTCGGCTTAGTTCAGCTATTTTCGTTAATGGACCAAAAACAATATAGTCAATAAACTGAAAAACAAGTTACTCAATATGAACTTATTGTTTATTGAACTGTTGTATAAAAACAATTTCACACTGTGTCCTTGTTACTTCTCAGCAACAGCCCAAGCATCATTGCTAGTTCAAAGTGACATTTTGAATTATTAACAGAGGCTTGGACAAGTCCCTTTAAGGCAGATAATTTCACTCTGCGGCCATCTTTGAAATGCCTCTCGGGCAGCTATTTCAGTCATGGAAGTACAACTCCCTATCCTATCTAAGTACAACATCAGATTCTCCAAAGCAGTTAACCATGCTTACGATTAAATTTCATATTTGAAATCACCAATAAAATCTTAAAAATATAGTTCTTAAATGCTCAAATCATGACAAAAGACTTAATTTTTCAGGCTGGACCATGTTCAGTCATAAATGCACATCTCGAATGATTCTGAATTTGTGGCATAAGAAGTATCTACACATAAGAGGGTCTTTGGGAAACCCCTTAGTTTTTCCTTATTAATTTACATTCTTGTTTTGTTGACTCTTTTAATTGAATATATATTCAATTAAAACAGTTAACAAACAAAATATACATCTATATCTATACATAACACTGCTGAAAAGATCATGATGGCAGATATATATGCTGGTCTTTTCAGCAGTGATGTTGTGCAGTTTTTGGTAAAAAATATCAGATTTGGTGCAAACCTTTAGTAACACTTAAAAATCTGCATCTGTCGTATTACATTATCATCATTCTGCAAGGCATATCTGTTTATGTTTTTGAAAATATAAGAAAGCCAGACAGTTCTCCATAGCTCCATGTACTTGCCGGTGTATATTTTGCTTGTATATGTGTGTGTGGACAACAAATTTTGGCAGCAGGTGCATAGTTCTAGTGTAAGACGCTGGCAGTGGGCCCTGAGGATACAGCTGCCTCTGTCATGCCCATGTTTGCGCTGGATTGCATCTGCGTTCACTCCTCTCGGGCTCTGAACAGCTCATGCCGTAGCAGATCTCTGCTCTGCTCAGAGGTAATATTAACAGTTAGTGTGTAAGACAGTCAAATGCAGATTGCTTTGACCTCTGGAGTTGATCTCGCTTGCTTGGTCTGTTTGTATCATGGCATGAATGGAAACTCTATTGCCTGGAGAACCGGTTGTCTTTGCTGATACAGAATAATGAAGTCAAAACATTGCTTTACATGACATCAAGCAGACAGATGTCCTATGACCCCTGGAAGGAGTTTTGGAAAGCACAGATATCAAAGGGAAAGTCAAAAGACTATTGCTGTGGAAATAAGTATATGGCTTCCACTGCTTTAGTGAGCCTGGGGATATTTAACAGTGCCACGGCTCATTAGATTTTACAATTTGTACATGCTGTAATTTGGAGTTTTGGTGCAAAGAGGAGCAGAAACATTTTTGAGAGCTGCTTACGAATTTAAGACTTTTGCACCTGTTATATTTCTCATCAGCAGACTTGATTTTCTAATTTTGCAGTAAGATATAGAAGCAAATGATGCGGATCTCTCCAAACTCTCCCCAAAAGGGAGTTGCCGTAATCCAGTCTTGAGGTAATAAAAGCATAAACAAATCAATCTCCAAATCTTTAAAATTAAGAAAGGGTTTTAACCTGGAAATCATTAAGTTGATCAGATTTGATCTGTTTTTCAAAGCTGAGGGATGAGTCGATTATGACTCCCAGATTCCTCACGCTGTCTTTCACAGTACTGGCTATCTTTTCTTTAACTTTTGGAGGACCAAATATTATTATCTCAGATTTAAGCTGAAGAAAATGATTAGACAGCCAGACTTTGACCTTATTCAGACAGACCAACAGGGACTTCAAAGACTGTTCATTTCCAGCTGTAAGTGGTAAATATAACTGTGTGTCATCTGATAAGACTTGTCATAGTGATGACACATGGATCCCAGTGGGCACATATACAATGAAAACAAGGTAGGAACCAGAATAGATCCTTGAGGAATACCATATTTTAAGGGAACCACAGAGGATGGAGTATTTTCAAAAATTAATTAACAGAGACTTTTCTATCCTGTAAATATGAACAAAACATTTGCATCAACAGTGTCGAATGCGGCACTGAGATCCAACAACTTTTACCAGAGCTATCTCTGTACTGTGACCAGCTCTAAATTCAGATTGGAATTTATCCAGAATCTCAATCTCTGATAAAAAAGGGGTTATTTGAGAAAGAACAAATTATTGGACGCAAATTATTAATCTCTGTAAAGTCAAGGCCTGTTTTTTTTTTTATTAAGGGAGAAACCACTGCTTGTTTACGACAGGGTGGAAGGACACCATTAATTAAAGAACTATTCACAATAGATCATATACTACGGCCCATGGTTTCAAAGAGATCTTTTACAAATTGGATCCAGTGGAGTAGATGACAATTTCATGCCTGCAAGGACTGGAAGAGAGACAAGATCAGACTCATCAAATATACAAGAACTTGCCGTGGGAGCTGTTCAAACAATATTAGAAGGCACAATATCTTTTCCAATCAGCTCAATCTTTCTTACGAAAAAGTTCAAGAAATCCTCACAGGTATTTAAAGTAGAATCAGTGGGAGGTGCTATCAGTGTTTATTGTGCTAAACAAAACTTTTGGACAATGAGCAGTTTTACTTTTTAAATCAGAAAATATTTTGCTCTAGCAGCTGCATGTTGGTATTTTTTGAGAGTATCCTTTAACATTTCACTGTGATCTACTGATAGAAGGATAGAAGGCTGTAAATGAGATTTAGGCCTTTTTATTCTTAGTGGAGCAACATCATTCAGCTCCTCTGTGTCGAAAGAGGACCCAGAAACCTCAATGATAGAAGAAACTAGTCTTGCAGTAAATGCCTCTGCAAAAACGATTTGCTGTCACCTCATTTACAGGTTGAAAATAGCAATCAGCAGGTCAACTTTTAGATTTAAAAGCAGGCAGTTCAAGATTGAAAAAGACAGGTCTATGGTCAGATATACAATTATCCTCTGTAAAAGCATTACTAATAGACAAACCCATGGATAAAACCAGGTCAATAGTGTGACCATATCTGTGAGTAACATCACAAACTGACTATGTGAAGTTAAAAGAATCAACAAGGTCAGAGAACTGCTTTCCCAATGGGTTAGACAGGCAACATACAAGAAAATTAAAGTGCACAATAAACATTTAACAATAAACATAAAATCTACATTTAAATTTGCCCTTAAAGATAGTGGCCACACCCTCACCTCGACCCATGAATCTGGGGGTATTTAAAACATTATAGTTCGCAACAGTTCAGTAAGAAAACAGGTATCCCCCGGGCCAAGTCAAGTCTCAGTTAAAAACAGAAAATCCAGATTCTGTGATACCATAAAATCGCTAAGTATAAATGTTTTATTTCTCACTGACCTCACATTCAGAAGTGCAGCTTTAACTGTAAAGCCCAATTTATACTTCTGCGTCGAGTGTACGCCGTAGCTACGTCGTAGGCTGTGTGTTGCACGCGTAGCCTACGACGTACCCTGACGTGCACCTCTCCAAAAATGTAACAACGCATCAATTCTACACAGACCGCAAGCGCTTTGATTGGTCTGCCAGAACCCCTCCCTCAGGGGTACACATGCTCCCTCTGCATGTGTAACTGCACGTCGACGCGGACAAGAACGCAGAAGTTTAAATCACGACGTAGAGGCTACAGCGCAGAAGTATAAATCAGCCTTAATAGGGTCTAGGGATTGAGATTGCA
Source organism: Rhinogobio ventralis (assembly GCA_039654625.1). Taxonomy (NCBI): domain Eukaryota; kingdom Metazoa; phylum Chordata; class Actinopteri; order Cypriniformes; family Gobionidae; genus Rhinogobio; species Rhinogobio ventralis. Next base: position 18,125,362 of record CM077196.1, read on the forward strand.
AATGCTGAATACTTCAGTTCCTTCAAAGAGCGATGGGCTGTCAGTACACTCCGTCTGTAAGTTTTTAACAACAGAGGCCGAAATATAAGTGCAGGCTGATCAGGATAGACTGACAAGAGCCACATCGTAGTTCCCCCGGTTCACGTATGCATCCCTTCGCACTCTTCACCAACCTTCCGCCGCGTTTTCCTTGTCTTCGGTGGCACTTCTGTCTAAAATAGGAGCCACAGTGCAGATGAGATAACTCCAGATGTATGGACAAAAGATGATTGGAAAAGGTGAAAGTATGGCCACCAGTGATGTAATGTTGAAAGTTAATTGAAGCTTTGATTTCCAAAAGTGTTGAACAATCATACCTCAACACAGATGGAGCAACGCGAGGAAACATGGACATTATTAATATAAAAACGCAAACAATTTCTAAAATGCCCAGGATGCAACGGCTTGCTGTGCAACATGTTAGCTCCATCTTGATTTTCTAATTCATTTAATCTTCAAAACTAAATAAGTGCAGCCTTGAAAATATAGTAAACACAGCAATATTGTGAAATATTATTATAAAATAACTAAAATAACTTAGTTTTCTATTTAAATATATTGTAAAACATAATTAATTTATGTGGCAAAGCTGGATTTTCATGCTAGAAACATAAAAATCACAGCAATAATGATCCAATCATAGACTCTTAAGCATTTGCCTATGTAAATACAAACAGTGATTATTTTTTTTTTTTTTTGGCCGGGCAGTGTATGTTTTGTTGTCACATAATTCAGAAATCCTTCATATATATATATATATATATAAACGCTGGAGTAAAAGTGTGAGATCTAGCCCCATCAGGACTGATGTGTTGTGTTCTCTTCAGCAGCTGATCAGGGAACTAGAGCATTGAGTCTCAGCAGAGGCTGGAGAACAGCCAGCAGCAGGTGAGAAACCCCAGACTCTCCAGCGCTGCTGCGTTACACACTTCAGTAAACCACCTGCTCAGTCCACAACTGATGACAGTAATGGAGAGATACAGTATGCACATGACTCATCTAATAACATTCGACTGAATGCGCCCAAAGCCAGAAACAAATACTTTTGTTGTCTTGTCTTTTGGAGGGATTCATTTACAAGGGATTCATCCTCCCCAAATGGTTTCAGCTCTTTTGAGTCATTCTTGGTTTCCTGCTCTACATGCCAAAGAGCTGTTGGTATGTTTTCTCAGGGGTTTATCTGTGGAGATCTCTGGCAGGTTAGAACAATTAGGGAGTGAATATAGGTATTTAAACACAGTTCTGCTCATCACTGCATGTTATTAGTAATCTCAGCCCTGGCTCATGTAGATGATTATGTTTCATAATACCTGTTGTTATTGCCTGCTCTAAGTGCGTTTGATTAAATTGCTGTGGGTATAGATGTGTGTGTGTGGGGGGGTTTGTGTGCCTTGCAGTTGCCATGCAGCAGCACAGAGCTGAAAGCAGTAAGCTCTCTTCTGCTGTCATCTGAATTACCTGTCCACATTGATTAGAGGGACTATGCGTGAATGGGATCTTAGATTTTCTAGCCTTCAGAATTAAGATAAGCCTCTCTGTAGCCGTGTGAGTTACACCCGGTTGACCCTCCTTCATAGTGGCACACCTGCAGCTGTGGGGCCTTTAGACTTACAAATCACCAAGGGTCTCGAACTGTTCGACTAACTAGCTTCATGCATGTTGTTTTCCCCATTTCTCTCTACCTTGTGCACTCAACCGTATTTTTCCAACCACTGCTTCCTAAAATCCTTACCTGCTTCACAGCATCCCTCATTACCAGCATCCCTGCACTGGAAAAAAAAAAAAATCTTTATTTATTTATTTTTTTATTTTTTTGCCATTTTTGTCTTGTTTTCCAGTAAAAAATATCCTTAGCTAAAATTTCCAAGCTACATTAATTTGAGAAAAGATGATAATAAAACTTTAAAAAAAACACACACACATCTTGCTTTAAGCATAAATATAATAAAGCTTATTGAGTTTTTTTAATACTCTACCTTTCAGTAGATATATACAGTATATATATATATATATATATATATATATATATATATATATATACTTTTTTTTATAATTCCTGAATAAAAACGAATGCTTTTATTCAGCAAGGACACAAATGTATCAAAGTGACCCTTTTTGTAATGTTAAAAAAATTTCCATTTCAAATAAATGCTGTTCTGTTGAACGTTCTATTCATCAGAGAATCCTGAAAAAAATTATGATAGTTTCAATAAAAATATTAAGCAGCACAACTGTTTTCAACATTGATAATAATTAGAAATGTATCCTGAGCATCACATCAGAATATTAGAATGATTTCTAATATTTCACAATATTACCTTATTTTTGATCAAATAAATGCAAATTTGGAGAACATGGAGAACATTTGGAGACTTTCAAAAACAATAAAAATATTACAGACTCCAAACTGTGTATCCTAACCTACTGCATTACTGTCTGGTATGAACCACTGCACCTCAAACAGAAGGGCCCTGCAGCCAGTTGTAAAAATGTACGAGTCCATTACTATTTTCTGGCTATTATGGACACCTTCACAGAGAGGTGTAAAAGGATGGCTAGCGGCATCAAGAAGGATTCGTCTTACTCGTCCCATTGTATCTTCACACTCCCACCATCTAGAATGAGGCAATGGATCATCCAGTCCAGAATAAGCAGGCAATGGAAGAGACTTTCAGAGCTAAGTGATAATTACCATTTAAATGCAGATTATTTTCAATTAAAGCTAAAATGTGTAATCTCTTTAATGTTAAAATACTTTCTCAGCATACAGATACAACAATAAGTAAGCTATTTTTAGAGGATTTTAAGAATATTTTAAAGACTGTGGAACTAACAGAAGACTACATAACTTGACAACTTGACACAGCAACACTAACCAATGGTGTGAGATTTGGGCGGGACAATCTTTTTGGTTGACCAATAGCAAATGGGGAGAGTATTTTGCGACCTTAGAAACCTGTTTGAAGAATGTTCATTAATATACAGTATTCACTATTCAGTATTCAGTTAGGGGTTTTATCTTTTTGAAAGAAATCTCATATACTCACCACGGCTGTGTTTATTAGATCAAAAATACAGTTTCTATTTGAATATATATTTTATATTTTCAGCATCATTACTCCCATCTTCAGTGTCACATGATCCTTCAGAAATTATTCTAAAATGCTGATTTTATTATATGCACTCCGTTAAGTGAATTTTAGTTCGTATTCGGTCCAGTTCCTTTCCTGTTTCCTGTTTCATGTTTCCTGTTTCCAGCGCCATGTTGTAGTCAGTTTGTATTTTTTTCTCTGAAAATCCACCCATCATTGTTCCCAGGTGATCCTTGTTTCCTTGTTAGCGCTCTGTGTATTTATACCTCTGTGTTTCGCTTGTTTGGTGTCTGGGGTTGTCTTTTATGGATGTTTACGCATGTTTTGTATTCTATTCTGTTTTGCTTGCCTTGCCTTGCCCCGCCCCATGTCTGGATTTAACTCTGTTCTTGTCTACGCCTCCTTGTGCCTGGATTTACTTTTATGTTTGTTAATAAATGTCTTTTGTTGTGTCTGGATCCAACTGTCGGTAGTGTATACACGAACAATAGTCAGTAAGGTTATTTTTTTTAAAGAAATGTATATTTTTCTTCAGCAAGTATCCATTAAATTGATCAAAAGTGAGAGTGAAGTGAGAGTTTTGTTTCAAATAAATGCTGTTCTTTTTTACTTCCTATTCATTCATATTCTAGATGTTTAGAACGATTAAACTTGATTTTGTTTTCGTTTTTGTTAATTTTGTTTTCATTCCCATTTCTTTCAGATGTTGTGTAGTTTCCTCAATCAAGAAAATCCCTTGGTGACTAGAATTTTAGCAGCACCACAATGATTCGCCACTGGAAGACAATGAACATTCATGTGACACTAGGCTGATGATGAAGTGCTGTTGTAATTCACATTAAATCAGGAGGTGAGGAGTCAGAAGTGCTATTGTTCTTCCTCCTCTCGTCAGAGTCCTGCAGTGGCCACTTCTTTTGCTATTATTCTCTGCTTATAAGCCATTCATTCCCACAGGAGTTGCACTGAAGAGCTTTATTGTCTGCTTTCAAACTTGGCACATTAAAATTAAAGTGTTTTCTTAAAGTGGTTTTGATTCCATACTTATCGTTTCTTAATCCCTGGGTAATCCCATCATTTTCCGCCAATCCCATGAGCCTAGACACTTCGCTTTGGTGGCTCCTCTGATGCTCCAGTCCATCCTAGAGTAGGATGGGCATATGTTTCTATTAGAACCGTGAGGGTTGGCCAGCTTGTCCGTGTTTCTTTCGCAGGGTGACCGTAAATCCCCGAGGAATACACAGTGATTCATGGGGTCTGAGAATAACAGCTTCTTAATTGGATTCATTTAGTCCTGATCACCGTCCTCATTAGCACCATTTGTGCGTAGCGATGTCTACTCATTCTTTTATTGCCTTTCACTGCCTCGTCCCTTCCCTCCGGAAATGTACAATTATCTTTCGTAAATGAATTTCAGCCTTGCGCCAAAGCACGGGCGATCGTGAACACGCCGCCCTCTCTTGGTTCGCCGTATCATCACATGCAGCTTTAGCTCTCCTTCGCATGCACATACATCTAGGTCAGGAGGAGGTTGAAAACATATGGCTCTTCTCATGTTCGCCTGCCTGTAATCCCCGTAATCCATTATTTGTCATGCTTGAAGTGCAGGGCTTGTATTGGAAGTTCAGGAGGAAAAGAGGATCAGGGCAGGTCTGAGAACAGAGCTAGGGGCCTCAGCAGCTGGCGTTATTTGATCAGAGGCGACAGAAACTTTTGCACGTACCTGCGAGGCTAGAACGTGTCCCTCAGGCTGCCGCTGCTCCTCTCTTCATGCGTAACACACATCTGCCAGCACTCGCTGTGATGTACTTGTGCTGTTCTATTAAAAGCTGTCATGATCTGTGACTTCTCCATGTCAGTCATGACTCTATAAATCGCTAAATGTCATTTGTCTTGTGTAGTTGTATTAGGGCTGTCAAGCAATTAATAATGTATTCATGATGTGTCATTTATGAAAGTGAATTAATTGCATTTATATTTGTAAGACTTTACAATACTATTCAGTTTGTTAACTTTAGTCAACATGAAATATCATGAATAAATTAAATTTTTTATTAATCTTAATTCTAATTTCTTTATACACCTACTAATATAGTTTTAACATTTTATTACATAAACATACGTTTATATATTATGAACAAACATTATGGCCGTGTATATAATAAATGTTATGAAATAATTAGCTAATATAGTTTAACACTACTTTAGTGCTGCAAGGATGTTGCACAGTACCAAGATGTTCTCATCTGAGCTGCCTCTGTGGTCTGTCACCACACATCAAAATATTTGAGATGACCAATCAGATCAAAGTAGGCATGCTTTATGTTCACAGAAGCTGCTTAGTGCAAATTCCCGTGCAACTCTGCGCTTCAGTAAGCGGTCATAAAGTGTGAGATAAGAAGCAGCTAAACTAAATATTTCATATTTGATAGCTGTTTTAGGATAGAAATGTTTAATGACCGACAAAAATAATCAGGCAAACTAATAAACTGTTGTCTACTTTCACCATTATGAATTGAAATAGGCCTATAATGAGTGATTTATGTAATATAATAATTAGTAACTGCCAATTTGAGGGAACAAGAAACATTAAAGGCACAACATGTAGTTCCCCTTCGAGGTTCCCAAAGTGTCGTCATCACGACGCAGTGTCTCGTTCCCTTCTCAGGGGGACAAGGGTTACAGTCGTAACCTGAGTCGCTTTTCACCGCTAGAGGTCGCCTATTTAAAACAAAGGCGTAGCTTGATGATGCAGAGATTGAGAGCGAAATCATGGGAGTTGTCATCTTCACCACACAGCCGGTGAAAAAGAATCGGGATGGGACTCGGGCAGAAATCATGTTCATAGATGAGATTATTAACGTTACTGAAGCAGAGCAAGGCCGAGTGTGGTGGGAGCTGAACGAGGTCGCTGAAGCGATTGCATATGAGAGGAGCGAGACAAAAGGCTCAACAGCAGCGGAACTTTTTATATGCCACAGTCGCCGCTTCCACTTCTTCCGCTCATGCGTATGTGGGGTAACACAGCGCTGTTTTATCATATCAGATACATTTGAGTGTGTTGAAAATTATGTTTTAACGTTACTCTATGCGTTCGCTTGGCGGCTGCTATGAGATATTTGTTGCACACTGCAGTAAGCTAGATCAATATTAGAATATCAATATGCAATTAATTTTAAAACATATTGTATGACAGAGAAAATGCTGTATTACTGTACAATAATTTGTTTTAGTTTTCTGTCGTCAAATGTATCCAACAGTTGTTCCCTTGTCTAATAAAACATATTAAAGCATCTTTGGTGTTTCCATGGTTTCTACAAAATAAAACCGGAAATCGAGGGTAAGGCAGGTATGCACGGATTCGGTCCGTGTCCTGATTAAAATGGCTTATTTCTCTGGATTTAAACATTCTTGGAAACGTCTGGAATAATGTAAGTACACAAGTCAACAAAATATATAACATTGTTCTAGTGGTTTTTGGTTATTTTAATCCAAAAATATTACATATTGTGCCTTTAACGAAGCCGTTTTCATCATATTAGACATACGATTAATAATGAATGTTGTAACACACAGTTGAGGTGTTGTTGCCCAGAAAGAAAACAAAGGTTAATATAAGAGGAAAAGATACAGATGCGAGAGCTGGCGTATTTTCCCCGGGTTTAATACAACACATCACACCCATCCACATACATGGGGATTGAGTGAGGAAGAAGTATACAAATAAACATTCAACTGAGGTCACAGATAGAAAAAGAGAAATAAAGGAAAAAAGAGTAGAAAGTCGGTAGAGCGGTTATCTCTTTCTCCTGCTCACCTGTCACATCACTTTCAGACACACACTCTACGCACATGCGCAGTTGTCCTTCTACCTCGAATTACTGTAAAGGCTCTAAGTGACCGTTACAATGTATATTGTGAATTAATTTAATTTATGTGAATAAACTTATTTACCTAGCGTTCGTAGCCTTCTGTAAATTAGCTTGGCTATGAAAATTATTAATAAAACATATAGGCTAAATATCAGTTGACCCCATGTTTACTTTCTTCACTGACAATGAAAATTAAAAGACTATCCCCCAGTTTCACAGACAAGGTTTAAGCTAGTCCCAGAGTAAAATGCATGTTTGGACTGTTTTAACTGAAAGCAACTTGCACTGAGATATCTTAAAATTAGTTTGTTTGTTGTTGTTTTTTGTCTCAAGATGCACACCAGTAATGTTTTTTTTGTTTGTTTTTCTAGGGCATGTTTAAAAAAACTACTTAAATGTCCTAATTGATCTAAGGCCTAATCCTGGCTTAATCTAAGACCTGTCTGTGAAACCAGGCCTATAAATCAAAGCTCAGCTTTAGGAGGGGAAGAGACAGGTCAAGATAAGGGGACTGAGAGAAAAAGAAGGAGTGATTGAGATGAGGAGAGAGCAGGTACGGGCAAATCATCTACTGCTGTGGTTTTTTTGGCCTTCAAACGTCTTGAAATGCACATATAGATCAGAGAAATCCAAATTTCTTGGGAGAGCATGCCCCCGAACAGGGCCGGACTGGGACAAAATTTCAGGCCGTGAAATGTCACACCCATCCAGGCCATCCTATACACCCACAACTAATTTTGGAACCATGGAGAACCATATTTTTTGTATGGTCATCACATAAAAAAGGTTTAAATCCTATTAATATAATAATTAAAGCTTCTCTCTTAAACTGCACCTTCAATTCCATTTCCTTTTTATTATCTTCATTTTCTACTCTCTCGACTCTCTCCCAAATGTGTGTGAACTGTCTCAATGTTGTTGCAAAAAAACAAACAAAACAAAAAAACATTGTAATTTGTTTGCACAGAATCTAAATTTATTTTAGGTAAATTCAAAGCATTACATTAGGACAATGTGTTGTTGTTTTATCTTAAAATGTCTTAAATATCCAATATTTAACAACTATTTCATATTTCAACAACTATTTTTTTTTTTTTTTTTCCATATAATGGAATTTAGTTCTCAAACTGGTTACTGTTTGCTACTTTGAAACAATCCGTATTGTAAAAAGTGCTATATAATTGAAGACGACTTGACTTGACGTTAATGGGTACATACTGAAATCTCAAAAATTCTTTGCCATATTCACATTTAAATAACATATTTCAAATTTGACATGAACTGCCCCATAAATGTTGTGTCTTAAGCTCAAATAGAATTTTGATCCAGCCAATGTGCATGTGCAGTCCCATCATTTTTCCCGGTACTTTGTTAAGAGAAAACCTTCAGTTTGTACCTTGACTTGTATTTCAATAGATTGTGAGATTGTCTTGAAAAAGTGAGCAGTGAAGAAATTACAGTCATGTACCGGCATCAGTTCTTTTAAATTATATATTGATTCGTATATCTAGAATACATCATTGGAATGGGTTCCTGTGTGTTATAGATGATAATATGAGGGCATGCGCTGATGATGTGTGAGGTTTGTGTGATTTACACAGTACAGTGTGAAATAGGAACGGCTGAGAGCTGCTGACTGCTAGGAGATGAGCTCTGTGTGGGTTGCAAACTTCCCATGTCCGTCCGCGCTGGTACAGAGAAGTTCCTGTCTGACTGTGTTGCCTAGTTGTCACAGTAGGGTTTGTGCCCTATGATGTTTACACCAAGAGAATTGAGGAAGAGGAGGGGTAGTCTGAACACAGTACACAAATAAGACCATTCAGTCGGCTCACACTCCGGGCACCTTCCATCCATGCATGATTCAACAACTGCTGGATCAACGTCGCCCATCAAGACTGGAGCCGCGATCCCTCTTTTAGGGCATTACAGTGATTGACGCATGTCAAGCGCTGCGTATCAGTGGCGTGACATACGAGGATAATTTGCTGTCTAACATCCCAGCTGCTTAATGGATTCGAAAGGCAGGAGATCTAACAAGCAGAACAGAGAGACACTTCTCTCACTGGCTCTGTCTATGCCTGTCTCCTTCTGTGGTTTACCTGTCAAACCGAGTCCATATATGCGTCTCTCGCTACAATACAGAGGAGAGGTTGTTCAGAATGGCTATGTTCACACAGCAGCAGAATATGGGTGTCAGTCCTGTTTTACCGGTCTAAATACAGTTACATTCACACATAGTTTATCTCTAAGCCAGAGTGACATGCCCTTTATGTAACCGAACTGACTTCCTTAAATTTTCAGGATTTTAAGGGTGAGTTTAGGTCCTGCCTCGTCTGAAGCTTTTAGATCCAGCCGCTGTTTTCCACCAGAGCTGCTTCCGTCAGTTTTGTGGTCTGAGCACGAACCAAATGATGCACTCTGCAATTCAAAACTGCTGGTGGTTAATTAGGATTTGATGGATGAACTTATGATTGGACTCATTTATTAAATACTTCCTTTCAGTTAAGACTTTCCAGTGTTATGTCACCATCTTAGATATTTACCTCAGTCACTGTGGTTATGGTTACAGCAGTGGCAGAGATTTTCTTCACTACAAGGGTGCAAACTATAAATAACAGTCAAAAACTATGTAAACCTATGTAAAACTGAATATAACAAAATTATATAGAACGGATTTTATAGACCTTATATAGCCCCACCCCTTTCCAGTGCTGAGCTCATTGTGTCTTCCGGTTTGTATTTCCACAGCATGAAGGTAAGATCTTACGGATTTATGAATGAACCGCTCATTTTAAAATCTTCCTAGTCTACTGACATTAGTTATGACATCCTCTTCAAACATTACAGTGCTCATAATAACTTTTGTTAACTCTACAATAAGTAAAAACTTGTCACCAGCTAATTACTTTTCGACAGCGATGCCATAGAAATATACAGAAAAACGGAAGTTCGAAGGTAAAATTCTATAGATGGCTGTGCTTGTTTCTCTGGCGCATAAGGTCTATAGTAATATCACACAATATAAGAGTTTGTTATTTTTAAAAAGGGCTATACACGTATAAATAAAATTGTTTTCTCTGATATCTGCTGCAATTTTTGTTTTGTTTTTCAATTTACAAAAACTATGAATATCCATTGATTAAAATAACTAATAATTAAACATTATATGATTTAAAGGGATAGTTCACCCACAAATGAAAATTGTCATCATTTACTCACCCTCATGTTGATTAAAACCTTGTTTCTTCTGCTGAACACAAAATAAGATATTTTAAAGAATGTTGGTATGCAGGCAGTTGACGGTATCTATTGACTTAGAAAAACTGTGGAAATTAGTGGGGTCCATCAACTGTTTGAGTACCAACATTCTTCAAAATATCTTCTTTTGTGTTCAACAGAAGAAACAAACTCATACAGGCTTGAAACAACATGAGGGTGAGTAAATGATGACAGAATTTTCATTTTTGGGTGAATTATCCCTTTAAGAACTTAACTTAAATTAAGAGCTGAATGTTCTTCAATGTTCCCTCTTTTTTTGATGCTTTTAAATTGTATTCATTTACATCTAGAAATAACACTTTTAAAATTAGGCCATAATTTTAAGTCATCTTGAGGTCCCCTAATGGCCCCTCCGGTTGAGAACCACAAATTTAGTGGATATTTTAGTTCAGGTAAATTAACTAAAAATCAGCTTGGCCATGTTGGGAGACCCGCCAGACCATCTAGAGACCACCTTGACCAGGCTGGGAGATCAGTTTAGCTGGTTTAAGCAGGGATTTTTAGCAGAGGAAGTTCCACTATTTACAAGCATTATTCACTGCTAACACAAGAATAGAAAAGTGTTGCATGAACAGGATCGTTTGAGAGTCACACCTGTTAGTAAATACAGTTGTCAATCCCAAACACTTTGACTGTGTGAACATAGCCAATTATCCAAGCCTCTTTAAATGAACACCCAAACAATAGACAATTAGCTGCCTTTTTTCTCTTAAGATCTTGTGTACTGTGTAACTAATTACATTTCAAATCAACAGGATGATTAGAGTGTTGCCTGGCAGGTGTGACTAAAGGAAGAGAGAACCGTGGTGACTTTAAGAATTTGAAAGTCTTTGTTTTGGAAGAAACGTCTCAACCCCAAGCTCTGAATGTGGCCAAGGACGACATCTCGATGCCGAACTGCCATTTCTCGTGACTGGGCCAATATGAGCCAGTTGTCGATATACACTCACCTAAAGGATTATTAGGAACACCTGTTCAATTTCTCATTAATGCAATTATCTAATCAACCAATCACATGGCAGTTGCTTCAATGCATTTAGGGGTGTGGTCCTGGTCAAGACAATCTCCTGAACTCCAAACTGAATGTCAGAATGGGAAAGAAAGTTGATTTAAGCAATTTTGAGCGTGGCATGGTTGTTGGTGCCAGACGGGCCGGTCTGAGTATTTCACAATCTGCTCAGTTACTGGGATTTTCACGCACAACCATTTCTAGAGTTTACAAAGAATGGTGTGAAAAGGGAAAAACATCCAGTATGCGGCAGTCCTGTGGGCGAAAATGCCTTGTTGATGCTAGAGGTCAGAGGAGAATGGGCCGACTGATTCAAGCTGATAGAAGAGCAACTTTGACTGAAATAACCACTCGTTACAACCGAAGTATGCAGCAAAGCATTTGTGAAGCCACAACACGCACAACCTTGAGGCGGATGGGCTACAACAGCAGAAGACCCCACCGGGTACCACTCATCTCCACTACAAATAGGAAAAAGAGGCTACAATTTGCACGAGCTCACCAAAATTGGACAGTTGAAGACTGGAAAAATGTTGCCTGGTCTGATGAGTCTCGATTTCTGTTGAGACATTCAGATGGTAGAGTCAGAATTTGGCGTAAACAGAATGAGAACATGGATCCATCATGCCTTGTTACCACTGTGCAGGCTGGTGGTGGTGGTGTAATGGTGTGGGGGATGTTTTCTTGGCACACTTTAGGCCCCTTAGTGCCAATTGGGCATCGTTTAAATGCCACGGCCTACCTGAGCATTGTTTCTGACCATGTCCATCCCTTTATGACCACCATGTACCCATCCTCTGATGGCTACTTCCAGCAGGATAATGCACCATGTCACAAAGCTCGAATCATTTCAAATTGGTTTCTTGAACATGACAATGAGTTCACTGGACTAAAATGGCCCCCACAGTCACCAGATCTCAACCCAATAGAGCATCTTTGGGATGTGGTGGAACGGGAGCTTCGTGCCCTGGATATGCATCCCACAAATCTCCATCAACTGCAAGATGCTATCCTATCAATATGGGCCAACATTTCTAAAGAATGCTTTCAGCACCTTGTTGAATCAATGCCACGTAGAATTAAGGCAGTTCTGAAGGCGAAAGGGGGTCAAACACAGTATTAGTATGGTGTTCCTATTAATCCTTTAGGTGAGTGTAGTTCAGTACACGAATGCCCTGGAGTCTCAGTGGAGCCAGAGCTGCATCCATGCATTTGGTGAACATGCGAGGGGAAAGAGCTAGGCCAAACGGAAGAACCCGATATTGGAACGCTTCATCCCCGAAAGCGAACCTCAAAAACTTCCTGTGAGAAGGACTGATGGAAACATGGAAGTATGTGTCATTTAGATCTATCACGACAAACCAGTCCTCGGACCGAATTTGATTCACGATAATAGATATTGTGAGCATTTTTAACCTGAACCTCCTCAGAGACCGGTTCAAATATCTCAGATCTAAAATTGGACGCAAACCCCCGTCCTTTTTGGGAACTATAAAGTACCGGCTGCAGAACCCCGACTCCCTTTCTGGCGGAGGAACACGTTCTGTGGCCTCCTTTACCAACAGGGAGTGTACTTCCTGTTCCATAACCCAAGCCCGCTCTGGGACCACTGCAGTCCAGACCACCCCATTGAACCTTGGTGGGCTGTGGCCGAACTGCAGCATGTACCCCTTTTCTACAGTCCGCAGGACCCATGGTGACACATTCGACAGGCGTTGCCACGCCTGGAGACAATCTACTAAGGGAATCAGCCTCGCGAGACTGACCTCGGGTGTTTTTGGAATACTGCTCTCGACCCCCTGAAGCAGCTGACCGGCAGGGAGAGGTCGTGGATGATTTTCGGTGTGCGGACGCCATCGCTGCCCGCCCGAAACCCCTCGGGTCTTAGTTCCATTCATGCTTCAGGCGCGCAACGCTAAGGGAGCGTCCCCAAAGTGTCGTTCCGACGCAGTGCAAGTTCCCTCGAAAGGGAACAGCTGAGCTGACAAATCTTTACTTCGTTCATACCGTGATGTTGCCATAGGACTTATCAGTTGAAAAGATAGATGTCATTTGTTGTTCTCCAAATGCTTCCCTGTGTTACATCACATTTTACTGTGCCCAATAAAAGGGAAGTGGCCCACAACACACAGAGAGGCAGGGGAGGCCAACCAATCAAATTGTCTAAAATACTATTCCATATGTATACTGGTAGTTGAGAAACTGACATAAAAAATACATCAATTTTTTGTTTTTATTTTTGGGTCTTTGCAGCTGTGGTTAACCATGAAATTGTGGATCAGAAATGTTGTACATGCATTCCACAACAAACCAGAGTGTCAAAAATTTGCAGGCAAGTTCATTACAAAAAATGAGATATTGTCACACAAAAATGACAATTTTATGACATCTAGAAGTTGACTGGAGATAATAATATGGCATGAGCGGCCCAGCTAGTATAATATAACAGCAATACTGTTCCCGGGGTTCACAGACAAGTCTTAAGCTAGTCCCAGACTACAATGCATGTTTGAGCTCTTTTAACTGAGCTCTTTTAAAGCAACTTGCACTGACAGATCTCAAAAGAGCAGTAATTTTTTTTCCCCAGCTAAGGCATGTTTATAAAAGGTACTTAAATGTCCCAATTAAACTGAGGTCTAATCCTGGCTTAATCTAAGCTCTGTTTATAAAACCAGGCCTATGACTGTTGACTTGATCAAAATGATAGTTGCACTCATTTTATATGTTCAGGACAACAGTAGAAGAAATCCTTTTCAACCAAGCATCAACAAAGATCCCTTCAAGGGGAGATTTTGAGCATCATTAGTTGTGTACATTTCAGACTTATTTACTGACTGAAGGCATGGGAAACTAATTAAGTGAAAGACACTGAACGGGCACTCATTAGGCAAGCTATCCATTTGTGTGTGCAAGCGTCCTGCTGGCTCCAACTGGAATAGGCCGCTTGCGGATTCATTGTTCTAATGAAGTTGGCAAAAGCCACCCAGTGCCAGTATAGTGACAAATCACTGTCAAGCTCCCACCAAGTGAGACATTTTTAAGACAAACAGTAAAAAGTCAAGCATATTCACTATTGAATAGTGCTACGTGACAATATGTGATCATTATATTATATATTTTATAGTAAAAAAAACAGGACAAAGAATTTAGAAATTTAGCTTAGCATTGCAAAACAAAACGTCAAACCAAGTGTCAAGTAAGAAATATAGGAGAATGTATTTAATTTACGTGTTGTAATGAAATTCAGACATTGTGACTTAAGTGTTTGACATTGTCCAAATACGTTCAAAAGTTTGGGGCTGGTAAGAAGTTTTTTTAAAAAGTCTCTTAGCTCACCAAGGCTGTATTTGTTTCATTAAAGATACAGTAAAAACAATAATACTAGTATGAAAAGTTATTGAAGTTTAATTTGAGTTTGAATTCTGGGTACGATTTTTATGTTGCGGGCCAAATTGACCCTGATTGGATTCAATACTATTCACGAAAATCACACTATGGGGGAAAACAAATAAAAACAGTAAACCTGTAATATTAATACTTCTCAAACATTACAACAAAAATAAACATGAGCACAAATAATTTTTAAAACTGTATTTAACAACTGTTTTTATTTAACAATTTGCTTTAAAATAATATTAATATTATAAACAATATTGTAACCTTTTTGTGTGTGTGTAGAGCATACACAGTAGAGCATAGTGCTAGCATCACTAAAATCATGTGTTTGATTCCCAGCGAGCTGATAAAAATGTACGCCATCAACACAGTGTACGCTTCTTTGGATAAAAGTGTCTGCCAAATGCATAAATGTAAATTTAAATATCCTCAGAGGGTAGTTGAGAAACTGACATAAAAAATACATAAATTTTTTGTTTTTATTTTTGGGTCTTTGCAGCTGTGGTTAACCATGAAATTGTGGATCAGAAATGTTGTACATGCATTCCACAACAAACCAGAGTGTCAAAAATTTGCAGGCAAGTTCATTACAAAAAATGAGATATTGTCACACAAAAATGACAATTTTATGACATCTAGAAGTTGACTGGAGATAATAATATGGCATGAGCGGCCCAGCTAGTATAATATAATACAAGTACTGTAGTTTGTCTAGAGGAAAACACTAGCCAGGGTGTAAAATCTGTCCCTGCATGATGCAAATTGATCTGGGAGTCAGTCCAAACAATATGTATGCCTGTATGTGTGTGTTTGTGTGTGTGTGTGTCTGGGGATGCCAGAGAGAGGTCACTCATAGGTGAAATCACCATCTCCATCCCAGTGACAGTGGAGTTTAGTTTGGTTTGGTAAGCAGTTTACAAGTTGTACTGGTGAAACCAAAGATTGATACATTAACATTAATAACCCATTTATAATAAATAGAAAGGAAACATTCGTACACACTATCTGAGACATGTGAAAAAATATATTGCTGTGGATTGTAGTGGAAGACCTATATTCAATGATATGAAAATAAAAGAAACAAAAAACTAAAGTATAAATCATCGCTTCAGGCCAACTGCCAAATATGGGTTCATAAGTTCATGCTTGATTTAAGTAACCATCAGCATGATTTTAAAATTAACTTTTTAAAAAACCTTTTCACAGAAGAAAGTTATATACACTCGCCTAAAGGATTATTAGGAACACCTGTTCAATTTCTCATTAATGCAATTATCTAATCAACCAATCATATGGCAGTTGCTTCAATGCATTTAGGGGTGTGGTCCTGGTCAAGACAATCTCCTGAACTCCAAACTGAATGTCAGAATGGGAAAGAAAGGTGATTTAAGCAATTTTGAGCGTGGCATGGTTGTTGGTGCCAGACGGGCCGGTCTGAGTATTTCACAATCTGCTCAGTTACTGGGATTTTCACGCACAACCATTTCTAGAGTTTACAAAGAATGGTGTGAAAAGGGAAAAACATCCAGTATACGGCAGTCCTGTGGGCGAAAATGCCTTGTTGATGCTAGAGGTCCGAGGAGAATGGGCCGACTGATTCAAGCTGAAAGAAGAGCAACTTTGACTGAAATAACCACTCGTTACAACCGAGGTATGCAGAAAAGCATTTGTGAAGCCACAACACGTACAACCTTGAGGCGGATGGGCTACAACAGCAGAAGACCCCACCGGGTACCACTCATCTCCACTACAAATAGGAAAGACAGTTGAAGACTGGAAAAAGGTTGCCTGGTCTGATGAGTCTCAATTTCTGTTGAGACATTTAGATGGTAGAGTCAGAATTTGGCGTAAACAGAATGAGAACATGGATCCATCATGCCTTGTTACCACTGTGCAGGCTGGTGGTGGTGGTGTAATGGTGTGGGGGATGTTTTCTTGGCACACTTTAGGCCCCTTAGTGCCAATTGGGCATCGTTTAAATGCCACGGCCTACCTGAGCATTGTTTCTGACCATGTCCATCCCTTTATGACCACCATGTACCCATCCTCTGATGGCTACTTCCAGCAGGATAATGCACCATGTCACAAAGCTCGAATCATTTCAAATTGGTTTCTTGAACATGACAATGAGTTCACTGTACTAAAATGGCCCCCACAGTCACCAGATCTCAACCCAATAGAGCATCTTTGGGATGTGGTGGAACGGGAGCTTCGTGCCCTGGATGTGCATCCCACAAATCTCCATCAACTGCAAGATGCTATCCTATCAATATGGGCCAACATTTCTAAAGAATGCTTTCAGCACCTTGTTGAATCAATGCCACGCAGAATTAAGGCAGTTCTGAAGGCGAAAGGGAGTCAAACACAGTATTAGTATAGTGTTCCTAATAATCCTTTAGGTGAGTGTACATCTGGAACAGCATGAGGGTGAGTAAATAATGAGAGAATTTGGTTACACTTTACAGTATTTCGATTATTAACTAAGTAACTTTGCACCTACGTCAACTACCAGTAATTAAAGTATTAGTAGACTGTTAAATTAGAGTTAGGTGTTAAGCCGAAAGTATACTTGTATACGTGAGCATATGTGCACAGTCAAACGCACAACCTTGCAAAGTATACTTTTTGTATTTATTGTTTTCACACGCGTACACAGGTGTCCGACGCATGCGCAGTTTTGAGCAATCTCTCTCCACGAGTTACAACCCATGTAAATACTGCAAAAAATTTAAAATGTGCAGTTTACAAAAATCTGGCGGTACGCGTACGCTGACCCTCGCGTACACGCAAAAAGTGAAGGGTACTTTGGCCTTTATGGTTTGGGTTAGTAGAATAAGTTGACGTAGTTGCAAAGTTACTTATAGTCAGCAGAATTTCTGTTGTGCAGCTTCAAAATAAAGTGTTAGCAGATGGCCTTAGTGAATGCTTTTCTCATTTTATACAATAATATCTATTAATTATTTTTATTTGAGGGATTTCTCCCTAAACAATATTGATAAATGTGATTATATGTTGTGATGAGGCAGAGTCCAAGGCCGTATTTTCATGGTCATGGTTCCTGGACTCGAATGAACTAGTCTCGACTACAACACTGTGTGATTAATTGTATGCATTAATCAGCATTTCATGTAATTAATTAGGTTAAATTTTAAATCAATTGACAGTACTAGTAATTTCATGTACAATGAGCAGCACCTCCTCATCAAATCCCAGAGTTCAAAGGCATGCTGGAGGACAAAGTTTCTAAGTTCATTTGCTGATGCCATTTGAAAGGCTCTCTTTTTAAAATGGAGAAATCAATAGTGGTATTAAATCCTTAGAGCTGGACCAAGAGGGGATGAAACAGAGGGAAAGAGAGACCGATCTTTCACTGTGATCTTGCATCACAAGCAGTCTGGCCAGCAACCAAGCCTTATTTAAAGCCATAGTGCTGGAGACATAATGCCATATTTCACAGCAACCACACATTGTAACGCACTGCATGTGTCTGAAACGGGTCCAAGTCTGTGGTGATTTTATGGCGTGTCGTAGAGAGGGGGTATCTGTCACCCTGAGCGCATGTGAGATGTGGAACAGCACGAACGTGGAAACGTTGAGCTCCGTACGTTGAAAGTCACACTCAGGTGCACACAATTTCTGCTACTGCGTGCAAGGGCTCGATGAATAATACATTTGGTTCAAAGGAAAACATTTGGATTACTCAAGAGCAAAGACAAATACCTTTTAAGTTACATTTGATAGGACTTGCGCAGGTAAATTATTCATTCTCTGAGGGGGAGGATTCGTGACGAACCTGACAAATGTTGCATTGAAACTACATGTCTGAGGCAGCCCAGTGACTTTTGTGCCACTATAAGTACCTCTGAAATACTTTAGGTTTTGGATGTTTATTCCAACCTGCAACACTGTGGTGTTTTTATGCATTTAACAGTAATTTAACAGAGCTTTGTAGTGTAGAAATTGCCAAATGATGTTGTAAAGCACTTTAACATGCACGCTCGGGACAGGATGCCTGCAAGGGAGCAAAAAACATGTTCTTATTGTGTCATTAGTTTTGTTATACCGAATCAGTGAACACATTCTATTTGCACACATGCGAGAAGAGATGTAAAAATAACAGAGATGCACAATATATTGGTACTATGTGGGTTATCGTTCAATATTAGAGGATTTTAGATTGTTTTTAATGGTGGATATATTGTGCTTGCTTCACTTGTTTTCTTAGATTAGATTACCTTTGCAAATATTTAGCAAATATCAAAATGAATATAATTTTTTTTTCATACAGTACATTATAATGCTGTGATGCCTGGATTCACTTGTAGCATTTAAAATTATTTATTTGTTTATTTATTTTACATATATTTAGACTATAGTGTAGAATTTTAAGGTCTGCCATTTGTCTTAACCGTTTTCTATTTGAATATATTTTAAAATGTAAATTATTCCTATGATGGTAAAGCTAAATTTTTAGCATCATTACTCCAGTCTTTAATGTCACATGACAATTCAGAAAGCATTGTAATATGATGATTTGATGCTCAAGAAACATTTCTTATTATCTATCTATATATATAATGTAAAAAAAAAATGCTGATTTTTTTCAGGATTCTTTGATTAACAGAAAGTTCAAAAGAACATAATTTATTGGGAATAGAAATCTTTTGTAACATTATAAATGTCTTCACTGTCACTTTTGATCAATTTAATGCACTCTTGCAGAATAAAAGTATACATTTCTTTCCAAAACCATTAATGATGATGATGATGAATTTTATTATCGTTGCAACCATGGTTTAAAAGTAAAAAATAAAAATAAAAACTTGTAACTGCCAGTGTTTGATAAATGGCAGTGAAGAGATAAGATGTCTAATGACACGTAGCTGCCTAAATGTCTTTTTAAAAGGCAGGGGGCTTTTGAATGAATATTACACATGTGACTATGCAACAGCTGTCCTACTAGCTTTGAAGGAAAGCACATTTGCCGTGAAATAAGCTCCTTTCCGTCACACTCACAGATGCACCGTGTTTCAGTGCCCCTCACCACGTCACATCACCATTTATGTGACTTTGGCTAATGGCCATTCAGTCAGAGTAATTCTTGTTGCTTAGATTCATGTAATGAATCACATTGATAATACTAAGTTTAGAATTACCGGAGAACCTCAAAATCTCATCTGCCAAATGGCTTTGGTCTCCTCCAAACAGCCTCGGCTCATCAATCAGTCCTGAAACATTGATTGGCACATCACTGCTGTGAGATAGTAGGAGCTGTGGATGTGATTGACACGGCGGGAGTCCCTGCTTGGGTGCCGCCTCTGTTGGCATAGTCACTCTTTTCTGATGAGGAGGACCCGGTGTAGATGCACGTAAACAACACGGCGAGTGGAGCGTGCAAAGCAGGAGGGCAGGAGGGAATGTGCTGTCAACAAGCAAAATACAGACTAGTGTTATTTAATGTGGGACAAGCTATGTGCTTCATAGCAGTTGAGAAACAAATGTGGCATCTTGGCTGATGTTTCTAGGCTCATTTCCTGTCTCTCTGATTATGTTTTCTTTCAAAAGTGAATATCATACGATTTTAATCATCTACTTGTTTAGTCGTACTTCAGAGTAGCATTATGGTTTACTAGCGGCACTTTTTCTATTGTTTATGCTATTTTAGCTTTGATGGTAATGTGCTTGAAAAGGGCTTAAATTTTCCACTCAGAAATATTTAATTGATCAAGTTTAATCATGTCAGTTTATTCATTTAAAGAAATCACCTCAGAGGGAGTGTTTCCATTGCATTTCAGTCACTCTTGAAATGCATTCTGCCTGACATAGGCTTAATTGACGAGCGTTAATTGCTCTTCCTCCTTTTGAAAGTCTGAAAAATTATATTCATTGTGCCACAATCTATTTCAAGTGATTTAAATGATTCAAATGAGAGGATGTAGCGTAATAGACTGATTGCTGCCAGCAATTACGGTTTATTAAGTCAAACAGAAAATGCACTGGTGAGAGTCACTGTGCCAGGAATACATAAATTATTATCTGGGAATCATCACCCTGTGAATTATATGTTTTTTTTTTAAACTGCAGGAAATGTAATGGTTTAAAGGGAGAGTAATTTATCATAATAATATACTCATCTTCATGTTGTTCCAAACCTGTGTGGTTTTCTGGGACTGAAGATTGTAAGCTTCAAAATGGATGCAAAAGTACTCTCTAAACCCTAAAAGTCAAAATAATTAATTGGTTTGAGTAGGACAAATTAATAAATTAAACAAGTCAAATTAACTTTTATGAGTATTTAGCATTTTCTTTTTCTTTTTTTAAGTAAACTGAACTGTTTCATTGTTTTGAGTTTTATGAAATTATTTATTTTATTTTAGACGAATTTAAGATTAACTGAAACTGAGCTGGGATTTCTATTTCCCAGTGTGCTTTGCCCATGGCACTCAAAAGGGAGAATAAATGCTAAAATTAAGTGTTTTTGTGCAAGATTAATGTTAAGTGGGAGATTTAGTAGTGATTAATGTTTTGTTATGCTAATATAGAAGCGTTTCTGTTAATGTGGGTTTTTGGAAAGTAGCCATCATGGTGACAAGTGGTGTATGTTGCTTGGTTTGAGAGTAAGTATTTTAAATATACTTAAATATTTCTACACTCATTTAGTAAGTGCTATACCATGCCATTGTTAATATGTTAGCAAATTATCAAGTTAGCATTTTCTGATTGCCTCAGATTTTTCGGGTTTACAGTGTACCTTAAAACATATCATGAAAGTGGTCTCCTGTGCTTTATTCCACTTCAGTGAACTGCTGTGATTAATGTATCTCAAGTACCCAATCAATCTGATTTGGGAACAAAACATTCCAACCAGTTTTATGAATGGCATCAACAGATTCATTCAAAAGGTCTGACTCAAAAGAATGATTCATTCTACTTCTCTCATGATTTCTCATGAAGAAGATGTCAAGATATCTAGTGAATAATGTAAATAGCACACAAAGACATCATATAACTTCAGAAGACTTGAAATAGAGTGCACAAGTTAAGTCCTGTTCACACCAAGGACAAAAAACGATAACTATAAAGATAGAACAGTGGAGTCAACACCAAAATTATAATGATAACGACACAGAGGAATGATATTGTTGGAATCACTTTCAGAGCGATTTATTACAGCTGATTAAAAGATAAAAACACTGACTGCCAATCAGAATCCAGCTGACTGTAAAGAGCATTTAAAGCAGCTATGACATAAATGCAGTGTATGCTTTTAATAAACAGAATGTATTGGTATAGACACTAGTATTGGCCTATAGTTATTATTATATGAATGGGCCTTTATTGACTATTTTTATTATGTATTTTTGGTGCTGTTTTGTCACTGTCATTGTGGCCAGGGTGTTTATCAAAAATTCACCTTTTGTGTTTCACAGAGGAAATAAAGGTCTGAAAAACATTGAGTAAAGTATTGCTTTAATTCTGTTAAACACTCATTGTAGTATCTTTAAAATAGAGAGCTTGAAGGGCATAAAATGTTACGACACAATTCTTAGTAAACCGCGTCTTCCCACAATATATAATTAATCTGGTTTTGGATGATTAGTTTAAACAGAGCTGAACTTTAATTTACATTGAAATAAATCTCTTGATTCTAATTCATTTCAAGCAGGACATGTCTGTTTGAATCTGTTTTATGTGCACAGACTTGTGTGAGGTCTGCAGCGGTGCTTGTTTTAACACTGCTGTATGTGCGGCATGCATGTCTGATGGCAGACCGCCTTGCTGAGCTCTCTTTTGCTGAATGTTTGGCTGCGTGTCAGCATTGTGGCTTTATCTGATCCAGAAGTGCATTACTAGTTCCTCTAAGTCCCTTTAATGAATCAACTGTGGCAAGACCCATCAATACCCAGACGTTGACTAATGCCCTGAGTGCAAACACTCCGCAAGTGAATCTTTCCATTATTGAGTGTTCTCCAAGTAAACGGCCAAAACAGACTGCATGAGATCTGCATGCAATTATCTCAATATCGATTAAGGAATTCCATCACACTTGGGTGTTTTCTGCCTTTTTTAAGCAACATATTTTCTATATTTAGGTCCTGAATTGTGTTCTCTCTAAGGACAAGACGCAAAGCTAAAGCAATTTTTATGTTTGCCCAAGGAAATGTGATTCTGCCTGTGGATGACCAAACAGTTTTTATTATGATTCAAGATTTCTTGTACCTGTAACTTTATTTCAGGTTTCTCTGCTGTGCAAAGGCAAAATACAGTAACTACACATTTAGTCTTGAGTCATGGCCAAAGTTGAGTCTCTTAGACTGTGATGTGACCTGTGACAGACATTTTTTGGCTCAGCTGTGCTGAGATTCAGAGAAAATGGAGTGTGAAAATTGAAATCAAATCAATCAAAATTCAATCAAAAAATGTATGAAACTTTTTCACAGTTTCATTGTTGGTGTAGTAACTTGGTTTTGTCTGTTTAGGGCAGTATTAAATACCCCATGAAATCCAATTTTCCAATCCTGTTAGTCCATTTCTATCATCTATATCAGTGGTTCTAAAAACTTTTTGACTCAAAGGCCTCCAGCACAATATCCAAAGGCCCTCCATCCCATATAAGCTATGCGATTCCCAGTATTTCTGTTGTAATTATGACATAGCTGCTTATTTTCAGACCTTTACAACAGACCTTATTAAAAGAAACTGGGAATGTTGACATATTAAATGAGTAAGCCATCATTTTATAATTCCAGAAAGTTCAAGAACTGCATGTTCTTCAATAAGAATAATAGTTATTGAGAGGAGAAAAAAGTAATAAGATTGCATTTACAGATAATTCGATTTTCTGAATTTTTAGCAGTTAGATTTTTTAATTTTAATATTATTACTTATTAATTTAAATACTTTTAAATATTTAAAAAGTGGCCTCTCTGAAAGTTTGCTGAGACTCCTTAGTGGGCTCCAGACCCTTGTTTTAAAAACACCGATCTTCAGTGGGGGCTAGTGGGTTTTAAAATAGAGGAGGCATGATAAATTGTAGTGGTCTGGGGATCCTTTTTTTTGTTGTTTTGCTTAACCACTTTAAAATAGATTTTTTTTGTTACTTTTTGGCAGGAAATTTAAAATAAATGATACATTGCTGTAAGACAATATAAATATAATTTCACTCATCTAGCAGAAATCCATCCTTCTGAAGCTGATTGCTTAGGCGTGAGGTCTTCCTTTATTTTTAATTTGTAGCTGCTGTCTGAATGGTAGCTTGGTTAATTTGTTGCAGATCAAATATTCAATATCTCTACGCTCCATAATTGAGGTAGTTGGTACATTATCAGCTGCTGCAATTCAAACTAATATCATGCAATTTATGTCTCTATGATGATTGTTTAATATACCAAGGAAGGCTATAGCCTTTTCTGCAATGTATTTTTTTCTCAACAATTGTTGAAAGTGAAATACTCAACATTGATTGGCAAATTTTTTTTTTTTTTTACGGAATGAGGCAAAAGTCTCCGGCTATGTATTTTGCCTCCCCCTCTCCTTCTCCTATCAGACTCGCCTTAGCACAGTTTTTAGAACAAATGAAATTACATCTGCAGATTCAGCACTTTCAGGGAAGAACAGCGATGGTTCCGACTTCAGTAATATATTATGGTGTTACAGTGGTGAAATTACAAACAAGAAATACACATTCCGAGACACGAAATGAATAACTAGGAATTTTATTACCATTAAATCGTCTTCAAAATTTGGGGTAGACTGTGTCTCCCTTGACGAGCCGCCACTGCTGATCTTCATGCTAGTGTACTCCTAAACATCGACAAAATTAACTCTAAGCAGTTATACTTAAAATGTGTAAAAATTACATCACTGAAAGGTGATTTGGTCATATACTGTATTATTGGGAAAAGAAAAGCTATTCAGTTACAATCTGTTTGAGGGAAAGGGGTAAATTTTATATCTGGAGCTTTGTGTTAGCATTCTCATTTATATTCAAGAGCAATTACTTAACTGGCACAGGTCGCACTCAAAATACACAACCAACTAATTGACATTTTAGCCTGTTATACTTATATATTACACACTTCACCTTTAAAGGGTTAGTTCACCCAACAATTAAAATGATCCTATAATTTACTCACCCTCAAGCCATCCTAGGTGTATATGACTTTCTTCTTTCAGACAAAAACAATCTGAGTTATATAAAAATAGTATATCCTGGCTCTTCAAAGTTTTATAATAGGATTGAATGGTACCATAGATTTAGAAAAAAAGCACATCCATCCATCATAAAAGTAATCCATTCGGTTCCAGGGGGTTAATAAACACCTTCTGAAGCAAAGCAATGGGTTTTGTAAGAAAAATATTTATATTTATAACTTTATAAAATATAATCATTGGCTTCCGGTAATGGCCGTACGCAAATCTAGTTCAGGCGGAAAAGTACTCTGAGAACTCTGACCCTGCGTGTGATGTAGGATGTAGGAGTAGCGAAGGCTTAGGTGAGAGTAGACGCCTCACATGGTTCAAACAAATGGCAACAAACTCAAGCACCTCTTCTCTCATATCTAAATCCTCCGACATTTCTCTTTAAAAAATCTCGATTTGTGCAATTCGTCAATAAGTCATGCGTCTGGTCACTGCTCTGTTGTGTAACGAATCCTCCACCATGGTCCTGTCATTCATCTCGCCTTACTATCGTCACTTGATCAGTGAACTGCTATTCCTGCTGCACTGTGTGCGAGTCGTGCTGGATGAGCAGAGCAGACGTTTACAATAGTTTACAATTGAAGCGTCCGTTATCCGACTGAATTAAATGTTTTTTATTTCTATAAAAAAAAAAACGACAGTGAATGTGAACATGGCGGTGGCATATCCTATGCTAATTTCACCCTCACGCTCTGTCATGGTGATATAGCGAGAAAGCTTTTCACTCAACGAGAAATCTTGTCACCTTTTAGTATCGCAAGATCTCGTAGCACGAGATCTCGTCACACCACTATTTTTCACACGAGAATATTGTTAATTAATGGCAAAACTTTATTTCTCCTGATTGTAAAAGCTGAGTTCTAACAATGCCATTATGAGTATGAACCTTTTTGGTGCCGTATCTACTAACATATACTGTGGGAACTAAAAGGGTGAGGGGAAAGCATACAGTGTTGCATGTAAGAGCGTGATATGTGACCATGTATGCTTACTGGGGCGTCCATCAGTCATTTAGCTGCACAGGCACAATGTGCTTTGACGGAAACAGGCTCACAAGGGGTTTAATGAGCACCCAGAGGATGAGATTCAACACCGGCAAATTGATTTTCCGCATTTATCAATGGGGAATGTTTTAATGGGCAGAAATTAAAGCATGAAAGAGCTGAGAGATAGTGCTCTCGCACCCGTAACCTTAGAGATGGAGCATGGGAGAGAGCTGCCTGGTGCGCTTACAGGGCAACAGCATGTACGCCACACATTACGGAAGGTGAGAGGGAGCTTGTTAAACACACACTGAAATGCCTTGCTCTGCAGTTTCTCTCCTATCATGCCTCCTGCAGGGCAGAGCGAAAGTTCTCCTTGCTGAACACAAGCTTGATGATGAGCTGTTCCTGTAAACCCAGCCAGGGCCATGTCCTCTCCCCCATGAACAAGTCTTAGGTGAGCTACTGTGGATGACCCTGTGGATGTCAAAGCTCAGTTTTAATAAGTTTTAATGGGAGCGGCTGCACTATTAAACCTATTTAAACTTCCTGTCATGCTGGATGCCCCCATTAAATGCTTTTAATTTGCAATCTGCACTTGTTTTGTTTGGACTGCATCCCATTGTTTGCTCCTTGCTGACAAGCATGATAAACATTTAAAGGGCATCTGTATGCAAACTGATGGTGAGAAACTTGATCTGTAGGCCTCCTATCCTGCCCCTTGGCTGTGGACATAACGCCTCTTAAAGGCATTTCACCCAAAAAGGAAAATTCTGTCATTATTTTCTCACCCTTATGTAATTCCAAATCTTTGTGACTTTCTTTACTCTGCAGTTTTTGCCCATACTTTACAATAAAAGTCAAGTCAATATTTTAACACTTCCCACGTTTTAAAACTTTCATGGGACCCTGAATATTGTGTTGTATGAATATCTGAACATGCAATATATCAAAAGAACAGAGCAGAGATTTTTTTTTATTATTATAGCTTCATGCATTCATTGTTTATCAACACTTGAATGTGAGTAAGTTTAATAAAAAACAACATTATAAAAAACAAAAAGCTGAGAAAATCGCATTTTTCTTCTCAAATACTACAACATGCATAAGCAATGCTTTTATAGCTTGTTTCTGCTCCTTTTTTCCTGTGTTTTGATCCAGAGATTTTGTACTCTTTCAGAAGATGTCATAGACATCTAGCGACTTTTTGGACAAACCTCAGTAACTTTCCAACTGTTGTGAGTATTGTCCTGTGAGCGCAAGGTCTTTCTTTCCCCCTTGCCGTCACACCTCTTTCTGCATCTACTCTGGCTGAGAGGAGCAGCAGCAAATTCCATTGAGTTGACAGACGTGAATGAGCGAGCTGCACATGAGTTTTGCAATGGAAGATAAATTATCTTCTTTCCTTTGTTTTATATTCTAAAGAATTTAGTTTGACCATTTTGACATGGCTATAAAAATGTATTAATTCACTACATCATACTCTTTATGTTGTCTGAAAGAAAATATGTAAATGAGAACAGCTTTATTTTGTTTTATACATTCGGGTATTATATTAAAACACAGTATTTGAGCATGGATTAGGAGAAAAAACAGACATTAGACAGAATCCAAGTATATGAAATGATGACATCACGACTGCTAATTGACACATGACATAATCTAGCAACAATTTTTTTTGGCAGGTTTTAGCTACTTTCCTTTGAAAACAGTTGACAACACTGTTCTTGTGTTGTCTTTTTACAGACAGTACTGCTTGCTAGAACCCTGCACGTTTTACAATCCCTCCCTTCCAGAAAACACCCTCATAAATTGCATTTGATTGACAAGATGAACTGTAGTGTTAATCGTAAATTCATCAATGGCACGACAAATTCTTTTGTTGACTGTGCTCCATTTGTCAGCTGAGTAAAGAAAAATGTTTGAAATGTGCATTTGCTCCACTCAGTATCATCTTGCGCAGGAAGTTGATATGAAATGTCAGCGCTAATTCATTCTGCTTGGCTAAAATACGCTTTATTGTTCTCCAAAGTTGAGCATTGTGCACTAGAATCGGATAGAGTAGGGATGTTCAGATCTTATCATGTGAAAAGATGGGTTCAGCAGCGCAGTGTTATTCAACAGAGCTCCAGTGGTCTCATTCATTGTCTCTGAAATTACCTCAGCTGAATTAGAGTCCAGCCGCACTAATGGCCCTGATGACAATACTTATCCCACATCTATTCCTGGCAGGACTCGCCAACTGATTGGACACACCACAGGCCTTCATTTCACTCCTAGCCAGAGATTATTGCAGCGATTGATCCAGAGCCGTGCAACACGAACAGACGCATTAGGGATTCCAAACCCTTCGTCCTCGGTCAAAGGCTGAGGCACAATGCCTCTGTTGATGTAGGAAGGAGTGCAGAGAATTCATTCTTTTTTCCCTAAGAATTGCTTCAGAATATAGACGACATAATGCATTGAGATGAAAGTCGAGCCTAAAATGAACACTTGTGAACCACCAAATGCAATTAAAATTTAGTTTGGTGAGTAAATTAAACCAGTTTGGCAGGGAACTTTATTGAAAATGTTTAATAATGTAGAGAACTGTAATAATGTGGTTTAAATGTATAATACAAAATATCTATCTATCTATATCTGATTCTTAGTGTCAAACTCTGTCAAACTCTTTACAACATTCTTTCATTGTGTTAACCATCACATGCAAAATGATCCATTCAGTCATGAAAATCAGTCAGACATGTTATATTCTATAAATATTTATGACATGGAATGTTACACAATATATATGTATATGCAGCAGCAGCTACATCAGTATTTATTTGTACTTACTAATTTGTATTTATATAGTACATTTAGTTTTGTAGAATTGTGTTACATGTAAGCTGAAAATCCTTGTCATGGAAGAGCAATAGGAAGATATGTAATGTGCTAGACAAAGACATAACAGAGTGTGTAAAAATGAACAAACAACTGTGAATTCTAAGCTTACATGTAACACATTTCTTTAAAAAACAAAAAAACATAACAAATATACAGTATACAAATGTTCATTTTCTTTTACTACATTATTGACTTTTCCCAGTAAATTTTTACCTACTGCCTGAATCTGTATTTACAGTAAAAAGCTCAGTGCTTCAGCTAGACAAAACTGACATTATTGTATTGTATATTGCAGTTAGTGTCAACAAATATTTGTACATGAAATTAGAATATAACAAATATTTCCATGGTGAAAAAACATCTAAAGATTTTGACTGATTTTTACTGACACAATAACTAGGTTTTGAAGCATGAATGAAATGTTTTGTGTGAGAAATTAATTGTTCAGAGATCTGAACTTTTTGTTTTGAGAGAAGAAAAAAAAGTCTCATTCGAGAATTGAGCCGAAGCGATTGAGAAAAACGTCTCGGTTACGTATGTAACCCTCGTTCCCTGAAGGAGGGAACGGAGACGTACGTCCCGTCGCCAGGAGCTGTGCTTCCGCTGAAGGGCCGACCATGTGAGGATAACTGACTTCTTTCAGAAATATAAAAAATTGTACTGACTCAACTTTTAAAAGGCAGTGTATGTAAGTGGTTTATTAACTTATTTATTAATTTATGAAAACAATGTGAAGTTCATTTTAGTTTTTATATTTTCATACGCTATTGGAAGATGAACCTGAAAATTTTAGACCCTGAATAAGAGAATCATAACAGTAGCTAAATTTAACATCAGTAGTAGTAGCTCATGTATACAAACAAGTAAAAAAATCTATCTATTTTTGGCTAAGAGGCTACTAAGAGTAAGTTCATTGTTCTTGGATACTTAAGATGCGAGAAACCCAAACTTCCTGAGAAAAGCAGGCTCCTTGAGGACTCAGGATAATTAGTTCCACTTTTGTCTTCAATTTCCTGATTAGACTCCAAAGTGAGTCCTTTCACTTCTCTCTTTCAGGACCGTAAGCTAGACTATGGAGGAAATTAATCTTCCACGTAAATACAAAAATATGATACGAGTCCATGTTTAATTAATAGCTAGCCGAACATCAATAGTTGTTTTGATCTAAAAATAGATATAGCAAACTGTGCACGCTCACACATTTATTAGGGAACTGTTGATCTTTTAATCCTCGGTTTTATGAGCATCTGTTTTCAGTGCGCATCGTCTTATAAAAATAGTGAATTTGTGAAAACACAAAGCATATGCTGTTTTTTTTCTGACTTGAAATGTTTAATGGATGGCTTTTGGTTTCTGAATAACTCGCCTTTGATGTGTTTAAGCTCAAAGGTTAATCGATCCTCAGGCTAAGACCCCACAGTCTGTAGACTATACTACTGTATGTATGCCTTTGTGTCATAGATGTATACTCTCTTTAGATCACAGTGACATATAGTAGCATGCTTTGTGCGCATGCACCCATAGCTAGTTGAATGTCCCTGTGGTCATGTCAAGTGAATCTTCCTCCGGTCCTGAAAGAATCCCTTTATACATTAACTATGAGCGAGCAGTCTTGCTTTGCCATGCTCCAGAAAACAATCCTAGATTACTTATTTATCGTGAACTCAATACATTTCATAGCTCTATATGCTCTGAAAAGATGCTCACAGCTATAGTCGAAGCCGAAGCCAAGAAACGCTTTTGATGAATAGACCCGTTCATCCTTCCACCCTACATACTCCGTATAATAACTAATTACTGTCTGTGTCACTCAAGATATCTTCCATAGATTAAGCACAAAGTCATTACACCGCTTTAGTTAGCTCTATAAGAGCTCCATCATTGTATAATCCTTGAGAGCAAGAATAGGAGGGTCGTACATTAATCTCATTTTCACAAAGCTGTAATTCGGACCATCCTTTAGAATATATTACAATTTCGACGCAAATCTTCCCCATAAAGGCAGCCTGATAAATGAACGATTTCCCTCGAGCAAAGATCACCACAAAACCACAATCATACTTCCTCTGCATTCCAAAACACAATGCTTGCTCTTTCTTTACATAGACGTGCACGTCTTGCACTCCATTAAAGTGGCTGTGACAAAAGAACGTGATGTTTAAGCTTCCGTTGCAAAACTGTAATGTGCTTTTTATAAGTGTACATCTTTTAAGTGGTTTTGCGTTAAGTTTGACATTTGTAATATTGACAAGTGGAGGCGTTAACTTTATATAATGGAGAACCTGAACAACCTCATGGAATGACAAATGTTGAAATAAAATGGATGTTTACGTATATGTAAATGACAATTTCTTTTATATCCGAAGTTAATGTGGATGATGGTGAGTCAAAATGTGTTAGAAACACCTCCTAAAAAAAAAACTGCGGAGTGCAGCTAAAAAGTAATGCACAACAAAGATTAATGACACCTGGAAATTTAAAAATTTAAGGAAAAACGGATCGAAAAGTGCTTTGGGTAACAAAATGTAACAACAAAAGCTGACTTAAAGAAGCAGTTAGTGCAGGTGTTGATATAATCATTCTTTTCATTTATTCTCATGTGTACTCCAGGCTATTTTGTCTCCTACAGCTGAAATAATCTTCAGACGTTCCTGTTTCTCTTTGAAATTATGTTGTGCATATTACATTTAGGAAAACTGCCAGAGTAGATTTATGTTTTTGCTCCACCCTGTGCAATCAGGATTTTTTTTTGTTTTTTTTGTTTTCTTTTATCAGGTCTGTGTTTTATTCAATTTATAAATACTTTCCAGATTTCTCTGCAATGCATCAAAATGACAGACATAGATCAAAAGCCATCTGTATTCTTAATGGGCTGTGATGAATCAATTAGCATTGTGGACTTTTGAAAACCTGGTGAGTCAACCTGGAAAATAGCCCTCCCTAAGACGTCATTTTCAATAATCAAATGTGCACATCTGCTGTGATTAATACTGTAGGTCTGCCTCCATATTTTGAGTCTTATGAACTACAAATAACAAGAGAGGAAATCCATTGCAGCATATGGCTGTTTATCCTGCATGATACATCACAATTACACTGATGCTCCGTCCGGCCCTCAGAGGCCAATTAGAATATCCAGAGCATGATGTCAGACATCATTGGTATTTTGAGACAGATTACACCATGCTAAAACATTCCTCTTCTCTCTTATTAGAACATATGACCACTTCTGTGTGTAGTCAGGTTTCATTTTCAACAGTAATTCCGAAACTTGTACAGATGGATGATTATGATTCTGAGCCAATGCATGATGTAATGATCTTACTCTCGTGTAACCAGACCCCAGCTGCCTATTCTGGCCAGGAACTGCACATTTAGACAGGAAAAGTATATGTCTAAGTGAAATGTAAAGTCACCAGTCATGGTTTGTTTTGTTTTAAGGGCTGTTTAGGGGAAGGCTACGGAGCCCCTAAAGGGACATGGTGGTGGAAAAAATCTATGATGGAAGGAAAGAATATTTTTCAAATCTTTTGCGTTTTTTGCACTTTGCAGACGGTCCCTTCGGACGCCTGCTCATATAGTTCCCTTTCGAGGGAACTCGAGCTGCGTCACCGCTTTGGGAACGCCTCTGCGTGATTGCGTCGTGAAGCACATGTGTAATCAGTCCAATGGAGAGACGGAACGTCATAGGCGGGTGACGTCATCGACCCGGAAGGTATAAAGCATACCGGCAGACAAACGCCGCTAGCTTCTGTTGCTTTCAGCAAGCGCTCTGTGTATTGTCATTGTCAGATTTGTGTTTTGTGTCTGAGTTCAGACTTCTCTCGTTCTATTTCAAGTTGCATACACACTGACATTTAAAGAGACACTATGGCGAGCGAACAGCGTTACAGAAAGTGTGTTCCTCCCTGCTCTCGTCACATCACGAGCGGGGATACACACTTGATGTGCGTTGTTTGTTTGGGTGAACAGCACGCTCAGTCGGCTCTCGAGGGGGCCGGCTGTGAGCATTGTGAGGCTTTGCCTATGAGAGTGCTGCGATCCCGCCGGGCACTTTTTGAGGAGGGTGTCCCGGTTCGCGTTCCCCGCGGCACAGGCCCCGCTGTTGCTGAGGCACAGCGGCAGCTTATGTCGTGGGGTTCGCAAATGGATCTGTCAGAGGGGTTAGAGACGGGCCCAGCCCTTTCTCTGCCCTCACCTGGCAGATCCAGTGCTGCCTCTCTGGGTTCGGGAGCCCGCCCTGCGGTTTCTCCCACCCAGGGGGCAGCCTCAGCGCTGCTATTATCGAGCTCTGATGAGATCGATATTTGCAGCGTTGACGCGGGGGTTGAAGACTCGCCACTTCAATCCCCTGCTGGTGAGGAGCTGTTGGAGGTTCTGTGCAGAGCGGTGGCCAAACTAAACATTGACTGGCCACAAGAAAATCAAGAGAGCGTCTCGTCCAAGAGCCGTTTGGACGAGCGCTTTCTCCCCTCACGCTCTGCCCAGCCTCCACGTCGGAGTTTACCGTTTTTCACGGATCTCCACACTGAGGTGTCGAGAACGTGGAAGCGGCCCATGTCCTCTCGTGTCTTCAGCCCCCAAACGTCAGTGTATAGCAACATACAGGGGCTGAAGAAGCATGGGTATGGTCCGATGCCGAAGGTGGAGGAGACGCTCGCGAGCCATCTCTCTCCTCAGTCGGCATCGGCCATTAAAACTCCGACCTTGCCCACCAAACCGTTAAGAACCACATCCTCTTTGGTGGGCAAGGCGTACTCGGCAGCGGGTCAGGCCGCCGCGTGTCTGCACACTATGGCCATCGTGCAGGCATACCAGGCCGACCTGCTAAGAGACCTGGGGTCCAGCCAGGAGATCGGAGCAGACTTAGTTAATGAGCTCCGATCTTCAGCAGATTTAGCTCTCCGAGCCACCAAGGAGACGGCCAAATCTATAGGCCGTTCTATGGCAGCCCTGGTGGCTACGGAGAGGCATCTGTGGCTGAATCTGACTGAGATTCGGGAGAGAGATAAGAGCTTTCTGCTTGATGCGCCGCTGTCTCCTGACGGCCTGTTCGGTGACGCTGTCACAACCGTCACCGACAGGTTTCAGGAGGCAAAGAAACAATCTGCGGCGCTGAAGCAGCTCCTCCCGAGAAAACCCCAGGCCTCGTCTGCTGCTGTGCGGGAGCAGCAGACACCGAGTACGAGCTCCGTACACCGGGCGCAACAGAAACAAAGTGTGGCCACTCGTACTCCCCCTCAGAAAGGGTGGGGCGGTGGGCGACACCCTCAGACGCAGCCCTCTAGGGGTAGAGCAGATCTGCGGACTGTTCTTATCTCTAGAAAGGCTGCGTCTAAGAGGCCCTGACGCCAGTGGGCCCAGGGCAGTGAGGGTTTCCCCCTTCGGGAACAGGCGGTGTTCACCTCAGCATACGGTGCCCGTCCTGTTCCGGTACCCTCACAGGGTCTCTCCACTAACCCCGCCCGAGTGCCGGGGCGTGGAAGGCCCTCGCGAGTCATCCGAGGATGGCCCGCGTCCTCCAGACAAGGAGGTGGCGCTGTCGAGTCAGCCGTTCCCTGCCGGTCATCCGCTTCAGGGCGCTGTGCTCCCAGCACTCAGTATACCAGAGGCCAGTCTCGAGGGACTGGTACCCCTAGTAGATTTTTTGCCAGAATGGGAAAAACTGCCAAATATATCTCGTTGGGTCCTGCAGATAATAAGATCTGGGTACGCCATCCAGTTCAGGTGTCGTCCACCCAGTTTCAAGGGGGTCCTACCTACCTTGGTGGGCCCCGAGCAGGCTCTGGTTATGACTCAAGAAGTCCAGACCCTCCTACAAAAGGGGGCCATAGAGAAGGTTCCTCTCTCCGACAGGGAGTCAGGTTTCTACAGTCGCTATTTTATAGTGCCAAAGAAGGATGGGGGGTTGCGCCCCATTTTGGACCTGCGCTCGCTGAATCGCGCAGTGGCAAAGTTCAGGTTCAAGATGCTTACACTCAAACATATCGTGTCCCAGATCAGGTCCGAGGACTGGTTTGTCACGATAGATCTCAAAGATGCTTACTTCCACATCTCCATCCTTCCGCAGCACAGGAAGTACCTGAGGTTCGCTTTTGGGGGACAAGCGTACCAATATCGGGTGCTTCCCTTCGGTCTAGCCCTATCACCCCGCACCTTCACCAAGTGTGTAGACGCGGCATTAGCCCCCTTGCGTATGCAGGGGATCCGCATTCTCAATTATATCGACGACTGGCTGATTTTGGCTCAGTCAGCACGTCTGGCGGTTCAACATCGAGATGTTGTTCTCGCGCACATGAAGAGGTTAGGGCTGAGGCTCAACCTCAAGAAGAGCGTTCTTTCTCCAGTACAGAGAATAACGTATCTGGGTGTGTGTTGGAATTCGATCCTGATGCAGGCCCGTCTATCAGAGCCTCGCGTAGGATCGATTCTCTCAGCGGTGAAAGGGGTGAAACTAGACCAGCCACTCACTGTCAAACAGTATCAGAGACTGTTAGGCCTGATGGCAGCAGCGTCCAACGTCATTCCTCGTGGCCTGTTGTACATGAGACCTTTACAGTGGTGGCTCAAGACCAAGGGTTTTTCCCCGAGGGGGAATCTGCTTTGCCCTGTTCGCGCACTAGACGCTTATGTCCACAGAGCTGCCCTGTGGAGAAAATCGGAACAGTTGTTTGTGTGTTACGGTCCACCCTCGAGAGGGGGTCCGGTCTCTAAGCAGAGGATGAGCAAGTGGATAGTTGAGGCTATTTCACTTGCTTATGAGGTGGTCGGGCAGCCTTTCCCTTTGGCTGTCCGGGCACACTCGACTAGGGGTATGGCTGCCTCTCGGGCATTCCTAGCAGGGGCTTCCCTGCAAGACATTTGTGAGGCGGCGGGGTGGTCCTCGCCGCTCACTTTCGTGAGGTTCTACGAACTTGACATTACTCCAGGGGCTCGGGTGCTCGCCTTTTAGACAATGCACAGGCGGGCATCCGGCTCCTATGGGGACGTGGGTATTCTCGTTCCCAAAGCGGTGACGCAGCTCGAGTTCCCTCGAAAGGGAACGTCTCGGTTACGACTGTAACCTTAGTTCCCCGAGTAGGGAACGAGACGCTGCGTCACCCTGCCATACTCCCCGCATGCCCGCAAAAGCGTCTTGCTTCACTCTACCACAGAAGCTAGCGGCGTTTGTCTGCCGGTATGCTTTATACCTTCCGGGTCGATGACGTCACCCGCCTATGACGTTCCGTCTCTCCATTGGACTGATTACACATGTGCTTCACGACGCAATCACGCAGAGGCGTTCCCAAAGCGGTGACGCAGCGTCTCGTTCCCTACTCGGGGAACTAAGGTTACAGTCGTAACCGAGACGATTTTTATATTATAAGGCTCGTTTTGAGGAAAATTAGCTTTGTTGCTCGTTGTCTACATTACTATGATGTTTTAACAACGTTTAACTCATGAGTTATTGATCCAGGAAGTTCAAATCTGTGAATATATTGGCAACTTTACTGAACTCCTTGAAGTAAGCACTGACCGTATTTCTTTATACCCAAAATAAAACTCTATGAACCACTCCATTGTTAACGTACAGAGCTGTTAAAAAATGCCACTTTACACTCCGAACTCACAGCAGGTTTTGCGAGAAAATGCAAAAGTTTTGAAAAATATTTTTTCCTCCCATCCCATTTTTTCACAATACCTTATATATACAATACAGAATGTTTCAAAGCAGCTTTACAGTGGTTAAATGCTTTACAGTGGTTAATGCCGAATGAAACGCATTCTACATGTTTGCTAGACCTCAAGAATCCATCTAAACATAACTGGGTTGTTTACAAGTAAACTCCACAGAATAAGCTACCTTTTAATTTAGGGCTTCATAAAATCCATTAATTCCAATAAATGCCCCTCAGTATGTTGCCCTCTCTGAACTTGTGTTGTTTTTGTGCCAAAGCTGAGGGTATGTAAAGGCATCCATCAGCCCTCCCTGGTTAAAAATCAATTCAGAAAGGCAGTTCTGTTGCAAAAAGGAGATTTTATGCTTTTATTTTTAGTCTGAGTGTTTTTGGAGGTCCAACAGTTCAAGCTTTACTCTCTCCTCATCTCACTAGGGGGAAACAAACAGTGTGGCTTTTGCTTTTCTTCCTCCAGGCCTAACAGAGACAGAGTCACTCAGATGTGAAATCACGTTTACAGAGGTCTCCGTCTTTTTTCTACTCCATCTCCTACTGCTGCCAGTCCACAACATGAGGAAGTGTAATCACACTGCCTTTTATTATAATTCTCTTGATGGCTTTTGTGCGTATTATCCCACGAGTGTGGGATTGGTGTCTCTCTGAGTGACAACACAATATCAAAATGCCTTTTTTTCTTTTCCAATTAAATTCACATTTATTATGTGGTCAAAATATTTCCTGTGATGCTCGATCACTGTCATATACAAATTGCTTCTTTTAGCCTCTCTTACTGTGGCGTTCTCCCTGCAGATCTGCAGCATGGAGGTTGGCTTAAACCATATGTCAAAGAAGCCACACTCAAACGCAGGCTCGTGCATCAGTAGATACCACCGTGGAGCATTAAAGGGATTCTCAGAAATGCTCAAGAGATGAGCCGCATGACTTTTCCATCTTAAAATAACCTGAAAATCAGCATTAGGGGCAGCCACTAGAGGAAGCCCCATCAGTCCTTGCCATCGGCATCCTTTCATTCAAACCCCCTCCCATCATCCTCTGACACTTGCACACACTGTGCGGCTTCAAAGACTCAACCCTTCTTATTCTCTCTGCTCTTGATCCTTGTGGATTCGTTCTCTTCCCACCCTTATTAAGCCATGTTGTTGATGGTTCTTTTAAATTTGTGTTTTATTGTATTGTATTATATATTTTTTTTTTGAGAACCTATTATTTACAACAACAACAACAACAAAAAAAAAAAATTGTGGAACTTGATGAAATAAGGAACAATTCTATAGCTGAGGGGTTTATTTTACAACAATAACTGGCTGAATGTAGGCCTACATTTACTGTATTAACATCTTGTTACAGGAGTTCAAAATACTCTAAGTAATGCATGGACATGGAATATTGATAATTAAAATAATTATTAAAAATATATATATTATTTTTTATCTTACTTTTACATAGAAAAGCTTAGAAAAGCAATCTTAGAAAAAGCAAACTTAGAAAAGCAATCTGCCTAGCAACAAGGCAAATGCTATGACATTTCAACATACATTTAAAAATTACTAGTAATCTGTAATCCAAAAGTTACTTTTCTCTCCACCTTATTTTTAACAGAAGAGTGTACGCGACCATTTTTAAGATGAATGTGCAAAGCTTCTGCTGTTATGCTGCTGCAAACTGGTATTTGTTATCATATTATTTTAATTTATTATCATAATCATAAACACTGGTTTGTAGAGCAAATTGTTTTACCATTTACTTATAGTTATTTCCCTATAACGGCTAATGAAAAAAAAAGTCTCCCACATTCACTGTATATAGCTTACTTCCGCATTGAAAAATAGTTAGCTAACATATTTAGCTATAATCTAACATGCTTTAATTTCAATTTCAAATTAATACTCAGCTCTCACATGTTTTTGTATTTAAAAACATGAGATACAGGGCAGTAAAATAAGGAATATGCTTTTAACTACCTAGCTTTTTTAGAACACCCTGTGTCCAAGATGCTGAAAAGACAATGTAAAAACTTCCAACGATCACTAAGTTGCTCTAAAAGTGCGAGTGACCACATTTAATTATTAATTAAATTAATTATGCCAGTGACCACAGCATAAGCCAATTAGTTGTTCCATGTTGCCATGTAAAGGTCAAAAGTCAATAGACAAATAAATTTGACAGCAGAATGATATGATTGACTAGTAAGAATAAAATATATTCCATAAAACCATGACAGATGCACAGAATCTCTGTAGATAAAACGATCTGCATTAGAATAATCAAATAAACCATATGTACCATTTCTACTTCCATGCACTCATGGATGTTTTTTGCTTTTACAGAAACACATTATTTTGCTAGTGCTTACTGAGTTGTGCTGAGATGAAGATAATTAATATCTTTCCCCTTTTTTCCAAATGTTTTGCTTTTGCACATTCAAACAGACAGTCTGTATATTTCATAATAACCACATGCAGAGTTCAACATCACTGGAATAAGCAGTGAAGTCAATAAAGCCCAGATGACAGTGTATTTCCTCTCTGTTGTTTGGGTATGCATGGCTTCTTTTGGAACAAATACACTGACACACACTAACAATAAAAAGGCTTTGTCAGATCGCTCCAAACAAATATGTCCTTCATATTTTCTTTCTCTCTTTTTCTCCTTGCATTGCTAGTTTGCTTCATTCTTCTTTAGTCCCATGCTCTTTTTACCTTGAAACAAGGCCCTGTTTGTACCTGTGAGGATGAATAGAATTTTAAATACCTGTTTTAACACTCTAAAAAACACTGTTAAACACTGTGTTTTTTACCCAAGGGCTGGGTAAATATAGGACAGAACATATGTTCTGTGGGTTGTGTATTAAATCCAGCATAATTGGTTGATTCGTTTTTATTATAATACTAGCTTCTTGTTTTTTTAGTTTTTTTACTTCATACAAGAATTAATGTTTACGGACTAACTTAAATCCTCTAAACGTTTTTAAAATACTCCACACAACCAATTGTTTGCATTATAATTCCTTTATTTTCGTTCAAATTTTACAGTATAGCAAATTTTATATAGTTTTTAATACATATTGACTACATTTAAGCCCAAAATATGATATGACCATAACCTGTCCATAAAACAAACAGTGAGGACATATTTTAACATCCTCAGTTTTTATATTCTGTAAATTTTTTAATAAAATCATACAATTTTATGCAAGGGCAAGGCATCAGGCGTTTCCATCAATAGTATCCAAAAGACCGACTTGACACTCGTTTAGGTGACTCACATCACACCCTGTATTTTGTTTTGCATAAAATTAAATGATATACAGCACAATAATGAATTTATAGATAAAATATCTACACAAAACTGTATTTTACCAAAGATATGCAGCAATTTGACGGAGCTGCACTGCTCTCCCCTGAAGAGGTTGCAAAAAGCCTGCAAATGCCGCGATAGATAACTCAACCCCTAGGTTGTTATGTTTGACCCAGGATCTGGGTAACACGCAAACTACCCAAACACTGGGTTGTTAGTGGTACATCTGACCCAGGAGCTGGGTAACACAACAACTACCCAAACACTGAAAAAAAGACCCTAAAGGCTCAACCTAGGATAATAACCCAAGATTTAAATGCCAAGTGATAAGTAGGGGGGGGAATGTATCTTTTAACCCAAGACTGCTCTGATACAGAGAGCAAGTGCTAAAGAGGGCAAATGTGCATTGGACCAGTACACTTTCTTAACATAAAAATCTGCGTCTACCCAGGGAGTTCCAGACTTTAGGAACAGCTCCAAAGGTCAGAAGTACCAGGATGCAGAGCATAATGAGATTATATTGAACTCATCCAAAAGTCTATGAGTAATGCTTATGCAAGAGGTTTCTGTACAGTTGGCATGTTATATGTTGGCATGCATGCTAAATGTTATAAATGTAAAGAAACATAAATCATTTAGCTCTGTATCTGTAGTGGTAAAAAACAAGTTTCAATGTTCCAATTTTGTCTTTTGTTTCTTGTCCACTGTGGGAGTTGTTGATGCAATAATCCTGACGCGTGCAAGTTTGCTTAAATAGACCCAGAGAGGCCCGTTGATGTTTTTTTATTAAATAAAAAAAATAAAGATGAATCACAACATAAAACAAACAACTTAAAGGCTGCTTGTTGGTTTGTTGCATGTGCATGGTCAAAAGACTGTATGCTCTCACCTATAGAGGGCACACACTCAGATAAACAAACCATTATTAACAATATTACAACAAACTGA
This sequence comes from Rhinogobio ventralis, assembly GCA_039654625.1. NCBI lineage: Eukaryota > Metazoa > Chordata > Actinopteri > Cypriniformes > Gobionidae > Rhinogobio > Rhinogobio ventralis. The sequence goes on from CM077196.1 coordinate 18,166,042, forward strand.
TATTTAAATGAACAAATTGATAAAAAATTAAATAAGGTATTAAGTATGGCTCCTACAGTATCTTTGAAAGACGGGAGTTGTTGTGGAATTTACATAGATAACATGCCATTATTGAACATTTCTTTTAACAGTATTGATGAATGAAATCAATGGCCATTGTCTGCAGTAAACATCCTTACTCTCCTAATGAAGGAGATCGGTTCAAATATTTAACCCGAGCGTGCTCCCATTTTGCATTTCAAAAGACCCAAGTCTCAGAAGACGTTCAATGGCCGTGTTGTTGTTGTTTTTTATCTGAAGCAGCTGCGGCAAAGCCAAAGTGGACCATGGCGGGGCTATTTTTGCCCACATATCCATGTGTAGCCTCCTTTACTTGTCAACAGCTGAGCAGAGGCTATCAATCAGAGCTGAGCGGCAGTAGGATGCACAGGCCACTGCGGCGCTCATGGTTAGTGTGCCGGTGATATGCTCCTCAGGACCATATGGGGTCTGATCTCCTGTGGGCACCAGCCCATCCACGGCTCCCCATGTCATGCTTACATCACATATAGGTCAGGGTCTTCTCACAACTGTGCACGAGGTGAGCGTTTAAGATGGCCATGAAGTAAAGAGGCGAAATGAGAGGCTTTCTTTTTGGAAATGGATTGAAATGGGGTTTTATTTTGTATAGGGCACAACGGCCCAACGGCCCAAAAGACGCATTTGTTTTTATTTTTCTCTAAACCACCAGATGGCACAAAAACTTGCCACAGCCCTTTCCTGATCCTTGATGGGATCGCGGGCAGCAGTGCAAAGTTGATTCTGTGCTAATCTGATCTAATATTTGATGTTTTTTTTTAAATGTTGTAGATTTCAGTAGCAAATGAGAATCGCTAAAATTACTGAATATAGTTTGAGACAAAGGTCTACTTAATGATTTTCAGTTTTATTCAAAGGTCATTTAAGCAACAGTTTTTCAATAACGGAAGAATATATAAAAGTATGGTATTTGGGGTAAAAGGGGCGAAAGGCACAATAATTAACATGATAATAAACCTTTTCCATTTGTTGACTTGACATTGATAGATTCAGATGGTAAATATCATATATTAGGTTTATCATTTTATTTATGAAAATACACAGAAAATTGTTCAAAATTCGCTAAAGTGATTGTTTTGAACAAGTATTAAAGTATATAAGAGCTCTCTCCGGTCATCTGACTTAAAACTGTTTACTGTACCTCGTTTTTGTCTTTCAACAATTCGGTGCTGTTGCTCAGAAACTCTGGAATTCTCTCCCTCTTACTCTTCATGACACTGCTACTATATCCTCATTCAAATCTCAACTGAAAATGTATCTTTTCTTACAGTATTTTCAACCCTCCTCTGTTTAGTGTCCTGCTATTTAGTTACTGTATATTTGTATGTGTATATGTATATGTATATCTATGTACTATATTGATGCTTATGCTTAATGCTGTGTATGTGTTACTTTCACTATACTCACATAGTGTATGATTGCAGAAGACAATAAAATTTAAAAAAGTTTGTATAAAAATTGATGGAGCAACAGATTTTGTGTGCAAATAAATCATAAAAGTGGTTTATTTTGTTTAAAAATCTTATAAATGTATAAGGTGGCGAAGGGGGCCTTTTACCCCACACACGGGATAAAATGCTCACCAGCATGGGGCAAAAGGCACAAAGTATTGATACTTTAGCTAAAATAATATGTTTTTAATAATGTCTAAGTTTTTAGTAATGTCTAATAATAATAATAATAATAATAATAATAATAATAATAATAATAATACATTTTATTTATAAAGCGCCTTTGCCAAGCTCAAGGTCGCTGTAAAGAAAAGCACATTTTTCTTAAGTGCCTAGCTCTGTTTTACCCTTATATGGTCATAAGTTCATAATTTTTTTTAGGGACTACTAGAATACATTTATATGATTTAAGGTTTAAAAAAAACACTCTGTACTGTACATTACTGCAGCACCTCGTTTTACCTTCTGCCTTAAATGCTCTGTTTTGGTTCCCGTCTTGTCTTCCTGCCTTTCCAAAAGGGCAGTCTGTTGTGATTGGTCAACCACTCAGAGTGTAGGACAGAAATGTAAGGGGTTTGCCCTCGCAGCAAAAAGAAAAACAAATGCTAAATCACTGACCCAACTGTTGTTTGCAAATGAATAACATGGTGATGTAACTAATGCTGCCTTCACGTGCTATCAGAAATTTAATAATCATAGTCCGCTTGCTGACAAGTCTGTAATTTCAATTGGCCAAATGCAGGATATTTTCGCTGTGTATAAAACATGCAATACTTCAAATGATTGTTGATTATTCATATATGTAAATATGAACTAAATTAATGACAAGACAAGATGATCAAGCTGTTGTGGGGAAAACCTTAATAAATCATACCTGACACAGCAGTAGTTCTATGTTTAAAGTTTATGGCATGCCCATCTATGGAATTAGGGTATCAAAATTATTTCCAAACTTCCCAGTGGTAAACACGACATAAGAGGGCGTTCATGTGCAATTTTTACCACGTATTTACGATAGTTCTGATAGCACTTGAAGGCAGCATAAGTCACGAAAATAATGGCAGGACTATAAACAAGGCAAGTGTTTTCTGATGAAGGGATTAACTCCCTTTGCCATGGACTTTGTAACTTTACAAATCGTTTACTTGCACAAAGAGCTATATTACACATTAAAGGAGACGTAAAATAAGTACAAATATGGCCATTAATTAATTAAACCACACATTATATTCCATACATTTTTGAACACATAGCTGTGTTGCAGATTTAGAAGTCACATTTGGAGCTGCTCTTGTTCCCCGCATATAAGGAATGGCAGGGATGATGGGGTTGTTGAGAGGGCCACAGTTTGGGTTAAAGGTAGCATACGCCAGGGCAGCTGCAAAATCTGCCCTGCCAAGGACACAGTGCTTCCAAAGCCTGCTCTGTGCCATTAAATGGGCCATTGACCAGCTAAATGGAGTCATTATGATGAGTAACTAAAAGAATTGCACCCAAATCCGTGAACCTCATCTCTGCGGAGCTCTGGGTTCCGCTGCTCTTGGGGTTTCACAGGCTTTTGCTAAATGACAGCTGCCTGAGACCAATTTCAAGGGAATGCAAATGACACCCTGACCAGCTAATGATACCACATCAACACTGCTTTATTGACAGTTGCAGTGCTCGAGATATCCATTGGAAACTTTTTTTTTATTCGGGTTCAACTATCGGTAATCGTTGTAATCCTGAGACCCCCTTTCAGAGGAGACTATGAATGCTACAGTAGCAGGCTTAGGTGTAAGATGCATACAAATACAGAAACGCTTTAAAATTACTATATGTTTTAGGTATTTTCAATTATAATAGTAGTGATTATAATAGTGATTATTTTTGTAAGTGATTGTATAGTGTAACAAAAGCTAGTGGCTAAGCACAATTGCCAGTGCTAAACCTTGAAACAGTTCAAGCGCTAGTAAAAAGCAACACAAACATTATTTGTAATGCTAAATAGTGGAGTGTTAGTGAGAAATCGCAAAGAAGCTTTTTTCATTATAAATTATAAACCAGTGAATGTTAGAGGACTTTCAAGAATATTCAAAAGGGTCAAGAATATAAAATAACTTTGCTATTTTACTGGTCATTCCCTTGTGAAAATGTTGTGCACTTTAGCATACTCTTCAAAAGAGTACTTATTATGGAAATAATATAATTTAAGAGGATATACTTTGGTGCAAACTGAATGTAATGGGTCTCATTTACTAATAATTGCATGGGTTATTTAATATTTGTACGCAAAGGTGAACTTCTCACGAAAAATCTCCGCCTAATTCACAACATGTGCATACGCACAAAACCAGTTTAATGAGATAAAACACATTTTATACAGACCCAGATTATAGACCTCTAATTAGCCAGCTTTACATATGCGTATATTTGCTGCTTTATTCAGAGAAACCTCGCTATAAAACAGCTTTTCTTACTCTTTTACAGTATATGATGAAATATATTTAAGATGAAATTAAATTGTATTATTTATTCATTTATTAAATAATTTTAAATATAATATAATATAGGTTAATTATAGTCGTGCTAAGTTGAAATATAACTTTTAACATGACTATACGGCTGCACAGTGTTTTTTTGCTTACATGTGGTTTCAGTTGTTCCTATTTCTGTGTTCATTTAAAATACATTTTAGTCCGAAAGTTTTTGGTGAATCGTCATTTGTTCGTGAAAATGTTTGTATGCAGATTTCACACACAAATATGTGCGCATGCTTAGTGAATGAGACCCAATGTTCTTGGACACTTAAATCAAATTTTAAATAAAATGTATTATAGTTTAAATTTATATAAAATGCTATTAGCTTAACTGTAGAGTGATTCTTTTGACCCACTTAAGTAAGATATAATCTTTGTCATTCTCTTCATAATTAGTCTTTGAATTATATAAACTGAAGTATACTTAAATGTCATTTTTTAAGATTTGAAGTACACCAAGTCAGACGGCTCGTCTGTAAGGGCAGGTGGGGCAGAGCCCCTCCAAAATATTCATCCAAACATAGACCTCTATATACACTGAATTAATAATACATTATTTTATTTAATTATTAATAATAAATTATAAATTATAATATATAGTTCAGCATTCTGCAACCAATTTTTTCTAGACTGTTTTAATTTGTAAAGTGAGCAGAATATGAATACTTCAGATGCAAAAGCCTCTAAGTCCGTCTGATGTGCATTTTTGTCAGGCTCCTATGTATAGGTTTCTACCGCTAAATCCCAGCCTCTACCTATGAGGCTGGGATTTAGCGGGTTTGAAGCGAAGGTATTTGATGTACATATACTATGTATGGAGAGCATTCACTCAGTATCGTTATCTGATTTTTAACCGAGGTGGCTTTTAGAGGCTTTTGCATTGGAACTCTTCATATATTAAAATGTAGCACATGGATTGGGGAGCCATGTATCATGATACTATGTGGGGCAGCAGGTCTCTGAGCCCTCCCCAGCTCTACAGCGCCTCATAGTTTTTTTAGTGTAAATCTGTGGTGAAAAATGGAACTGCAGCACTCCCTAATTAAGAGCCATTGGGGCAGATTTCAAGCTTTTTCACATTACCTTACGTAAACCTTGCTCCAGACCAAGACGATATGCTACTTCAGCTATGTGTCTGCATCAGGTCAGTAACTAGTTGGCATGTCTGTTCTTCTTATGTGGAGTAGCGTATCAAATTAATGAAAGTATAAACCCTTTATTTTAAACATGCTCATGTGAAAAACCTTTATACAGTAGTTCTGTTGTGTTCGTTTTATGTTTGTTGAATAGACATGACTTTGTTTTCCTCACTGGAATTCCCACGCAACAATATTCTAAAACAACATTCAGACACAATAAATACTACATTAAGGCTATTCTAAGATGGCATTCTGCATTTGTTGTGTATACTAAAGTCTGTCAATCATCATTACAGCGCCACCCTCAGGCCGAATAATGTAAGGACATTCGAATTCTGCCAAAAGTGTGTCTGATGTGTTCAGCGATTAGGATATAAAGCTTACAAAATGGTTATCATAAACTAGTGCTAAGACGCAGAATCTGCCCTACCTAAATTTGCGACCAGGAGCCGCTACTGCACTAAGTGCACATTTAATACAAAAGTGCACTTCTTTTTCATAAAGGTTTAATACGATATCTATGCATCTTAACTTTTTTTTGGACTCATGATGTCATGCAGACTGACATCACACTAAGAATTCATTTCTAATTGTTATCCTGAATCAAAGCACTGGTTGAAGTCTTCTCAGTACAACAGGGCAAAAACTGTGTAATGTAAATTATGAAAGTACTCATATTTACAGCATTTAAAAATGCCAACTCAACCACTTCATCAGAAAGGCACATCAAAGACATCCTCAGAAGGAGTCAGTCGGCACCTTCTAGTCCGATTTTATTCTGCTATTGTGAAAAAGGATTCTGGCATTGTCCATCAGTGTGTGGTAAGGCATTGCTGACTTTCTAACAACAACAACAAAAAAAGAATTAACACATCATCACTAAAGCCTGAAAGGTCACAGGTACAGATCTCCCCCCAGCTGAATCCATGAACTTCCAACACACCGCCACACATACTAAAAAGACCCATCTGACCCAGAACATAACAGGTTTCACCTGCTCCCCTCAGGCAGATGCCCGAGTCTACTAACAGGCGAAACATTCCGATTAAAAAGACCTTCTATCTAACAGCTGTCAGACTGCTCAATAAAAATTTGTAGCGTAACTCTATTAATCCTCAGGTACACGCTATGGTTCTTGTTTACTTTGCACATCTGTAGTGTCATAGCCTATTCCATAGTAGGAAATCGCATGTATCTATCAGTTAATCAGATTATGTATATATATATATTTACATTTATGCATTTGGCAGACCCTTTTATCCAAAGCGACTTACATTGCATTCAAGGTACATATTTTACATTTTTGTCAGTTCTTGGTTTGTGTGTGTTTGTTTGTTTGTGTGTGTGTGTGTGTGTGTGTGTGTGTGTGTGTGTGTGTGTGTGTGACGTGTGCTGACAAAATGAGTCGCAATGCACCTGTTTGAAGTCAACAGAGTCTTAAGTCAATTCTGAGAAAAATCGAGTTAAAGTTTTCTGAAGTTTCAAAAACAAAATCACTTAGCAACCATACCAAATTTGACACACACCAAGTCAAAACCAAAATCTATAGAAAAATATATATTCAACTTTTTTCCCCATGATACCACAACTGTTTGATTAACATTAATGAAACAGACTGCCTATATTAAGACCTACTCTATCACACAAATCTTAAATAATGCTACACATCATGTAGAAGCCAATCGCCTTTGAGCTCTACAAAACAAGCCAATGGCATGAAAGTGCCATGGGTCTGCGGAACTTGCATGCCGCAACCCCGCCCCACCGCGTGGGTATAAAGGGCGTTGCGTGGCAATCTCACATTATGTTTCTGCTTCAGAGGCGAGTATTACTGCCTGAGCGTTTTTTCTCTTCAAGACGAGTATCTCTCCAGAGTGTTGGTGTTATGGCGCGTTCCAGTGAGTTCCGCATTCCTGTCTGATCTGTGCAGTGATCTAGCACAGCGTGCGCGTTCTCCCTGGGCGCTTCAGCATTTCTGCTGAGTAAACACTCTTCTCTAAAAGAGCTGCACGTGGCACGTCTTTCTAAAGATGTCTCGCCCGTGCTCCGTTTCTGGGTGCGGTCGGCTGGTGGCTCCGTTTGACGGGCATGATTGCTATTTGGCGTGCTTGGGCCTCGTGCACGCCGAGCGCGCATTCATTGATGAGTCATGCTCCCACTGCGGGAACATGGCCATCGCAGTGTTGCGATCGAGACTCAGTGATCTCCGTAGTGGAGGGAGAGTCCCCTCTACCACACCCCAATCTATTTCCTCCACGAGAGGGAATACTTTGGCTGGTGGTCAGGGTGATCTGAGGGTGACGGTGTGGGCCAACCCGACGAATCCTCCTCGGGCCACACCCCCCTCTAGCACACTGCAACCTGTGGTGTTGCCTGATGAGGGCGCTGGGGCTTCCCTTCCGGGGCCCTGCGTTTCATTTGGCGCACCGGCGGAGGACACTGTGTCGATCGCCGCATCACAAGGTGGGCTGGATTCCTCCGGAGATGACGATTCGGCTGTGTTGCCTCCTTCGGGAGTTCCAGCATTGCCCGAGTCCGATCCGGAGCTCACAGCCATGCTTTCCCGGGCGGCCGAGGCTCTTGGGCTTGTGTGGAACCCTCCGCCATGTCCCGAGCGCTCTCGGTTGGATGACTGGTTTCTGGGGGCGGCCCGTGCCGAAGGCGCCCGTCAGCCCCCAGTGCCATTCACTGGGGTTCCCCCTGTTGAGCGCTCTGTTGCGATGCACCGAGAGGACCCCAGGAAATGCCCGATCGGGTCTGTGCTCTCCTTCCTCCAAGAAGGGTTGGAGCGAAGGCTGTCTCCCTCCACTCTGAAGGTCTATGTGGCCGCTATTTCGGCCCACCATGACCTGGTGGACTCAAAAACGGTTGGACAGCACGACCTGGTCAGCAGGTTCCTTAGAGGAGATTAAATCCTCCTCGCCCACCTCAAGTACCCTCTTGGGATCTTGCAGTGATTTTATCTGCCCTGCAGAAAGCTCCCTTTGAGCCACTGCAGTCTGTGGAGCTGAAGTTCCTTTCTTTGAAAGTGGCGCTTATGACTGCTCTGGCCTCCATCAAGAGGGTAGGGGACCTGCAGGCATTTTCGGTTGATGAAGCGTGCCTGGAATTCGGGCCGGCTAATTCTCACGTGATCCTGAGACCCCGGCCTGGATACGTGCCCAAGGTTTCCACCACTCCCTTCAGGGACCAGGTGGTGAACCTGCAAGCACTGCCTGTGGAGGAGGCAGACCCAGCCTTGGCACTGCTCTGTCCAGTACGCGCCCTTCGTGCTTACGTAGACCGGACGCAGTGTTTCAGGACCTCAGACCAGCTCTTTGTCTGTTACGGAGGGCAGCAGAAAGGGAAGGCTTTCTCCAAGCAGAGGTTGTCCCACTGGATAGTGGATGCCATTGTCCTGGCATATCAGGCTCAGGGCATGCCATGCCCCCTTGGGGTAAAAGCACACTCCACCAGGAGTGTTGCTTCCTCTTGGGCTTTAGTGCATGGCGCCTCACTGTCAGACATTTGTAGAGCTGCAGGCTGGGCGACACCCAACACATTCGCAAGATTCTATAATCTCCGAGTGGAGCCTGTGTCCTCTCGTGTACTCGCCCCAAGTGGCCAGTAACTGGACAGGCTCAGGTGTCTTCGCTTGCTGCGCCATTCCACTCGACAGACTGGATACGTGCGCATTTCTTCTCAGGTAGCTTCTCAGTAAGTCCTGAGCTCCTCCAGCACTTTTGATGTCGACACCAGAGTGCATGCCCGATTGGTCAGCCTTCGTGTTCGGCTAGGTGCCGCCGTGTGCATGGTTCCCCCGTTGGGTAACCCCCACATGTGTATTTCCACGGTAAGTCTCTCTTGAGCGCGTGTCTTCCCTTGGCAAGACACCTTGCCACGCCTGGGGTTGAAATATTTCCACCTGCGGCTGGATACCCCAGAGTGCTCCCAATGCAGTCCCTTCAGGGGTCATAGGTGTATTCTTGAGTCCTCCCTTCGGGCAGGCATTGTGTTGCATTTCTCCACGTGGGATATGCTTCCCAGTGTACCTTGGTAGCGTTGAGCCTAGCCCCTCGTTCGTGCTCACACTCACGGCAGGAAGCCCTGGTCAGCGCAGGACGCTGGAAGACAGCCGTCGTGGCGAGATTGTATTGGGACCCCCATTTTGTCAGTAACTGACGTAACTAGTAGTGTACTGACTGAAAGGGAACGTCTCGGTTACGTTTGTAACCCTCGTTCCCTGAAGGAAAGGAACAGAGACTTTACTTCCCCATGCCACTTCCGCTGTACCGCTGGAACAGGCCAGGCGCTCATGCCTCGGCTCTTCAGCAGGTAACATAATGCGAGATTGCCACGCAACGCCCTTTATACCCACGCGGTGGGGCGGGGTTGCGGCATGCAAATTGGCTTCATTTTCATGCCATTGGCTCGTTTTGTAGAGCTCAAAAGCGATTGGCTTCTAAGCGAAACCCCCATTTTGTCAGTAACTGACGTAACGTCTCCGTTCCCTTCCTTCAGGGAACGAGGGTTACAAACGTAACCGAGACATTTGCGTGAATACTCTCCAAGACAGATATTTTAAAATAGTGTAATTCTGTGTACATGTGTATATCGGGATGCGCTGTTGAGGCATCTTTGTGCGCGCGCGGATCCGTCAGTCAGCGTGAGTAAGACAAAGGAAAAATACTCCTCTCCACAAATAAAGATACTTTTAGATGTTTAATTGCTATTTGGAGCATTGATCACTAGACGAGGGCTTAAAAACTCACTTTTGTAAACTTTTTTTGCCTGTAGCTCGAAATTATCCTGTGTGCATTCCGACTCCTTTTGCCAGCACAGGTCATCTATATATGACCCTCTCTCTTGTAGTGACATCTCTTCTCTGATGACGCGTTTACTGGCGTGAGTGTGGGACAACCTGTCACTCACATGACATCACAGCAATAGCAAACCACAACCATCCAATCAATTTCCCATGGATAAAATCAAGTCCCTCCCTACATGTTTTCTCATTCAAGAAGCCGTTTCACTTGGATGTACACTCACCTAAAGGATTATTAAGAACACCTGTTCAATTCTTCATTAATGCAATTATCTAATCAACCAATCACATGGCAGTTGCTTCAATGCATTTAGGGGTGTGGTCCTGGTCAAGACAATCTCCTGAACTCCAAACTGAATGTCAGAATGGGAAAGAAAGGTGATTTAAGCAATTTTGAGCGTGGCATGGTTGTTGGTGCCAGACGGGCCGGTCTGATTATTTCACAATTTGCTCAGTTACTGGGATTTTCACGCACAACCATTTCTAGAGTTTACAAAGAATGGTGTGAAAAGGGAAAAACATCCAGTATGTGGCAGTCCTGTGGGCGAAAATGCCTTGTTGATGCTAGAGGTCAGAGGAGAATGGGCCGACTGATTCAAGCTGATAGAAGAGCGACTTTGACTGAAATAACCACTCGTTACAACCGAGGTATGCAGCAAAGCATTTGTGAAGCCACAACACGCACAACCTTGAGGCGGATGGGCTACAACAGCAGAAGACCCCACCAGGTACCACTCATCTCCACTACAAATAGGAAAAAGAGGCTACAATTTGCACGAGCTCACCAAAATTGGACAGTTGAAGACTGGAAAAATGTTGCCTGGTCTGATGAGTCTCGATTTCTGTTGAGACATTCAGATGGTAGAGTCAGAATTTGGCGTAAACAGAATGAGAACATGGATCCATGCCTTGTTACCACTGTGCAGGCTGGGGGTGGTGGTGTAATGGTGTGGGGGATGTTTTCTTGGCACACTTTAGGCCCCTTAGTGCCAATTGGGCATCGTTTAAATGCCACAGCCTACCTGAGCATTGTTTCTGACCATGTCCATCCCTTTATGACCACCATGTACCCATCCTCTGATGGCTACTTCCAGCAGGATAATGCACCATGTCACAAAGCTTGAATCATTTCAAATTGGTTTCTTGAACATGACAATGAGTTCACTGTACTAAAATGGCCCCCACAATCACCAGATCTCAACCCAATAGAGCATCTTTGGGATGTGGTGGAACGGGAGCTTCGTGCCCTGGATGTGCACCCCACAAATCTCCATCAACTGCAAGATGCTATCCTATCAATATGGGCCAACATTTCTAAAGAATGTTTTCAGCACCTTGTTGAATCAATGCCACGTAGAATTAAGGCAGTTCTGAAGGCGAAAGGGGGTCAAACACAGTATTAGTATGGTGTTCCTAATAATCCTTTAGGTGAGTGTACGTCATAATAGGAAAGAAAAGGAAACAATTTCTGTTTCATGCCAACTTTCATCTAATATTTGTATTTTATTTTAATTCAGCTTTATCGAAAATCCTTTTGAATATTTTTAGTTTTAGTTAACTAACAACACTTAGTAATACATACTTGCACATTAGCAGACTATCTCTTGTAGGTCTTAAAGCTGTACCTAAATTGTACTTGTACACAGGCTTTTCATACTTTCTCGTATGTTCAAATGTAATTCCTGTCGAAATCTATTCCACAGTTAATTGTCTTTGTGTCGGAATTTTAACATTGCTATGCCGAACATTCATTAGCACTCTGGGTGGATGTGCATAGAGCTCACAGAAAAAGACGTACTGAATTAATGGAGTGTTAATAATCACTAACTCATTAGTGTCATCTTATTTGCATAGCATATCATTGCATCTTTTGAGAAGTGAATATTAATTTCTAAAGGCATGAAGTATTGCAGGATATAAATAGAGGAGTTATTCATGGGTAAACCACTCATCACAAAAGACTGAAAAGAGCTGCTATGTAATGTTATTTGTCTCATGTGCTTCTTTTTAGGCAAGTCAGGAGAGGTAGAGCTAATAGGCTGGGATTTTCATGGCTGCTTGATTATTATTATTATTATTCATTTATTTTTTGTCAGTTTATAAATTAGTATAAGCTTTGCACAATGAAAGTCCATCTCACATTTTGCATTTTTGTTCCGATGTCTAAATTCTAATGCACAAAGTGACGTATTTTCTGTCTCCTTTTCTCCCACAGGGACAGGCCTGCTACTGATGGTGGATCTCAGACATGCATGTGATCACTAGACAGTTTAACCGGGGTAAGTCTTTTTTTGGAATGGCTCCATGACCTGAATAGTGGCACGGCGAGAGCCTGCTCTAAAGCCCCAGTGTCCTCCTCTCTGATTGGATCTGCCCCTTTTTAAATCAGCACTGTGAGCTTTAAGACTTCACATTCAGTTATCGCTCCGATATCTATAGAGGCTTTCAGACACTGAATGAATGTTTACCCACGTTTGAAGAGTGATAACAGAGGATTTTAGTTTGTTTCTCTTTGTTAGTTTGTTTCTCCTTCATTTTTAGTTTTGTCCGTTGATAAAATGTAATCAAATTAAGTTTGCTGAGTAAATAATCTACAGGTGCTGGTCATATAATTAGAATATCATCAAAAAGTTTATTTATTTCACTAACTCCATTCAAAAAGTGAAACTTGTATATTATATTCATTCATTCATTCATTAGACTGATATATTTCAAATGTTTATTTCTTTTAATTTTGATTATTATAACTGACAGGTGTTATGAGAGCCCAGGTTGCTCTGATAGTGGCCTTCAGCTCTTCTGCATTGTTGGGTCTGGCATATCGCATCTTCCTCTTCACAATACCCCATAGATTTTCTATAGGGTTAAGGTCAGGCAAGTTTGCTGGCCAATTAAGAACAGGGATACCATGGTCCTTAAACCAGGTACAGGTAGCTTTGGCACTGTGTGCAGGTGCCAAGTCCTGTTGGAAAATGAAATCTGCATCTCCATAAAGTTGGTCAGCAGCAGGAAGCATGAAGTGCTCTAAAACTTCCTGGTATACGGCTGCGTTGACCTTGGACCTCAGAAAACACAGTGGACCAACACCCGCAGATGACATGGCACCCCAAACCATCACTGACTGTGGAAACTTTACACTGGACCTCAAGCAACGTGGATTGTGTGCCTCTCCTCTCTTCCTCCAACCTGATTTCCAAAGGAAATGCAAAATTTACTTTCATCAGAGAACATAACTTTGGACCACTCAGCAGCAGTCCAGTCCTTTTTGTCTTTAGCCCAGGCGAGACGCTTCTGACGCTGTCTGTTGTTCAAGAGTGGCTTGACACAAGGAATGCAACAGCTGAAACCCATGTCTTGCATACATCTGTGCGTAGTGGTTCTTGAAGCACTGACTCCAGCTGCAGTCCACTCTTTGTCAATCTCCCCCACATTTTTGAATGGGTTTTGTTTCACAATCCTCTCCAGGGTGCGGTTATCCCTATTGCTTGTACACTTTTTTTCTACCACATCTTTTCCTTCCCTTCGCCTCTCTATTAATGTGCTTGGAAACAGAGCTCTGTGAATAGCCAGCCTTTTTTACAATGACCTTTTGTGTCTTGCCCTCCTTGTGCAAGGTGTCAATGGTCGTCTTTTAGACAACTGTCAAGTCAGCAGTTTTCCCCATGATTGTGTAGCCTACAGAACTAGACTGAGAGACCATTTAAAGGCCTTTGCAGGTGTTTTGAGTTAATTACCTGATTAGAGTGTGGCACCAGGTGTCTTCAATATTGAACCTTTTCACAATATTCTAATTTTCTGAGATACTGAATTTGGGATTTTCCTCAGTTATAATCATCAAATTTAAAAGAAATAAACATTTGAAATATACCAGTCTGTGTATAATGAATAAATAAAATATACAAGGAATGCATGAACTCATCCTGTGTGACCAACCCCTGGTCTTGGTCACACAGGATGAGTTCATGCATTCCTTCTGTATTTAAAAATTTTTTTTTTTTGCCTTTTCATAAATGGTCACTGTGTTTCAGTGTAATGGACCACTGACTCTGACGCTGTGTCACGATACATTTAGTTCAGCTTTGAAAAACATGTCTCTAGACCCCTGCAATCTGTTTAATTATTTTCTGTTGCTCCTTTACATTTTGGTGGTACTTCAAGCTTCAGTTGCTTTGATCTTAGAAAAATTCATTATTACAATATATACATATGGGGCAGGGTTGATTAATTAATTGAACATCATTCATAGTTTCAAATGAATGTGTTGAATTGGCAACCGTAATCATTTCATTTATTTAGTTTGGTTGAAGAGCAATAATGATAATGACTTTATACAAGCCCTCCCTTAGATTCAGTCACAGACTGGTCAAAAGTTTCAAAAAGAAAAAATAATTATACATATAGATATGTGTCATGTTTAAAAATTCATTATTTTTTCAAAAGATAAAGGCTTGATTATTGGGCTTTTCAGTGCCTGGAAATAATAAAAAAAATAAGTGAGTAAAAAATAATGCTGAAACTCAGATGTTTTAATCATCTTTTTCAGTTAGACTTTAATTATCATCACAGTCTGGATCTACAGCTGACAGCCTCTGCCCTCTTCTAGAGATCGATGACGTGGACGTCTACAGAAACCGTTATGACAACTTAATTTTAGTAAGAATGGGCCAATCCTTTGATGTGTCCTTATAAATCACATTAAGTGACAAATATGAAAGAGCTTTAATATTTGATCATAGTGAATGGCCCAGGCAGTTTAATTTGCTTAGTTCTTATGGATATTCCTCTAGACACCATGCACTTGCACCGTTTCACCTCCGAGGCTATTCACTGACAGCAGCAGCCACGTGTGTTGACTTTTTGCACGAATCTGTCTGTTGAGTCTTGGTGCATTCATTCTAGTTCACACTGGCTGATGCAACCCAGACTGTCAGTGGGGCAATGCCAAAGAAATTAGATGCTGATTTACTTTGCTTGTCTTCACAGGAAAGAGAACTGAGTTTAGATAATCCTCCAAATATGCACCAATTCATTAACATCCATGCATTCTTTTTACTGATTTTCATTTGTAGACTAAACCTCTAAATGAATGAGAAAAATGTAAATACTTTTACAAAGAATATTTCAGGTTCAGTACAAGTTAAGCTTGACAGCATTCATCCGACAGAAGTCGGAATTTAGTTTTTTGTGTCATAAATTCTTAAATGCTGTTGCTTGAGATTAAAGGTGAAGTATGTAGTTTCTGCGACACTAGTGGCACCTAGCGGAATTACAAAAATACAGCATATTTTGCAAACACCACTTTGGTGCATCACGCTTCCCCCAACTCAAACATCACAATCACAGCTCTCACGGGTGCTTCTGAAGGCAAGTCTCAACATGTAAAATTAGCTACTTTCAATAAAATGTCCAACATATTAGGAATATTTTTATCTGTGTTGCTTTGGGTCATGAGTAAAAAAATTGAGTAGACAAACACTCTGTCTAGAGTGAATGCAAGCACCTTGCTTATTATAAACCCATCAAACATATCTACACCTGGCACATTTTTTGACATGACCACAACTATTTGAGGCTGTCTACACTGGACACATCAAAGTAATGTAACGCTTTACACAGAGAGGCCGGATAGCTGGCCTGAATGGTTGTAGCCAAGTGTAAGCAAAACTCACATATCTGATATTTTACAGGGGTCGATCCCACACACACATGGGGCAGTTTCCAAAACACTTCACTAACAACTGCGTTACTGAACATAAAATAAACAGGGCAAAGAGCAACAGAAATATATCCAGGCTTTACACGCATACATGCAATGTTTACAGCTCACGCTCCATCTACGGACTGCCCACTCATCAGCGAGTGAGTAAGAGAGCACGTTCCGCCTTAAAGGAGCAGTACCTAATTCTACTTGTTACAGTAACCATTAGCCCATTTCACACAGCAATCACGTAAAATGACCGTAAAATTACCAGAATGACTTTACCGTTAAGAGACCATTCACACATCAGCAGTAAAATACCGGTAAATGCTGTGATGTCAGTCATCGGAAATTATCTTTAAATGCTTTAAATGCTGCTTCGTCGTCTACATTTTCACGCATGAGGAGAAGCGCTCTAGTTTCACTGTCTGTTCAATTTGACAACATTTTTTGAGATCTGAGTGACAGGCATATGGGGATAATCAAACAGAACACGTTTTTGCTCTTAATAACACAAAATGCACATAGTAGTATCCAATATGAATGGAAAATAAGGCTGGGTCTCGAGCGCGTCACGTTAAAAAAGCTGTGAGACGTGTCCACTTAGCACATATTTACATAGAAAAACTACTAAATTAAACAGCTTACTGTAAACAGCGTGGAGTAATCACGTCATCTCCATAAGAACTTTATGATTGGCCCAAAGCAGACTTCTTACGTCAGAGCATTCTGACTTTGAGCATGCTCATTTTGCCCTGTTTGCTTTGACGTGTTCATGTCTTGTTTAATCTTCGACGGTCTAAATGCATGGTCTTGCTTGCACTTCTGTACCCCAACCTGAAATTCTTAATCTTTTCCCATGTAACGCGTCAGTCATGGTCCCAGACCAGCTTAACACCATCTGGCTCTGCATGCTACAATAGTCACCCCCTAAACTCTTGAGCTGTAAAGACATTGAAGGATCTGAGTAGACCACGCTCAATGTTTTGATGGTGCCTCTGGGGTTCAATGTTTACATTAATACTAATAATTTTTGAACAATAAACCAGGTTAAGAAATTTTATTTTAACATAAATGTAATATATATTAATGTTTTAATTTATTTAAAAAAAAAAATTAAACTTTAAGGAAATTGATGCAATAGAGAAAAGATTATATTGCATCATCATAACATTTTGCTGATGTACTGAATACATGTTGTTTATGTTCATACAGCTTTCTATACATAGTCAGTAGACCATAATCCTGGGTAACCTGGATGTTGAGTAGTTAGTGAATATGTTTTTTCATTGATATACTGCACAAGTAGCGCAACTCTTTAGTGAATTCACCCTGTCTTTTTACACATGCAAAACTTGGAGGAAAAGGCCAAAGTAAACATCAGTTCAAATATCATTTAGTGTTCACAAATTTTGCCAGTAAACAAATTTTAAATTCGGCTTTGCAATCGACAGAATCGACAAAAGTCTTTCTGGGGTACTTCAGAATCAGAGGACTAGACTGTCTGATGGGAGAGAGCCTTCAGAGGTTGCATTGTTCAATCAGACAGCTTGATTTGACTGACAGTCCCTTATAATTCAAGTTCCCTTTCAGTCGGTCACGTTCGACGTACGTCGGAACTGACCGACGAATTGGGATCTATTTTCAGAGACCAATCTACTTCGAGTGTTTAAAAACGAGCCAATGAGGATTGGCATGCGGTAGACGCGCCCCACGCTCCGCCCCGCAGCGCGGGTATAAATACGGAAGTGGAAGTACCGCATATCGCTTTCAACTTCGGAGCTGAACGTTCAGTTCCTACGAAGAGTGTTTTCATTCGAGTTCAAGAGAATCTCCTGGCCAGTATTGTTGAGACGGCGCTGTCAGCAGTGATCGCATTAGAGCAAACAAACTGCTGTTTTTACAGCTTGCTGGGTTGAGTGCTTTCAGCGGGCTTGCACCCCAGAACCGCTGCGAGCCGCGGTCATTTCCCCTGTGTGCCTCGGCACTGGTCAAAGAGCAAACTCCTTTCTAAAAGAGCTACACGGTTTGACCCTGCGTCTTTTTCAAGATGTCATTCAAACCGTGTGTTTCTGGATGCCGACGTTACCTGTCCCCAGCTGACGGACACGATCGCTGTCTCACGTGTTTGGGCGTTCAGCACGCTGAGGCGGCTTTCGTGGATGACTCATGTTCCCATTGCGGGAACATGACCATCGCAGTATTACGGTCCAGGCTCGACTACCTTAAAAAAGGTGGAGTCCCATTGCGCATCCCCCGATCTAGTGGCCCTCCTGCCCCGAAGCAGAGGGCTGCTACTTTGGCTGATGCCTGTGAGGGCACTCCTGCCGGGCCAACAGGCTCCTCGGGCCCCTCCCCCCTCCGCTGCGCCGGTTGAGCTTCCGGAAGAGCACGCTGGTTCTTCCCGCGGGGGACCAGCTGTTACTTTCGGGGCTCCGCATCGATCTCCGCATCGGGGGGCGAGCTAATGGACTCTGGAGATGAAGATTCGGCTGCGCTGCCCCCTTCGGGTGTGGTAGCGTTGCCCGAGTCCGATCCAGAGCTCACGGCTATGCTTTCCCGGGCCGCTGCGAGTGTCGGGCTCGAGTGGAACCCTCCACCGTGTCCCGAACCCTCGCGGCTGGACGATTGGTATCTCGGGACGGCCCGTGCTGGTTCTCAGCGGCCCCAGTGCCTTTCTTTCCGGAAGTGCATCAGGAGCTCACGAAGTCGTGGACAGCACCTTATAGCGCTAGAAACCGATCGACTGACTCCTCCGTCCTCACTACCCTCGACGGTGGTGCGGCGAAGGGTTACGTGGAGATCCCCCCAGTGGAGCGGTCGGTTGCGATGCAACTGTGTCCTAAGAACGCTACCGACTGGCGGGGAAATCCGCGCCTCCCCTCCCGGGCATGTAAGTTCTCGTCCGGGCTAACCGGCAAGGCTTACACGGCCTGTAGAGAAGCCGCGTCATCTCTGCATGCCATGGCGCTCCTGCAGGTCTACCAGGCCAAAGCGCTCATGGAATTGCACGAGAGTAGTTCCGACCCAGGCGTTATGCAGGAACTGCGTCCGGCGACGAAAGTCACCGCACGCTCCCTGGGTCGGGCGATGTCCACGTTAGTGGTCCAGGAACGCCACCTGTGGCTGAACCTGGCAGATATGCGTGAGACCGACAAGGTTCGGTTCCTCAACGCCCCTGTCTGCCAGGCCGGCCTCTTCGGCGACTCAATCGAGAACTTCGCCCAGCAGTTCTCGGTTGCCCAGAAGCAGACGGAGGCGATTAAAAATATCCTGCCCCGGCGACCCGCTGCTGCCTCCACCCAGTCGCCGGCTGCAGCGCCCCCGTCTGCTTGTCGCCGAGGGCGTCCCTCGGCGTCTGCCTCCGCCCCTGCCAAGCCAAAGCAGCAGCCTCCACCGGCAAGGCAGGGTGCCAGGCGCAAGGGGGCCGCCCAACCCGTCCAGGGTCCCGCTGTCTCCGCCGGCAAGCGCAAGGGCAAGCGGCCCTGAGACGGGCAGCCCAGGGAGGAAAGAAGCTGCTCTCGGGGAGGAGGACCGGGGGGAGAATGTCAACGCTGGTCAAAACATCCTGCCGCTGGCTCTCCGGAGTCCAGCGGTACCCACATTCTCAATAAAAGAGCAGTTTCCTCCCTCCCTGGGCCCCAAGAGGGCCAGGTTGGCAGTGTGCGACGCCCCCGGGCCTTGCCACTCCTTTCCTCCCCTCTCCCCCTTGCCAGGGGGCAGCAGTGTGGGCACCGAGGACGCCCCCGGGCCTTCTCACCCACACTCTGCCCCACACTGGAGTACTCCGGGCCTCCCGAGTCGGGCCTGGGTACTCCATCTCGCTGCCTCACCCCGGGCACGTCTGTGGTGCCGTTGGTTCCGCTTGTTCGGTCTCTGGGGGCCTGGTTAGGTCTCCCCAGGCCGTCTCGCTGGCTCATCCGTACCATCAGACTCGGCTATGCGATTCAATTCGCCCGCCGGCCTCCCAAGTTCGCGGGCATCCTCTTCACCTCAGAGGAGCGAGTCCGGTCAGTGTTGAACTGCTTGAATACGTTCAAAGGCAGGACAGCGGTCCCACTGAAATTCTTTCAGAGGCTCCTGGGGCATATGGCATCTGCAGCCGCGGTAACGCTGCTCGGATTGCTTCATATGAGACCGCTTCAACGCTGGCTTCACGATTAAGTCCTGAGATGGGCGTGGCAGCGTGGCCAGTACCGGGTCTCAGTTACTCCTTACTGTCGCCAAACCTTCAATCCGTGGGCGGACCCTGCCTTTCTACGGGCCGGAGTGTCCCTAGAACAGGTGTCCAGGCATGCTGTGGTCTTCACGGATGCCTCTTCCACGGGTTGGGGGGCCACGTACAACGGGCACTCAGTTGCGGGTCTGTGGACGGGGCCCCTACTGCGTTGACATATCAACTGCCTAGAGCTTCTGGCAGTACGTCTCGCCCTGAGCCGCTTCAAGAAGCCGCTCCAGGGGAAACACGTACTGGTCCGTACGGACAGCACTGCGGCCGTTGCGTACATCAACCGTCAGGGTGGTCTACGCTCCCGTTGCATGCTCCGGCTCGCCCGCCATCTCCTCCTGTGGAGTCAGAAGTGTCTGAGGTCGCTTCGGGCCATTCACATCCCAGGTGCGCTGAACCAGACAGCCGACGAGCTCTCTCGTCAGCCAACACCTCCGGGAGAGTGGCGACTCCACCCCCGGAGCGTCCAGCTGATATGGGACCTCTTCGGAGCCACGCAGGTAGACCTGTTCGCCTCTCCGGACTCGACCCATTGCCAGTTGTATTACTCCCTGTCCGGGGGCACCCTCGGTACAGATGGACTGGCGCACAGCTGGCCCCGGGACCTACGCAAGTATGCGTTTCCCCCAGTGAGCCTTCTCGCACAGACTCTGTGCAAGGTCAGGGAGGACGAGGAGCAGGTCTTGCTAGTTGCGCCCTACTGGCCCAACCGGACCTGGTTCTCCAAACTCTCACTCCTCGCGACAGCCCCTCCCTGGCCGATTCCCCTGAGGAAGGACCTTCTTTCTCAGGGACGGGGCACTCTATGGCACCCGCGTCCAGACCTCTGGAGACTCCATGTCTGGTCCCTGGACGGGGGACGCGGAGGTTCTAGGTGGTCTGCCACAGGCAGTAGCAGACACCATCGCTTCAGCTAGAGCCCCCTCTACGAGGCGCCTCTATGCGCTGAAGTGGAACCTGTTCGTTGAATGGTGCTCTTCCCGCTGGGAAGACCCCCGAAGGTGTTCGATTAATGTCGTGCTTGCTTTCCTACAAGATGGGTTGGAGAGAAGGCTGTCTCCCTCCACCCTCAAAGTGTACGTCGCCGGCGTATCACGATGTAGTCGAAGGTAAGTCCTTAGGTAAGCACGACTTAATCGTCAGGTTCCTCAGAGGTGCGAAGAGACTAAATCCTCCTCGGCCAACCTCGGTACCCTCTTGGGACCTAGCCCTGGTGCTCAGAGCGCTCCAGGGCCCTCCCTTCGAGCCTTTGCAGTCAGTCGAGCTAAACATCCTGTCCATGAAGACAGTGCTCCTGACTGCATTGGCCTCAATCAAGAGGGTAGGGGACCTGCATGCACTTTCGGTCAACGAATCGTGCCTAGAATTCGGGCCGGCCAACTCTCACGTTGTCCTGAGACCCCGGCCTGGATACGTGCCCAAGGTTCCCACCACTCCCTTCCAGAACCAGGTGGTGAACCTGCAAGCGCTGCCTTCGGAGGAGGCAGACCCAGCCCTAGCTTTGCTCTGTCCCGTCCGCGCTCTTCGCGCCTACGTGGACCGAAATCAAAGCTTTAGAACCTCAGGTTAGCCCACTGGATAGTGGATGCTATCGTCTTGGCCTACCAGTCCCAAGACGTGCCTTGCCCGCTCGGGGTGCGAGCTCACTCCACTAGGAGTGTAGCCTCCTCCTGGGCGCTGGCTCAAGGCGCCTCGCTGACAGACATATGTAGAGCTGCGGGCTGGGCGACACCTAACATGTTCGCTAGATTTTATAGCCTCCGTGTAGAGCCGGTATCTTCCCGCATCCTCGCCCCCAGTGGCCAGTAGCGCTAAGTACCCGTTCTAGTGTCGGCTTGCATACGCCACTCCCGCCTCCGGGCCGGATACGTGCGTTTATTGTCTCCAGTTGTGTTCCCCGGAAACGGCTAACCCTGTCGAGCTCCTCCGTCACCCCTTCGGTGTCAGACGTTGCGGCCGTCTGACACCAGGCCTACACCCGTATGCTTGTGGAACGTGTGTGTTAGGCTGGGTTCCATATGTAGCGGTTCCCTAATGGCAACCCCATATGTGTATTCTCCACGGTACCAGCTACCCTACTCGGCTAGCCCCGTGTCTTTCCCTTGACAGAGCCCGCTCTGTCGTCTCTGGTGGTGTTCTTTCCCCCCCGGGACCAGGTTGGATCCACCCCAGAGACTGCCATAGGTAGCACTACCCTGCTAGGTTAGTCCTTATGAGTATTCCACCTCTCCTTCCACTGAAGGACGTGGCTCCGCAGCGTACCATCTCCCCGAGACGGGCACGCTTTCCCAGCGTTATCCAATAGTCACGCTGAGTGGGTCTTGCAGGAACAGCAGTGACTGGCCTCCCTGACTGGAGCCCTGACTTCCTCACCAACCTAGGTGTGGTCCAGCGAGCTCGGTCAGGGCGCTGGAAGGGCCAGCATCTCTGGCATGTTAGTAGGGATCCCAATTCGTCGGTCAGTTCCGACGTACGTCGAACGTGACCGACTGAAAGGGAACGGAGACGTACGTCCCGTCGCCAGGTGCTGTGCTTCAGCTGTAGGCCGAGCCACTTAGCCGGCTCCTCAGTTGTACAGCGATATGCGGTACTTCCACTTCCGTATTTATACCCGCGCTGCGGGGCGGAGCGTGGGGCGCGTCTACCGCATGCCAATCCTCATTGGCTCGTTTTTAAACACTCGAAGTAGATTGGTCTCTGAAAATAGATCCCAATTCGTCGGTCAGTTCCGCCGTACGTAGGGTTACATACGTAACCGAGACGGCATTTGTGAGGGGAATTTCTGAGGCAGATATTGAATGAAGAAGAAAATGAATGATTTGGTCATGTATAAACAATTTAAACTAAACAATATTATCTGGCATTGGGACACATTAGCTCTCTTGAAGACCATTAACCTCCTGAATCATGCATGGGCTGCTACACGGATGTCTTATAGACTGGGCTGCCTCCTCTTCCTAAACAAAAGGGATTCACATCTATTTCTTCAATCCATATGCACAAGGGAATCATGTCTTTAATGACTGTTGTTATTATGTAGTATACATAATAACACCTACCTACCTATCTACTGTCTGTCTGTCTTTCTATCAGAACTAGCAACAACATTTATGGAGAAACAAAGAGGCAACATGATTTTGTGATATAAAACAGTTCAATAAAGAAAGTTAATATTGAGAAACTTGCGATTTTAGACACAATATTGCAATATTGTCTGTTTTTGCTCTGCCAATGAAAATAGCAGAATTGTTGCAACACACCACTTTAAGTGCTATATAGCACCTATCTTTAAAGGGGCTATACAGAACCTTTGTCAAATGGTGCTATGAAAAACCACAAGAGGTATATTCATACAAAGACTACAGCCAATCACCATGTCTTATCTTTCTCTCATCCTCTAATTGTATTCCTCCTTCCACATAACTTTAACTGCAACTGACAGCTCTTAGTATCCAAACTGTCTCCTCCTTAGATGTTAGATATGTTACTCCTCTCTCATATGTTTTCTATGAATGGAATTTACAACAATGGCAAAAGCTGTTTTGAATAACTTTTATGCTTTTCTGAGGTCAAAAAGTCTTGTGTGGGGGCCCTGGAATATTTCCTTATGGGGGGGCCTTGGGGGCAAAAAAGAATCATGTAATCTTCAGGAAATACAATGTATTTTAATGTTGTTTTAATCCTTTTCCCAACTAAACTAAAAGAAAGTTAGAGAACCTGTAAAAAAAACTATACAGGGGCTTAACAGATTCTTTGTATGGCAGTGGTGCTATATAGCACCTCAACCACCCCAAAGAACCACTGAAGAACTGCTGAAGAACCAATTTGTTTTGTGTGTAGTATAGAGTTTTGTTACTTGATGTGTCATTGATTTTAAGCAAATCAGTTGAATGAATGATTCAGTAACTCAACTAAAAAGACAGTCACCTGTTTACGTTCCTGAACGTATCTTTATTGATTAATGATTCAGTGACTGTTTCTAGTATTTTTGTTTAAATCAGTTAAATGATTGATTCAAATCCCTCACTTATGAAAACACCTGTGTAACCTGCAGAAAGAATCACTGAAAAATCCACACCACTAATGCATAGACCGACAATTTGCTACATTGCTTGGTAAATGCCCACACATTACAGTTCTCCTAATAAACGATATTACTTGGGGGATAAGTCATTTATTCAGATTTTGAGGAATATTTTGTGAACATTGATGCCTTTCTCATGTTGCTGTTGCTGCAATAATCCACTCAAAGGCAAGGCCATGTGCTACTGTGATTTTTTACCACGGCTAAGGGGCATCACATCATGCTTCAAAACACCCTGTGGTAAAATCGCTGTATCGCACGGCCCCTTGTGTCTTATTGCTTTATTAGACATCTCCTCTGAAGCTTTCTAGCTCTCAAGATGCATTTCTCCTGAGTAATTTAGAACCCCAGTATTCATCAATATTCTTCCTTGCCTCTTGAGCCCTCGCTCACTCTCACTTTCTCATCGAGTAGGCGAAACTCCAGATTGTTTCACATCATATCATTCTACTCTCTATGCACAACACTGTTTTTGGTGTGGAACGACAGGGAACATAAAGAGTGTTTGCATGTTGTGTAACTTTTTAAAACCCCTGAAGCCTAACATCTCCAGAATAGGTAAATATATTTCCGTTGTGCCGCTAATGTTATTCATCTCGACTAATCAGTCGGTCGCATTTCTTAAATGTCATCATTTTTATTTCCAGCTGAGAAGAGGCATCCCTCCCACAGCCGTGGCCATTAGCTCTGCCATACAATCATTTCATCTATATGGGGCATGAAAAAGAGGTACAACGTGCTGCATCAGCTTAAAGCAATTGTTCATCTCTAATGACTTACATTTAGAAAACTCTCTGCAATGCTAGCAGAGGATTAATAAAAGCCAACTGCATCTCCAAAACCGGCACGGATGTGATAGCTTATCATCTTGCATGCAATTTCAAGTTCTTCTACAGCACAGAGCCTATTTGAAACAAGTCTCCCAATGAACCCCTATAATGGGAGGTGAACTGTAATGTGTTTTTTAAAATTATTTATTTATAATAAACTAGCCACTGTAGTTGCCAGACCATTACCATAATAGTATGGTATTGATATTACTTACAAGATATTACTTTCCCCACATTCATAATAATTCATACCTTTTACTTCAATAAACTATACTGCACACGTAAAATGACACATATTCTCCTTTAAAAATACAATTAGATTTTTACTTCATATTGTAAATTAACCAGAATTATTACTTTGAAAATGTTCTATACTTTTCTGTAATTATTAACTTTTTTATGCAGAGTGGCTGCATAATAAGAATTATAAGATCAAGTATATCATGCATTATATACAGAGTTTCTGTTTTTTTCCTCACACTAAGAGCGAATCCCCAGTCTATCCTTCCTCTGATACAAACTAACTGTGAGAACTGCTATCTAGAGGACACATGAGTGTATCCATACATAAATGTGTATTTACAGAGGTTACAGAGGTCACTGAGGCATGGCAATGACCTTGTGATTTATTTGAGGTGGCTTGGTAAAGTAAACTAATGCATCCTTTACTAAGTGCATCAATCCTTTTCACCTGTCAGAGAGAGAGAGAGGGGAAGGAGAAACACATAATTTACTTTTTCTAAAGGTTGTTTTCTTCCTGTGTGGTTTCGAAATAAATTGTCCATCATTATGTGGGAAACACAGCCACTATGAAGCTTCTACAGTCCCTGTCCCTGAGTTTCCAGTATGCTTTACTGTTGAGTGTCTAATGACTTGATCCTCAGACTTATTTGAATGGATTACTGTAGTAGATCTGAGATCAGCCTTTAAAACACTTTTTTTTTTTGGTTTAACAAACAAAGGGCTTTCTAAAATGCCCATAATTTAGAGTTGATCACAAAGCAAAGCTATTATTTAACTACTATTACATTGCATTCAGAAATTAATAACACACTTTGCAGAAAGGGAAGTCATCCATTGTGGAGATTGGAGCTCTCACGTGGGCTGGTTCCCCGGCAACAGCCATTTCCAACTGGTCAAAATGAACAGTGCACCGGCAGAAGAGCTAGAGGCATGACATGGCCGAGCAGACATATTAGTTTTTTACAAGTCAAAATACAGCCCTGGACAAACCACAGATTCATGTACAACTAGCTCAAAAGACTATAAACAGACATGGAGGCAACACACAATATTAAGAAACATGGGTATATAAGCTTTGATGTATCTAAGCGGGATGATTTTATATAATTTCACTAGTAATCATATGTATTCATATGTGCTTTTTCATCTACGTTTACATTTCACTGCAAGTTGTATTCTGTATAACTATATATATGAGAAATAAATAAATCTTATTCCAAAATTGACAATATTAACATATTTACAGCATCTAAAACCATTTGTTTATAGAATATTGAATAAGTTGATTTTATTGTATTTAAAGCAAGTAATAAGCTTGTAATAATGTGTTATAAATAGAGTGATATGGTGGATTTCTGCGGGAAATTCAAGCATGTCTTTGCGTCATTTCGTCACATAAAGAAATAGTCCGGCTAGTAGTAGTAACACACGTGAGCATGTTCTTCAGAGGATCATTTATAGCCTTTTCTCACAGCAGCTGGAGTAATTAAATGTATCATTTTGATGGCGGATTGTAATCCAGAAAGGCCCAAATTACATCATCAGTGACAAATGGAGAATCACCCGTAGTCAAAAGCAAAAGAATAGACTGTACGGAAATTGAATTCTACAGGTAACGCTAATAAACACTAAATACATATAGTCACGCAATGCTAATGCTGTTAACATTAACAATAGTGGCAGACATGTTACTTACTTGTTCAGATTACATTTTCCGTTGAAAATTCTTATTTAGATTTAGATGTAGAATCTGTGATTCTGAAGTAGAGGATCCACACCGGTGCGGTGACTGACCGCACAAAGGCCTACTGCTCAAAACATTAGATTCATCTGCGCTGAGGAGCTGATGCACAACTCACGTACAGATGATAACTCCGCAAATAACTGCAATTGCAGGTTTCAGACAGATATATCGACACAGAGGCAAAACTTACGGACTGCAGCTTTAATCAATAAAATGAATTAAATAAGCCAATCATCATATTTATTTAATGCATGTGCCAAATTTTTTATATTATAACTGTTTCACTCTGTTTTCTAATTTCTGTGGCTCTATTAAGCTTGTTTTGAAGGATTCACTTAATATAGCAATAATAAATAAGTAAGTCTATTTTCTTAATTTCCTCAGTACCGACAACAGAACCGATAGCGTCAGTTGACCTATCAGGTTGTGTGGTATTGTACTGTCTCTCTGTGTTGTTTGTAAGAGCAAACACAAAGGCTCTTCTCACAGATGGTTTGGTGCACTGGTGGAGAGCGCTGAAAAGCCGTTGTTATGGCTGGTAAGAGAGCGCCTTTGTGAGAGCAAAGTTCGGGCGACCTAGAGATGAAGGGGACTGCTCTTCAGGAGATGGTGACCACACCACAGCACAATCAGACCCCGCTGCGGGCCACCTCTACTAAACAGCCATCCCAGCCCGGTCCCTCAGTACAAAGTCCTGCCTTTCAGGCTGTCCCTGTCCCCTCGTGTCGTCAGCGGCAGTAGCGCCACTTGGTTTGCTTCATATGAGACCACTTCAGCATTGGCTTCACGGCCGAGTCCCGAGATGGGCATGGCAGTGTGGCACTCACCGGGTGAGTATCACACTGGCCTTTCGCCAAACCTTCATGCCTGTGATCAGACCCCTTGTTTCTCTGGGCCGGAGTGCCCTTAGAACAGGTGTCCAGGCATGCTGTGGTATTTATGGACGCCTCTGCCATTGGCTGGGGGGCCACATACAACGAGCATGCAGTGTCAGGAGTTTGTATGGGCCCGCATCTGCATTGGCACATCAACTGGCTCAAGTTGCTGGCAGTACGTATTGCACTGAGCCGCTTCAAAAAGCTGTTACGGGGCAAATATGTATTGGTCCGCATGTCAGAAGCATCTGAGGTCGCTTCGGGTCATTCATGTCCCCGGTGTGCTCAACCGTGTGACCGACGAGCTCTCACAACTCCCGGGAGAGTGGCAACTCCACCCCCAGACAATTTAGCTGATCTGGAGACAGTTCGGAGAGGCACAGGACGACCTGTTTGTCTCTCCAGAAATGTCCCACTGTCAGTTGTTGCCACTGACCGAGGGAACACTTGGCACGGATGTACTGGCAAACAGCTGGCCCTGGGGCTTGCGCAAATATGCGTTTCCCCCAGTGAGCTTACTTTCACAAACCTTGTGCAAAGTCAGGGAGGACGAGGAGCAGGTCCTTTTAGTGGTTCCGAGAACTAATGCTCCTCGTGACAGCCCCTCCCTGGCAGATTCCTCTGAGGAAGGACCTTCTTACTCAGAGATGGGGCACCTTGTGGCACCCACGTCCAGACCTCAGAGGTATGGAGGGATGCAGAGGTTCTAGGTGACTTATCCCAAGAGGTAGTTAACACTATCACCTCGGCACGGGCAACGTCTATGAGACAAGCTTATGCCTTAAAGTGGAACCTGTTCACCGATTGGTGTTCTTCTCGCCGAGAAGACCCCCGAAGATGTTCGATCATGTCTGTGCTTTCCTTCCTGCAGCAAGGGTTGGAGCGAAGGCTGTCTCCCTCCACCCTCAAAGTCTATGTTGCTGCAATATCTGCAGGCATTTTCAGTCGATAAATCGTGCCTCGAGTTCGGACCTGGTGACACCCATGTGGTACTGAGACCCTGGCCTGGCTATGTGCCCAAGGTTTCTACCACTCCCTTCAGGGATCAGGTAGTGAACCTGCAAGCGCTGCCCCCAGAGGAGGCAGACCCAGGCATTGCTCTGTCCTGTCCGCGCTCTGCGACTGTACGTGGATAGAACACAAAAGCTTCAGATTAGGTTGATTAGGACCTCAGATTAGCTCTTTGTCTGTCACGGAGGCCAGCAGAAGGGAAAGGCTGTCTCGAAGCAGAGGATGGCCCACTGGATGCCATCGCCTTGGTTTACTAAGCACAAGGTGTGCCCTGTCCGCTCAGGATTTCTAGCTAAAATAATATAATCTTAAGGACACTTTCACTTAGAGCGACTTTCACTCAACTAGAAGTGTTGCATCCTCCTGGGCGCTGGCACGTGACACCTCACTACAGATATCTGTAGAGCTGCGGGCTGGGCAACACTAAACACATTCGCTAGATTTTATAGCCTTCGTGTTCTTACCTCAAATGGGTAGAAGCACTGAGAGGCCCAGGCTCTTGTCGGCTTGCTGCGCCATGAACGGTGGCGCTTATATTCTCAAGAAGCAAACTCTGTCGAGTCCTCTATCACCCTTGATGCTGGACCTGGCGGAACCCCTGGCATCAGGCCTATTCCTGCTAAATTCTTAGTACTCAAGAATACACCTATGTGAAGCTCACCTGAGAAGAAATGCGCACGTATCCAGTCCGTAGAGTGGAATGGCGCAGCAAGCGAAGACACCTGAGCCTGTCCAGTTACTGGCCACTTGGGGCGAGTACACGAGAGGACACAGGCTCCACTCGGAGATTATAAAATCTTGCGAATGTGTTGGGTGTTGCCCAGCCTGCAGCTCTACAAATGTCTGTCAGCGAGGCGCCATGTGCTAAAGCCCAAGAGGAAGCAACGCTCCTGGTGGAGTGTGCTCTTACCCCAAGGGGGCATGGCATGCCCTGAGTCTGATATGCCAGGACAATGGCATCCACTATCCAGTGGGTCAACCTCTGCTTGGAGAGAGCCTTCCCTTTCTGCTGCCCTCCGTAACAGACAAAGAGCTGGTATGAGGTCCTGAAACACTGCGTCCAGTCTACGTAAGCGCGAAGGGCACGTACTGGACAGAGCAGTGCCAAGGCTGGGTCTGCTTCCTCCACGGGCAGCGCTTGCAGGTTTCTGGCCTTGATGGAGGCCAGAGCAATGGCAATGGGAAGAGTCGTGGGAGGCAAACAGATCTATCTGAGCGTCACCGAACTGTTCCCAAATCAGCTGAACCATCTGGGGATGGATCCTCCATTCCCCCGGAAGTGGCTGAAAGCGTGACAGCTCGTCGGCTGCACGATTCAGGTCTCCCGGGATGTGAACGGAACGAAGCGACCTCAGATGCTTCTGACTCCATAGGAGGAGATGGCGGGCGAGTTGCGACATCCGGCGGGAGCGTAAACCACCTTGTCGGTTGATGTACACTACTGTGCTGTCTGACCGGACCAGTACATGCTTGTCCTTGAGCAGGGCTCGGAAGTGGTGCAGGGCAAGACGTACGGCCAGCAACTCGAGACAATTGACATGCCAAAGGCGCTGGGGGCCTCTCCAGTAGGCCGCGGCAGCATGTCCATTGCACATGGCGCCCCAGCCCGTGGCAGAGACATCTGTTGTTACAACAACATGCCTGGAAACTCGTTCTAGGGGAACACCTGCCCGTAGAAAACTGAGGTTCGACCACGGGGTGAAGGTCTGACGGCAGGCCCGAGTCACTGGGACCCGGAGCGTGCCGTGTTGCCATGCCCATCTCGGGACTCGATCGCGAAGCCAGTGCTGAAGCGGTCTCATATGAAGCAAGCCGAGCGGCGTCACCGCGGCTGCGGATGCCATATGCCCCTGGAGCCTCTGAAAAAGTTTCAGTGGAACCGCACTCTTGTCCTTGAACTGGCGTAGACAAGTCAGCAGAGACTGCGAACGCTCGCTCGTAAGCTGCGCATACATGGCGACCGAGTCGATTTCCATACCGAGAAAAGAGATCCTCTGCATTGGGGAGAGTTTGCTCTTTTCCCAGTTGACCCGAAGGCCCAGGCGGGCGAGGTGCTGAAGCACCAGGTCCCTGTGTTCGCAAACCTGATCCCGAGAGTAGCCTAGAATCAGCCAGTCGTCGAGATAATTCAGGATGCGAACTCTGTGTTGCCTGAGCGGCACAAGGGCTGCCTCGACGACCTTCGTAAAGACGCGAGGGGACAGGGCTAGCCCAAAAGGGAGAACCGTGTACTGATATGCCTGCCCCTCAAAGGCAAACCGTAGAAACTGTCTGTGTCGAGGAAGAATGGAGACATGAAAGTACGCGTCCTTCAAGTCGATCGCTGCAAACCAATCCGACAGAGGGGGCCGAGAGTGGCGAGGCTGCTGGGCGTCGCACACTGCCAGCCACGCCCTCTTGAGGCTCGGAGGTGAGAATGTCAGTTCTTTCTTCAACCATGGATAGGGTACCGCCGGCCATGAGGCCAGCGGCGGAAGGGGAAAATAAAAGATTCTCCCCCGGCCCTCCACCGGGGGATGGAGTGGTCCTGCTACCATCTCCTGGGAAAGAACCGAGGTCACCTCCGAGCCTTCCTGCGTCGTCCTCCGCGCCTCGGCCCGGGTGAAGGCTGCTGCTGGGGCCGGGCGGGACCGGCGGGAGCCGCAGGAGGGCGGCCTCGGCAGGGAACAGAGTCAGTCTGTTTCTGAGCGGTCGAGAACTGTTGGCCGAAGTCCTGGACCGCCCCGCCGAATAGCCCATCCTGGGAAATGGGAGAATTGAGGAAACGGGTTTGCTCAGATTCTCGCATATCAGCCAGATTGAGCCATAAATGCCGCTCCTGGACCACCGAAGTGGACATCACCTGACCGAGAGAGTGAGCGGTCACTTTTGTCGCTCGTAGAGAGAGGTCGGTGGCCGCCCGCAACTCTTGCATTAATGCGGGGTCAGCATTTCCCTCGTGCATTTCTCTGAGCACCTTGGCCTGATAGACCTGAAGGGTGGCCGTCGCATGTAGGGCGGACGCACAGCCGAATCGTCATCTCCGGAGGAATCCAGCCCACCTTGTGATGCGGCGATCGACATGGAGTCTTCCGCCGGTGCGCCAAATGAAACGCAGGGCCCCGGACGGGAAGCCCCAGCGCCCTCATCTGGCAACACCACAGGTTGCAGTGTGCTAGAGGGGGGTGTGGCCCGAGGAGGATTCGTCGGGTTGGCCCACACCGTCACCCTCAGATCACCCTGACCACCAGCCAAAGTATTCCCTCTCGTGGAGGAAATAGATTGGGGTGTGGTAGAGGGGACTCTCCCTCCACTATGGAGATCACTGAATCTCGATCGCAACACTGCGATGGCCATGTTCCCGCAGTGGGAACATGACTCATCCATGAACGCACGCTCGGCGTGCATGAGGCCCAAGCACGCCAAACAGCGATTATGCCTGTCAAACGGAGCCACCAGCCGACCGCACCCAGAAACGGAGCACGGGCGAGACATCTTGAAAAAGACGTGCCGCGTGCAGCTCTTTTAGAGAGGAGTTGTTTACTCTGCAGAAATGCTGAAGCGCCCAGGGAGAACGCGCACGCTGTGCTGGATCACTGCACAGATCAGACAGGAATGCGGAACTCGCTGGAACGCGCCGTAACACCAACACTCTGGAGAGATACTCGTCTTGAAGAGAAAAAACGCTCAGGCAGTAATACTCGGCTCTGAAGCAGAAACATAATGCGAGATTGCCACGCAACGCCCTATATACCCACGCGGTGGGGCGGGGTTGCGGCATGCAAATTCCGCAGACCCATGGCATTTTCATGCCATTGGCTCGTTTTGTAGAGCTCAAAGGCAACTGGCTTCTAAGCGAAACCCCCATTTCGTCAGTAACTGACGTAACTCGTAGTGTACTGACTGAAAGGGAACTGTACAATATGAAATCTTATTTCACCAAGTACAACATGCTCTTGAATCAGCATTTTTGTTGATCCAGGAACAAGACTCCAATCAACCAATCACATTAGGGACAAGTTTAAAGTTTATTTCAAGTTTAGGCTTACAACCAGGGTTAAGCTGCGTTCACACTACCAACGACTTGCTCGCTGCATGTTGCCAGTGACTGGTGGTGAGGACGCTAGAGGGCGTACCCACTACTGGTTGCCTAGTAACGTTTGTGAATGACATTCACGGATGTTACTTCACGTTGTAGACAATGAATCCATTTTCTTTCTACTACAAACAAATATTTTGGAAGGAAAAGTCTACATATAAATGGAATCAGTTCAGTAAATGCCTAATATTAAAGATGAACGACAAACAGTGAGTGCTTTTTGCCATCGCAGCTATTTATCTGCAGCAAAAGGGCACATTCCAGTCTATCTGGGCTCACGGAATCACTCAGGTTCGGAGTCAGCACAATGAGTACCACTGTATGTACAAGCAGACATATCATAAATTATAGGACAGTTGCTTACAGCTACTGTAAAATGAGCTTCTCCTTCATCTTGCCTTGACAGTCTACACTGAAGAGCGACTAAAGGGAATCCGGTTGTCACTCCCGAAAGTTACTCTTCGTTTGCAAGTTGAATATATCTCAATTTTGTTGCGTCACTGAACACGCTTACATCCACAATTGCCAGCTCTACACTGAAATGAATTGGATTGTGTCACTTTGTCGCTGCTAGTGTGAACACAGCTTTAGGTGCTTCTACATCAGTGTTATTCACCTATCATTTCACTCATTTTTAGGGATAAGTTATGGGTAGGGTTAGGTTTAGGCTTAGGGATATGATTTGGATTAAATTTCAGTACAGGAATGTTGTTCCAGGATAAACAAAATATGTTGTGCCAGGATCATGTCTTACATTGGCAAAATCAGGACGTGCATAAAATATACAGTTATACAGCATTGCCAGCTTGCACTGTCACACTATTTGTGAAAGCTGTATATTGTATTGCCCATTACATCTGCATGGCAGGATAAATAAAGATCCTATAAGATGCTGATCATCCCAATGTAAGAGTCAAATGGCTGCTTCTACTGCTATATTAATAATTAGAGTAATTAGAGCTTGCTTGTTAATCGAGGTTCACTCGGGCTGAGAGAGGTAATGATGAAGAAAATAAATGTGAGTCGAGGCTGAGAGGCAGCTGTCACATGTTCATTACAGTGAGTGTGACTTCTCTCACTGCCGATGCTGATGAGCACATGGAGCCCTTCCATAGACACTGAGCTCTCATCTGCGTCCTCTCGTCACGGCCTGCAAGTAATCTGCTCCTGCTGAATTCCACAAAAAGATCAGAATCTAACATCATTCTGAAGTTTGATGTTTATTTAATTCGTATTTTGGATAATTGATCATGCTTTTAGCTGTATATTTAGAAGCAATTCTATAGTAAAAATGGGGAAAAAATTGTGCATAGTCTTTTAAGGCTTTAAAGGCCTACTTTTCTTCTTTCATTCTCATTTGCTGAGCCAAAATCATGACTAATGAGAAGATTTGTCTCAGTGTGATCATCAGATGCTCTCTGGCTCCTTCCCCAGTGTGAAGTGATTGAGTGAAACAGGGCAGTTGTAGGACTTCAGTTTTAGGGAGGCTCAACCCTCTACCTGAGCATGAGCGGATGTGGCTGAGCTGATGTGGCTCTGGGGAGTATTTCTTCCTTTAAGTGCAATACGTCATGAATTTGAATAGTTTCAGTCAAGCGAGAATTGTATATAAACATTAATATTGCATCTGTTTGTCAGGAGATGTATATCGTTATCTGCGGCATATTTAGCTGTATTTTATATTGTGATTTCATATGAACAGAGACCCCCCTGAAAGGGAAATAACCTCAGATTGCAGTCACTGCTTTCAGAGAGAGATCATATAATAAGAGTTCTGACAGCTCAGGTAATCACAGATTTTTAGGGAGGCTGAGATAAAATAAGCGTTTAACAGTGAATGTGTAATTTCTCTACTGACAGCAAACACAATTGCAGAAAATAACTCTGTTTACAAGTTTTCCTGAATACGCCTCCCATTTGCAATTGGTTGACCAAACGGGTAGCCCCACCCCAACCACATGCCATTGATTGAGCCCCTGTTGATGTAGTCTCAGCCTCAGACATCATGCCCACGGATCGCTGGCTGAACGTCTGATGCATATGGCAAACTTAGATGGAAACACTTCAAGATTTACTACTGTAGATGTGGTGAACAGAACAATGTATTGAAAGCGCCACAAAGACACAGTGTTTACACTTTTCTGGGAATCAGCGTATACTAATGACTTATAAATCTCTGTAAATAAAGATATCGTGAAATGGCTTCGTGCAATTATCAAATCGCAAAGGCTGTGATTTAAAGGTGCAGCGATTTCTGAGAATCAGTGTCGATATTTGAAATGAACCCAAACAAAGACACTGCACACTTCATTGCTCCTTCATTGAAATGCAAGAGCAGATGTATCGATAACTGAAGTGAAGCAAAATAATGCTTCATGAAAAATAAACTGGAGTTGGCGAACAAACGAATTTGCAATTTTTATTTAAAAAAATCTCTATTAGATTTTTTTTTTGCCCAAATCTTACAGCCCTACCTACACACACAAGATGCGATTTTAGTATGAGAAGGAAATCTGCTTCAGCTTTAATGTAGCAAATAGATGCAAATTTAGAGGCAAGTATGCTGATATACCGTACACTGTAGTCTCGGGACAATGGGATGGTTTAAAGCTGAAAAGAGCACTTTGTCTTAGACTGTAAGCACAGCAATGGTTTAAACCCGAGGCCACACCTCTAAAGAGGGATGTCTGACCATCTGCCATTGCTTTTTGTTTGTAATTTAGGTTTAAAGATGTATATCAGATATTGCTTTGACTTACAATATGAATGAACACATTTTTTAGTGTATTAATGGGTGATTTTGTAAGGTCCGCACCTGTATCCAGACAGTATGGTTGGCCATTGCCTGCATGCTGAGGCTTGAGTACAAACACTAAGAGGCAAAGTAGACAGACTTAAACCATTCACACCATAATCCTTTGTAATCCTTAAAGGGCCAGGTAACTTCTTTGGCACATGTACTTAACTGAGAACATATTCCGAAAAAAATTACTACAAAGGCCAGGCGACCTTAAAGGGACAGGTCACCCTAAGAATGAAAAACTTGCTGTTTGCTCACCTTTATGACATTCCAAACTTGTTTTACTCTGTTTACTTTTGTATAAAGTATGAAATAAAGAAAGTCATTGGGGGTCCATTTTGTTTTGGATCCCATTAACTTTCATTGAAAAAAAAAATAAAAAACTGTCAAACATTTTATATTTACAATTATTTTTAATTGAATGTTTTTGTATGACAGGGAGATTAAATGATGACAGAATTTCCATATCCCCCAAAATGAAAACTTATCATTTACTTATCATCATGTCATTTCAAACCTTTATAACTTGTGTTTAATATTCTCCCATCATTTTTGTCCATTCATTAAAAGCCTCTGTCAACATTTTCAAGCTGTAAAAAACTCAATTCATATTTGGGATTCGCTATCACATTAAGATGTTCCAGAATAAATTGTTTAATTTATTATAGTTATATATAGTTATATTCATTATAGTTTTAATTTATTTAAATATTTACGCAGAATCCCTTAGTAACATAATTGCTTCATAAATTAAACTAGCTCCACATCGAACTCATGTTAGACTCTGAGAAAACATGCTTTGTCAAACCATTATTTATTCATGTAGCATGCTTTTTTATGTGCTCTTGAAAGGGTCTGGTACAGCACTACAGGTTTTTAGCTGAATGGACTTGCGGGCCACGTTCTGCGGATGTGGATTAGAAGATGGAATGCTTTTTGGCGTCTCGGGCTTCTAGTACTCTCTCTCAGGCATGAGATGCAGTAGTAATGGCTGTATAATGCCTACGGTGATCTCAGTGATGACATGAGATAGAGAGGTGTGAGAAAGGGACGCTTTGTGTGAAGTGTGGAAAGTGCCATCTAGTGGCATTGAAGGCCTGCTCTTTCATCTTGCTTGGCACATCATCATAGCTTGTCTTTATAGCTTGAAAGGACTTTCTCTCATGCATTTGTCAAAAAAGAGCACTGCCATTAGATAACTCGTCCTTAGCAAGGCTGAATTTGTAAATTTGCATCTGCACCTACTTTGAAAAAAGCCAGTTAGAGAGATTTCAGATTTGCAGTTATATTTTGGTGTAAACATCAAATCCCACAATTCCATCAAAAATTCCATCCCGGTTCCATATATTTTCCATGCTTACAAATGATCAGACTGAAACTGGCTAAGTGTCTTGTAGCTAAAATGATTAACTAAGACCAACTGAGGACTTTAAATGTTTTCTGCAACAGCTGTAAGGATTTAGAGTAAGTCAAAGGAGACACAGTGTCAATAGCCAATGAACTGTATTTCTATAGGAGTGTGATAGTGTTAAGATTGATAAGATGCTGTCATCTGATATGGAGTCCTCATCATCTTAAAGTCGCGGATTGTTTCTGAAGAAAACAATTAATTATTACAGAAACAAAATAATTATTTACAGATTTGCACAAGCTTAACTGATCTCTCGTAAAGATGTCAAGATAAATTGCCCTCATAAGATTTGAAACTCAAATGTCTTTGCTGAGAAATAAAGCGAGATGACAAATTTACCACTAAATTACCACTAAACCTAACAATTTAGAATAAACAGCGTAGAATTCTTCTTATATTGTGGTGTCTTTATTGTCACCGCCTGTTCTTCAGCATTGTGATGAATTTTGCTCTAACAAGGGCATTTACACTGACAAAATAAACTAAATGTATTCAGTTTCAGCGAGAGCTGTCGATTGCAGAGACATAAGTGACGCGATCGTTGCAACAAATTTTAACTTCATGGCCAATGGGAGAGCAGACGATAAAGCTCAGGTTATCCGCCTTCTCATAGGATTGGATACAATAGAAAATCTATTGGATAGATTAGTATTTTCTTTTTGGAATTGAACTGAAAGTTTTAGGAATTTAAAGATTTTAAAACAATGAAAGGTTATGCAATTATTGTCTCACTGTTTTTAAGTGAATATTGTGTCAAGTTGTGAAAACCAGTGCAATTCTGCACATCTTATCTGCTGTCATTAGGGGTCCAGACATCTGAGACCATAACCATAACTTGTATAAAATGAAGAAATATTTAAGATTCTGTAGTATAGTAGGAAGGCCTACTAGTAGCCAACAACAAAAACTTGTGATAAAATGTTTCAGGTGTTTTGTAACTTTTGAGGATATATTATGTAAAATAACTGCAATTTTGTTTACATCTCATTTGATCCTGGAATTGAACAAAGTTTTAGGTGGTTATGACATAAAAATCCTGAGAAATATGTACGTTTTAGAAGCCAAGTAGAAACCCCTACTAGCAGCCAACAGCACAGAGACTCGCCAGCCTCCAGTGATTTGACGGCTGTCAGTGTGAACGGAAGCTTAATGTTTCACGAGTGTTCAGGAACCAGGTCTTTCAAACAGTTCCACGTGCCTCCTTCATTAGGTGTTTTGTAATGCGAGAGCGCACGTGACACAGAGAGCAGCATGTTAGTTATGTGAGTAGACGAAGTGCCTGTGGAGGTAATAGCATGAGCTTAGCTGGGCAGGAATGGCGACCGAGGTCTCCCGGGGAAGCGAGGAGGCAGTCGAACAGCTGCAGTCTGCGAGGGGGGCTGACTGACTCACACCTCTGCAGGAAGAGGGGACCTGGGGATGGCTGTGGGGTGGTGGAGGAGAGGAGGGGGTGGGCTGCATGGCCAAGGTGCCCTGTCAGAGGCCTACTGATACTGATATTGCCAATAGCTTAAAGATGATTTCCCAGAGAAGGAAGATGGTGTCTGCAACATTTCAAAAAACATTTCAGACTTAATAAATAGCATGAGCATGGCAAATTCCGTATTCACCGTGCTCCTCTCGGCTTTGAACACGTTCCCCTCCTCACGCCCTGTCTGATTATAAAAACATCAATAAGCAACAGCAATAAAAATGCAAATTCGAAAGTTTCTAGTGCAGCCGTTATCAAAATATATTGTTTCTCGTTGCCGTTTTGCTCAGCACTTTAAGGACAATAAGGTTCAATAACATGTCCGGAATCCTAATTGGTATGATACAGAAATCATCTTTAAATGTTAACAAAAACAGTTCCACCTTATAGCAAACACTATGTTCCTGTTGCTGTCCTGCTGTTCCATAACTCTCTACTTTCAGTCACAATCTCTTCTCCACCTCGGTCGCTGCCCTTCAGAATTATGCCATGTCAAATGATTTCATCTCAAAAAGCGAGGGGGGGAGGGGGGGTAAACAACCTTATTTTCCAAAACAGCCATCTGGCAGGACAGCTCTCAATGTTTCTATCCACCTCCATCCAATTTCCCATTCCGGTCTCTACTCCACAGTCACTACGTCACTGCGGATAGATCACACATGCAGGAGCTGGAATATTCTGACAGGCCCAATGTCCTCGCTGCCGCCGAATTCTCTGCGTGATTGATTCCATTTCTCCATCCAACATCCTCTCCCCCTCCCCGAAGCTTTCGCCTCATTCCTCCACTCGCTGCTGTCATTTGCTATTCACATTTCCTGTGCTCTGGGAAACTGTCTTTTTGCTTATTTCTCGAATTAAAGTGAAATAGATCATACATTGTGCTCAAGATGTTGGCATTTTCAAGCTCTTGTTTAGCTGCCTTTTACTTTCCGTTGGAAAGGAAACAGAATCGAGTAGTTAAATGGAACAATGAGGAAGAGTGATTGCATTCTTCTTTTTCCGTATGTCTCAAATCCATTTTTACAATATATAGTTCTGATCCTCAAATTTGATTGGCTGAGTTTGCAGCAATCCAGACCAGAGTATGTGAGTGGTGCAAAGTGGAAGCGGATAAGAGTTGTTTGAGTTTGTTGCTTTGACTCATTTTCATTGGCGAAAAACATACACAAACTAACTTGACAAATGATGTGTGCTTGATATTAACTCTCTGTTTATAGAAGCATTGTATGAAATAAAAATTTCACTTTTGCAATCATGCTGTTGTTCTAAATATCAGCATGGCTGTGTGGCGCCATATTAATATTCAGCACAACAGCGTTCTTGCTCTTGGTATTGCTTAAATGTGCATATATTTTCATGATGGAAGCCAGGCTACCAAAAATGGCTCATGTAGTTATGGTTTGACTGTTTTCATGGGAAGAAAAGGCGAGCACTGCAGAATTTCAAATAAAACGTCATACATTGGTTTACCTGTGGGCTCTTATGTTAATGTATCCTCAACTCTTCATGTCAGAGCTCTGAACCATCATTTCTATTTAGCCTTGACATGACAGATGGAGAGAAGGCTGTGAGGTTGTACAGCATCCCACCGGTTACAAACACTGTACAGAAGTACCTCTGCAGAGGATCAAGGCCAATTCATTTAGAGAACTCTATATTCTGTGTTTCTTAAAATGTATTTTTCAATATAACTACTTGCTGAATATTGTGGACAAAGAACATTTTTCATTCAGTTACAGGATGTCACAGGTAAATAATTATTAATGGTGTTGGATTCTCTAGAGAACAGTTTTCTATAATAAGTGTCTTGTTCTTTTTCACAAGATTACAAGATACAGATTGCAGAGAAGAAAATATCTGTTTTAATTCAATCAGATTTAGTGGCTGTCAGCCCTTTCTAAATGCTTTCTTTTGGTCTGGAACATTCTGATGTTCCAAAAAATAAACATTTGCTCTTTTACAAAACTTCATAAGTTAACTAATTTAGACCGGATTCAAAGGCAACATTTTGATGACCTTGTTTCTGGACATGGAGCTATTGTTTTCTTTTAAAAAAAAATTTTTGTCATCACACAGCAATTCCAAATAGGCACATCTATACTACATTTCTATTGTCATCCAGTCTGCGATGACATTTTCTCGCGTTTTCTTGTAAACACACTGTCTGTTTGATGCTGTTATTTGTCGTGATGGTGATCTGAGGTTAATCTCTGTGGGGGTGAAGAGCATGCTAGCAATATGTTCGGCTCCAAATAACCAGATGTTATGCCCAGAACCCATTATGAGTTCACTTGGTAATAATGAGGCTTTGTAAGAGGTTTCCATGGCAGCAGCACAATGCCCTTGCATTCTGTTTTGCTGTGTCATGTTTACATAAGAGGGATTCCTTATTCAGGTTATTCAGTTAGGCTTTTTTAAGGTAATTGTCCAGTATTGTGTCCTGCTGTAAGAGGTTCCACTCTAATGATACTTTTACGTTGCATGGCTAGTATTTTCTGTACATCCAACAGTTTGGCAGCACATATCATCATTTAGAGTAGCATCCATCTTTTCTAAACTATCTATGACATTATAAACCAATACAATACTCATAACAATAGCAGGGAAAAGAATGGCTGAGAAAATTCTTTCTGAATTATGATTTTTTTATATAAAAGGTCAGAAGACAAAAATGGAAATTCTTTCATCATTTACTCACCCTCATGTTGTTTGAAACCTGTATGTTTTTGTTGTTGTTTTGGTCATTGTCTATTATGCTCAACTAGGCTGTGTTTTAAAAAAAAATAAAAAATACAGTAAAAACTTTAATACTGTGAAATATTATTATAATTTTAAATAATTTTAAAATGACATTTTAAAATGCTGAATTTTCAGCATCATTACTCCAGTCTTCAGTGTCACATGAGCAATCATTCTAATAAGATGATTTGCTGCTTAAGAAACATTTCTTCTTATTATTATTATTATTATTATTATTATCAATGTTGAAAACAGTTGTGCTGCTTAATATTTTTGTGGAAACCATGACACATTTTTTTTAGGATTCTTTGATAAATAGAAAGATCAAAATAACAGCATTTATTTGAAATATAAATATTTTCTTTGTACTGTCACTTTTTCAATTTAATGCATTCTTGAATAACATAACACTGAATAACAGTATTAATTTCTATTAAAATAAAATAAAAAAATCATACTGACCCTAAACTACTGAACAGTAGTTATATTGAATTAGTTTTTGTCTTATTTGAGGTTTAAAAGCCGTAATAAACTGTTGTTGTCCTGTGTGAATATTCTTCAAAAGTATCTACAGTAATGTTTGTTTAACCGAAAAAAAGTCATAGTGGTTTGGAATGACAGTAAATGAAAAGAGGATTTTCAATTTTTGGAAACTATCCCTTTAAGCAAATCGTGACCATTTTCTGTGCCCTCTTTTATCATGTGTTTATCGATGGCCCAGCTTGTTCGTTGGATGACAAAAATGAAAGAGCATCCGAATGGTGCACAGGGCCACATTAACCTATCAAACTGTGTCTCATCTTCTTTTTATCTTCATTTTTGAATTTTTGGGGGTTTGGACCGGATCTGGCTGATGATGTGCTGTAGGCTTCCATATCTTCAGTCAGCAATAGGAAAGGAGTCAGCTCCCCATCCTCCTGCCTACAGCTGCTCCACGCAAAGGCCACAGCATCAAGCGAAAGAGTTGATGGTCTGGAAAATTACATTAAAACCTGCAGGTCTTATTCTTCCGTCCATTACCTACATTTCTTGTGCTAAATCAAATTAGTCCAGTTATATATTGATGCTGATTCTATGGAGAAACAGGTGCTTTACAACCTGATTATTGTCATATCCTTAAGTTTAATTACCTGCTGGGATGGAAATATGGGGCCTTGGAGGTTTGTTTTCTCGGCTGCATTCAAGCATTTTAGGGTTCGTGAGTCTTTGTATTGGATCAATCCTGAACATAATTGATTATTGGCTGTCGTGTACCTGCTTGTGTTGCTTAAAGGTGAAGTATATCATTTCTGCACCATTAGTGTCACCAAATGTCATTTAAAAATGCAGGTTTTCTAAACATTCTACCATCTGCTATTGGTTGGTCAAACAGATGCCATTGGTTGAACAGATGTTGTTGCTGGGCTGATCGAGATGGCCACACAAACAGAGCAATGTTTAAATAGCGCCACAGGTTTTACACTCTATGGGACAGATTTACTAACAGCTTGCGCAGCGCAAAACCCTCTTTTGGTGTTAAAAATCTTTTGTCAGGATTTACTAAAGACGCGCAGTGAAAAAATAGCACTGAAAAGGCGTGGGCACAGTTATTTTTGCGGCTGAACTTGCATATGCATTTCTAGGAGTTTACCTTTCAGACACAAAATTTATGGGAGGAGAGTATTTAAATGAATCACGCAATGTGATTTACTAAGGTTTGCCCTTGTCAATTTACTGATTTTTGTGCCATTATTTACTACCCCAAAAAAGCACATCTTAAACCAGACTCTAACTAGTAATCTAACTTGCATTGGTCATTATGGAAATGATCCGGATGCGTCTGTGTTCTTTAATTTGCACGTTGTCAGTAGATCACGTGCAGATTTTTCCACTCCCATCTGCGCCTTTTTGGAATTGCGCTCTCACACTAATTTGCCCTGTTTAGTAAATCTGGCCCTTTGATTTACTTATAGTGAATAAGAAGAAAGTACAGTATGTTAATAAAATGTCATACTTCACCTTTAAACAGTCTTGGACTGAATGGCATCTCATTTTCTGGTTCCATTTTTCCCTCTCTCTTCACTGGTCCATCCATTGTCATAAAACAATAAAGCAATGTAGTTTATGACCCCTTTAAGTGACATAACAAAACTATATTTGTATTCATGTACAATACAGGCTTAACAAGCTAAACTTGTGTATTTCATTAATTCACTATTCAAATATTCCTCCTTCCCTCTAAATTAAACCCTAGAGGTTTTCTTCAGTTTACTTAGGCTAGTTGTCTGGAGGACAAACTTCTACAGCATACAGCTATTCCCATTTTAGGAATTGAATAAACCTTGAATAAACAATTACAATTATACAGAACCTAATGTCATGAAAGGTTTTCCTCAAGGTGTAATGAAATAGCTTGTTAAGCCTGTATTGTACATGAATAAAAATATAGTTTTGTTATGTCACTTAAAGGGGTCATAAACTACATTGCTTTATTGTTTTATGATGTTTCCTGTGGTGCACTTATAATGTTAGTATGATTTTTACATCAAAAAGGTCAGAATTTACAAATAAAAGGCATTTTTTCTACTCTGATTTTAGCCCCCTTTGATTTGAACGCTCTGTTCGAAGGTCTTTTCGAAAGAAGTGTTGATTACAGCATTATATTTAGATCTATGACATTATATTCAGAACATCTGACTGTACATGAATCATTACATATCAGAAATCATACCGTCACATTACTGTCGAGTCCATATAATAAA
Organism: Rhinogobio ventralis; assembly: GCA_039654625.1. NCBI lineage: Eukaryota > Metazoa > Chordata > Actinopteri > Cypriniformes > Gobionidae > Rhinogobio > Rhinogobio ventralis. The sequence continues at coordinate 18,209,986 of CM077196.1, forward strand.
AGTCTGTTTGCAAAGCCTGCGCTGAAATTGTGACTTCTTTTTCCAAATAATCCATAGTGAAATGTACTGCATACAAATAAATAATGCCCAACTGAGACAATCACATTTAAAAAAATAAAATAACCAAATTCCTAGCATCTAGGATGCTTTAGAAGGTAATGTTATTTGTAGTCCACTCTTCTTTCCTTTTATCACTCTTCTCTCCTCGTCATCTCACTAACACGCCAGTGGGTGGGGCCAAAGTTGCAATGATGATGTAGACGTTGATCTTCTTCTGCAGAGGCGGTCTTTCACCTAACAATAAAAGCTGTTTTTGGACTAACAAGGAAGTTTATAGTTCTGAAACTTACAGCATATTCTTATAGTATGATCTCTTATATGTCAAAAGCTCAATTTTTTTTTATTTCTCAGTTTGATTCCCCTGAATCTTGGTTTAAAAATATATGTCCCAACATGCCATGCAGTCATGAGTTATATTGAATATTTGCAATAAAATAATAATAATAATTATATTTTCTTCAAAATTTTGACACTTAAACCACACTTAAAACCTATCAAATACACAATATCTAGCAATGTCCTTGAGTGTCCACTAATGTGCTCCCAAAAAATCCCTATTAAATACAGCATATCTAAATATTCAGATCCTGTAAAAGAAACTGAAATTGACAAAAAGGTTAAGGTTATATTTAAGAGAGTCATACATTCATCTGTGTCACCTTCAGTTTATATTTGCAGGCGACGCCAGTGGGCATGAGGAAATAATAGGCTTTGTCCCACAAACAAATGAATCCAAAGTACCCTGAATCGTCACAATGCAACTCACTTATCAGCAAGGTAACATTAGATAAAGATAATTAGTGTGCGGAGCCCCAAGGCTGTCTGTGCTCTTGACTGAGGCGTTTGGGATGAACCTGAAAGCCGGACTTGAAATTGCATTGCCGCAGTCATAAGAAAAAGTCCAACTCCCTTCACACAGAGAGGTCTGGATGGGGCAAGACCATTGACACTCAATTCCAGCCAGTTCTTCTCTGGTAATTAACGTACAACGCTAATACTGTCTGATACAAATGAGGCACGACTCCTGCCTCCTTATAATTCTCTCTCACTCAAAAGTAATTCAAGGTTTCCATGTGCACGGATGTCCTCCTCTCCCAAGAGAGCTGGCTTCATTACAACTGAATTGTTTCAGCACCTCTGAGCCCCTTCTGTGCAGCTCTTTTTTGTCCTGTGACACACATATGAATTCGAAATGACTTCAAATAAGCAGTGGAAAAACGTCATAGAGGAATGGCCTTCTGGAAATATAAGGGAAATGACAAGGAGGAAAAGGGGCACCTGAATAAATGGAGGGTGAAGAGAGAGGGATGAAACAATAGGGAGGAACTGCGGTTCAGCTTGTGTGGAATTCAAAGTTGTTAAAAAATTTGATGTAGCAAACACAATATAGAGCTGTGATATATATATATATATATATATATACACCGATCAGGCATAACATTGTGAAGTGGTGAAGTAGATAACACTGATTATCTCTTCATCACAGCACGGTGGGATATATTAGGCAGCAAGTAAATATTTTGTCCTCAAAGTTGATGTGTTAGAAGCAAGGAAAATGGACAAATGGGTTAATGCTGGTTCTGATAGAAAGGTGTCAGAATACACAGTGCATCGCAGTTTGTTGCGTATGGGGCTGCATAGCCGCAGACCAGTCAGGGTGCCCATGCTGACCCCTGTCTACCACCGAAAGTGGAGCATCAGAACTGGACCACGGAGCAATTGAAGAAGGTGGCCTGGTCTAATGAATCATATTTTCTTTTATATCACGTTGATGGCTGAGTGCGTGTGCATCACTTACCTGGAGAACACATGGCACCAGGATGCACTATGGGAAAAAGACAAGCCGGTGGAGGCAGTATGATGCTTTGGGCAATGTTCTGCTGGGAAACCTTGGGTCCTGCTATCCATGTGGATGTTACTTTGACTTGTACCACCTACCTAATCATTGTTGCCGATCATGTATGCCCTTTCATGGAAACGGTATTCCCTGGTGGCTGTGGCCTCTTTCAGCAGGATAATGCGCCCTGCCACAAAGCAAAAATGGTTCAGGAATGGTTTGAGGAGCACAACAATGAGTTTGAGGTGTTTACTTGGCCTCCAAATTCCAAGTCACATCACATCTACACATTCCACAGATGCTCAATCCAATCGAGCATCTGTGGGATGTGCTGAACAACCAAGTCCGATCCATGGAGGCCCCACCTCGCAACTTACAGGACTTAAAGGATCTGCTGCTAACCTCTTGGTGCCAGATACCACAGCACACCACAGGGGTCTAGTGGAGTCCATGCTTCGACGGGCCAGGCTGTTTTGGCAACAAAAGGGGGACCAACACAATATTAGGTTATCGGTGTATATATAATGGTGAATTCAGATTGTTTGGGACACTTTAAAAGGCGTGCATTTTTAGATCTTTGTTTCTGGAGGTTAGCTTTTAATTAATTAATATTTTTTTTTGCATCAAAAAAAGTTTAAATATTTGTAGAAATTATCAATTTCCCTTCTCATCTTCACGTCCTTGTCTCAAACACTTCATTTCAAGGGGCGTTATATCTTTCAGAAATGCAAGTAATGCTTTGTCAGGAAAGGAAGGAAAACTGTGATTAATAAGAAATTATATATAAATCAGAAATCATTAATAAAATACAATTCAGACATTTCTTCACCAGTCTCTCTAGAGCTTGTATTTACCATTCAGCCATGAAACGAAAAATGAAAATTTAAAAGTCTTCATTTATAATGTTTTCTATTTCAAATAAATGCTATTCTTTTGAACTATCTATTCATCAAAGAATCCTGAAAAAAACTTACCAGTTTACACATAAATATTATGTAACTATTTACAACATTGATAAAAACAGGAAATCAGCAAATTATCATATTAGAATGATTTCTGAAGGATCATGTGACTCCGAAGACATGTGACGCTGAAGACTTAAGGAGTAATGAAAAACAAAAAAAACCCCTGATATTTTAAATGCAGTAATAATTCGTAATATTACTATTTTTACTGTATTTTTATCAAAATAATGGGGCGTTGGTGAGCATAAGATACTTCTTTCAAAAACATTAACCCTTTTGAATGGTAGTGCAAATCAAAATCAGAGAAATGTTTCATATTGAAATCTCTGACTTGATTGACGGCTTTATTCAAATGTCCCTCCCTTTAATTGAACGTAGTCTAGGGGAAGCAAATGAGATATTAAAGAAGTCTCTTTTTTTTCTTTCTTTTTTTTTTCTTCCATTTTCTTTCCTAATGAAATTATACCACACCATCTTAAATGGCCAGAACAAGGACAATTTCACAACTGCTTAATGTGTGGTAAAAACCTTTGAGTTTATCTACCACCGTCTCATTAGCTTGTGTACAGGGAACAACAGAAAAAGCCATCACTGCTCTGCATGCTCGCCAATGCGAAATGTCACCCAGACCAGGGAGCAGCTGTGCGCTCCCAAAGGAGGCTCCGTCTGGCTTGAAGACCCTGACTGTTCTGGCCTATAGCACACATGGCCTCCTCTGGACCATGGAGACTCAGGTTATTAATGAGGAATGGACAGAGGAGAAAGCAGAGCTAAGAAGGGTCCCTGCAGACACTATTACCATTTGTTTATGTAGCTCATTTAAGTGTGGAGTACAGGCTTCCTCAACAACACATGCCCCATGTTGTTAATGAAATCATTTATATTAATATTTGTATGAGATTCAGTATGTTTTTAAGGAGCTTGGGGCCAAATGCAAGCGAAAACATGAGTAACAAAATGTGAATATACATTTTTTTTTGTCCATTGCAAACATACTTCAGTGTTGACTTTAACAAGTTATGTGGCTCATCTGTAATGTATGCCGACACTTTGCTGTAAAATCAGTTTAACTGGAGTGAGTCAGGCTGGACAAACAGCATGTCTATGTTATATTAATGAGCCCAGTTTCTATTGGTTTACCCTGAACTTACCTAGAGGACTAAAGGCCTCCGTATCCTGCTGGCTGAGGTTATGTAAGCTCTTGACCTTTGCCATTCTATTGCTTTAAAGCTCACATACTTGGGAGAATGGACCCAAGTCTTTCGTATGCCCATTAAAGCCGTCAGTCATCCCACTTCACATTTTCTACTGATGGATTCCTCATATTCATTTAATGGACATTTGAGTTCTGTAGGTAAAGTTTTGGCAAAGGATAGAGGAAAGTGCCGATATAATTTGCCTCTCTGTTCTCTTTTCATGCTCAGTTGGAGACTAAGCCACAGAGGAACTGTATTGCTTTAAGATCATCCCAGTATTCCTGAGTGAGCCCTCCACTAGTCTATTTTTTTCCTAGATATCCCATATCCCATATATGTATATATATATATATATATATAATGCAATTAAAATAACAGATAAATAAGGGCATGGACTTCTCAGCACAAGCTTCCAAAATTATTGTAAGTTCAAATAAAATAAAAAAAAATCCCATGTTCAAATAGGAGTAGAAAGAAGTTAAAAACCAACTTTTCTGGTCCTACCCTTTTTTCTCTATTTTTATCCTTTTTAAGTAGATGCTATACATATTTACATACACATACACCGTATATATACTTACAGTACCTACACTCACATAAACACATGTATACACATAGACACAGATGCATACCTTCATGCATACCTTCATGCATACACATGCACATTTCCGTTTATCTTCTTTATATAAGTTACTTATAGTTAGAAGAATGTCTGAAGTGGGCCATCGAAATAAAGTATAATCCAGAATTCATATACCTGTATTTTTAAAAAATAGTTTTTGTATGAATTATCATACACATATATATATATATATATATATATATATATATATATATACACTCACCTAAAGGATTATTAGGAACACCTGTTCAATTTCTCATTAATGCAATTATCTAATCAACCAATCACATGGCAGTTGCTCCAAACTGAATGTCAGAATGGGAAAGAAAGGTGATTTAAGCAATTTTGAGCGTGGCATGGTTGTTGGTGCCAGACGGGCCGGTCTGAGTATTTCACAATCTGCTCAGTTACTGGGATTTTCACGCACAACCATTTCTAGAGTTTACAAAGAATGGTGTGAAAAAAGAAAAACATCCAGTATGCGGCAGACCTGTGGGAGAAAATGCCTTGTTGATGCTAGAGGTCAGAGGAGAATGGGCCGACTGATTCAAGCTGATAGAAGAGCAACTTTGACTGAAATAACCACTCGTTACAACCGAGGTATGCAGCAAAGCATTTGTGAAGCCACAACACGCACAACCTTGAGGCGGATGGGCTACAACAGCAGAAGACCCCACCGGGTACCACTCATCTCCACTACAAATAGGAAAAAGAGGCTACAATTTGCACGTGCTCACCAAAATTGGACAGTTGAAGACTGGAAAAATGTTGCCTGGTCTGATGAGTCTCGATGGCTACTTCCAGCAGGATAATGCACCATGTCACAAAGCTCGAATCATTTCAAATTGGTTTCTTGAACATGACAATGAGTTCACTGTACTAAAATGGCCCCCACAGTCACCAGATCTCAACCCAATAGAGCATCTTTGGGATGTGGTGGAACGGGATCTTCGTGCCCTGGATGTGCATCCCACAAATCTCCATCAACTGCAAGATGCTATCCTATCAATATGGGCCAACATTTCTAAAGAAAGCTTTCAGCACCTGGTTGAATCAATGCCACGTAGAATTAAGGCAGTTCTGAAGGCGAAAGGGGGTCAAACACAGTATTAGTATGGTGTTCCTAATAATCCTTTAGGTGAGTGTATATAGTATTTAATATGAATTATGAAATATGAATTATCCAGATAATTTTTACACTATATTTCAAATTTTTTGAAGCCACACAATAGCTTTGTGTGAAAAACTTAAAGGGATAGTTCACCCAAAAGAAGATATTTTGACAACATTCAACAACATTCTTCAAAAATTCTCTGTTTTTGCTCCATGGCAAAAAATATATATATCATCGCAAGGGTGAGTGAATAATGACAGACTTTTTTTGGCTGAACTATCCCTTTATGACCATAAGTGAACTTTAGTCCCTGTCCCCCATTCTTTCTGTTTGTATGGGAGGCATCTGTTCTGAGACACTCAGGATCCATATCAAAAACTGTTCCAACCCAAACTATGGTCATGTCACCGCATAGCACCATTACTGATGTGAGAGGCTCTGGCCACATCCAGACAGGTTTTTTCAGTCCAACCAATTTCACATCCATCCAATAGCTGATGCCAAGCAGCTCTCAACACATGGCTGTCAGTGCCCCTCCTCAGGCACCCCTGAAAACAAAGTAAATTTTTGTAACCCTGCCTGCCAGCAGCCACTAATGGCATATGCAGAGTGAGAGTCATTAATATGTGTGGATGAACATGCAGAACAGAGCGATTTGTGGGAAGGGAGGCAGTAGTGCTTGGCATAATGTTTGAGTTTAGGATAGAAATGTGCATTGCTGGTAAACCACAGTTAATTCTCAACGCAAACCCAGCCGACATTGAATAACACTTCCATATAATCCCTCCCTTAGACTTAATTCAGATCCAGACGAAACAAATGTTAAGACTGACTACTCTGTGACTCTGACCTCCCACTGGCTCTCTAAAATCGATCAAAAATTAATTGATTCAAACACACTGTTTTTAGGCAATGGGTTTTTGTTAACGCTTTAGATTACAGCCCGGAAAGTACTGTGTAAGTAAAACAAATTTACAGCAGAACTTTCTGTAATTATTGTGTAACTATAAAGTATGTACGTGTAGGTTTAAGGGAACAATATGTAATATTTGGGGAATAAAGGGGTAACCACCAGGAAAACTAACAAATTATTTTTTAATTAAGGGGTAATTATCAGTGTAGTTACAGAGTAAGTATGAATCTGCGGGCTGTAAATTAAGCGGTGCTTGTTGTTCCATGTAGTTACAGGCTAAGTACAATAAAAACACGGACACAATCTGATATCACTTGAAAACCTTTATTTGAAAAACAACTTTCAAAACAGATTTACAACACTTATTCATTTCTCTTGCTTGGCTTCGTCCTCCTCTTGTTCCTCTTCTTTTTCGTTCTTGCCACAGATGAATCTTAAAAAGGAATCCCATGTCTCTAGCTATTCTGTATTATGTATTACGAGAAAATACAGTACACCCAGAAATGTCCTCACCATTTACTTGTCCTTTACCCTCATGCCATCAGAGATGTATACAATATTCTTTCTTCAGATAAACACATAAAAATAAATAATCTCTGCTAATAAAAATTCATTTGGGTTCCTAAAAGTTGAAGCATCAAACAGCACATACAGCAGATTCACACTTACCCTGTAACTACATGAAACAAGAGGGTAACAAGCACCACTTTAATTTCAGCCTGCAGATTCACACTTACCTTCTAACTACATGGAAAAACAACTACACAGATAATTACCTTAATTAAAAAATACTTATAGTATTAATAATTTGTTAATTTTCCTGGTAGTTGCCCCTTAATCCCCCAAAATATTACATATTGTTCCCCTATGCCTAAACATACATACTTTATAGTTACACTATAATTACTAAAAGTTACGCTGTAAATTAATTTTACTTGTGCAGTACTTTCCGGGCTGTAATCTAAAGCGTTACCGGGTTTTTCATTATTAGTATTTTATATTGTGTCTGTGTAAAACGTGTGCACTAACTACCAATGACTTAATACTGTGTTAATACTGTAAGCCTTTTACTAGTAGTCCCCTAGTTGGTGGGTCATTAGCCACTTTTCCACTGCCGGGTCAGTGTGAGCCATGGCTAACAACGCTAGCCCAAAAGCCGTGGAACTCGACACGTGAGGCTAAAACCAAGCTGTGTGTCCACTGTCAGGCCAGTAGCCCCGCAGCACTAAAACCTAAAACCTGCCCTCAACATGCCTTCATAGAACAGTGTCACTCAGCTAGCTGACTGGTGGTGACTGAAAACTACATAAAAAGAGAAAACATATTTATTCAGTTGCACCTGCTTCCATTTATTTGTTTACATCACATTTCTTTAGAAATAATGATCATTTCTATTCATTTTCCACTAAATTATGCAATGTGATGACGTTTAAGCTATTTATATGTAATTCATGACAAGTCTAAGGCTGTGTCCGAAATCGCCCCACTCTATTCTCTACATTAGTCCATTAATATAGTTCACTTGAAGGAGTGAATGAAAAGTGAGTGAGTGAATTCGGACACTGAGTTCGCAGGAAGGGCTGCTGCTTTTGCATAGTTTGTGCTTGCTGTTTAATAATCATTTGAAACTTGTCAATGGAATCATTTAAAACTGTCATGGAAACAATGTATAAACCTTAATTAAACAATTATATAATCAATTAAAAACAAATGTTATACCTGTATGATATTACAGTGTATGCTATGGACCAGCAGTTTGTTTGGTGGGTGGATGGATGGATGGATGATTCATTGGGCGTGCGATTCTCACAGTGCATTGTGGGTATTCTCTAGCCGTTGAGCATACATCAGTTGCCCACTCATTATTGCAGTGGATTGTGGGATTGAATGAGTGCACTTGATTACATCCACTATGGTTTCAGACCAGTGCTCAAAGTGAAGCTGCACTTCTACATTTTATTCTTAAGCGTACCTGCACTTTTTCTTGCGTACCGCTACTTCTCGCTTTTATAACGGATCGATTGTCTGTGCAATATGACTGTGACTGAAGCCCAATTGTTTAATTAAGTGGCGCGCGAATCACTGTAGGTGCGTTCACCAGCGCGCTCCAAAAGTGTTAAGATTTGCACGAGCCGTTCCTACGCGACGCTGATGATAAAATGTGAGACATTGCGCTTTTGTTCCTTCATTTCACCACGGATTCGTTTGTAAACAAGAGACTGGATTTGCAGACAGGATGAGATTACATGAATGAATGAAACAACACACTTATGTGAGTAAAAAATGTTTTTTATATGTGATAGTATTGCAATGTTACAGATCGTTTGATATCTATTGATTATGTGTACGTGTCTAACTGAACATAACTTAGCACGCTATCACAGGCTGGAGAATCCTTTATTTGAGGTGTTGTTGGTTCATTGTGCTGCGATTCGGGATCAGACTCGGGCATGTATGGGCCGGGGCTATGTGTTTTCCAGACGGGCTACCAAAATGTACCAAAATGTATCATCTTAAATAGTGAAATAACATTCCTTTCTTGATGTGCGTTTTTCACTCTCTTGAGGAAAAATACAATCGCGGAAGTTTTGATCATGCTGATTTGTCTTGACTCTGCAGTGAGGCTTGTGCGTGCTTGTATGTGTGTTAGTGATGCACGGTTCGCGGTTATATCCACCGATCGGGCGGGCCAAGTAATAAAAAAAATAACATTCCAATTAATTGCGGGTGGATGAGAGATAAATCATTGTGTTTGTTTGATAAAGACGTTTTGCAAGCCCTGTGGGCGAATCATTCCGGTTGCCGTTTTCCCACGCGCTTTCAAAACAATTCCTCACGTGTACTCACGAGGGAGCCGAAGCTCATTATAATATGCAAAGCTTATATACACCCCTTATAAACGCCCCTCCCCCAACAAAGCCCATTCCCCTTTGGTGAGTACCGGCACTTTATTTTTTCCACTTTAAGCACTGTTTCAGACACCACTACAAATGGCTTTCCCCTCAAATAGTTCCCTAAAGGCAGAGGGAAGAATCAACAGCAATAATCATCAGCAGCAGCAGAAGCGAGACCAAATACATTAACATTGCCATATATCCATTACCATGCCAATCTCTCAGAGAGTTGTCATGACAAAAATATATTTCTGCCTCATATGGTGATCAGAGTTCTCATTGAATTGCAATCGGATGTTATTTCACACACTTGCTTGTTTTAAATAGCTTAAATATTGAGGCTAACTGGTAGCCTGGCATTAAACATTCCTCAAGCCCTAGTTGGCCCGCTTTGGACCAAAGTATTCGGTGGGCCAAAAACCCCTGGTGACAGTGGAAACGCGACTGGCCCTGGCATGCAATAGTGCGCTCGCTTTTGGCCCGACAGTGGAAACAGTGGAAAGCTTTTGTTTACCAAGTGTAAATTACCCAACCTACTGTTCAACTTACATTGCTGTTTATACAAGCTCTACATTGAAGAGTGTCTGCACAGCTGAGATGATGTGGGTGAGAAACATAAGTGTGGATATCTCCATTGCCACATTTGTTGCTTGTGTTGTCATTAACAATGCAAAAACAGTCATGTCGCACTTGCTTATAGTTTCTATAAGCCTCTGGGTGCCACATCTTGTATGTGAAGACTCTAAATGATCTCAGACCATCACAGATGCCCGCAATTTGTTTATAATATGTTTGTGAATGCATAGCCCTCTGGGTTCACTTTATTTCTCACTCAAAAAATACATTTGGCCGTTACACTTTACTATGCAAGACTAATGTAATGCAGCTGCACTGGGAGAGTTTGTGGACAGGATTGGTCCTCCAGCTTTTACTATGTATGTGTGGCAGTAGAGGATCATACAAAAGACACTAGAATGTAGCTGACTACGCCACCCTGATAACCAGGGAAATATTAGTACTTATGAGTTAATCACCTACCAAAAAGGACACAGGTTCATGTTTCAAAAGGAAGAGGGCCTGAGACGTGGATACCAAACATACAAAAAGTTTTATTTATGCAATATTCAACAGTGATCATAAAAACATTAAAATACTGTAGGGCCGGATTAGAATAGACATAGAACATGCTGTAACCAAGAAAAGGAAACCGAGGCTTACCAATGGCAGGTGAGCTAATTTAGTGAGCACCAAGCTCCTATATCAAACTCTTTCCACCTTGTGCACAGGTCTCACATCACACGTCAGGTCAGACACAAACACACCGCACACAAGGGCCTACTAGCGGCCTGCCCTGAAGCCTCGGCTCCGGTAACGAAAGAAACAAATTAATACAAGCAGTTTTCAAAATAGATAATATAAAATAATACTGTTTAACCTAAATAAGATGAAGAGCACAAAACACACACAAAAAAAGAAAACACCACCTGCAATAAGGTTCAGACTCAACACCAAAACTAAAGGTAGACAATTACAGCACTTTCACATAAACATACAAATAGCAAACACACCAACTAAAAAAACCAAAGCAAAATAACAAATAAAGTAAATGCTGACCAAACAGCAACATTAAACAAAACCAAAAAAATAAGCGAAAACTCTGAAAACAATTTAGTAAGCAAACAAAAATACACACGAAACCAACAAATTAAAGAACAAATTCAACCAAACAAAAGAATGTATAGTAATATAACTAAAAACAAAACAAATATGCAGAAGCCGATGCAACCAAAACAAATAGGAAAAGTATAACAAAACAACAAAACAAAGGCTAAAGAGCAGGTTTAAAGCCAAACGCATAAACCAAACAAGCTCGCGCTGAAGAGCAGGTTAGCACGCAACACGTAGGCCAAGCGAGCTCGCGCTGGAGAGCAGGTTAGCACGAAACACGTAGACCAAGCGAGCTCGCGATGGAGAGTAGTTTTAGTACAAAACACGTAGACCAAGCGAGCTCGTGCTGGAGAGTAGTTTTAGCACAAAACACGTAGACCAAGCGAGCTCGCGCTGAAGAGCAGGTCAGCACGAAACACGTAGACCAAGCGAGCTCGCGCTGGAAAATAGTTTATAGTCACCGGAGAAACCAATGCAGACAAAGCAGCAGCATCAACAAAATGTTGCCGGATGATAGGGAGTAATGCGAGACTTCTCCACGCCATAGAGCGCACACAACTGCCGTATCAACAAGGACTCAAAATTCCTACCCTGGTCAGAATGGAGGCGGCCCGGAATGCCAAACCTGTAAAACCATTCTGTTACCAGGGCTTGGGCCACTGTCTCGGCTCGCTGATCCCTTGTTGGAACAGCCAGGGTATATTTACTGAAAATGTCGGTCATCACCAAAACGTTTTCAATACCCGAGCTTGTGGGTTCCAACACAGTAAAGTCCACAGCAAGTATATCATTTGGCCTAGATGACAATAGCCGCCCCATAAAACTCTGAGCCACCGGATGGGTATCCTTATCTGCCTGGCACCGATCACACTCTTGGCACCAACTGGCCACATCTGAGGACAATCCTGGCCAATAGCACCTCTGTCTTACCAGCTCCTTAGTGCGCTCTCTGCCCTGATGTCCGTGTTGCTGATGCAATTGCCTTAATACCTCTGGCCTTAAGGCAGCAGGCAGTACTAATTGCAACACCTCCTCCTTACCATTAGGGCAGTGAACCCGGCGGTAAAGTACAACATCTTGCTCTATCAAATGGTCCCACTGGCGGAGCAATGTTAAAACTGCCCTAGTCAGTCGACGCCGCTCATCGGGGCCCGGGCGAGTACCTTGTCTCCAGAATTTCAACACTTCCTGGATAACCGGGTCAGTTGTCTGCAACAAACCCAACTCACCAACTGAATAACCAGGTAGGGTAGAGACTACACATTGGGTCGCTATTCTAGCAGAATCCAAACCAGCTAGCGGCCGTAATGGCTCAGGAATTGCAGTGCCTGGTTCCAGTGTGTCCCGCCGTGAAAGTGCATCTGCATTTTTATTACTCTTACCTGAACGATACTTAATGGCAAAGTCAAAGGCCGCCAACTGAGAGGCCCAACGCTGCTCAGTCATACCAAGCTTTGCAGAGGTCAGGTGGCTAAAGGGGTTATTGTCTGTAAATACCACACACTTATTACCCAACAAGTACTCGCGGAATTTCTCTGTCATGGCCCACATGAGCGCCACAAACTCCAGCTTCATAGAGCTATAGTTGGACATGTTGCGCTCAGTGGGCCTTAGACTACGGCTGGCATTTGCCACTGGTCTTACCTTGCCTTCATCTTCCTGGGAAAGGACTGCCCCCAAGCCTTGATGGCTGGCATCCACCTCCAAGATGAAGGGTTTAGAGAAATCTGCATATGCGAGTACTGGGGCAGTGGTAAGTTTCTCTTTTAACCCCTCAAAGCTCACCTGAAATCTGTCATCCCAAGCACTAGCAAAATTCCTTCCAGCTTGCTTGCCCTTAACACCAGCGAACATCCCTACCAGCTGATGTAGGGGGGCAGCTAACTTGGCAAACCCCTCTACAAACCGCCGGTAGTAGCTGGAAAAACCCAGAAAGGATCTCAATTCTGTAACACTGGAAGGACAAGGCCACTGAGCCACAGCCTCAATCTTACCAGGATCGGTTGCTACTCCCCTGGAAGAGATAACATGACCCAGATATCTCACCTCTTGCTGGAGAAAAGCACACTTCTCCAGCCTAGCCTTAAGCCCTTCCTGTTCCAAACGGCCTAAAACGACCTCCAACCTCTCCAGGTGCTGAGCAATAGAGGTGGAGAACACCACAATATCATATATAAAAGTAAAGACTGACACTGCTGGTCGCCAAATAATCTCTCCATAAGTCGCTGGAAGGTAGAGGGGGCATTGCACAACCCAAATGGCATTCGGTTCCATTCAAACAGCCCAAATGGGGTGCAAAAAGCAGTCTTGGGTTTATCCCCCTCTGTGACAGGGACTTGGTTATAACTACTAGCTAGATCCATGGTGGAAAACCAACAAGCCCCCGTCAACGCATCCAGTGACTCCTCGATCCGAGGTAAGGGAAATGCATCCCGTCTAGTCTTGGCATTTAATTGACGGTAATCAACACACAGGCGTAGACCACCGTCCTTCTTTTTAACCAACACAATTGGAGAGGCGTACGGGCTACAACTCTCCCTAATTACCTGGGACTCCAGCAGCTGATTAATATGTGCCCTCACAACCTCATACTCAGAGGGAGGTATACGACGATGCCGTCCTGCACTGGAACTTCGGCCAACACTGGGATATCATGAGAGATGAGACTTGTACATCCCAAATCACCCTCATGTTCAGAGAACACAGTCTGGTACTTGCGAAGCAAGGCCCTAACCTTGCCCTGTTCTAACTCCGGCAATGCAGTCAGGTCCACCGCTGCAATCTGATCTAAAACAGTGGGGCTAGCTGCTAGGGTGGTCTGAGAACAGACACTTGCGATGTTGGGTCTAACTTCAGTAACACCTTTTGGCAAACTGACAACATGCACTCTAACCAAGGTACCCAATACTCGGCGTGGAAAAAGGACGACATCAGATGTGCCTAGGTTGACCACCGGCACATAAACCGAACCTCTGGTCACACACACCAGGGCAGGGGAGGCTAACAACCCCTCAGGTAACCCAGACTCAGTGGGTTCAAACAGCACTATACTACCTGCCAACTGTTCTGCACAAGTAGCCACAACCAGCTTAATGGTACCGCCTGTGACACGACATGCCCGTGGACCGCACACTATTACCTTAGTCATACACTCAGCGAGAGGCGGCTCACTACCCTGATGGCAGTGCTGTAAAGCTTGAAAACTGAAGGTGGCGCACTAGAGACCGAGGGAAAATCAAACAAAGCGGGGCCATGCTGTCCAAAGAGCTCCTGATAGCATCGCCCGAATACATTCATCCCCAACACACCAGGGCGCAAGCCACCAGGAGGATCCTTGACCACCAGCATCCCACATCGGGCCACTATCCTATCACAGAGCTCTATATCCAATTCCATATATCCAATATATGGAATGGAGAGCCCATTTGCAGCCCTCAGTTGTAACCACGAACATGACCTCAAGCGTTCCTGTCCCCATGGCTCAAAATGCTGAATAGAGCAATTTTCGTAATGGTTAATACCATTGAGCCGGTATCAGTTAAACAAGGGACAGACACACCTCCAATTAGAACCTCCAAATAAGGGCAGGGGGACATTAAATTTGGAATTGAACTAGATTTCTTACTGTTAGAGCCAGTTCTGTTCCCGGCCGAGCTCGCGCTGAAGAGCAGGTCAGCACGAAACACATAGACCAAGCGAGCTCGCACTGGAAAATAGTTTATAGTCACCGGAGAAACCAATGCAGACAAAGCAGCAGCATCAACAAAATGTTGCCCCACAAGCTGTACTGAACACAATGGGTCCCAACTCAACTATTCCTCCTTCATGTTGTTATAGTTGCGAGTCCGATCGTGCACAAACAGACACCAGGCCAGTAAAGCACGAGAATACGGTGGGAGAATGTTGAAAAATGCTGCTGCCAACAACCCACAACGATTGTCCAAAAGGAAGCTGAAACGGAAAGCGGGCAAAACCAGAAAGGCGGTCCACGGGCAGTGATGCACAACCGGTGCTCTGACACATGCGCAGTGCCTTAACATCCCTATTTATATACCCACTACACAGAATGTGATTGGATAACATACATACATGTTTTTAATAACGAATATATAAAAATCACACTCAAGGAACTGTTTATCCCACTACATATGGAACAAGGGCAACTGAAGTCATGTGATCCACAACTAGTCGACACAGAGCCAACAATTAGGGGCAGAAGGCTTTGATCAAACTGCACATAAAATCTGGTGTATCTATGTCAGATGAACACTTGTATTTAAACGTTTAAGTCTTTTTTAAAGAAATTAATACTTTTGTTTAATAAAGACACATTAAATTGAGCAAAAGTGACAGCAAGGCATTTCTACATTTTTAAATCTAGAAAAATTATTTCTATTCATGTATGTAAAAAAAATGGTTTCCACAAAAATATTAAATAACACTTTGTTTTCTACATTGATAATAAAGCACCAAATCTGCATTTTAGAATGATTTCTGAAGGAGCATGTGACACTGAAAGTTTGTAAATTCATGTGGCACATTTTCTGATTTAATGTTTTTGTGCTCGTCAGACTACAATTACCTTAAAAAGATTTGAGTCTGACACACCAAAAAAAACAACAACAAAAAAAACATCCCTAGTGTGCTACACAGGAAACCAGGGCAAAGGTTTATCTGGGTATTACAAGAAAACCCTTGAGCAATGTTTTTTTAAAATACAGAACAATGTATCCTATGCTAAAAGTTAGTCGGTGCACATCTGTCTTGTCTTTACTGTTTGAAAAAGACTAATCAAACAGAAGGGTCAGCTGACTATAAGATGACCTCTGACCTTCAAGTGTCATTGATGGATCCAGTTGATTAGTGCTGTAGCCACTATTACCATAAGGCGTCATTCTGATCTCCATCCACCAATATATCCACCTGCTGAGGTTCATGCCTCTGCACCTGTCTGTGACACTGAGGGCTCTCGTGTCAGCAGCTGTCATTCTGGACAGCAGGATATCTGTTTGCACAGGGCAGCTGAAAGCAGGCAGCGGCACGGGCTGAGGATTAAACCATCCAGAAACCAGTGTGGCATGATGAAGCTGTCTATCAGCCCATCAACGGCCTGACCTGTCACTGTCCTAACAGTCGCCAGAGAAAAATATGGGCTGTGAGCAGGCAAGGTGTGTACGTGGTACTCGTGAACACACTTGTGTTTATTTATTTATTTATTTTTTCTACTTTGAAGCAAAAGTGCTGAGCTTCAGCAAATAATAGGAGCTCACTGGGTGAAGGCTTATGTTTTTTTTTTTTTTTTTTCCAATTACATCACCCTCCCCAACTGTTAATATATTATTTTACAGAGGCCTGGGTGTCTTTCACAGACCAAAGATGTGAACACCAGGAAAATATATCCACAAATCTTTTTGTAAATGGGGTTGCATGAAATTTCTCACAGACGTATTCTAGAATTTTGAATTTTAACCACATGTGCAGTCTAATTTGACTGCAGTGTGGCAGTTTAGTGGCAGGGAAATGTCAATTAAACAAATAAATGGGGGTAACACTTTCTTTTACACTTTAATTGTCCTTGTTACATATTTTACATGTACTTACCATAGTAATAACAGTAAATTATGCATAATTACATGCAACTAACCCTCAACCAAACCCTAATCCAAACTCTATTACTCAGTACTTAAATATGTAATTACACTCTAGCATGACACAGAAATATATTTTGCAAGTGACTGAAAGTTTTGCATTTAAACTGCTACAATGGAATGAAAACAGGTAAATTAAAGTTTAAATGTTACATTTCTACCACTTGAAGTCTCAAAGGGGAAATGTGGGTGTATTTGTCATGTGTACACACATATTTCTATAAATAACCACATGCAACCTGTTTCTTTATGAACACACACACACACACAAATGTAAGGGAAAATAGGATTTCTGTTGTGGTAGATTCAAAGATCTCTAAAAGACAATGACTGAACCTTTTTCTATTTTGCTTTTTATAACTGAAGAAAAAATACAAATATCATCAGCATAACAATTTCAGCGAAAATTCAAATGAGCAGAAAAATGAGCATGGATTTCTGATTTGCCATCTCGTTATTTTGCTTTAATGACAGCAGCAATCAAGCATGTTCACTGCATGAACTCTGTTTGTTTCAAACCTGATGATGATGATGATGGTGTTCTCCAGCATGTTTAAGATTATCCAAAAAGCATCTTGAGCTTAAATGGAATAATCTCTGACTGTCTGTACAAAGAGTCACGTGATCCATGTCACAGTGATAA
The DNA here is from genome assembly GCA_039654625.1 of Rhinogobio ventralis. Classification (NCBI taxonomy): domain Eukaryota; kingdom Metazoa; phylum Chordata; class Actinopteri; order Cypriniformes; family Gobionidae; genus Rhinogobio; species Rhinogobio ventralis. Next base: position 18,227,546 of record CM077196.1, read on the forward strand.
AGAAATACATATTTATTATTAATTTAGTCTTTTTTTATTGTGAAATTTTGTTCCCTAAATTCTTAATCCTTAAAAGTGTTCTCAGACTTTTGGGCCTCTCTAAATGCTTAGAATACAATTGAAAGACACTGATTAAATGGATTTCATCAGATGCATGACATGTAATTTGTGGTTTCCACCAGAGCGCCATCTAACAATCCAGGTAAAACCCAGTGAAATCCTAGCTTTGATCCACTGCCTTACATGGAGAGTTTATGAACCTTGTCCATCTATGCTTCTTTCCTCTTCAGTGAAAGCGTGCCCTTCTTGCATAATTCACTAATATATGGCTTGTGTAAAATCAGTGTGCTCCCTCTCTCCCAGTCATTGTGGCTTCCACAGTGCAAGAAGCTCCTGAAAGTTACGGCTTACAGCGGGTCAATCAGACTTGCAATTAGAATGAGTTTAGTGCAGTGGAAACCACTGTAAAGAATTCAATATTGTGCAAGTCTTTGCTTAATTCCTCCATCTAGTGAAGGAGCTTTCACCAGCTTTAAGGAGACAGAGTGCAATAATGAATGACTTTCATTTTGTGCTCCCATTGTTGTTCTTTTTTAGCTCACATATATAATACAATATAACATAGTTTTATTCATATTAGATGGATAATGTAGGTCACATGCACATTACCAATAATGTGCTGACATTGCTGATACCAATAAAGGACAAAGTGGTCTTTAGTTACAGGACAATATATTGTTTTTTATGGTAGCAGTAAAGCGAAATAAGGATCATTCATAGCACTCAGGTTATTAGAAAATACAAACACACACACACACAGACACACACACACACACACATGTTGGGTTTTCATGTTTTATGGAAACTTTACATAGACATAATGTTTTTTTATACTGTATAAACTGTATATTTTATTCCCTTACACTAAACCTACCCCTAAACCTACCCATCACAGGAAACATTCTGCATTCTTATATTTCCAAAAAACATCACTTAGTATTAATTATAAGATGTTTTCCTCATGGGGACCAAAAAATGTCCCCACAAGGACAAGGATTTCGGATATTGCCATCTTTGTGGGGACATTTTGTCCCCATAATGTAGGGTTTACCAGGCCGCACACACACACATAGTGTGCCTTTATGCCCATGGTTAGGAGGAGTGCAGTGAAAAGTAAAGCCTTTACTTTTAAACCATTTCTCATTCTTAACTTACAAAATACAAAATGATTTGTGATACAGACAACATAGCTTACAGCTGTCTCAAGGTGTTTTCAAAGCCTGCCAGGGATGACTGTGAACTGAAGCTCCCTCTTGTCTCTGCCACCCCAGGGAACATACCTTCTCTCTGTGAGGGCAGTGTCTTTCAGAGAAATACTTTTCCCATGTGATTTCCTTCTGTCTTCATAGCTGGGTATTTCATTTAAAAATAAATGAGCTTCAAGAAAAAGAAAACTTTAGAGGCAAAGCAGCTTGTGAAATACAGTATTTCTCTCACCCACAGTGTTATGATTTTTTTTTTTTTATGATGATGATGAAATAGTTTTGTAGTTAGTAATTGATTATGTGCATTTTTGCCCAAATTTTGTATATTTTTGAACATTAGAACAAACTATGCTCTTTGGATGCATTCGAATTTGATAAACTGGAAGAGCGACTATTTGTTTTCACTTGAACATTTTAAAGGACAAAGTGAAATTGATTTGTTTCATCCCCCAAATATTGGTTCTGCGCATTTTGATAGTCTCAGAGTTAATGGAGGGAAAACAGCGACACTTTTGTTTTCTTTTATCTGTCAGGTGGAAATTGGCCAATGGTTTCCAATAATAGCAGTATGTCACAGGAACTGAAGGGAAGGAAAATTGTGTGCAAAGTAAATTGATGGTCAGCTAACAGAGTTATTTTACCTTCCACAGGTCTACAGACATATAAGGGAGACGTTAGGGAAATAAATACAATAGGATGATTTGAATTCCTTTGAGCTGTATTATGTTGCACACTCTTTTATAGTATGAAACATATCTTCACTGCTGCCACATGTTGAACTGTATTTAGAATATTGCTTTTCTAATTTAAAGACTTTGTGAGCGTCAGTCAATGCTTTCCTTTTCTTTTTTTCTTACCCAGGGTGTACCTCTGGGCCCATAAATGAGACTAAAATGGGGGAAGAGAAGAAAAGACAAGAGGATGAAAGCCATCAACAATGCTCTACCCTGGGGAAATAAGCACAGGCCATTTTGAATTGGTGAAACACTAAGACCCAACTCTAGCACTCCACCTACGTGAAAACTTCTCCATTGGAGACTTAACCTGTGAATGCATAAGCTATAGTCAGAGGGTTTAATAAGGGGCTTATATATGTGCAGAAACACCCAACTCATGTGAAATAATTCTCTAGACCAGAGACTGAACATCTTTGTCCCTTGGCTAAAGGGAAAAGGTTTATTACCCTGCTCAAATACTGTGAGGCTCCATCTAGCCTAGTTCAAACTCAAGTGTTACCCCAAGCTGCTACCAACTGGCATCGCTCATGGCTTCCAGGAGGGCATCAGGAGCTTTTAATGGAGGCATGGTGAAGAGTGCCTTCTTCTGGTCTGTGGCCATAATCTATCTGACTAACATAGGTGGAGTGAGGGGGGATTGCTGGCTCATAGAAGGCGAAAAGGGCTTTGTATGGCTGGCCATTTGCAGCCAAAACCAGCCACCTTATGAGGCCATCCCTCAGCATATCAACAGCACCATAGTGGACCTTCGTTTGAATGAGAACAAGATCAAGAGCATCCACTACTCTGCCCTCAGCCGCTTTACCAACCTCACATACCTGAATTTGACCAAGAATGAGATTAATTACATTGAGGACGGGGCTTTTTCAGCCCAGTTCAATTTGCAGGTTCTCCAGTTGGGCTTCAATAAGTTGCGTAACTTAACTGAAGGGATTCTCAGGGGTTTGGGCAAGCTACAGTACCTCTACCTCCAGGCCAACCTGATTGAGACTGTGACACCCAATGCCTTTTGGGAGTGCCCAAACATAGAAAACATTGACCTTTCCATGAACCGCATCCAGGTGCTAGATGGGTCCACCTTTACCAGCCTAACTAAGCTGACCACCTGTGAACTCTATACCAACCCTTTCAACTGCTCCTGTGAGCTTTTGGGGTTTGTTAAGTGGCTCTCTGTCTTTCCTAACAGGACAAGTGAACGGATGGTGTGCGATTCTCCTGCAGGAGTCTCAGGCTTCAGTCTCTTAAGCCAGAATCCAAACAATCCCACGTACCGGAATGCTCTGCATATGCTGTCCACTGTGTGCACGGAGGACTACACGACTCCGTACATCCCTGTGCCTCCCGAGACCACCACTTTCCCTCTAGATTCAACACCGTGTGGTCTGGAAGACTGTCCCTCAGGTGAGCCGGAGGAAATCAGCGTCAGTCCCACGTACATAGACTTAGATGTGAAACCAATCATGAAACTCAAGCAAGTGTCTCACACGAATGCAGTAATCACTGTTCAGATCCCTTACCCTTACAAGAAGATGTACATCCTTGTCCTGTACAACAACAGCTTCTTCACTGACATACAGAATCTGAAGCGGCAGAAGGAGGACATTGAACTGAAAAACATGAAACCCCACACTGATTATACCTACTGTGTGGCTTCCATAAGAAACTCATTGCGTTTCAACCATACTTGTCTGACAGTGTCCACTGGGCCTAGGAATGGAAAAGAGCGAGTAGCTAGTAATGCAACAGCCACTCACTACATAATGACTATCTTAGGATGTCTTTTCAGTATGGTAATTGTTTTAGGGATTGTGTATTACTGCTTGCGAAAAAAGAGACAACAAGATGAAAAGCACAAAAAGGCATGTAGTTTAAAGAAGAACATAATTGAGCTTAAATATGGTGGTGAACTGGAGGGCGGAACAATATCCAGGATGTCTCAAAAGCAAATGATGGCTGGGGAGAGCATGACCCGCATGCCCTATCTACCCTCCGGCAGTGAAATGGAGCAATATAAACTGCAAGACATCAGCGAAACTCCGAAAATGGCCAAAGGGAATTACATGGAAGTGAGAACAGGGGAGCACCAAGATCGAAGGGAATGTGAGATGTCCATGCCTGTCAACAGCCAAGGTTCGGTTGCCGAAATCTCAACAATCGCAAAGGAGGTGGACAAGGTCAACCAGATTATTAACAATTGCATAGATGCTCTGAAATCAGAGTCCACCTCTTTCCAAGGGGTGAAATCTGGTGCTGTGTCGACAGCTGAACCTCAGTTGGTACTGATCTCAGAGCAGCCTCAGAGCAAGTCTGGCTTCCTGTCACCTGTCTACAAGGACAGCTACCACCACTCTTTACAAAGACATCATGCATCAGATGCCTCTCCAAAGCGTCCGAGTACAGCCACTGGTGGTCCAATGCGGAGCCCGAGGCCTTACCGCTCAGAGGGCTCGTACAAGTCGGAGTCAAAGTACATAGAGAAGACTTCACCCACAGGGGAGAGTATCCTGACCATCACTCCCGCAGCTGCAATATTAAGGGCAGAGGCGGAGAAGATCCGTCAGTATAATGAGCATCGGCACTCCTACCCTGACGCCCACCAAATTGAGGAGCTGGAAGGTCCAGACAGCCGGAAAACCTCCATCTTGGAGCCTCTTACGCGGCCTCGGGCAAGAGACTTGGCTTACTCACAGCTGTCTCCCCAGTACCACAATCTCAGTTACTCATCTAGTCCCGAGTACTACTGCAAACCATCACACAGCATCTGGGAGCGCTTTAAGCTCCATCGCAAGCGACACAAAGATGAGGAGTACATGGCTGCAGGCCACGCCCTGAGGAAAAAGGTGCAGTTTGCTAAGGATGAAGACCTGCATGACATTCTAGATTACTGGAAGGGAGTGTCGGCCCAACATAAATCTTAATTTACTAAAGTGTTTGTCTGTGTCTTTTTCAATTTCGATGGACCACAAAGAACAGGACCAGAATGAATCCTTAATCTTGTGAAATCACATTCTAATGGATAAATAAAACACTTCAGTGAATTTCACTATTCGCTGAAAAAGGTTTGTATACCAAAATTAAAAGATGTTACTTAAAGCAACAAGAGGAGAATATATTGCAAATATAATATATGTTGAAATGGATTTTTAGTATTTGATTACCGCATGGCCAAGTCCTGTGACAGTGGATTTGCTGTTGTGTACTGTGAGACTAAAAAGAATCCAACAGTGACAGACATCTTCTGAAATCTTAGTATTTCTTCTGCAGGACCACTGTAATTTATGGACCTTTTTTCTCCCAATATTTGAGTTTGTTCTAAATACAATTTAACTATGTACAAATACTGTTTCTATATTTGCAACGTTTGCTGTTAAAAATGGAGAAAAAAAAAAAACTATGATGTGTATGATTCAGGTTTAGACCATGGATTTCGGAGTTAGCTCCAGTGATATTATCTGTCCTTAAATGAATGTTTACCGTCCTGATGGATAAACATTGCACTGGTCAATGAAATGGCATATTTTCCTTTAGGCCACAGTTTACGCTACCCTGCTTTGCCAATTTTCTTTTTAATCCATGCCACTAATCAGACCGCACAATATTACACAAAGGCTGATATGATGTTACATTTGTGTATCATAACCACAAAGTGAATCAGTTTGGTTGGGATGGTGTAGGTGAAACATCTGCAAGACTGCAGTGTCAAAGTGGAAGAAAATGAAAAGCAATGGAAAATAGAACATTATGATACACATTCGTTAATTATGTTTGATTTGTTTACCAGTAAATCGCTCCACAAAACATGCACTTCTGCTTTTTACCTTACAATGCCTAATAGTAGTGAGGGGTTATCTGATCGTGAACCAAAGTGCTTGGGTGGCAGCTCATCACACATTTTTCAGCAGATGTTTCCACCAATCTCGAGCCAACAGCCCTATGGATGAATGTATTACATACATAAAGCAGCCTTTTCAGCTGTAATTTCTTGATGTTTTACAACCACAATAATTCCCATTTTTCATGCTGTATGCTGAGTTTTTTAATATTCATACTTCTTTTTTTTAGTTTCATGCATTTGTCATTTCTGTCAAAAAATATTTAATCAGAAAAAAAGTGTTTATAAACCTAAGGGTATTGTTTTAGGCTTTCTTACTGTTTGGCGGGTAAAAATGCTTTTGTAAATGACGAATGCCACTGCACGGACCCTGTGATGATCAGCGCTGATCCGGAAGGTGATACTTGTAAGAAATACTAAATTACCCAGCCGAACTGTTGCCACTGGAGTTGTACATCAGCTATTTAGAGAAGTACAGGAAGTAACTGGGTTGTCCAATTTCTTTCTTTTTTGTTTTATTTCAATGCCTTAAACTTCTGGTACTATCTGTATAACTGTATTTTTTCTTTTTCTTTAATTGTTGATGTTTTTGAAAAATCTTCATCTGTTGTAATTTTTAAAAAAAGACAATACATTTCAGTAGATTTCAAGAGCTGTCAGGTTTATAGGTAATCTAGCAAGTAATCTACATGTTTTTATATTGCATAGTGTAGCACTCCTGTATCTCATTCAACTTAGAAATGTTGGGAAATCTGTGAACGGAGAGCATCAGATACAAACAAGAGCACAATGAGTGTTATTTTGTATTTCTTAAAAATATGTTACCTGCTTTCAGACAAAGTACTGTGAAATAAAGGAAAGGGTGCACCCATACTGTCAAGATCCTCATTATAACTTTTCTTTGGAGTCCTCTGTTTCCCTCCATAAATTTGTCTTTACAATTTAGTCACACACACAAAAAAATGAATGAATGAATGAATGAATGAATGATAATACATATTCACACGGGCTGTTGATTGATTTGAAATCATCAAAATCAAATGAATAATTATATGAAATACTGATCATATTTCAATATTTGCTTCAAATAAAGGTAATGCAAAGGCATGATATTATTGTGGCAAATTAAAGCATCGAAAGACATTACAAGCCTGTCACTGGCCTGAAGTAAAGACCACATGACCATTTTGCAACTGTACCAGTTTATTACACCAGAGCATTCACACAAAATGTCACCTATAACCAGTTTATCTCCTGACTAAAGAGGGAATGATAGTACATAAACTTTAAAGATCTTCATGACTGGTAGTTATTCAGAGTGTTTCCCGCTCTTGGTAAGGCTGGTTTGGCGACGCAAGAATTTACATACAAGTCGAAATCGGCATGAGACATGCAAGTTATCGCTGAGCAGCATTTCCCTTTATATTCTTGGTTCACTTGTCTAACTCATTTAACAGGTTCTGCGTGACACCATAACAAACTAAATAAAAACCTTTGTTATTAAATTATTCAGATGAGGATAAAGGACTGAAAACAGGATCAAAATATCAACGTAGTTTAATAATACTAAAGGGTAAACAGGCATAACAGTATGTAGCCAAACAATAACATACACGAACATCGACCGACAACTAAAGACTGAAAACAGAGGAACTAAATAGTCACATTCATTTATATAGTGCTTTTTACAACACAGAAACAGCTTTACAGTGATAAAAGGAAAATAATTTTATTTTAGAAGAAAAGCTAAAGTAAGTTTTTGATCGATTAATTTCTGTTGTAAAAACTGATTAGTTATTTAATTTGGCGCCACTTAAACAACACCATCCTCAACTAAAACAGAAAACCCTCAATGCATTCCGGACCCCATTCGCATGGCAACAGCACTTCGTGGCCTGAGAAGGCAAACCATGAAATGGGTTTGAAATAGTTTTGAAACTATACCATCATCAGTATACCATTCAGAAGTACCAGTATTAGGTAGAAACCTATACATAGGAGCCTGACAAAAATGCTAATTTTAAAGAAAAACATCAGACAGACTTAGAGGCTTTTGTATTGTGTATTCATATGCTATTATGAGATGTATGGTATCAGTTAAACATTTTCATTCTTTTTGCTGTATGAATGAATGCTGACTAAATGAAGCTTGGTGTATGTAACATTTTTTATTCTGTTTCTCAATGAGTTAAGGCATTCTATCTCAAGGCCAGATGTTTATTCCACAAATGCTCATATTTGCTCTAATAACAAATTCTCTCTTTTTGACAGATATAAAAAAATTACACTTTACCCTAAATATTTTTTTTTTACCCCAAATCAAAAATTTAGTAAGGTTTGAAGATAGCTTGTCAAATCAGAGACCCCAACAGATTTAATTTTTTTCATCAAGCCCAAAAAGAAAAAAATTGTAGCCAGATATTATAAATGCTTGGTGCTTATTTTGTGAATGTAAATGTCTGTAGATTATCAGAGAGAACACTGATAACACTAAAATAATTAGAAGTTCATTTGATTATGATATGTGAAGTTGTCTTCTCTCTTATTTTTTTCTTCACATGACATCCAAAAAGCTAAAGAAACAGATTTTACCAACATTTAAGTCTTTGATTTAAACCTGGGTCTAATTATATATAGAATTACAGTTCCCTTTTGTTCAGTCACTCTGAGTAACGCCAGTGACTGACGAATGGGGGTTTCGCCTAGAAGCCTTTCATCTTCGAGATCTAGAAAACGCCCAATGGCAGTGCCAATGCCATGAGCATGCGGAATTTGCATAGCGTAACTCCGCCCCACAGCGTGGGTATATAAGGAAGTACGCTGGCAACATTGCATTGTTTCTGCCTCGGAGCCAAGAGCATCTATCTCTTCACTCCTTAAGCCTTCTGAGTTATCGCCAAGCTTCTTTGAGACGAGCAGCTTTCCAGTCGGTGTTGGTGTTACGGCGCATTCCAGCGATCACATACTGCCTGCCTGCTGATCTGTGCAATGATCTGCATCCAGCTGGTATCTGTTCCCTGGGCGCTTCAGCATCGCTGTGAAGTTTTCCTCTCCTAAAAGAGCAAGATGAACTTCATTGATTCAATGAAGAAAGATATTGCCTCTCATTTAGAATTTAATTAACATAACAGCATATATTTTCATGAGTCATGCATCATAAGAAAAAAAAACAGTGAATGCTGGATCCCTCCTTCTGCCTCATCCACAGGCCTCTTCCATCACTTGAAGAAGACTTACTTGGTTGTAAGGGTTGTGATCATATACTTTCCATCTCCAAGAGGAGAATATGCTGGAAGGAACACCATCCTGAAATGTGTCTGATGCTCAAACTACTCCATAATTTATGACATGGTCAGTTAGGTTGGCTCTGATTTAATTTGAAACTCGTCTGTACCCTATCCTTCTACCTCTCCTCCCTCCTCCCTACTCGCTTGCCCTCCCCTTTCCCTCTGTCCATGTATTCTTAAATGTTCTCCTCTTGCTCTTCTCTTCCTACATCTTCAGCTCTTCTTGCTTCTCCTACATCTTCAGCTCTTCTTGCTCCATCTCCTCTACCTATACTATTTATTCCTTTCCCTTATCTCTTTCTACCTCTTCCATTGTTCCTCTCCCTCTCAATATTCCTCTGTCCTCTCCAAAACCTCTCACTCGTACACCTCTTCCCCCCTTGTAAGGCCCGCCCAATCGTCCCAATGACGGCTTACGATTGGTGGGTGAAGGTTTCGTTCGGTCTTTTCAGCGGGGCGAAGTGATTATCTGACTCCATTTTATCATGACCTCGAATTTAGGTTGGAATGCCAATTGGTTATTAGGTAATTTGTATAACAATTTAACTACACATATGATTAATCTATTCAACTCTTTACTCTTATTGAAATTATTCATTTGGTTCTCAAAGACACACAGGGTCCTCGCACCGGCCATTATGCGGGCCACAATCACAAACTCGCCAGTCCGATCATTAACCAGAGGTTATGGCTAAAGCAATTTGACAATGTTGCCCATGCTCACTATTGTTAAAAGGTACCCATATAACCCCCTACAGTCACTTATATAACAACTTTGTTAAAGCTGAAACAATAACCAGAGATTATGGCCAGTACCATAAAATAATGCTGTATTATCTCAATAGTATTTTATCTAGCCCCCTATAATCTGACTGCATAACAACTAAGTCCTCATGAAATCTAAATCGATCTTATTTACTTTGTTAGCACACATTACAGGTCTTGAACAATTAATCCGTGCAAGTTAATACACAGAAAAAAATGGTTTGCCGTGGTAATTAATCAAAATCTCAAAAGTAACTTCCGGTCTGGAAACTTCCGGTCCGGTTTCCGATGACGGCAGTTTGGCGGCTTGGGTTTGACTATCTTTAACCACTCCCCTCCAAACCGTTAGTCTGCTATAAGCGAGAGATGGAGAGGAGAAGCGCTGAAGTAAAACCCTGCCCTCTATTCAGTATTATGTTTCACTTGGAAATGCGTCACAGCACTGAAATAAATCAGTTGCAACTTCCGGTTCACTGGGACTTTAAAGTTGAGCAATTAGTAGAATCTCGCCATGTGCCCCATGCTCCATACAGTCCGAGATCTAGTATGTACTTAACCCTGGTCGCAGATTTGCGGTAACAAAGGATTCATCATAATGCATTAAAATCAATAATTTCAGAGTAAGTCAGAATAAATCAATGTAACAATTTATTATTAGTCAGGTAATGTATCATGCCTGTTACAATCCACACCTGTCCCGTTCCCCATTTCCCATGATCCTCCCTGTCTCACACCTGAACTCACTTCCTCATCGTCTCTCCCACTCTCCCCGGATTCCCTGCACCTGGTGATATTGAACTCACTCCCTGAACCATATTGAACTCACTCCCTGCACTCCTTGTCCGTTGTATTGTTATGCGTGCGTGTGTGTTGTGTTCTGTTCCTGGTTTTCTAATAAAACCCATCTTTGTGGAAGCCGTAGATCTTCTCTTCCCTGCTGCACCACACACTTGTAACAGAACAATGGACCAAAACTGCAACGGACTTCAAACGAAGATGGAAACCTTTGTCACCCCGATCTCTCCCGTGTCCCCTCCTGAAGACACATCGGTGGATCGCCTGTGGGGGCTCAGGCAGGACGGTTGCCCGCTGGAGAGGTACGTGGAGGAATTCGCTGAGCTGTCTTGTTTGGTGAACTGGCCAGATGCATCACTTAACGCGTTTTTTCTGTTGGGGCTGGACGAGGACACCATTTGCTATATTGAACCTGCCTGTTCCTTTTCCCTAGTCGAGTCAATGAATCTGATTCTGTTTTTAAATTTTTCTGATTTCGAAGTCGAAGAGGTTCATAAGAATGCGTGTCTTCCTCGTCCAGTCCCCTCTGAAAAACACGTGGCCTGGCCAGTTCACCCTCAGCCAGTTTCCTCCACCTATCCCTCCAGTGGGACTTCCTGTATTGTCCTGCCTGTCCCTCAGCCCAAGCGGTCGAGAAGGAGGCTGTCACGACGCCCTCATCTCGGGCCAAGATGGCCGCCGCCACGCCAGAGCCCTCGTCTCTGGCAAAGATGGCCGCCAAAGCACTCCTTGTCTGTTCTGTATGTGTGTGTTGTGTTCTGTTCCTGTTTTTCTAATAAAACCCATCTTTGTGGAAGCCCGGGATCTTCTCTTCCCTGCTGCACCACACCATTGTAACAATGCCCAATTACATAATCAATTCAAAGATAATCAATACATCAAATGTTCTGAAGTAAAACGTAAGGAAATAGGATACATAATGCATAGCATTACGGGCTGATCTGGTTACAGAATCATGCCCTGAGCCCCGTGCAACATCCCACTAAATACACAAGACCAAGACAGAAACCTCTTTTAAATGGAAACATGTGTTAACAATGGGAATTTACATGAATCAATGTCCCAGACGTTGATTGACGAGGATGATTTGCATGATCCACTGCAAGCCAAATATCTCTAAACTCTTAAAACCTTCACCTTTTGATTTACTTCTGTGGGGATGAGACCTTTGTACCAATCACACTGAGACATTTTAAACTATACCAAAATGTATAATACTGTATGATACTTGTTCACATTAAACCATATAGATTTTGGGATCTCAGCATGAGAGAGAGTAGGAGTGGGGGGAGACGGGGTCAATAGGGAAAGATGTCGATTAGGATGATACTGAGACTTGCGTCTCGAATGATGATGATAATTTTGTAAAAGACAGTTCAGATGTTAATTTCCAGAAAGTGTCCTTTGTCTTCTCGGGGAGTGATCATTCCTCAGTCAGACAGCCCGGCATTTGCTAGTTTTTTCCAAGTGCAACTGAGAATTTAACAAATAACAGAGTTTCGTTGTGTTTGGAAAAGAAAAATAGTGCACACATGATGTGATTTTTGTAAAACTAATAGAAAGAGCTGCAATTGTTTTTTTTTCCTGATATGTTAATATTAAGTGTTGTTTGGCTGTATGAACTACTGTGAAAATTATTTTGAGAATTTTGTGCACAATGTTTTGAGAAAATGCACAAAATTACAATAAAATTTACAATTTAAAAGTGTTCAGATTACTGTGTTAACTGTTTTGAGAACAGTGACTTGAGTTTAGAGAAATGTGTCAAATCGATTGAGAAAAACTGTAATAGAGAGTGAATTAGAATGTATTCCCAATAAATTCACCCACTTCACCATCAGGAGCAAATTGAGCGAAAGTCAAGTCAAGTCAAGTCAACTTTATTTATATAGCGCTTTTTACAATGCAGATTGTTTCAAAGCAGCTTCACAGTGTTAAACAGGAAAATAATTAACAGAATTTGATTCGGCTGTACAGCCACTCTGGAGAAAACGGTGATGTCATCAGCTCATTTCAATTATCATATATATTCAAGTAATGTAGTTGATATAATTTAGTTTAGAAATTAAATTTATTTGGATATTTATTTGAAAATTTAGTGTCCCCAAAAACTGTGTAGTTGGGTGGGACAATCTCCAATTTTCACTATTCAGCACTGGTGTAAGAGTGGTTTGAGCATTATGCGAAAACTCATTGTTATACAACTAAACTCGTCATTAAAGAACTTTGAAGAACACAATTAAAGAACACGAAAAACATCTATGTTCATTAATGTATTTGTGTATCTACAGCTAAATTTGTTATCAAATCAACAGAGAACACGCTTGTAGTTTTGATATTAGTATTTATTAAGTTTTTATTGTTTTTATCCAGTACATGACAACATCATACAAAACACAGATTACATATATATACAAATGCTAAATATAAGGCCAAAATATAGACAGTGGTTGTAAATAAGGAAATTAAACGGAATACAAAATTAGGGAAAAGTGACAGAGAGAAAAATATGAAAAATAAAAATAAATAAATAATTACATGATCTTGCATCTAAGTAGTGCAAAATAATGAGAAGTCAGAGTTATTGTGTCACATGGACAGACAACGTCACATAAGACCAAAAATCTTCCCAGACAGGGATACACACAGGGACACATTATGTAGTTTGTAAAGCAAACATTTATACGAGGCTGTCTTTGTCATTATGTTGACCCATTCTTTTTTAGTATTTATTTTTGATAAATGCATTACTAGAATAAAATGCAGTGCTTCATTATGCAGTGAATACTGAACTGTTTTGCCAACATAAGAGTGTGTTTAGTTGCTGTGTTACTTGTTTTGAGAGCCACTACATTCATTTGGAGAAATGTTTAAAATCGATTGAGAAAAACTGTAATGCAGTGTTTTCTTCTTGAGCATTTGTGAATGTTTGAACCTTTTTTAATAATTGTGTTTGAGTCCCTCAATTGGGACGTTGGGCAGTTTAACTGCTCGGGACAAACAAGGGACTCAAGAACAACCATCACAAAACAAAACAAAAAAAGCAGTGGATCATCCAGGTAAGGGTTCATAAACTTTTGAACTGGGTAATTTTTTTAATAAATTCAACTTTTTTTTGTCTTGTGGACTATACATAAACATATTTTATGTAAAATGTCTTATTCAGGACAGTACTAAATAAAAAATAACATGCATTTTGTATGAGCTCTTTTTCTTTTTTTGTTAAAATCCTTCTGCAAGAGGGTTCACATACTTTTTCTTGGCACTGTATACATATTTTTAACATTTTTAAAAACCACAACATGCCTCAAAAATCAATGATTTCACTGCTCACACTAGAAAAATGTAATATTTTTCTCACCTGGCTGTCATAACCATATAATTCAACTGAACTTCACCTCTATGGAGGGTCTTATTATTGCAGCAAGTCTCTGTGGAATTCTGTGCAGAGATTTAATTTCATTGACCAAAGGCTAAAGGCTGTGAGAGGTATTTAATCTAGTCGCGTTCAGTGAGCAGTTCAAGCACTTGGCCCCCATCACTGGATGTACGTTGAGCATTCAGAAGCAGTATGGGGAGACTTGAGAGCTGTATATGGCTGTTTTACTTCTGAATTATATGAGTTACCACTTGTGTTTCAGATATAGTTCTTTCTGGAGAAGTTTGTCAAGAGGTGATGCAGCCAGGTCTACAAAAACTCCAGAGAGCTGCTGGAAAATGTAAATGAACCTGTAAGCACTCAGATTCTCAGTGTTCCTTCTGCCACCTTTGGAGAAACAAACATCAATCCATTTTCTTAGAAGCCTCAGGAATATTTGGCATGAGGTGTGGTTTATTATGTGCTCTATAACTAAATTAAGGTCTCTGGTTTCTTGAAGGTTGTACTCCTTGGTAGAGATAAAGAATAGATAGATACGATTTCAAAAATATATTCAAATATGGCACGTAAACATGCTACAGTTTTTCTCAGTCACTTTGGTGCATTTCTTAGATAACAACTAAAATTCTCAAAACTACTTGTTCCTCCACATCATCTAGTCACTTGTGCACATCATAAAAGCAATTTTTCATTGTTATAGTTTGATTATTGATTATTGATTGACAATTGATTATGTACAATTGTCTGCCGTTTTATTCATTATCAATTGCTTATGTGATGTTTATCAAAATGTACTAGTTCTCTGTTGAATAGTCTTACCCCTCAAAACATATAGGCATTAGTTCCTTGCAAAAAGTCATTAAATGCAAAATGGTTACAGTAGTTGTCATAATGCTTCATGTATATTTTCTATACATTGATGAATTGTGAATGAGAATTTTGAATTTCACTAATGAAGAGAAATGTAAAGCATTAGATCAACCAATGATCAACCAGTTCTCTAAAACAGCTCAGAGGTTCATCTCATGAAGCTTAATTTGGCAAGTATATATAGACATAGTACAACACAGTGTTACAATTTCTGACAATGGAAGAACAAGGAAACAAACAGGGTCAACAGCTGGGAGGAAGAAGAGGAGTAAGGATGTGTGGTGGAAAGTTACGGAGGCAAAACAGAGGAAGAAATAGAAGAGGCCAAGATTGTAGACATATTTCTGATGAAATAAGGGCCACTATTGTGGACTATGTTCTCAATCATGACCTTATAGCCAAGGCGGGTCGAAAGGGGCAGCCGAATGTTAGGAGAACAACCATGTCCTCAATCATTCAAATGTTTGTAAACAGAACAGGTATGTAATCAGACAATGTTCATTATATTGTAATACCAACCTTATCTCACGGCAATTCGTACGTATTTCCAACGTGATCTCATGAGAATACGTGTGCATTTTTACGTAAAGTGTAATTATACCATACATACATTTACTTTTACGTTTTCATACACATTAAAACGTACAATACTGACGTATTGACAGCACTAAAACTCAAGTCAAGTCAAGTCAACTTTATTTATATAGCGCTTTTTACAATGCAGATTGTTTCAAAGCAGCTTCACAGTGTTAAACAGGAAAATAATGCAACCGAATTTGATTCGGCTGTACAGACGCTCTGGAGAAAACGGTGATGTCATCCAGCTCATTTCAATTATCATATACACTCACTTAAAGGATTATTAGGAACACCATACTAATACTGTGTTTGACCCCCTTTCGCCTTCAGAACTGCCTTAATTCTACGTGGCATTGATTCAACAAGGTGCTGAAAGCATTCTTTAGAAATGTTGGCCCATATTGATAGGATAGCATCTTGCAGTTGATGGAGATTTGTGGGATGCACATCCAGGGCACGAAGCTCCCGTTCCAACACATCCCAAAGATGCTCTATTGGGTTGAGATCTGGTGACTGTGGGGGCCATTTTAGTACAGTGAACTCATTGTCATGTTCAAGAAACCAATTTGAAATGATTCGAGCTTTGTGACATGGTGCATTATCCTGCTGGAAGTAGCCATCAGAGGATGGGTACATGGTGGTCATAAAGGGATGGACATGGTCAGAAACAATGCTCAGGTAGGCCGTGGCATTTAAACGATGCCCAATTGGCACTAAGGGGCATAAAGTGTGCCAAGAAAACATCCCCCACACCATTACACCACCACCACCAGCCTGCACAGTGGTAACAAGGCATGATGGATCCATGTTCTCATTCTGTTTACGCCAAATTCTGACTCTACCATCTGAATGTCTCAACAGAAATCGAGACTCATCAGACCAGGCAACATTTTTCCAGTCTTCAACTGTCCAATTTTGGTGAGCTCGTGCAAATTGTAGCCTCTTTTTCCTATTTGTAGTGGAGATGAGTGGTACCCGGTGGGGTCTTCTGCTGTTGTAGCCCATCCGCCTCAAGGTTGTGCGTGTTGTGGCTTCACAAATGCTTTGCTGCATACCTCGGTTGTAACGAGTGGTTATTTCAGTCAAAGTTGCTATTCTATCAGCTTGAATCAGTCGGCCCATTCTCCTCTGACCTCTAGCATCAACAAGGCATTTTCGCCCACAGGACTGCCGCATACTGGATATTTTTCCCTTTTCACACCATTCTTTGTAAACTCTAGAAATGGTTGTGCGTGAAAATCCCAGTAACTGAGCAGATTGTGAAATACTCAGACCAGCCCGTCTGGCACCAACAACCATGCCACGCTCAAAATTGCTTAAATCACCTTTCTTTCCCATTCTGACATTCAGTTTGGAGTTCAGGAGATTGTCTTGACCAGGACCACACCCCTAAATGCATTGAAGCAACTGCCATGTGATTGGTTGATTAGATAATTGCATTAATGAGAAATTGAACAGGTGTTCCTAATAATCCTTTAGGTGAGTGTATATTCAAATAATGTAGTTGACATAGTTAATTTAGTTTAGTAATTAAATTTATTTGGATATTTATTTGAAAATGTAGTGTCCCCAACTGAGCAAGCCAAAGGGCAACTGTACAATATTGACGTATTGACTGCACTAAAATGTAAATTATTTACGTATCCATGTGTGAATGTGTACCAGTTGCCATTTATGAATATTAAAACTAAGCCAGGACCCCTAGGTACTGAGTCAGAGGAACCAAGCGTTATTGAGAGGCTGAACCTCACAGAACGCGATGACTTTTCGCTGGAACAGTCCCAGGATGAAACATTAAAAAATGCATTTGCACAGGTCTGCTCGATCGATGGACAGTTTCTCCACCCTGGTCTTGTCGTGAATGTTAGCTGGTAAATCCGCCGGCCACTTCAAAAGAGCCATTGCGCCCTCTGAAGCTCGTGCAGGTCCCCTGCGAGAAAACTGGTATGGAGCTCATCAGACTATTGGAACGATCCGCACAAGGGCATCATTTTGCATTAGTCTTGGTAAATTATGCAACACGATACCCTGAAGCAATTGCCCTCTGCAGCATTTCAACGAAAAGTGTTGCGGACGCTTTGTTTCGTTTAATCTCCTGAGTGGGAGATCCCGAAAGAGATCCTCACTGATCAAGGCACGGCGTTTATGTCACGTACACTATACAAACTGTATGAATTGTTGGGCATTAAATCGATTCACACCAGCGTCTATCACCCACAAACAGACGGCTTGGTGGAACAATTTAATCGCACATTAAAGACAATGATTCAGAATTTTGTACAGGAAGACGCCAAGAATTGGGATAAATGGTTAGAACTCCTGTTGTTTGCTGTACGTGAGGTCCCGCAAGCTTTCACAGGGTTTTACCAGTTCGAGCTTCTCTATGGACGTCAGCCCCGCGGGGTGTTGGACGTTCTTAGGGAGGCTTGGGAAGACGGACCGTCACAGAGCAAAAAAGAAATTCAGTATGTAATGGACCTCAGAGCAAAACTCCACACTTTGGGACAGCTTTCCATGGAGAATTTGCTACAGGCTCAAGACAAACAAAGCCGGCTATACAACAGGGGAACTAAACTGCGTGAATTTACACCGGGAGAGAAAATACTGATTTTACTCCCAACTTCTAGCTCAAAATTACTCGCCAAATGGCAAGGGCCCTTTGAGGTCACACGGCGAGTTGGGCATCTTAATTATGAGGTCATTCGTCGGATAGGGCGGAACACATCAAATATACCACCTCAACCTCCTAAAAAAATGGAGTGAGGCAGAGCCAGTGATGCTAGCAATGGCAGTGAGTGGAGAGGAGGATCTCGGGAAGTGAACACTAAAAGTACATCTCTCGTTCTGGCCCAGGGAGGAGATCATCTCTTGCCTTTGCAGCTCACTGACATAGCCCAGTTGCAAGAAGTTTTTGCAGATGTGTTCTCGCCCCTGTCCGGTCGAACCTCATTCAGCACCATATTGAGACCGAGCCTGGTGTGATAGTGCGCAGCCGGCCTTAGAGGCGATGTTAGATATGGGAGTAATAGAATAATCCTACAGTGATTGGGCCAGCCCGATAGTTTTAGTACCTAAAACAGATGGTTCGGTTAGATTCTGTGGAGATTATCGCAAGGTGAATGCTGTGTCAAAATTCGACGCATATCCAATGCCAAGGGTTGACGAGTTACTTGATCAGCTGGGTGCAGCTTGCTTTTATTCGCCGCTGGATTTAACGAAGGGATATTGGCAGATCCCCTTAACACCTTTATCTAAAGTAAAAACCTTTATGAAGCCATTTGGATTACACCAATGTTCGGGGCTCCGGCCACTTTTCAGTGTCTCATGGATAATTCTTCGGCCACATGCTGCATATGCTGCTGCCTACTTGGATGATATTATCATCTATGGTAACGACTGGCAGCGTCATATGGAGCATGTGCAGGCCATACTGAGATCGCTGAGAGTGGTATTCCGAAGAAGTGTGCAATTGGGCGTGTGGAGATTCAGTATCTGGGCTTGCAGCAGGCTTTTACCCAGGTGAAGGCTGCT
Organism: Rhinogobio ventralis; assembly: GCA_039654625.1. Taxonomy (NCBI): domain Eukaryota; kingdom Metazoa; phylum Chordata; class Actinopteri; order Cypriniformes; family Gobionidae; genus Rhinogobio; species Rhinogobio ventralis. Next base: position 18,246,586 of record CM077196.1, read on the forward strand.
CTGTGTGGTGGGCCGCTCTTACAGTCACCTGACTTTTCTCTCCCTTTTATGTTACAGACGGACGCGTTGGACCGGGGGCTGGGGGCCGTCCTGACCCAGGAGAGGGAGGAGAAGGAGCGGCCGGTGCTGCACATAAGTCGTAAACTCTTGTAGCGACTGAGGCAAATCAGACACATAATCGCCTGTTACATTTAAAAAAAATGTTTTAAATGCTTTGTGCTTAGTAACAGACCTTCCCCCAACACAACAGAGAAAGGCCCTGGATACCAACTGATAAGATGTTTTATGGCCCTAAAAAATGTGCCACATGGAAAAGGCCATAGTTAAGACACAAAGCCTGTAAAACACACGCTTTTGCCTCAAGTTATAGACAAACCGTCTATAAATGAACATGCACCCCAGGACATTGTATGTACGCCTGTCTATCTGGCCGGCCAACAGGTCAGGCCATATAAGGCCTGCACACACAGCCTCACGTGTGTGTGTGTGTGGGACAGGAAACCAGATGCCACCATACGGCCAGTTGGGCCAGCAGGCCCAACTCCTCATGGCGTGTGCAACTTCCTCAACCTCGATGGAGTCAAAGCAACCATGCAAGCTCACCGTCGCCTTACCGGGCAAATGCAAGTAATGTATTAAGAAATACAAGTCGCTGTGTAGTTAGTAAAACTGTAAACTCTTTTGCTCAGACAAAGGAGCTTATCAGGGATGGTTCTACCAGGTTCTGTACTGACCCGGTTTTTCTAACCACTTTAACTTTACCTCTTGCCATATATGTTTTGTGTCTGTATGTTTTATGTCCGTTTAATCTTGTCCGCGATTTAGTTATTACAGTTTGTGCACAATATATGTTGGTTCTGACTCCCTGCCTGCAAACAAATAGTCACTTAAATGATAGATCTTGTTATGCGCTCTAAGCGCTTATGTAAATACAAAGGAAGAATTATTTATATATTATTTTTATATCCTTTTCTTAGAATTAATTAATAATCAATACTGAACGTTCATAGGATGAACTGATTAATTTATTGTAATGTTAATGTAGCTACATCAAGGTAATCAATTTAACTGATTCAAATATTCATAATTAATCATAATGAATATTCATAATAATATGAATAATCAATAATTATTCATATTTCCCCTCTGAGTTAATTCGCTACACTCTTGAAGAGAGAGACTATGTACAGCACCATCGAACAGGAATGACTAGCAATTTGGTGGGCCATTCTCATCCTCCACTATTATCTCCTGGGAATGGAATTCATCAAAATCAAATCAAATCACCTATATTTATATGGCGCTTTTGACAATGGCAATCGTTCCAAAGCACCTTCACAGCATCAACAGGAAAATAATTGAACAGAATTTGAATCGGCTGTACAGCCGCTCTGGTGAAAAACAGTGATGTCATCCAGCTCATTTCAATTATCATATACTGTCAATGCGGGCAGATCAGTAATATAGTTCAAATTTAAGTGTCCCCAGCTGAGCAAGCCAAAAGCCAAAGGCTACGGTGGCAAGGAACCAAAACTCCTTCAGGGCCAGAATGGAGAAAAAAACCTTGGGAGAAACCAGGCTCAGTCGGGGTGCCAGTTCTCCTCTGGCCAACGAACAAATAGTGTATGATTATGATTCTGGCAACATTACAGGTCAGAAGTCATATTAGATCAATAGATATTCGTAGGATTATTCGAAAGATTGGAGTTGTCACGCCGGAGACGGGTTTAATGAGGATGTTGTGTCGATGCGGAATTTACAGGGGGGAGTTTAATTGACACGGTCTCCGCAGACATTTCAGGGATGCGTTGGTCATGTCTAGGCGCAGGTCCACCATCTGGTCTGGATATGGCCCGGATCCGGCCGACTGCAGTAAACCTCGGGATAAACAGAGAAACTAACATTAGCGTAGATACCATTCTTCTTATGATGTAACGAGTACATAAGGTGTTCTGGGAAGTGTTCCCAGTACCGGCTGACCTAGTTAATGCAGCCTAAAACAATCATTTAACTGATTTGAATAATATAAATAAAAAAAATGTATGTGTATGCCATAGTAAAGAGATGTGTTTTTAGTCTAGATTTAAACTGACAGAGTGTGTCTGCTTCCCGAACAGTGCTAGGAAAACTGTTCCAGAGTTTAGGTGCTAGATAGGAAAAGAATCGACCGTCTGCAGTTGATTTTGATTTTCTAGGTATTAACTGGCCAGAATTTCGAGACTGCACTAGACGTGATGGAGTATAATGCGTTAAGAGCTCGCTCAAGTACTGGGGAGCTAAACCATTTAGTGCTTTGTAAGTATTTAGCAAGATTTTAAAATGTATACAATGTTTAATAGGGAGCCAATGCAGTGTTGACAGAACCGGGCTAATATGGTCATACTTCCTGGTTCTAGTAAGAACTCAAGCTGCTTTGTTTTGGACCAGCTGCAGTCTATTTATTAAGCGAGCAGGGCAACCACCCAGTAGAGCTTTACAATAATCTAGCCTTGAGGTCATGAACGCATGAACTAACTGTTCAGCATTTTGCATTGGAAGCATGTGCCGTAATTTAGATACATTTTTAAGATGGTAGAATGCAGTTTTACAGATGCTAGAAACATGGCGTTCAAATGAGAGATTGGTATCAAAGAGCACACCCAGGTTCCTAATTGATGAAGAGGACTTGACAGAGCAGCCATCAAGTGTTAAACAGTACTCTAGGTTACTACTTGTGGAGTTTTTTTGTCCAATGATTGAAAATTCCGTTTTTTCTGAATTAAGTTGCAGGAAATTACTAATCCAATTTTTTATATCAGCTATGCATTTTGTTAATCTTGTGAATTGGTAAGTTTCATCAGGGTGTGAAGAAATATAGAGCTGAGTATCGTCAGCATAACAATGAAAACTAACGCCATGCTTCCTAATGATATCTCCTAGCATGTACAGGGTGAAAAGCAAAGGTCCTAGCACTGAGCCCTGCGTTACTCCATACTGAACTTGTGATCGGTGTGACATCTCTTCATTTACTGCTACAAACTGATAACGGTCAGATAAGTATGATTTAAAGCATGCCAATGCAATTCCACTAATACCAACATCATTTTCGAGTCTATTCAAAAGAATGTTGTCGTCGATAGTATCAAATGCAGCGCTAAGATCAAGTAACACTAATAGAGAGATACTACCATGATCGGATGATAAGAGTAAATCATTAGTAACTCTGATGAGAGCAGTCTCAGTACTATGATACGGTCTGAATCCTGACTGGAAATCCTCAGCAATACCAATTCTTTCTAAAAAAGGAGCATAGTTGTGTGGACACTGCCTTTTCTAGTATTTTTGACAGAAAGGGGAGATTTGAGATTGGCCTGTAATTGACTAATTCTGTAGGATCAAGTTGCGTTTTTTTAATAAGTGATTTAATAATAGCCAACTTAAAAGTTTTGGTACATATCCTAAAGACAATGATGAATTAATGATATTAAGAAGAGGATCTATAACCTCTGGAAGCATCTCTTTTAGTAGCTTAGTCGGTATAGGGTCGAGCATACATGTTGATTTTGATGATTTAACAAGTTTAGCCAATTCTTCTTCTCCTATAGCAGTGAATGAGTGGAATTGTTCCTCAGTAACACTACAATGCACTGTCTGATGTGATACTGTAGTAGACGGCTGCATGGTTATAATTGTTTTCCTAATATTTGTAGCGACTCGGCTGCATAGCTCAATAGGGAATTATGATTATTAATATTTAATTATTTATAACTAATCGCAACGGGTTATGATTAAATTATAAATCTCCAAATCACCCAAAAAGGGAAATACCTAACCTAGGTATTTATGCAATATATATATATATATATATATATATATATATATATATATATGGTTAACAACAATGGGTTGCAATTAACTCTGAATATATATTAAATCATTACAGAATAACCTTTGAATTAGAATTAATTCAAAATTCATCTGATCCGTTCATTTAACGAACGAACAGTACAATCTTTTATCAACTCTCACAAAGTTTTATTCTTTCTTATCAAATCTTCGGGAAGGTTATCCTTCTGGTCACGAAGAATAAACTTTCCGAATTATTAGGATATTAATTAAAGTATTCAAAGATACTTATGAGAGCTTGTAGCTAGATCTGAACATTAAAGTGACCGTGCTTTGTGAGCGGCAACAATGACAATCGAACGTGGATACAATGGTTTTAATAATTGATACCACGAATACATACGACTAAACAAAGAATACATGTATATACAGAACAACTAATAGTAACAAAAGAGAATGAAAAGAAGAGAATGAAAGAGAGGAAGGAAAGGTTCAGGAATGGCAATTTCACAAACATAACCAACGAGAGCCAGCAACAAATAATATCACCTTAAACAGGGGTACACATCTTAAAACGCATCTAAATTTCGATGGAATTTATACTTGCATGGGTTGTTTTGTGCTGAGTATAAAGAATGCGCGTGAGTTTTCTCAGAGCGTTCTTTAAGCTGGAGTGTGTTCTCTTTTGGTCCTTCCGGAGCGTTCTCGATCCGCGGGAAGTTTGAAGGTGGTTGAAGCGAATGCCGAAAAGGGGGGGGGGGGGAGGAGAAGATTGTCTCGTCTGAGTTTTAGAAGACCACTGAGCAAAGATATGCTGGTGTTACTGTCCTTTAAAGAAACATTAACATCCACCCATCTTTTCTGAAATGACCAATCAGATGTGGGAGTTTTAGGCGGGAGAACACTTTCTTTGTCTCCGTTTATGACCTCATTTGCGTAATTTATGATGGTGTCATACTTGGTACATTTCTACTCCAAAGGGGGGGTTACATAATGTGATGCATTTCATAATCATCTACTGTGCACCGTTGGTTCAGAGAAAGAGAGAGGAATATTTAGATATCAAACACAGTATGGCTGGGAGATATTAGAGCAGAGATACATTCTTACACATGAATACAAGAATTGTAAATGACTTTACATTGTTCGTACATCATGACTATGTTGGCAATGACATAGGGAGCATGCGTACACACAGGGATCATCATATACCTTCTGGGATAGTTTAATTAAAGTTACATAAAGAAAATGTTTGTGTCTGTGTATTGGAAGGAGCCTGTGTGTCTAGGCCCCCCCCTATCTTTTTGAGTGATTTTTTGAGACGTACGTCGGACGTCACAGACGAATTGGGATCACTTTAGGGAGCCCCTATCAGCTTCGAGATATAGAGAACCGGCCAATGACTATTGGTGCGAGATTTGCATCTCGCGCTCCGCCCCGCAGCGCGGGTATAAAGCGGAAGCGAATGCAGCGCACTGTTGTTTTTCACTGAGGAGCCGAACTAGTGACTCGACCATGCAGTGATGGTACAGCAACTGTTTGAGATTGTGTCCTGATTGAAGTTCTCACAGGATTCTAACAGTGCTGTCTGTTCTACCTCGGCCAAGCCACAAAACTGTCCACGATGCCATCTTCCTCAGACTCCTCGGTACCAGAACCTAATTTATATACGGCTAAAAGCTTTCTGACGTTTATAGTGGAATCGACTCATCTTTGATCCTGTCCAGAGAGACTCCAGACGCTACATATTATCAATCTTGCACGTAAAGAAGTTCATAAAGTCATTACTGCTGTGGTGTTTACAAACATCAGAAGTTGAAGCTTTATTTTTAGTTAATTTAGCCACTGTATCGAATAAATACCTAGGGTTGTGTTTGTTTTCTTCTAAGAGAGTCGAGAAATAAGCAGATCTGGCAGTTTTTACGGCCTTTCTGTATGCAATCATGCTCTCTTTCCACAAAATACGAAAAACCTCCAGTTTTATTTTATTCCAGCTGCGCAACATTTTTCTGGCTGCTGTTTTAAGGGCCCGGGTGTGCTTGTTGTACCACGGCGTAGGACTATTTTCTTTAATCTTCTTTAAGCACAAGGGAGCAACTGTGTCTAAAGTGCTGGAAAAGAGAGAGTCAATAGTGTCTGTTGCAACATCGAGTTCCTCTAGGCTATCTGGGATGCTGAGGAGATGAAACTGATGAGGAAGTTTATTTACAAAGCAATACTTAGTGGCAGCAGTGATAGTCCTGCCATATTTGAAGCGAGGGGACGGCTTTGCAGCCTTTGCTAAATTAAGTATACATGATACTAGGTAATGATCTGAGATGTCATCGCTCTGCTGCAGAATTTCAACGGTATCAACATTTATTCCATGTGACAGTATTAGGTCTAAAGTATGATTATGGCAATGAGTGGGTCCTGACACGTGTTTCCTAACTCCAATAGAGTTTAGAATGTCTCTAAATGCCAATCCTAATGCGTCTTTTTTATTGTCTACATGGATATTAAAATCACCAACAATTAGGACTTTATCTGCAGCCAGTACTAACTCTGACATAAAATCAGCTAATTATTTGGTAAAGTCTGTATGGTGCCCTGGTGGCCTGTATACAGTAGCCAGCACAAATGTCAAATGGGATTTATCAACTACACTACATAACGTTACGTTAAGCACCAAAACTTCAAATGAATTATATTTGAAACTAGACTTCTGAGTAATACTGAAGATATTATTATAAATGACAGCAACACCTCCCCCTTTACCTTTCAGACGCGGCTTGTGTTTATAACAATAATCTTGGGGGGTGGACTCATTTAAAGTAATGTAATCGTCAGGTTTTAGCCAGGTTTCTGTCAAACACAGCACATCTAGATTATTATCTGTAATCATATTATTAACAATAAGCGCTTTTGGGGAAAGGGGTCGAATATTCAGCAGCCTGAGCTTTATCATTTGTTCATCTGTATTATATCTGTGTTTTATATTTGTTGAACATCAATAACATTTTTACCATTAAATGGTTTTGATGGTCTCTATGTGTTGGGATTTATCTGACTTCTGTGACGTGAGACAGTTAGCAGGCGGTCGGTTAAGCCAGTCCATCTGCTTCCTGACCTGGGCCCCAGTTAGTCAAGGTTTAGCTCTAAGACTATGTGCCAAATTACTAGAGAGAAGAGCGGCACCACCCCAGGAGGGATGGATACCATCTCTTTTCAGGTCAGGTCAGTCAGGTCTGCCCCAAAAGCTTTTCCAATTGTCTATGAACCCTATGTTATTTTACAGACACCACTTAGACAACCAGCCATTGAGTGATGATACTCTGCTAAGTATCTTATGACTCCTTTTAACAGGGAGGGGACCAGAGCAAAAAACGCTATCTGCCGTCGTACTTGCGAGCTCACACACCTCTTTAATGTTAATTTTGGTGATCTCCGACTGGCGAAGTCGAACATCATAAGTGCAGATGTGAATAATAATCTTAGAGAATTTACGATTAGCATTAGCCAGCACTTTTAAATTTGCTTTGATGTCAGGCGCTCTGGCTCCCGGTAAACATGTGACTATGGTGGCTGGTGTGTCTATTTTCACATTCCGTGTAATAGAATCGCCAATGACTAGGGCACTTTCAACAGGATTCTCAGTGGGTGCATCACTGAGTGGGGAGAACCTGTTTGATGTTCTAATCGGAACGGAAGAGTGGTTTTTATATAAGCTACTATGCCGTCTCACAGTCACCCAGTTGCCCTGCTGCACGGGCTCTACAGCCGGAACCGAACAATGTACAGAGTTCACTAAGCTATTTGCATCCAAAGCAGTGTCTAAAGCTATTACATTCTCACTACTCTCAAATAAAGTCTGGATGCGTGTCTCTAATTCTGAAATCTTCTCTGTCAGCCTGACTATCTCCCTGCATTTATCACGTGAGAAGCCCTGTTCGCCAACAGAGAAAGATATACTAAACATGTGACAGGCAGTGCAAGTGACAATAACATGAGAAGATGACATGACTTACCGTTTTTGATGATTAATCCAACTTACCACAGTTGTTTGATGGATCTATTGACTAATCCAACTCACCACAGTTGTTTGATGGACTAGTAAAGGCATGAGAGACAAAACAGGAGACCCGGATGCACGTATGGCAGGCTAACAGGCTAGTGAAATGCTAACGCGTTGTGAAATGCTAACGCGTTGTGATAATGATTTAGATTAAAAGTTAGCAATGTCAAATTTAACGTGATAGGCAATATTAATTATATGGTGATGAGTAAGTTATATTTAGCAGTATAAACAACAAAGAAAAGATATCAAATAGAGATTTAAAAGCAAAGCTGTACAGAGCTGCAAACCGCATGAAGGATACCAACGCGCGGATCACCTCGATGCAGGCCGGATGGCTCCCCGGCCTAAGCCGGGCGGTGGGGGTATGTGGCGAGGGGGGCGGGGTTTAGCAAAGTCTATGACGGGAGAGAGAGCTGGAGGTCGAGCGGCACGTAAGTGGGTCAAGTGCAAATGATAAACACCAGTCTCTTGTTTCAGTAATTGGCATGGAGAGACAGGATATAAGCCATCAGTAAGCGTGGATCAGGAGAAAGACCTCATACAAAACTATTATATACCACCAAAGAGGACTGCGACTGCAACACATCGTCATTTGAACTACTTTTGGTACCGCTTTTGACATTTTCACAATAAATCAATTATTGTTTCTTGTTTGTCTGTTATGCTTTTATTTATAACAGTACATAGTTTTAATAAATGGTTATGGAGGGGTAGGTTTAGGATTAGCTGTTTAAAATATCCTTTAATGCTATATTGTTACTAAAATTGTCATTTTCCATTACGTTTTATGCTCTTTTATTTCTGTATAAAATGGGTATGTTTATGTTTGGGGGTAGTGTTAAGGGATCTTACATTAATCTATAAAATGGTAAAAGGGCAATTATACAGATATATATAAATACTCGTCTAAAGATTCGTATTCTTAAAATAAGATTTCATGAAGGATTTGTAAAAAGTTTTTTAGCTGTAACATGTAATAATGCTACGTTTAAATGTTGCCAATACGTCCATATTCTACGTTTTAGCACTTCTCCAAACGTACAAAAACGTCTCGGTTACGTATGGTAACCCTCGTTCCCTGAAGGAGGGAACGGAGACGTACGTCGGACGTCACAGACGAATTGGGAGCCCCTATCAGCTTCGAGATATAGAGAACCGGCCAATGACTATTGGCGTGCGAGATTTGCATCTTGCGCGCCGCCCCGCAGCGCGGGTATAAAGCGGAAGCGAATGCAGCGCACTGTTGTTTTTCACTGAGGAGCCGAACTAGTGACTCGACCATGCAGTGATGGTACAGCAACTGTGGCAACAGGACGTACGTCTCCGTTCCCTCCTTCAGGGAACGAGGGTTACCTTTTCAGATTCGTCGACCGAAAATGCCTGCAGGTCCCCAACCCTCTTGATAGAGGCCAATGCAGTCAGGAGTACTGTCTTCAGAGACAGGATTTTTAGCTCAGCTGACTGCAAAGGCTCAAAGGGCGCCCCCTGCAGTGCGGATAGCACCAGAGTTAAGTCCCAAGAGGGTATAGAGGGAGGGCGAGGCGGATTTAGTCTCCTCGCCCCCCTCAGGAACCTGACGATCAGATCGTGCTTCCCTAGAGACTTACCACCTACCATGTCATGATTAGCGGCGATAGCGGCAACATAGACTTTGAGGGTGGAGGGACACAGCCTTCGCTCCAACCCATCCTGTAGGAAGGAAAGCACAGAACCAATCGAACATCTCCGGGGGTCTTCTCGGGAGGTCCTTCCTCAGAGGAATGGGCCAGGGAGGTGCTGTCGCGAGAAGCACTAGTTCCGGGAACCAAGTCCGGTTGGGCCAATACGGAGCGGCCAACAGGACTTGCTCCTCGTGCTCCCTGACCTTGCACAGAGTCTGGGGGAAACGCATACTTGCGTAGGCCCCGGGTCCAGCTGTGTGCCATCGCATCCGAGCCGAGGGTCCCCTCGGTCAGGGAATAAAACAACTGGCAGTGGGTCGTGTCCGGGGCGGCAAACAGGTCTACCTGTGCGGTCCCGAAGCGACTCCAAATCAGCTGGACCACCTGGGGATGGAGTCTCCACTCTCCGGGGAGCACTGGCTCTCGTGAGACCTTGTCGGCCGCACGATTTAGCAGGCCCGGAATGTGAATGGCACGAAGCGACCTCAGATGCTTCTGACTCCATAGGAGGAGATGGCGGGCGAGTTGTGGCATGCGACGGGAGCGTAGACCACCCTGTTTGTTGATGTACGCAACGGCCGCAGTGTTGTCCGTTTGGACCAGAACGTGCTTGCCTAGTAGCGGCATTTTGAAGCGGCCCAGCGCAAGACGAACTGCTAACAACTCGAGGCAATTGATATGCCATTGCAGTTGAGGCCCCATCCACAGACCCGAAACTGCAAGCCCGTTGTACGTGGCACCCCAGCCGGTGGATGAGGCATCCATGGAGACAACAGCATGCCTGGACACTTGTTCTAGGGGAACTCCTGCCCGTAGAAATGAAGGGTCTGACCACGGGCTGAAGGTTTGGCGGCACCTCTGGGGCCAGCGGTGGAACAGGAGTCAAACAAAAGATTCTGGCAGCGGCCTGAGCGGGCTGGACGTCCTTCCCGGAGGAACTCTTGGTCAGGCCTACCCTCGTGCATGTCCATGAGTGCCTGGGCCTGATGCACCTGGAGCAACGCCATGGCATGCAAGGCGGACGCAGCCTGGCCACAAGACCTGTAAGCCTTTGCAGTCAGACTGGAAGAGAACTTACAGGCCTTGGACGGGAGCCGCGGGTCACCGCGCCAGTTGGAGGCGGTCGCCGGACACAGTTGCATCGCGACGGCCCGCTCCACTGGCGGGATTCCCACGTACCCCCTGGCTTGCCCGCCGTCAAGGGTAGTGAGGAGGAAGGAGCCACTAGGTCTGTTTCTGGCACTAAATGGTGTCGTCCATGACCTGGTGAGCTCCTCATGCACCTCTGGGAAGAAAGGCACCGGAACCAATCATCCAACCTAGAAGGTTCGGGACGTGGTGGAGGGTTCCACTCAAACCCAACCTTTTCGGCAGCCCGGGAAAGCATAGCCGTCAACTCGGGTTCCGACTCGACCATTGCCACTCTCCCAGAGGGAGGCAGTACAGCCGAATCTTCATCCTCCGAGGACCGAAAGGGGGTCAAACACAGTATTAGTATGCTGTTGCTAATAATCCTTTAGGTGAGTGTACGTTATTGAGACATGTAACACACAAACACACACACTTGTACATACATACAGTATATATATTATATTGAAATTACATTGTACTGTAATTTGTTGACAGACCAACAGTAAAAGTGAATTGTAAACTGTGAATCCTGTCCAGTCTCTTTGAATCAGTGAGTAATGTGTAAATTTGTACTGTTGAAAATGTATATATGCGATACAGATAAAGTGCAGTCTTGTCATTGTCATAGTCAAAGTTTATATCTGAAAATACTGACAGAGTACAGTGTTATATTGACAAAATGACTAAGCATTTTGATATCTTGTTTGTAAACAATGACACAAGGATTTTGAGCAAGTTACAGGCTTTTGCAGGTAATCCATTGTGTGGTGCTGTACAAATTGTTTTGAGAAATGCATTTACTGGTTGCAAAGCTTAAGGATGATTCAAGAAATGTACCAAAGCGACTGAGAAAAACTGTAATGATGCCAAATGCCGTTGATTGTTCTAAGTGCTTTAACTGATCAATATGTGCTAGTTTGAAGCAGAGTTTTGAATGAGATATCAGTTCTATTGCAGAGATTAAGATTTTTACATAACGTGAAGAATCAAATTTCCTTTTGTTTTTTGCTTGCTTGCTTTATGCCACAGCATATGGAAATGAAAACTTTGAGCTGCTTCCGGATTTGTTTAGAAGCGCTCTGGTTATCCTTTTGAAGGATCTCAAGTTTATTTTTAGTAAGATTCCATATGATTTTAATGGTTTGTGTGCCCCATTAGACTCGGGTAAAAGGGTATTACCAGTTTCAGCGATGTAATAGACAGACAGACAGACAGACAGATAGATAGATAGATAGATAGATAGATAGATAGATAGATAGATAGATAGATAGATAGATTGATTGATTGATTGATTGATTGATTGATTGATTGATTCACGTGGTTCCAAACCTGTATGACGTTCTGTGGAATATAAAAGAAGATGCTACTGGTGATAAGGATGGCTGCATATTTCATAATCACATTTTACATTTTAGTAATAACAATGAAGTTTAATCAAAATGAATATTTTAAATGTAAATGCATCGATGTCTTTTCTGTCACTTAAAAGACATTTGTTTAATGAATAAATGTAAAAATATTTATTTAAAAAAATACACCATCACATGAAATATTATTTTTTAACCTTGATTAAAAAATCTATTTCGAATGGATATATTTAAGCTAGCAAAACACTAAACGTTTATGATTACAGAAGGTTGCAGTTGGATTTTCTGACAAATGCATAAAATACACTAAAAAGTGAGATCTAGTTAAATCAGTCTGGTTGGCTTTGCATAACCATAGGTACCAATTTGCCCTGTCCATCAGAGTTAGAGGTTTTTGTAACTTTGCTACTTGTTGGATAATCTTCTTACAGACTTTGAAACCTGGGCTCATCCTGACAATTCTTCCATCCTGAAGTATTTTAATTGAATGTACCTCATGCATGCACAGCCTCTACTTTCATGTTAATGACTCTGCATAGTAGATGATTGCAGAGGGCCCTGCACATCTGAATAATAATCATTTCATTAGAAAAGGCTGTTAACATCAGGAGGTGTAGCAATTTGAATGCGACATTAAGGAATGTTTTCGTTTACCTTTTGGGACGTGATTTTCATTCACAGTGTGAGACTGATACACCCACTGTCAGTGGAGGGTCAATGACGAGAAAAGGAACAAAACAACTCAAAGTGACATGTACTTTTCAATCTGATAATTAAATGGAAAATATATGATGAATAGTTATAAATTGCACATGAATTGTGCATCAAGTAGCTACAGTGTGGCATAATACCTAGACCCCATGAAGCTTGTTATTTTTTTTATTTTATTTTTTTTTAAATGGCACAGAGTCAATAACACATAATAAAGATGCAGTTTTGAACCCTGACAAGTGCTTTGGGTGCACAGTAGTACATATGAAAGCGCTATATAAATGCCTCATTCATTCATTCATTAATTCATCCAATGCTCTGTGGACTGTTTTGAGCTTACAGCCCCTACTTCATTGTACCCAAGTAAGGCAGTTGGTTTACGGCCAATCTTGGGCCTGCGTGTCCTGAATCGGGCCCTGCACCAGCTCCCGTTTAAGATGTTAACACAGAAATGCATTTTTGAATGCATCTGTCCCCGAGATTGGTTTGCAGCGATCGACCTGAAGGATGCATACTTTCATGTCTCAATTCTCCCTCAACACAGACCGTTCTTATGCTTTGCATTTGAAGGGAGGGCATATCAGTACAAAGTCCTCCCCTTCAGGCTGTCCCTGTCGCCTCGCGTCTTCACGAAAGTCACGGAGGCAGCCATTGTTCCGCTCAAATTACGCGGCGTTCGCATCCTCAACTATCTCGAAGACTGGCTCATACTGGCTCAGTCTAGGGATCAGTTGTGCAAACACAGGAACATGGTGCTCAGTCACCTCAGCCTGTTGGGACTTCGGGTCAACCGAGAGAAGAGCAAACTCTGCCACATGCAGAGGATCTCTTATCTCGGTATGGAGCTGGATTCGGTCAACCAGACTGCGTGCCTCACAGAGGAACGAGTCCGGTCAGTGTTGAACTGCTTGAATGCGTTGGGATAGCAGGACAGCTGTCCCAATGAAACTCCAACCGACAGGGCTCCTGGGACATATGGCATCTGCAGCCACGGTAACGCCGCTCGGATTGCTTCATATGAGACCGCTTCAGCACTGGCTTCACAGTCGAGTCCCGAGATGGGCATGGCAGAGCGGCAAGTACCGGGTCCCAGTTTCTCCGTACTGTCGCCAAACCTTCAGCCTGGTTTGTGCCTTTAGAACAAGTGTCCAGGCATGCTGTGGTCTTCACGGATGCCTCATCCATTGGCTGGAGGGCCACGTACAACAGGCATGCAGTTTCGGGTCTGTGGACGGGGCCCCAACTGCACTGGCACATCAACTGCCTAGAGTTGCTAACAGTACATCATGCGCTGGGTCGTCTCAAAAGCACGTACTGGTCCGTACGGACAGCACTGCGAGCGTTGCATACATCAACCGACAGGGTTGTCTACGCTCCTGCTGCATGCTGCAACTCGCCCGCCATCTCCTCCTTTGGCGTGAGAAGCATCTACGGTCACATCCCTGGTGCGCTCAATCAGACAGCCGACGAGCTCTCACGAGAGTCGACACCTCTGGGGGAGTGGCGACTCCATCCCCAGGCGGTCCAAAGGTAGACCTGTTTGCCTCACCAGACTCGACCCCTTCCTGGTTGTACTATTCCTTGACCGGGGGAACCCTCGACACAGATGCACTGGTGCACAGCTGTCCCCAGGACCTGTGCAAGTATGCGTTTCCCCCAGTGAGCCTTCTTGCACAGACACTGTGCAAAGTCAGGGAGGATGAGGAGCAGGTCTTGTTAGTTGCACCCTATTGGTCCAACCAGACCTGGTTCCCCGAACTCACACTACTCGTGACAGCCCCTCCCTGGCCCATTCCTCTGAATGCCCTGGCCCATTCTTCTGCACTTTATGGCACCCGCATCCAGACTTCTGGAAACTCCATGTCTGGTCCCTGGACGGGACACAGAGGTTCTAGGTGGCCTGCTACAGGCTGTGGTAGACACCATCACTTCTGCTACAGCTCCCTCTACGAGGCGCCTCTATGCATTGAAGTGGAACCTGTTCATTGAATGGTGCTCTTCCCGCCGGGAAGACCCCTGAAGGTGTTCGATTAGAGTCATGCTTTCTTTTCTGCAAGATGGGCTGGAGTGAAGGCTGTCTCCCTCCACCCTCAAAGTGTATGTCGCAGCAATTTTGGCGTATCACGACGCAGTTGAAGGTAAGTCCTTAGGAAAGCACAACCTAATCATCAGGCTAAATCCTCCTCGTCCAAACTCGTTACCCTCTTGGAACTTAGCTCTGGTGCTCAGGGCACTTCAGAGTCCTCCC
The DNA here is from genome assembly GCA_039654625.1 of Rhinogobio ventralis. NCBI lineage: Eukaryota > Metazoa > Chordata > Actinopteri > Cypriniformes > Gobionidae > Rhinogobio > Rhinogobio ventralis. Next base: position 18,261,586 of record CM077196.1, read on the forward strand.
TGTAAGCCTTTGCAGTCTGTAGAGTTAAAAATACTGTCCATGAATACAGTGCTCTTGACTGCATTGGCCTCTATCAAGAGGGTAGGGGACCTGCACGCACTTTCGTTCAGCGAATCGTGCCTAGAATTTGGGCCGGCCAACTCTCAAGTCATCCTGAGACCCCGGCCTGGATATGTGACCAAGGTTCCTACCACTCCCTTCAGGGACCAGGTATGGAACCTGCAAGCGCTGCCTTCCGAGGAGGCAGCCCCAGCCCTGGCTTTGCTCTGTCCCGTCCATGCTTTTCACGCCTACGTGGACCGAACTCAAAGCTTTAGGACTTCAGAGCAGCTCTTCATCTGTTACGGAGGCCAGCAGAAGGGAAAGGCTGTCTCCAAGCAGAGGTTAGCCCACTGGATAGTGGATGCTATCGTCTTGATGTACCAATTCCAAGACGTGCCTTGCCCGTTCGGGTTGCAAGCACACTCAACTAGAAGTGTAGCTTCCTCCTGGGCGCTGGCTCAAGGTGCCTCGCTAACAGATATCTGTAGAGCTGCGGACTGGGCAACACCTAACATGTTCGCTAGATTCTATAGTCTCCGTGTAGAGCCGGTTCCTTCCTGTGTACTCGCCCCCAGTTGCCAGTAGCGAGAAGGACCAGTTCTAGTGTCGGCTTGCAACGCCACTCCCGCCCGCCCAGTTGTGTTCCCCATAAATGGCTAACCCTGTCGAGCTCCTCCGTCACCCTCGGCCAGGCCTACACCCATATGCATGTGGAAAGTGTGTGTAAGCTGGGTATCCATATTCAGCTCTCCCTACGGCGACCCCATATGTGTATTCTTCCACGGTACAAGCTACCCTACTCCGCTAGCCCCATGTCTTTCCCTCGACAGAGCTCAATCTGTCATCTCTGACAGTGTTCTTTTCCCCCCTAGAATTAGGTTGTAACCACCCCAAAAACCCCCCATATGTTGTACTCCCCTGTCAGTTAGTCCTTATGTGTAACTGCCACCTCTCTTTCCTTAGAAGGATGTGGCTCCGCAGCCTTCCATCTTCCGAGACAGGCACACTTTCCCAGCGTTATCCAATAGTCACACTGAATGGGTCTTGCAGAACAGCAGTGACTGACCTTCCCTGTTTAGAGCCCTGACTTGCCGCTCCATGCAGCGCGTGTTGGTAGGATCCCCAATTCATTACATTTACATTTACATTTTACATTTATGCATTTGGCAGACGCTTTTATCCAAAGCGACTTACATTGCATTCAAGGTACACATTTTACATTTTGTCAGTTCTTGCTTTCCCTGGGAATCGAACCCATGACCTTGGCGTTGCTAGCGCCACACTCTACTGTTCGAGGTCTACTCTCTACTCTACTCTAATGTGACCGCCTGAAAGGGAACGTCTCGGTTAAGTATGTAACCCTCGTTTCCTGAAGGAGGGAGACGTACATCCCGTCACCACAGGTGCTGTACCTCCGCTGAATGGCAGAGTCACTAGTTCGGATCCTCAATGGAAAAGCAAAGATGCAGTGCATCCACTTCCTTATTTATACCCGCACTGCGGGGAGGAGCATGGAATGCGTGAACCGCATGCCGATGTTCATTGGGTCGTTTTTAAACACTCGAAGTAGATTGGTCTCTGAAAATGATTCCCAATTTGTCTGTCAGTTCTGACATACGTCTCCGTTCCCTCCTTCAGGGATTGAAGTGAAATTGGATTCTTTAACGAGCAAGCTGTTTCTGTAAATCAGGAGCCATTTCAGCAAAGGCTTCTCTCTGCTCTCTTTCACCCCTTTTGAAGTTTGTTCCTTGGTCTGACCACAGTTCTGCTCGTGTTCCCCTTCATGCAACAAACTGCCTAAGGGCCATTAGGAAGGAATCAGCATTCATGGTACAGAGGAGGTCCAAGTGAACTGCTCTCATGGTTAGATACTTGAAGATTATCCCCCAGTGTTTTTTGTGCATCTCCCAATTTTAATCAGCATTGGCCCAAAGCAGTCTACTCCACATGAGTAAAAAGCAGGTTTGTGGAGACAGAGACGGTCTGCCATCTTCGCAATAGTTGGCTTTGCCCTCCAATGCTGACACTCTGGACACCCATGTTGGTATCGACGAATGGCTTCCCGTCCACGGATGAGCCAATAATAGCGCCGCATTTCAACAAACACTCGCTCAGGTCCTGGATGATGCAGCTTGCAATCTTAATGCTAAATCAGTAGCTGGGTGACCGAATGATGAGCGTCCAATACGATGGGGTGTAAGGTAGATTCTTCAATGTACTCATCTCTCCTCAATCGACCTCCCACTTGGATTAAACCATTAAATAGGTCCAGTTCAGGAGCTAAGGTTAGAAGGCTACTGTCTGAGGACACTGGTTTCCCAGTTAAAAAACTTTTAAGAATAAGAATAAGGATCTCAGCTTGGCGATAATCTTCTGCATCGGGAAAGGAATCAGAAGTAGAGGTTACCTAAATTTCTTTAGCAGTGGCATCCAAGAGTTCCTGCCAGGTATTGTGGTTCCAAAGATCGGGGATTATAGATTGGGGTGGCACTGCAGTGGCGCTGCAGAAGGCAGATTTCCGTAGCTGGTTGCTGCATCCTGGAGTAAGAAGGGAGGACCTTGTGATCATCTGTTCATCTCTGTGAGGACGTTCAGAGGTTTGTCTCTAGTGAGGTCATCTGCAGGATTGCTAGCTGAATCCACATAGCACCTGGAACACTTCTCTGTTAGCTCCTGGATTTCAGTGACTCTATTGCCAACAAAGACTTTGTAATGGCAGGATTCAGAGTCCGTGGAAGAGTCTGTCCTCAACATTGTGGTCTCTGAACATGAGATAGCATGTTCAGTTTCAGGTCTGCCCTGATATACTGCACTTCAAAGTCTTGGAGTCGGACTGGTTGACATGTTCTGCATTTTGGTCTGGTTGCCCCAACAATCTCCTCATCAGACTCCATAATATAGGAATGATATACCCTTTAATAAAAAACAATTTTTTGCTGTATGCATGAATGACTTCCAAAATACTACTATTTATTATGATTTTTATTATTATTATTATAATAAATAAAAAAATTCTGTTTATGTAATCCGTATGAAACCAACGAGATCTTACCAGTCTGACCTCGTTATTTTTAATGTGACCACACCCACACGCAGCGCAGTCTACTTACACTGTAATCGTTCACGTGAGCCATGCAAACCTGTAAACGCCCCCATTACCTAGATAAACAAAGCATCAAGCTTCATCAGATTCATCTGCTTTTCATTGAGTTTGGAAGTAGATGCACTGTGAGGAATAAGCCTTTTCCTCAGAAGAAGAAAAACGCGATTAATCCAGTGGAGGTAATTTATTCTTACTAACATTACTTAACGTGCTATTGTTACATACACTTGTACACATTTTACTAGAACTATTGCCAGTCTAAAATGTGTGAAATTGAATGAATAAGTTCAATAAGAGTCAAATGTGTAGTTCAATTATTATACGATGAATGATATATGATATTATAAATGATATTATCCAAATAACCAATCGGCATTCTAACCTAAATTTGAGGTCATTATAAAATGGAGTCAGATAAAAGTAAATTGGAATTAAATGACTTTGCCCCGCTGAAAAGATTGAATGCACAGAAACCTTCACCTGCTTATCGGAAACCGTTTTTGGGACGATTATTTTCTTCATATTTAATAAGTCAAAGCTTTTCTATCTTCTTTTTATTCAGTCACAACAATAGCTCATACTGGATAACTTTATCCATATTAGGGATTTCCTGGAACGTCATAAGTTTATCTGTGAAGCATATTTGGACTTTCTGTGCGAGGGCTTCCAGTATGAATAAAACATATTACATGTGTTTATAGAGTTCAATTTTGGGTAAAAATATGAAAACATTTGAAGTAAACATATGATAATCCATATATTTTTCACTAGCATAGAGTACTAAACTTTCTAATAGTTACAGGCCACCTGCACCCCCCCAAAAAAAAAATTCTGTAAGTTAAAATTATTATTATTATTACTATTATTATTATTATTATTATTATTATTATTATTACTATTTAGGATTGTGTAATATTGTGATATACACTCACCTAAAGGATTATTAGGAACACCATATTAATACTGTGTTTGAACCCCTTTCACCTTCAGAACTGCCTTAATTCTACGTGGCATTGATTCAACAAGGTGCTGAAAGCATTCTTTAGAAATGTTGGCCCATATTGATAGGATAGCATCTTGCAGTTGATGGAGATTTGTGGGATGCACATCCAGGGCACGAAGCTCCCGTTCCACCACATCCCAAAGATGCTCTATTGGGTTGAGATCTGGTGACTGTGGGGGCCATTTTAGTACAGTGAAGTCATGTTCAAGAAACCAATTTGAAATGATTCGAGCTTTGTGACATGGTGCATTATCCTGCTGGAAGTAGCCATCAGAGGATGGGTACATGGTGGTCATAAAGGGATGGACATGGTCAGAAACAATGCTCAGGTAGGCCGAGGCATTTAAACGATGCCCAATTGGCTCTAAGGGGCCTAAAGTGTGCCAAGAAAACATCCCCCACACCATTACACCACCACCACCAGCCTGCACAGTGGTAACAAGGCATGATGGATCCATGTTCTCATTCTGTTTATGCCAAATTCTGACTCTACCATCTGAATGTCTCAACAGAAATCGAGACTCATCAGACCAGGCAACATTTTTCCAGTCTTCAACTGTCCAATCTTGGTGAGCTTGTGCAAATTGTAGCCTCTTTTTCCTATTTGTAGTAGAGATGAGTGGTACCCGGTGGGGTCTTCTGCTGTTGTAGCCCATCCGCCTCAAGGTTGTGCATGTTGTGGCTTCACAAATGCTTTGCTGCATACCTCGGTTGTAACGAGTGGTTATTTCAGTCAAAGTTGCTCTTCTATCAGCTTGAATCAGTCGGCCCATTCTCCTCTGACCTCTAGCATCAACAAGGCATTTTCGCCCACAGGACTGCCGCATACTGGATGTTTTTCCCTTTTCACACCATTCTTTGTAAACTCTAGAAATGGTTGTGCGTGAAAATCCCAGTAAATGAGCAGATTGTGAAATACTCAGACCGGCCCGTCTGGCACCAACAACCATGCCACGCTCAAAATTTATTTCTTAAATCACCTTTCTTTCCCATTCTGACATTCAGTTTGGAGTTCAGGACATTGTCTTGACCAGGACCACACCCCTAAATGCATTGAAGCAACTGCCATGTGATTGGTTGATTAGATAATTGCATTAATGAGAAATTGAACAGGTGTTCCTAATAATCCTTTAGGTGAGTGTATATTGTGAGATATACATTAAAAAAAAAAAATTTCACCAGATGATCATAGTAGATGATAGAACATAGATCATTGTATAGCTAAAAATAAACATTCTAATACGATTTGGTTGATTTTATAGGGGAGTGCATGCAAAATAAAAATACTTTTTAAATGATGAAATTTAAAAATAACTAGTTCTGAACAATTTGGGCAATTTAGAATATTGTATGTACATATTACAACAGTTATTATGCAGCTGTAGTCAGAACATCTGTAAGAGATGATAATCTCAACATCTAGAGATATACTGGATATTTTATTTTAGGACAAAAAAATAAATAAATATGGTAGTGCTATCAAAGATAACTCAGGGAAGTACTGATAAGGGTGCAAAGTGAGGTTTGAGACTTTAAGGAAAATAAGATAAAGCAGAAGCCCTTGCATCATAAAGCATCCAAGCATCAATTTCACACAGTCTTTAATCTAGACAGACTGGAACTTTCTGAAGGAATAGAAGAACTGAGGGAAAGTGGAAGAGAAAGAGCCCAGGGCAAGCCCAGATGTTTGGCAGGGGAAATGTGGCTCACACTCTAAAAGGCTTGACAGGACGCTGGAACACTAAGATGAACGTGCAGAATGGAGGACTGAAGGGTGATGGGTAATGTTAGAATGACATTTTAAAAATGCTAAAACACATTTGTGAGACTGACCTTGGGCATCTTCTGTACATAACATTTTTGCTGATGTCAGATTACTGATGTCTTCCATTTATATATGTGGCGAGGGGGGTGTGGTCTAGCCAGGTCTGTGACGGGAGAGATAGTCGGGAGACGAGCGGCACGTAAGTGGGTCAAGTGCAAATGATAAACACCTGTCTCTTGTTGCAGTAATTGGCGTGGAGAGACAGGATATAACCTGCAGGAAACAAGGACCAAGGGAGAGAGAAAAACACTACCCTGGGACTTGGAGAGGGACGCGTATGCAGAGAGGAACTGCTCAAACCGTTGACTGAACCACAGAGAGTTTATATGATTTATGTTTTGTGCGATGTGCACAGTTTGTTTGCTGATTCAAAGAGAGAATAAAACGTTTGAAAAGATTGAGTTAATTGAATTAAACTGCAAAAAAAAAAGAAATGTGAAGGAATGGAGAAATCTAATTAAAATGAACAGAAGTTAATGATTAAACTAATCTCAGTACAAAAGAGGTTTAATGTGTACATTGTGATGCCAAGCGGTTCACACATACAACATCTTTGATACTTTGCTTTTCATTAGCATGGACGCACTGGCATTTCACAAATTGACAAAATTAGAAAAAGTCTGGCACATGAAACAAACTAGGCCTCGTCATCAGAATCTTTCTGTTTAAATGCAAAATTTGGCTCAATTTCTCCTGTAGTTCTGCCAGCAGCCTTGACCTAGATCAGTGAAAAGCTGTGATAACTGCACAGAAAGACAGTGACAGCTGCTTGGATGCTTGTTAGTGCCAGACCTCCAGACATCTTAAATTCAAGCATGTTGTAATCAGACTGTCTTTAGGAAGGTCTTTCATGTCTTTTCTCATTTGTTCTTCTGTTGTTTTGGATAAAGACCACACAAAGTGCTTGATAAACACAGTTTTCTTTCCAGTTTTCTTACAGGAAGTAAACGGTTTGTCAGTTTTAGGAGTACACTGGCATACAGTTGACCTCAAAGCTAATCATCCATATCTAGTGAAATGTCTCGGGGTACCTGCGTAACCCATGTTCTCTGAATAGATAGCGATGACGCAATGGGAACAAATACGTTTTTAAATGTGAATAGTAACACTTTACAATTAGGTCTCATTTGGTAACATCAGTTAATGTATTAACTAACAACGAGCAATACATTTGTTACAGTACTGATTAATCTTTGTTAATGTTAGTTAATAAAAATACAACTGTTCATTGTTTGTTCTTATAAGTTCACAGTGAACTAATGTTAACACAACTTTTAATTTTAATGATGTATTAGTAAATGCTGAAATTAACATTAATTAAGATTAATAAATGCTGTAGAATTATTGTTCATTCTTCGTTCATGTTAACTAAAGTAGTTAAATGGATTTACCCAAAAATGAAAATCCTGTCAACAGTTACTCACTCTCCTGTCGTTCCAAACCCGTAAAGACTTTTGTTCATCTTTGGAACACAATCTTTTTGATAAAATCTGAGCCCATTCTGTACTCTCCGTTGACAGCTATGCAACCAACATTTCATAAAGTGATCGTAAAACTAATCCATACGAATTGAGCGGTTTAGTCCAACAGAGACACGATCGCTTTATATGATGAACAGATAAAATTTTGTCTTTAATTCACATTTACCATTGATCAGCGAACATTAACAGAAGCTCAACCGAACCTGCTTGATGTGCGAGAACAAAGCCCTTGCAGAAGCTCAAACGTGCTGCGTAGCACGCGAGAAAGAAGCTCACTGGCTCTGGAGGAAGTTCAAACTTGCTGCATAACACGCAAGAATGAACTTCATTGGTTCTCGAACGTCAAGCAAACATGCTTGAGCTTTCGTTTACCACAACTGCCCCCAGTTTCACAGACAAGGCTTAAGCTAATTAAATGTCCTAATTGAACTAAGGATTAATCCTGGCTTAATCTAAGACCTGTCTGTGAAACCAGGCCCTGATGTGTGAGTTGATGACATTTACATTTAATCATTTTACATTTAATCATTTAGCAGACGCTTTTATCCAAAGCAACTTACAAATGAGGAGAGCAGTAGAAGCAACTAAACAAACAAGGGGCATCAGCATACAAATGCTGTATCAAGTCTCAGTTAATCTAGCGGACTACACATAGTACAGTACACATACACTTTGTTTTTTTGGGTTTTTTTTAAAAAAAAAAAAAAAAAAAAAAAAAAAAAGAAAAATTAAAAGAAAAGTTAAGTGCTAGTCTTTATTGGTCAGGTGCTGCTGGAAAACATGTGTCTTAAGATGTTTCTTGAAAATGGCTTGAAAATCTTCTTCTTTTTCGTTATTTCCACTGATGGATCTTAAGAGCATCCATGTCTTTTGATATTCTGTATTATTATTTATTAAAAGAAAAAGTACATCCAGAAATTATCTCATAATTTACTAATCTTTTCACATCCGACCAACTGTTACCAGCGCGAGTGAAGAAGCTTCAAGCTTTCATGACGTTCTCGCGCAAGTGGCGACTCTGTCTCTCTGGTGTTATCATATATTATGTTATTGTTTGTTTACTGTTGTGAGCATTAATTAAAAAAATAAAAAATAAAAACAGCTTCAAGTTACATCAAGCGTGAACTCAACCCTCTCATTCACGCAGGTGACTGCTGGTCGGAAGCGATAGTTTACCATTACATTTTTTTTTTTAAATATTGTTATTTTTCTTACAAACACTTATCGTTTCACTTCAGAAGACATTGATTCATCCATTGGGATCATATGGATTGCTGTCATTATTGCAGTATGTGCTGTTTGATACTTCAACTTTTAGGAACCCAAATGAGTTTTCATTATCAGAGATTATTTATTTTTCTGTGTTCATCTGAAGTCAAGTCAAGTCAACTTTATTTATATAGCGCTTTTTACAATGCCTATGGTTTCAAAGCAGCTTCACAGTGTTAAACAGGAAAATAATGCAACAGAATTTGATTCGGCTGTACAGCGCTCTGGAGAAAACGGTGATGTCATCCAGCTCATTTCAATTGTCATATAGCGACAATATGGGCAGATCAGTAATTTAGTTGATATAGTTAATTTAGTTTAGTAATTATTTGGATATTTAGTTGAAAATTTAGTGTCCCCAATTGAGCAAGGTGACAGTGGCAAGGAACCAAAACTCCATCAGGTGGCATAATGAAGAAAAATAAACCTTTGGAGAAACCAGGCTCAGTCAGGGTGCCAGTTCTCCTCTGGCCAATTAACAAACAGTGTATGATTATTATTTTGGCAACCTTACAGGTCAGAAGTCATATTAGATCGGAATATTCGAAAGATCGGAGGCATCACGCCGGAGACGGATGCATTGAGGATGCCATGTTGATGAGGCAATTTCAGAGGGGAGACTAATTGACACGGTCTCTGCAGACACTTCAGGGATGCGTTGGTCCTGTCTGGGTGCAGGTCCACCATCTAATCTGGATACGGCCCGGATACGGCTGACTGCAGTAAACCTCGGGATAAACAGAGAGACTAACATTAGCGTAGATGCCATTCTTTGTATGATGTAACGAGTACATCAGGTGTTATGGGAAGTGTTCCTGGTTCCGGCTGACCTAGTTAATGCAGCCTAACAATCATTTAATTGATTTGAATAATATAAATAAAAAATATTTTATGTGTATGCCATAGTAAAGAGATGCGTTTTTAGTCTAGATTTAAACTGACAGAGTGTGTCTGCCTGCAGTTGATTTTGATATTCTAGGTATTATCAACTGGCCAAAATTTTGAGACCGTAATAGACGTGATGGAGTATAATGTGTTAAGAGCTCGCTCAAATACTGGGGAGCTAAACCATTTAGTGCTTTGTAAGTAATTAGCAAGATTTTAAAATGTATGCGATGTTTAACAGGGAGCCAGTGCAATGTTGACAGAACCGGGCTAATATGGTCATACTTCCTGGTTCTACTAAGAACTCGAGCTGCTGCGTTTTGGACCAGCTGCAGTTTATTTATTAAGCGAGCAGGGCAACCATCCAGTAGAGCATTACAATAATCTAGCCTTGAGGTCATGAACGCATGTACTAAATGTTCAGCATTTTGCATTGAAAGCATGTGCCCTAATTTAGATATATTTTTAAGATGGTAGAATGCAGTTTTACAGATGCCAGAAACGTGGGTTTCAAATGAAAGATTGGTATCAAAGAGTACACCCAGGTTCCTAACTGACGACGAGGGCTTGACAGAGCAGCCATCGAGTGTAAGACAGAATTCTAGGTTATTACTTGTAGAGTTTTTTTGTCCAATAATTAAAAATTAAGTTGGAGGAAATTACTAGTCATCCAATTTTTTATATCAGCTATGCATTCCGTTAATCTTGTGAATTGGTAAGTTTCATCAGGGCATGAAGAAATATAGAGCTGAGTATCGTCAGCATAACAATGAAAACTAATGCCATGCTTCCTAATGATATCTCCCAGTGGTAGCATGTACAGGGTGAAAAGCAACGGTCCTAGCACTGAGCCCTGCGGTACTCCATACTGAAATTGTGATCGGTGTGACATCTCTTCATTTACTGCTACAAACTGATAAAGGTCAGATAAGTATGATTTATAGCATGCCAATGCAATTCCACTAATGCCAACATAATTTTCGAGTTGTGGTCGATAGTATCGAATGTTCGAAGTATCGAAGTATCAAAGATTGAGTAACACTAATAGAGATATACAACCACGACCAGATGATAAGAGTAAATCATTTGTAGAAATAAGCAGATCTAGCAGTTTTTACATCCTTTCTGTATGCAATCATGCTCTCTTTCCACAAAATGCGAAAAACCTCCAGTTTTGTTTTCTTCCAGTTGCGCTCCATTTTTCTGGCTGCTGTTTTAAGGGCCTGGGTGTGCTCGTTGTACTACAGTGTTGGACTATTCTCTTTAATCTTCTTTAAGCGCAGGGGAGCAACTGTGTCTAAAGTGCTTGAAAAGTGAGAGTCAATAGTTTCTGTTGCAACATCAAGTTTCTCTAGGCTATCTGGGATGCTGAGGAGATGAAACTGATGAGGAAGAATATTTACAAAGCAATCTTTAGTGGCAGCAGTGATAGTCCTGCCATATTTGAAACGAGGGGATGGCTTTGCAGCCTTAGCTAAATTAAGTATACTAACTCTGATAGAAAATCAGCAAATTCTTTGATAAAGTCTGTATGGTGCCCTGGTGGCCTGTATACAGTAGCCAGCACAAATGTCAAACGGGATTTATCAATTACACTACATAACGTTACGTAAAGCACCAAAACTTCAAAGGAATTATATTTGAAATTTCTGAGTAATACTGAAGATATTATTATAAATTACAGCAACACCTCCCCCTTTACCTTTCAGATGCGGCTTATGTTTATAACAATAATCTTGGGGGGTGGACTCATTTAAAGTAATGTAGTCGTTAGGTTTTAGCCAGGTTTCTGTCAAACACAGACACATCTAGATTATTTTCTGTAATCATATCATTAACAATAAGCGCTTTTGGGGAAAGGGATTGAATATTCAGCACCCCGAGCTTTATCATTTGTTCATCTGTATTATATCTGTTGTTTATTTGCTGGACATCAATTCAATTTTTACCGTTGAATGGTTTTGATGTTTTTTTGTATTTACTAATTTGAGGAACAGACACAGTCTCTATGTGATAGTATCTAGGTTTGAGAATTTCTATGTGTTGGGATTTATCTGACTTCTGTGACATGAGACAGCTAGCAGACGGTCAGTTAAGCCAGTCCGTCTGCTTCCTGACCTGGGCCCCAGTTAGTCAAGGTTTAGCTCTAAGACTATGTGCCAAATTACTAGAGAGAAGAGTGGCACCACCCAAGGAAGAATGGATGCCATCTCTTTTCAGACACCACTTAGACAACCAGCCATTGAGTGATGATAGTTTGCTAAGTATCTCATCACTCCGGCGAACAGGGAGGGGAACAGAGCAAAAAATACTATCTGCCATCACACACCTCTTTAATGTTAATTTTGGTGATCTCCGACTGGCGAAGTCGAACAGCACTATTAAATTTGCTTTGATGTCAGGCGCTCTGGCTCCCGGTAAACATGTGACTATGGTGGCTGGTGTCTCTATTTTCACGTTACGCGTAATAGAAACGGCAATAACTAGGGCACTTTCAACAGGATTCTCAGTGGGTGCGTCACTGAGTGGGGAGAACCTGTTTGATCTTCTAATCGGAACGGAAGAGTGTTTTTTTTATCCGCAACTATGCCGTCTCACAGTCACCCAGTTGCCCTGCTGCACGGGCTCTACAGCCAGAACCGAACAATGTACAGAGTTCACTAAGCTAGTCGCATCCAAATCAGTGTCTAAAGCAGTTACATTCTCACTATTCTCAAATAAAGTCTGGATGCGTGTCTCTAATTCTGAAATCTTCTTAGTCAGCCTGACTATCTCCCTGCATTTATCACATGTGAAGCCCTGTTCGCTGACAGAGAAGGATATACTGAACATGTGACAGGCAGTGCAAGTGACAATAACAGGAGAAGATGACATGGCTTACCGTGTTTGTTGACTAATCCAACTCACCACAGTTGTTTGATGGACTCTGTTCACTAATCCAACTCACCACAGTTGTTTGATGGACTAGTAAATGGCATGAGAGACAAAACAGGAGACCCGGATGCATGGATGGCAGGCTAACAGGCTAGTGAAATGCTAACGCATTGTGATAGTGATTTAGATTAAAAGCTAGCTATGTCAGATTTAACGTGATAGGCAATATTAAACAATATATGGTGATGAGTAAGTTATATTTAGCAGTATAAACAACAAAGAAAAGATATCATATAGAGATTCAAAAGCAAAGCTGTACAGAGCTACAAACACTCTGAAGCGAGGCTGACAGGAGGCAGACAGGAGCAATCGATCAGGAGCAATTGATCAGGCCAGCACAGGAAGTCTATTCTGCTCTCACCCTGGAACAGAGTGGTGAGTATGATGTTGTGAAATCTGCTGTGTTACATGCGTATGAACTCGTGCCTGAGGTGTACCGGCAAAAATGTAAACTGTATGATCGTATTATGTGGCAGTTTTATTGGCCCAAGGTAAAAAGAGATGTGGCCAAATATATACGATCTTGTCATACATGTCAGATTACCGGTAAGCCCAATCAGAAAGTGCCAGTTGCTCCATTACAGCCTATTTTGGTGGTTTCCAACCCTTTTAAACATCTGATTATTGACTGTGTTGATCCTCTGCCACAGTCTTGGGCTGGTCATAAATATCTTTTTAGTGTTATGTGCCAGAGTACCCGTTATCCTGCAGCTTACCCATTGTGGTCTATCACCACCAAGTCTATTTTGAAGGACCTCACTAACTTCATGACTATCTTCGGTATTCCCAAGGTTATCCAATCTGATCAGGGTTTGAATTTTATGTCGAAACAGTTTTCCAAGGTCCTGCGTCAGCTTTGAGTTACCCACAATATTTTGAGTGCTTATCATCCAGTCAGGGGGCTCTTGAAAGGTTCCATCAAACCTTGAAGTCTCATTTAAGGTCATATTGTGTGGAGCTCGATGCTGATTGGGAAGAGGGTCTGCCGTGGATGTTACTGGCTATACGTGAAGTAACCCAAGAAAGCCATCGATGAACTACTTGATTATTGTCTTTGTTCTCATGGGTTGATTCATTTTTTTCTTTTGGATTCTTTGCAGAATCTTTTTGAGGACGGAGGTGTTACGACCCTGTCTTTTATTTCTTACCTGAGGATGTGATTGGCTGCAGACGTCACTGTTAATTGATTAATTTATTGGCGGAGAGTATGAAAATTGTAGTAATCTGTTCATCAGTACTTCCTCTGGTGGAACGTTGTTCTCCAGAGAAGTCATTTGCTCCCGTTTGTTATTTTCAAGTTTGTTTATTATTTATCAACATTCCTCACCTATTGGAATATTATTTTTCCCTTTATTGTTTAAATCCCTAGACATTGTGATAAATTTCTGTAACAGATCACTATTTTTATTTAATAAATAATCTTGCAAGTCAAACCATTCATTTGCAAGTGTGATCCTCTTTATGTGACAGTCAAGAATGAGCTGGCTGTGACAGCGCTGAGAGAGAGAGAACTCTTCCAACAGAGTCTGAAATTTCCTAATTTTTGGAAGGAAATTGCAACTTTCTCAGTGCAGTGAGAAACCATCAGCACTCTGCCTGCTTCTCCTGGTTGCTGTGCATGTGTGGGACAGAAATCCGGTCTGACCACACGTTCGTGGGCTCATATCTTCAGTCAACCCAGAAGAAATCGATTGCAACTTCAACACCATCGACTCACAGAACCATCAAATCAGGAACTTTACAAAACTGCTTCAACTGCAACGGCAATGCAAGTATCGCCTATTTTAACTAATCATAGGGTTAGGATAAGCAGTAAAATCCTCCTAATGAGGTGCTTTGAAAATAACAAGCTGATGGTTCTTTTGATTGTATGTATGCGTTTCTGTTAGATTAATTGCGTTTGTGATTTAGCTAATAAAACTTGTGCACAATACATATTTGGTTCTGACTCCCTGTCTGCAAATAATTTGTCACTTAAATGATAGATTTTGTTACACGCTCTAAGCGCTGTAAATGCTAAGGAAGAATTATTTTTCTGTGGCCATGAAAAATACACTTCTCTTAGAATTAATTAAAGATCAATACTGAGGGTTCACAGGATGAACTGATTTATTGATTGTAATATTAAGGTAGCTACATCAAGTTCATCTCATTAACTGATTCAAATATCCATAATTAATCATAATGAATAATCATAATGAGTTATGAATAATTATTAATATTTCCCCTTTGCGTTAACTCATTACACATTATTTTAAATGGGAATTGTTGAAGAAGTTGTATGTACTATGAGTCATATGAATGTAAGAGGGCTCTTGTGTTGTTGTTTTGTTAGTTTTAATTTTGAAAAAAAAAGGAAAAAAAAAAAAGTTTGTTATTTGGTCAAAAGGTAATAGACGAGATATCCTGTAATTAGCTGTGTAATGTATTGAGTGATCTACTGACGACGAGCAAATTAAAGCACCCAGACATAGCCATTTCCATAATGACCAACGCAATCTACCAGTTAGCATATGGTTTAAATAATGGCGCAAACAGCAGTAAACTGACGAACACAAACGTTAGTAAATCACCTTGCATGATTAATTTAAATACTCTCCTCCCATAAATTTTGTGTCTGAAAGGGAAACTCCTACAAATGCATATGCAATAAGGTCAGCTGCAAAAATAACTGTACCCATGCCTTTTTGGCACAAATTTTTCACTGTGTGTCTGTTTCACTGTTTTTCACACTGTGTTCACAAGTTTTTTGACGCCAAAGGAGGGTTTGCGCTGGTGCGCTGGTTAGTAAAGCCATTAAATTTAGGTACTATTTACTCAAAAATATAGGATGAACTTTATCCAAACAAATAAAATTGTTACCCCAATTTTTTTGAGATTCTATAATATAGGCTTGTTTTTACCTTCAGGGCCCAGAAAACACCTCAGACCCCAGATGGTTTGAGTTGTTTGAGCTGTTTTAACTGAAAGCAACTTGCACTGACATATATCGGCGCTATTGTTTTGTTTTAAGATGCATATCAGTAATGTTTTTTTTTCTAAGGAACTTTTATAAAAGCTACTTACAGTTGTGGCCAGAATTATTGGCACATAATTATTGAATCACATTATGAAATAAATGCTTTCCTCACCCCTACAATTTTTTTTATGAGTAAAATATCTTTTTTTAATATAAGTATAAGTATATCCCCATTAATATTTGCATTTTTTAGCACTCAATACTTAGTTGGGGCTCCCTTTGCCTGAATTACTGCAGCAATGCGGCGTGGCATGGAGTCGATCAGTCTGTGGCACTGCTCAGGTGTTATGAGAGCCCAGGTTGCTCTGATAGTGGCCTTCAGCTTTTCTGCATTGTTGGGTCTGGCATATCGCATCTTCCTCTTCACAATACCAGGTTAAGGTCAGGCGAGTTTGCTGGCCAATTAAGAACAGGGATACCATGGTCCTTAAACCAGGTACTGGTAGCTTTGGCACTGTGTGCAGGTGCCAAGTCCTGTTGGAAAATGAAATCTGCATCTCCATAAAGTTGGTCAGAAGCAGGAAGCATGAAGTGCTCTAAAACCTCCTGGTATATGGCTGCGTTGACCTTGGACCTCAGAAAACACAGTGGACCAACACCAGCAGATGACATGGCACCCCAAACCATCACTGACTGTGGAAACTTTACACTGGACCTCAAGCAACGTGGATTGTGTGCCTCTCCTCTCTTCCTCCAGACTCTGGGACCCTGATTTCCAAAGGAAATGCAAGATTTACTTTCATCAGAGAACATAACTTTGGACCACTCGGCAGCAGTCCAGTCCTTTTTGTCTTTAGCCCAGGCGAGAAGCTTCTGACGCTGTCTGTTGTTCAAGAGTGGCTTGACACAAGGAATGCGACAGCACCTGTATAAATATGAAACACAAAGGCCAAATAAAGAGCAGAGTAAAGAGTAAAACCAAAGAATATAGTTCTGATGTGCAGCAAAAGATTGTTGAGCACAAAATAGAACATGGCTGTAAGAAAATAGCTAAAGCATTGAACATTTACATTTCCACCATCAGGGCAATAATTAAGAAGTTCCAAGTTGAGTGGCCAAAGACTCTCCAAGGATCACAGCTGGAGAATTACAGAGACTAGTTGAGTCTTGGGGTCAGGAAAAAAAATCAAACAACCCCTATGTCACCACATGTTGTTTGGGAGGGTTTCAAGAAAAATCCTCCTCGCTCAATTAAAAAACAAACTCCAGCATATTCAGTTGTCAGACACGGCTGAACTTCAAACTGGACTGGTGTTTGTGGTCAGATGAAACATAAAAAAGAGCTTTTTGGCAGCAAAAGTACCCCATGCCCACGATTAAAAATACAGCTGGATCTTTAATGTTGTGGGCCTTGTTCTTGTTCAGATACATGGCATCATGGATTCTAGTAAATACCAACAGATAAAAAATCTAAACCTGACCGCTTCTGCTAAAAATCTTATAATGGGCCGTGGTTGGATCTTCCATCAGGACAATGGTCCAAAACAAACATCAAAATCAACACAAAAATGTGTCACTGACCACAAAATGAAGGTTCTGCCATGGCCGTCCCAGTTTCCTGACCTGAAACCTAGAAAACGAGTGGGCTAAACTGAAGAGAATAAGCACCAACATGGAGCTGGGAATCTGAAGGATCTGGAGAGATTCTGTATGGAGGAATGGTCTCTGATCTCTTCAGATGTTCTGATCAAACTCATCAGGCATTATAGAACGAGACTCAGAGCTGTTATCTTGGCAAAAGGAGGTTGCGTAAAAGTATTTAATAAAAGGGTGCCAATAATTATGGCCAATGTGTTTTGGAGAAAAACCTTTGTTTCATAATGTGATTTCCCCCCACTTACAATTCTTTTACTTCAATGAAAGGTTAGATTTTTGCGCAGATTTTTAAAATGAAATATCAAAAGGATAAACCATGCAGATTTATTTTTACAGCCATCTTTGATCATATTTACCAGGGGTGCTAATAATTCTGACCACAACTGTACATTTCCTAATCTAATTAAGGCATTTTATGAAACAGGCCTCAGTCCTAAGTGTGTGTGTTGTTGGGTTTTCATTCAGTGGACATCAATGGATCACAAGAGATAAACATTAAGGCAAGAGGCCTTTTTCATAAAACTAGTTTACCAAATAAGCCAGGCTTATTTCTGTTAATCTGACTCATTGTCAAATTATTTGGTTTCATATAGCTAGTCTAACATAGCTCAAGCTCAGTCACTCCGGCAAAATATGCTGGAAAAATAACCTGGTCCAGAGCAGGTGTGTGTGTGTGTATGTGTACCTAGAGGTTCCCTTTCAGTCGGTACGTACGTCGGACGTATCCGATGAATTGGGATCAATTTTGGGAGCCCCTATCAGCTTCAAATCTATACAGAACGGGCCAATGGCCATTGCCGTGCTAGATTTGCATCTTGCACTCTGCCCCGCGGTGCAGGTATAAATAGAAAGCAGATGCAGCGCACATTTGTCAGTCACTTAGGAGCCGACTGTGTGCTGCTGAATAGTGTTCCTGTGTTATACAGAGAGAATCAGAACGAGAGAGGAGAAGCTCTGAGTGTTAGTGTGAAGGCACAGCAGCGAGGACCGCGAGCTCACTGAGAGCAAAAACTGCTGTTATTGCAGCAACTCTGTCAGTTTGGTGGGCATTCACATTACTCTGCAAACACAGTGCAAAACACAGGCTGCACTATTCCCTGTGTTTTTGCCGTGGCCATCTCCCTGGGTGCTTCAGCACGTTAAAAGAGCTTTTCCCCCAAAAGAGTACACGGGTGTCATTCCACCCGTGTGTTTCTGGATGCGGTTGTTTCCTGTCCTTATTAACGGCCACAACCTCTCTCACATAAGCATGTTGAGATTGCGTTCGTGGGTGATCCATGTTCTCTCTGGAGAACGTGATCACATCGGCGTGCTGTTCGTCTCTCCTTCCTTGTAAGGTTTGAGTGTTCAACGCACCGTGTGCCGTCTAGCTGCCAGCTGACAGCACGGGTTGTCACGGCAACTCAGCGCATCACTCTGCGCTTTAGATGCACGGTCGAGACTCGAAACCTCAAACGGGGCTAAGTCCCTTCGCCTATTCCCCAATCGAGTTTCTCTTCTAGTGCACCAGAAAAGGGCTACTTCGGCTAATAAGCCTGGGTGACCTGAGGATTACAGTGGGGCTTCCCTGCCGAGTACATCTCCGTGGGCCCCCACTCCTCTAACGCATCGCGAGCATGTTGAGACTATGTTCGTGGGTGGTCATGTTCTCTCATGGGAGCATGGCCACATCAGCGCGTTGTTTGCCTTGCCTTTTTCATAGGGGCTTGAGCGTCCAGCGCGCTGTGTGCCGTCTGATGGCCATGCTCACTGTCTCACATGCCTGCTGGTAGCTTTCAGATGGAATTGCTGGTCTTTAAAAAAGGGACCTAGTGTTTCATTTGGGGCTTTAGCAGAGGACAGATGTCATCGGAGAGAGGGCTGTTATGTGCTGGAAATGGCTGAGATTCCCACTATAATAGTGTGTGCTCATGCTGAATCAGATTCAGACTTGACAGCCATGCTTTCCCGGGTGGCTGAGGCATAGTGCAATGCGTAAATCGCCTTGCCCGCCCCCTTGCCTTTTCCCCGGATGTGCATTGGAAAGCTTTGGCAGTGTGGAACTATTTGGTGCCAAAATATGAAACACCAAAGGGGCCATAATTCTGTATAAATTCTGCACTCAGACCCCACCTCAGGATGCTATGCCTCTCGGGTCGGGTCCCTGCCCTCCACTTCTCTGCCCTACCGCGGGTACATCTGTGGTGCAGGTGGGTCCGTTGGTACGGTTTCTGGAAGCCTAGCTAGAGCTTCCGGGGCCGTCCCACTGGCTCACCTGCACCATTAGGCTCGGCTACACGATTCAGTTCGCACGGCATCCTCCCAAGGTTATGAGGCGTCCACTTCACTTCTGTGTGGAGCTGCAATGCCTCTGTCTTGTGGGCAGAGATCAAAGTCCTACTGGCGAAGGACACGATTGGAGCTGGTCCCTCCAGCCGATATGAAGATGGGGTTTTACAGCCACTACTTCATTGTGCCCAGGAAAGGCGGTGGGTTATGACCAGTCTTGGACCTGCGAGTCCTGACCTGGGCCCTTCACAGGCTGCCCGTTCAGTCAGGATGTTGACACAGACACGCATTTGAAAGTGCATCCGTCCCCAAGACTGGTTTGCAGCGATCGATCTGAATTTCTTCCCTTCAGGCTGTTCCCAAGGTGCTCAGTCACTTCAGCCGATTGGGACGCACTCAGACCCCACCAGTACGGCCAGTAAATCCGCCTCGCTCTTGCTCTATACCCTCTGGGGAAGTCCCAAAGAGGCGTCTTGCACAGTGAGCCTTCTTGCACAGACCCTGTGCAAAGTCAGGGAGGACGAGGAGAAGATCTTGTTAGTTGCACCATACTGGCCCAACCGGACCTGGTTCCCGAAACTAGTGCTCCTCGCGACAGCCCCTCCTTGGCCCATTCCTCTGAGTAACTCAGAGATGGGGTACCTTATGGCACCCGTGTCCGGACCTCTGGAAACTCCATGTCTGGTCCCTGGATGGGACGCGGAGGTTCTAGGTGGCCTGGCTGTGATAGACACCATCACTTCTGCTAGAGCCCCCTCTACGAGGCGCCTCTATGTGTTGAAGTGGAACCTGTTTGTCGAATGGTGTTCTTCTCGCCGAGAAGACGCCCGAAGATGTTCGATCAGTTCTGTGCTTTCCTTCCTACAAGGGGAAGCACAATCTGGTCGTCAGGTTTCTGAGGGGGGTGAGGAGACTAAATCCGCCTCGCTCTCTCTATATACCTTCTGGGGACTTATCTCTGGTGCTAACCACATTGCAGTGAGCGCCCCTTGAACCTTTGCAGTCAGCGAAGTTAAAAATCCTGTCTTAGAAGACAGTCTCCCTGACTGCATTGGCTTCCATCAGAGGGTAGGGGACCTGCAGGCATTTTTGGTCGACTAATTGTGCCTGGAATTTGGGCCGGCTAACTCTCACGTGATCCTGAGACCCCGGCCCGGATATGTGCCCAGGGTTCCCACCACTCCCTTCTGGGACCAGGTGGTGAACCTGCAAGCGCTGCCCCTGGAGGAGGCAGACCCAGCCCTAGCTTTTCTCTGTCCCGTCCGCACTCTGTGGTTATGCGTGGACAGAACGCAAAGTTTAAGACCTCAGAATAGCTCTTCATCTCTAACCACTGTCTAAGGGGTTGTACACGTTGCGTCTTTTGCACGCTCAAGTTCGTTATTTTAAATGTAGATGCGCGATAAGCGCGCTCAAATAGAGAGCAATGCCGTCGTGATGGTCAATGCGGTGCAATGTAGAGCAATGCGGTGCAAAGTGAAAAAGCAATGGCAGACGTGGAACATCTGTTTGTGTATGCATTTGTAGATTATATTGCAAACAAATTATTATGACATTCACGGTGATACTGTAATGAGAAATCCATGTTGAAAACAGTTGTGTAAATTTTTTTCAGGATTCTTTAATGAATAGAAAGTAAAAAAAATCAGCATTAATCTGAAATAGAAAGCTTTTGTAACTTTTGACACATGTAATGCATTCTTGCTGAATAAAACTATTTATTTCTTAAAAATGATTAACTATTAATAAAACTATTAATTTAAAACAAATTCTTACTGACCACAAACTTTTGAACAGTAGTGTATAATGCTACAAAAGCTTTAGATGGTTTGTGTGTAACAATTGACATTAATTTCTATGATGTTAAAATTCGTTTAAGGATTAAATTGTGCATTAAAAGGTTAAGCAAAACAAATGTTTATATCTGAGAGCCTTTTATACACACACTTAACAGTACAAATATTTTGATTGTCCCTTATTTTTGTCCCACTTTTTGTCCTTCGGTGTGTATATTTGTTATGTTGTAAATAAATGCAAACAATTCAAAAAGCCATTCTTTTAATCTGTTCACATTATTTGTTCTCACAGTCCCATTCAGCTGATAGGGCCATCAGGGGAGATTCTTTGTCTTTCTCAGGTGTGAAAAACATCAATATTCATGATGATTCACGCCCTCCCTGCATAAGCCTTCCTGACACAAAACATGACAGCACGATTTCGCAAGATTCTATAATCTCTGTGTAGAGCCAGTGTCCTCTCGTGTACTCGCTTCAAGTCGCCAGTAACTAGACGGGCTCAGGTGTCTTCACTTGCTGCGCCATCCCACTCCACGGACTGGATGCGTGCGCTATTTTACTCAGGTGAGTTTCCTAGTAAGCCCTGCATTCCTCCAGCACCCCTGGGATTGAAACATTCCACCTGCTGCTGGATACCCCAGTGTGCTCCATATGCAGCCCATACTTGGGTCATATGTGTATTCTAAGTCCTCCCTGCGGGCAGGCATTGTGTTGCATATTTCCAGTGTACCTTGGTATTGGCGTTGAGCCTAGCCCCTCAGTCGTGCTAATCTCATGGCAGGGAGCTCAGGTCAGCGCAGGACGCTGGAAGACAGCCGTTGTGGCAAGATTAGATTGGGACCCCCATTTCGTCAGTAACTGACGTAAACTCGTAGTGTACTGACTGAAAGGGAACGTCTTGGTTACGTATGTAACCCTTGTTCCCTGAAGGAAGGGAACAGAGACGTTACGTCCCCATGCCACAACCGTTGTACTGCTGGTAAGGCCAGGGCCCTCAGCCTCGGCTCCTCAGCAGGTAAACATAATACGAGATTGCACGCGCAACTCCTTATATACCCACAAGGTGGGGTGGAGTTGCGCTATGCAAATTCCACAGACCCATGGCATTGTCATGCCATTGGCTCGTTTTGTAGAACTCGAAGGCGATTGGCTTCTAAGCGAAACCTCCATTTCGTCAGTAACTGACATAACATCTCCGTTCCTTTCTTCAGGGAACGAGGGTTACATATACGTAACCGAAACGTTTCCCTCATTTCAGGGTTAACATACTCAGAGTTTTCACTTAACCTCCTTTCTAAACAAGCCCCTGGGTGATTTGAAACTAGTTTGTGTGGTTAGGTTGGCTTTCTTAGAGGCTCAGTTTGTGTTATAGAATGGGTTTGATTAAAATTACTGTTTTGGTGGTTCTTTAACAGCAGTTGGTTTGGCATGGTGAGTTTAATTTTTTGTTTGCTTGTAGTACGTTTACTTGTCTCTATTTAAAATGTCAATGTGTTTCACAACATTCAGCTCTGCAGTTGAAGGTGGATCCTTAAATTTCTCCTGGAGTGATGTTGGGAGAGCAGTTGGAGAAAAAGTTTTGTAGACCTTTTTGTTTCTTAATCTAACATGCTCTTGTACTAAGGTAATATGAGTTTATACTAACTCATTTACATAATTATCATTGAGATACCTCAAACCTTTCTTTCTCCTCTTCTCTGCAGACAATCAAGTCGGTGTATCCAGTACTAACTCTGTCCACCTGCAGGACACTTTTAGTCAGGATGATGCTGAGGGGTCTGGTTCTGTCAACTCTACCTTCAGCCAGGACTATGCTGAGGGTTCTGGTTCTGTGAGTGGATAAGAGGAGACCTGTCTCTTGAAGTCAGGTTTTGCTCCACAAGCTACTAAGCTACTAAAAGAAATGCTGCCAGAGGTCGTAGATCCTCTCTTAGGTCCTCTTCTTAATATCATTAATTCATCTTTGTCATTAGGATACATTCTAAAAACATTTAAGTTCTGTCATCTTTATTTGGTGCTTTTTCACCAGTGGATGTGGAATAATACGGTATTGCCCAGATTCACAGACAAAGCTACTAAGCTACTAAAAGAGATGCTGCCAGAGGTCATAGATCCTCTCTTAGGTCCTCTTCTTAATATCATTAATTCATCTTTGTCATTAGGATACATTCCAAAAACATTTAAGTTCTGTCATCTTTATTTGGTGCTTTTTCACCAGTGGATGTGGAATAATACGGTATTGCCCAGATTCACAGACAAAGCTTAAGCCTAGTTCCAGACTAAAATGCATGTTTGCGTTTGAAAGCTACTTTTAAAATATTCCATTGTTTTGTCTCAAGATTTTTGTCCTTTTTCTAAAACACGTTTATAAAAGCTACTTAAATGTCCTAATTGAACTAAGGCCTAATCCTGGCTTAATCTATGTACATAGGGTTTAGACTAAAACTGAATTAGGCTTTAGTTTAATTAGGATATTTAAGTAGCTTTTATGAACGTTCCTTAGGAAAACATATTACTGGTGTGCAACTTGAGACAAAACAATAGCACTAGCATATTTTAAGATAAGCTCAAATGTATTTTAGTGTATTTGGGACTAGGTTTAAACTATGTCTGTAAAACCAGAGGCCTATACCATGAAGCCGGTTTAGCTGGCTAGCCAGATATGTTTAAGCTTAGTTTGTGCCAATCCTGTGTTTTAAGTACCATTAAAGTGGTTTAGCTTTTAGCAGTGTTCATCTCTATAGTAACTTACGCTCTACGGCTAACCTGCTCCAGGACAGGTTATGTTCTGGATAAGAGATCTCAAACTGAATTTGGACCAATCAGCAGTGAGCAAAGTGTCACACCTCTGATGCAATAAAGTCTCTCCCTCTTTTTCTACTCCAAATAGGTCCAATAAAGGTCACTAAATAGCAAATGGTTTTTAAAGACTAAAGATGGCTTTTAACAAATCTTATTTATAATAATAATAATTTTGAATGATTTAGATACAATTTATGTAATTATTATACCCTTAATCCAATACACATGTATAATTTTAGTTAATCATTAATAAGCACTTTGTTAAAATTCATATAAATAGCCTATATAAAGGTCATACAAATACGATTTAAAATCAATAAATAAAGCTATAAAAATGACTACATGTGAGCTTAAATATTCAATTCTCTCTATATATCAACTAAACTAACTTCATAACTTTTACTTGCAGTAATGTATAAGATTTTTCTTTAAGTTGTCCTCTTTCATAGACAGCTCTTTTCTTCTTGCTGTGTAAATTTGTTTAAATTCTTAATATTTTTCAATCATGTAATATTCTGCAGAAGAGATAAATGACTCTCGCTGCTTCTCTTGCGAGAAGTGAATCTCAGTTTCACTGATCCACAGCATGTGATTGGCTGTTCACTACTGATGTCACAGCTAAACTCCTAAATTTACGATCAAAGCCTGAGTTGACAGAGAAATCAGATCAGCATCATGGGACCAACAAAGCCTGAATAGATAGTTTAGTTTTGTCAACTCGAAACTAATCCTGTAACCCTGAGTTTGTTAACTACCATCATGGTACAGGCCCCAGGGGTACCTATTTTTGTTGTTGGGTCTTCATTCAGTGGAGGTCAATAAATCACAAGAGATAAACATTGAAACTTTAGTTCTATGGGTTCTACTTTAGTTTGTGTGGTTAGACTGGCTTTCTTAGTGGCTCAGTTTGTGTTATAGAATGGGTTTGATTAAAGTTACTGTTTTGGTGGTTCTTTATCAGCAATTGGTATGGTATAGTAAGTTTTTTTGCTTGTAGTAAGATTACTTTTTTTCATGTCAATGTGTTTTTCAGTATTCAGCTCTGCAGTTAAAGATGGATCCTTAGATTTCTCCTGGAGTGATGTTGGAGAAAAAGGTTTGTAGACCTTTTTGTGTTTTTAATCTAACATGTTCCTGTACTAAAGAAACAGGATAAAGTATAAAGAGTTTATACTAACCTATTTACATTGTTAGTAGATTTGTTATTAGCAAAAAATGTTTTTCTCTGACAATCAAGTCGGCGTAACTAGTTGTCTGTCCACCTGCAAGGCACTTTCAGGCAGGACAACACTGAGGGATCCGGTTCTGTCAACGCCACCTTCATCCAAGATGATGCTGAGGGGTCCGGTTCTGTCAATGCCACCTTCAGCCAGGATGATGCTGAGGGGTCTGGATCGGTCAACGCCACCTTCAGCCAGGATGATGCTGAGGGGTCCGGTTCTGAGAACTCCACCTTCAGCCAGGATGATGCTGAGGGGTCCGGTTCTGTCAATGCCACCTTCAGCCAGGACAATGCTGAAGGGTCTGGTTCTGTTTTGGCCCCTGTCTATTTAACTTGAGTCAAGATTCTGTGTAACAAAATAAAATGTTATGTCTCTTGGAATGGGTTGGTTTTTGGTAACTCCATCTTGCTTTTCGATTTGCTAACATTTTACTGCCACTTGGCATATTTTGTAATGGCTTTGTCATGTGGCTAATAGGAGGCCTTTCTTTTGAGGTCAGGTTTTGCCTAACAATTGTTAAGTGAACATTGTTTCTTTTCAGTTCAATTTCTGCAATATTTTGCAGCTATTGTGATTCCTAAACCAATGAATTAAGTAGTTTGAGGGAATGGTTTGCCCAACATTGCTCTAGTTTACACCCCATGATATCACTATATAGCCTTATTTTCATCCATGAAACCCAAGGCTGGAGGGGAGTTTTGTAACTGTCAATCACAAAGGACATTAATAATGATCCATAAATCGTCTGTGATTCAAGTTGTTTTGCTGTGTCAAAAACAGTGTAAAATGTCTGAATCCCCTTCTACACTGATCTAGTTACTTGTTGCTACTTGTACTTGCTACAGCAGGAAGTTTGGCAGATGTGTCTTCAGTGTCAATTCAAGTGTTTTTTTTTGTTTGTTTTTTTTCTGGTGAAAGCATACCATGAGAATGTATAATCTTAGATGCATATTTGGTACTAAACATCTTTTGGTACATTTTCACCAGTTGATGTGGAATAATACAGTATTGCCTGGATTCAAGACTAGATTTAAGACTAGTCCCAGATTAAAATGAATATTTGAGTTGTTTTAACTGAAAGCAACTTGCACTGACATATATTAAAATGTCAGTGCCATTTGTTTTGTCTCAAGATGCACACCGGGGGGCTGTTCCAGAAAGCAGGTTATGCAACATACCTGGGTATGTTTAAGGGTAAGCAAGCGGATAACCTTAACTTTTGGTTCCAAAAATGGATGTAACTTTCAGGGTATGTAAATATAGTCATAGCAATTTACTCTCTGAACATAATCTGCTCCAGAGCATGTTCTGTTCCACGGTTACTTTACTTCAGAGGTATTCAGTGCATGTGTGCCCTATTGATGAAGCTCCAGTGGGCATGACGGATTGCGCCCAATATTATATATAGTTATATAGATATATAGCACTATTAAAGGTAATGTTTTATTTTATTTTAATTTACATATATTTTATATATATTTTATTAATATATATATATATATAGATTGTCATCTCATACATCTTTAAACTGCATTCAGATGTGTTTTTTTTTTTTGCAACAGGACGTTTTCTATACTATAATACACCTGTTCAATTTCTCATTAATGCAATTATCTAATCAACCAATCACATGGCAGTTGCTTCAATGCATTTAGGGGTGTGGTCCTGGTCAAAACAATCTCCTGAACTCCAAACTGAATGTCAGAATAGGAAAGAAAGGTGATTTAAGCAATTTTGAGCGTGGCATGGTTGTTGGTGCCAGACGGGCCGGTCTGAGTATTTCACAATCTGCTCAGTTACTGGGATTTTCACGCACAACCATTTCTAGAGTTTACAAAGAATGGTGTGAAAAGGGAAAAACATCCAGTATGCGGCAGTCCTGTGGGCGAAAATGCCTTGTTGATGCTAGAGGTCAGAGGAGAATGGGCCGACTGATTCAAGCTGATAGAAGAGCAACTTTGCCTGAAATAACCACTCGTTACAACCGAGGTATGCAGCAAAGCATTTGTGAAGCCACAACACGCACAACCTTGAGGCGGATGGGCTACAACAGCAGAAGACCCCACCGGGTACCACTCATCTCCACTACAAATAGGAAAAAGAGGCTACAATTTGTACGAGCTCACCAAAATTGGACAGTTGAAGACTGGAAAAATGTTGCCTGGTCTGATGAGTCTCGATTTCTGTTGAGACATTCAGATGGTAGAGTCAGAATTTGGCGTAAACAGAATGAGAACATAGATCCATGCCTTGTTACCACTGTGCAGGCTGGTGGTGGTGGTGTAATGGTGTGGGGGATGTTTTCTTGGCACACTTTAGGCCCCTTAGTGCCAATTGGGCATCGTTTAAATGCCACGGCCTACCTGAGCATTGTTTCTGACCATGTCCATCCCTTTATGACCACCATGTACCCATCCTCTGATGGCTACTTCCAGCAGGATAATGCAACATGTCACAAAGCTCGAATCATTTCAAATTGGTTTCTTGAACATGACAATGAGTTCATTGTACTAAAATGGCCCCCACAGTCACCAGATCTCAACCCAATAGAGCATCTTTGGGATGTGGTGGAACGGGAGCTTCGTGCCCTGGATGTGCATCCCACAAATCTCCATCAACTGCGAGATGCTATCCTATCAATATGGGCCAACATTTCTAAAGAAGGCTTTCAGCACCTTGTTGAATCAATGCCACGTAGAATTAAGGCAGTTCTGAAGGCGAAAGGGGGTCAAACACAGTATTAGTATGGTGTTCCTAATAATCCTTTAGGTGAGTGTATTTGGCTTTAAAGGGGTCATAACATGGATTTTTTTATTATTATTTGAATATGTTCCTTGAGGTTCACTTATGTTAATAAAGTATTTTTGTGCACACACACACATGCGGAAAAATTATTTTCAACCCTGAAATGATGCATTTTTGAGGGGTGGCTCCTTTTAGGCTTGTCAGTAAATGACTCTTATTTTTGGTTAACGTCATTGGTTAACGTCATAACGTCATTATATGCAAGTTCACACTTACATATAATTTAGAGGGAGTAAATTTAAATGCATATTTGGCGTGCTGTCCGGGGGGAGGGCTCCGAGCTCGGAATTTGGCCCAATCCCCCATGTATGTAAGTGGTTAGAACTAGAAGTGTGGTGGAGGGATGCTAATAAACTGTCAACGAACGGAGGTAAGACTGCTGAATATATATACCTCTTATTGTTGATTGGCTGAGTGCTCTCTACTCGTGTCAATTATCTCAATGTGCTCCTCCCGAACTTAATAAAACATCACATGCTGTTAATAAATCATCATTTAAATGTGCCACATTTACTGCAGCTATTGGTGCCAATTTGACCATGAACCACAAAAGCCACATCTATTAGATCGCTTATATTCAGATGAATTTCATTTTCATTCATAGGTCAGTGTTATAACTTATTACAAGCCTAGAGCAGGAGCAGATGTTTTCAAGACAACATATTCTACTTGTCTAAATGAATTGATGAATAAACTGCACCACGACTGCATTTTTTAAAAATCATGCAGTGACACATGAATGCATTAACACTTCCTGATCTCCATCTATGAAAATTAATGAGTTGTTTCTAGCAAAACTTTCAAAGGTCATTAAAATGGTATTGAGGAGTACAGGTCCATGAGGACATATGAGTCATATCAATTAACTAACACTAACCACTGCAGCCAATTAAATGGGTTTAAGGATGTGTGTGTCTCATATACACAACTCAGGTAAAGTGAATGAGAATGTGTGAGAGTGTGTGTGTGTGTGTGTGTGTATTTCCCTTGTTTAACGAGACATGAAATCAAGACAGATGACATTTAAAAAATAGTTATGGCAATTATTGGATGAGCATTATGACAAAATTAGGGATGAATGTTTTTCTGGGTGAATAAATCATGCACACAGATGTATGAATAAATGAAGTACATTAACACCCCAATCAGAAGGGCTACAGGCTTCACTTCACCTACTGTAATGCAATGAAACAACATGAACAGCAGGGAAATCCTACAATAATACACACAATTTCAAAGAGAGGACACAATTTTGAAAGCATTTGAAGTTACAGTTGAAAATGAGTAGTTTTTAACAGTAAGAGGCTAAATATTCATTAACTCTTTCCCCACCAGCTTTTTATTCTTTAAGTTTTTAAGCCAACACAAGCCTTTTTGATCTTATTCATAAACGTTTCATGGCCCCCAGAACATGAAAACAGTCAATATATCAAACAAAATAACAGAGCCTCTGCTTTAAAAAGATATGGGATGTGACTTCAACCAAACTTCAACAGCCCCAAAGCTTGCACAGTTGTATACTTTTTTGTGGGTTCGACATTTCCTTTGCTAACATTAGGCAGTTTTTATTTATATGCTGTTGAATGTTCAATGGTCACACTAGCTTACCCTGATGATAAATCTAGCATTGCTGGTCACCAGCATAAGGTATGATTTGCATGCTGGGATCAGGAGTGCAGGGAAGCAGGCGTGTTGGTGGACCAGCTATACCAGCACTATTCCAGCTTTATCCATCATAAAGCAGCCTGGAGCAACCTGGAATTCATGCTGGTTTATGTTGGATTTTTCAGCAGGGTACTCCTATCTGCACCTTCTGTTTTACGCAGATCTTCTTCTTTGCTTGTTTTTGGATCTGGAGATGCTGTACTATTTCAGAAGATGCATAACAGCACCCCCTACCTGACAGTGAAAATGGACTGCTGGAAAAACGTATCAATGGTGGGGAAGCGTTGAGTCATAAATGGCGGAAAATCTTATCCATAGCGAAAGAGTTAATACATTAAAGAAAAATATTTTAAATCACATTTATTAAAGGCGGGTCTATACAGTAAATTTAAGTACACAATTAGATAATACCAATACCAATACCAATACCAATTTAGATCAACCAATGACCAAGCAATGCTTAATTTTGTTCAGTCTTTGGTGTAAAAGGTTGCATTAGCAATTAAAGAAAAATTAAGCAAAACATGGTCAGGTCAAAGTGTCTGAATAATTTTGGTCCCAAATCAATTTTACTGGTAGTCCACTGTATGAAGAATTTCACAGTTTACTTTATTTTGCTATCCTCACTTACATAAATGAACAATAGTGTCCTGCACCCACTAGTAAAAAAATTATATCTGGTGTCTGAATAAGTTTTGGTTTGACTGTATGTAGAATTCGGAAACCCCTGTTATTAGCGACACCATTGGCCATTAAGTGAACTGCAGCCAACAACTTAAGCCTTAACTTAAAAGTATACTTTTAAAAAATCATTAAATTGCCATGTGTGACCTAGGCTTACAAAGTATGAGTGGAAAAGTAAGTAAAAAGTTTGAGTAAAAAGTGAAGTATACTTTGGTCTATATTGCTTGTGCTCGCACTCATGTACACATAATGTACAAGATACTATCAAACTATCAATACATGAAAAATCTTACATATAGCCCCTTTAAACCATCTAAAATATTACTATTAATAGTACATCATATTTATAATAAATTACTGTTTTTAATTTATAAAAATATTATAAATGGCAAAATATAATAATTAAATTAAAATTATGAAAATCTGATAGGAAGACTGGAAAATTGGAGGTCTGAAAAATATCTACTGAAGCAGCAAAAGTAATGAGCAATTTAATTTGAGGAATTTCTGAATAAAACTAACTTCGTTTTTATCAGCTTGCTGTATTTGTGGACTTAATTTGAAACCATCCTCTTCTCTTACTCTGGATCTCAATCTCCTTAGTGTGGGTGGAATATATGTATTACAAACACTCTCCTACAGTCTAAGTGAATGAAAAATTTAGTGAAATGGGGATTCGAGCTAGCGAAAATCAATAGACTCCAATTTCATTTGGACATCAGGGATGCTGAATAAATGAACGCTGCTTGTATAGGGGGTCTTATGGCATTTTGCTGTAGTGGTCTGCAGATATATCAGGTGTGATGATAAAAGTAAATGCAATCACTCTGTTTCTGTCTGTCACTGCAAAGCTCAGCTCCCTTAAGCTCTTATGTCCTTCCTGGGGCCGTGTTTGGAGGTGGAGTCCGATGAGCTTCCCCTGCTGCTCGGACATGGTGTGGAGAGCATTAATCAGGTGTCTACAGAGCGTGACTGCAGCTCAGAGAGGATGACTGGCTTAAAGTGTCTAAGAAGAAAGGAGTTGAGAAGTTCCCCAACTTTCCCAAGAGATATCGTTTAATTGGACACGGGTGATTGGCTGGATGGAAAACAGTCAATTGTGGCCTCAGACGGAGCTGGTCAAATCAAATGACAGTAATATTAATTCTTGGAGTTGATAATGAGACAGTTCTGTAAGCAAGTGAAGACAGGGTAGCAAAGGAGCAGATATTTTGGACTCCCACTTAATAGAAAAAACATTTATTTTAGAGCGTGGTTACTATTTAAGGATGGCAAAGTTGACTTTGTGCGACATGCGACAAGGTTGTACTTCATCACGTTCGCGCAGAGAATGTAGGGCTAAATATAAATCTTTGAATAGCCTTTGTTGCTGTTAACTCCAGTCTAAACATAAAGAGAAACATTAAACTGCTAGTGAGTACTAAATCAAAAGTCTTTGAGATTTCTTGTTGTTCAAAGAACACTCATGTTGAAAGACAAAAGGGTGTGTATGACTTATTTTTTAAAAACATACTACTGTACTATCTAAATATGTGCAGCTTAAAGAAAAAAAAAGTTAATTAGCAAAGAGTAGCATGCATATGGGGAGGCCCGAGGCTTATTGACACTTACTTTACCTCAGTGAATATTTCACTTTTGCATAGATGTACAGATGTATATATTAAAGCCCTGACTATGAAAAGGCATTTGGACATTTTCACTGCTGTTGCCCAGGAAAGACAATAAAAACATATTACTCTTTTGAGACAACTTGTCCCAATAGCAGGCCAATCTTCTTTTCAAATCTGCCATCATTAATTACTTGAGTCTTATCTGAATATGTCAGTGCAGTTATACTGTGTTTAGTTGTTTAACTGAACATGACGATGCTGGGAGTTAAGTTTGGAATATAGAATTATTATATATTTTTTAGACTAACACCTATTTTGCCAACAAACAATTATGCACACAACTTAATTTTCAAAGATATTGTTCCAAATAAAAATCCAAAATAAACAGTTGTTTGAATGGGCATGATGCTTCAGGAAGCGACAGCAAGATTATTATTAGTTTCAAATAATGTACTGTAGCTTTTGCACTTTGCAATTCTATCATTTATGGAGCAAAAATGTTTGAAAATCCTAATCCTAAATCCTAAGATAAGAGGCGTCAATGTTCTTGCTGTCCGTGTGAAGAATATACCCCATCCAAGACTTTTGGTTATTATACTTAGTAGCTGAACTGTCAAACTGATAAATCAGCAGGGCATAAGGCAAATAAATTTCAACAAAAACAATTGCACAGGTCCTGATGGGGCGAAAGTAAATGAATAATCATCTTGTATCAATCATAACCAGTGAGATGCTTAAACCATAAAAAGATAACTCCAAAGAATACCTTTTTTTATTAGTGATGGGAGAAGTGTTATAATGTAATATCAGCTACATAACTCAAATGTAATATAAGCTACATAACATTCAACTGAAACCCACTACCTACAGTAGTTAAAGGTGAAGTAGTTTCTGCAACACTAGTGGCACCTAGCGGAATTTAAAAAAATATATATATATTTTGCAATCCCCTTTTTGTGCATTGCACCTCCCCCAACTCAAACATCACAATCACAGCTCTTACGGATGCTTCTGGAGGCATGTCTCAATAGGTAAAAGTAGGTACAACATATTACTTCTAGCTGTGTTGCTATGTGTCATGAGTAATTCAATTCAAGCAATTGAATAAGCTAACACTGTCTATAGTGACTCTCTTATAATGATAAGAGTCTCTCTTATATTAAACCAATCCAAGGTATCAGGCACATTTTTTGACATGGCGCACCACAACTATTTTAAGGTATAACAACAACAATGTACTAAAAACAGAAAAGTTTATCCTTTGCACTTTCCAAATACAAATGACAACGCTGCCAAAATGATCCTGGTTCTCGGTAAAAAAACGAACCGTGAAACAAAATAATACCCAATCAGAAACCAAACTGACGGAAGACTCACCTACAGCTCGTGCTGTAACATGTAACTTAAAGTCCATCTTCACACTGTCTCCATGACTTATAAACATTTTCTATAAAAAGCATTCCACACACTATAAGCGCAATTTCTTCTTGCCGGTCGTCCGCCATGTTTGTTTACTTTAAAGTCAATTTGAGATGTTTTGATGCTAGAGAATTTGCAAGATTTCCTGTGTTTACACACGGGACTCTGTTATTTGTGAATGGAATCTTTTCGTGTGTGGTGTGCTTTCTTGGTCACATTGCGGCACTCCACACACTAGAGGAACAAAACGGTTAAATCTGTGATTTCTTATTGTCCTGTTTGTGGTCTCTCACATTTTGAAAATCTTACAAGAGTTTCAAACCCTTCTTCAAACCTTTCTTCTGATGATCAGTGGAGAGAATGAGGTCATGCAGTCTGTCAGTCACATAAGCACATAAGGCAGCAGAGATGTGCAGGGTACCACTGAGCATGCAACAGGTCGGAACAGGATTAAACTATATTGCTCATTATGATATAAAAGCGTGAGTGTATCAAAGAAACCTCGCACAGCAGAAGGCACGAAAATAAGGAGTGTTCCCTTTCAGTCGGTCACGTTCGACGTACATCGGAACTGACCGACGAATTGGGATCTGTTTTCAGAGACCAATCTACTTCGAGTGATTAAAAACGAGCCAATGGACATTGGCATGTGGTTCACGCATTCCACGCACCACCCGCAGCGCGGGTATAAATACGGAAGTGGAATACCGCATCATTGCTTTTTAACTTCGGAGCCGAACGGTTTGCTGTATCAAGCTGTTTCTACGAAGAGTGTTTAAGTCAAGTCAAGTCAACTTTATTTATATAGCGCTTTTTACAATGCAGATTGTTTCAAAGCAGCTTCACAGTGTTAAACAGGAAAATAATTAACAGAATTTGATTCGGCTGTACAGCCGCTCTGGAGAAAACGGTGATGTTACCAGCTCATTTCAATTATCATATATATTCAAGTAATGTAGTTGATATAATTTAGTTTAGTAATTAAATTTATTTGGATATTTATTTGAAAATTTTGAGTCCCCAACTGAGCAAGCCAGAGGCGACAGTGGCAAGGAACCAAAACTCCATCAGGTGTCCTAATGGAGAAAAATAAACCTTGGGAGAAACCAGGCTCAGTTGGGGTGCCAGTTCTCCTCTGGCCAATTAACAAACAGTGTATGTTTATTATTTTGGCAGCCTTATAGGTCAGAAGTAATATTAGATCGGATTATTTGAAAGATCGGAGGCATCACGCCGGAGAAGGGTTTATTGAGGATGGCGTGTCGATTAAACAATTATTAAATAGGAATATTCGAAATATCGGAGTCATCACGCCGGAGATGGATCCATTGAGGATGCCATGTCGATGAGCAATTTCAGAGGGTAGACTAATTGACACGGTCTCTGCAGACACTTCAGGGATGCGTTGGTAATGTCTGGGCGCTGGTCCACCATCTGATCTGGATACGGCCCGGATCCGGCTGACTGCAGTAAACCTCGGGATAAACAGAGAGACTAACATTAGCGTAGATGCCATTCCTCTTATGATGTAACGAGTACATCAGGTGTTATGGGAAGTGTTCCCGGTTCCGGCTGACCTAGTTAATGCAGCCTAACAATTTGAATAAAATATAAATTAAAAATGTTTTATGTGTATGCCATAGTAAAGAGATGCGTTTTTAGTCTAGATTTAAACTGACAGAGTGTGTCTGCTTCCCGAACAATGCTAGGAAGGCTGTTTCAGAGTTTGGGTGCTAAATAGGAAAAGGATAGACCGCCTGCAGTTGATTTTGATATTCTAGGTATTATCAACTGGCCAGAGTTTTGAGACCGCAATAGACGTAATGGAGTATAATGCGTTAAGAGCTCGCTCAAGTACTGGGGAGCTAAACCATTTAGTGCTTTGTAAGTAATTAGCAAGATTTTAAAATGTATGCGATGTTTAATAGGGAGCCAGTGCAGCGTTGACAGAACCGGGCTAATATGGTCATACTTCCTGGTACTAGTAAGAACTCGAGCTGCTGCGTTTTGGACCAGCTGCAGTTTATTTATTAAGCGAGCGGGGCAACCACCCAGTAGAGCATTACAATAATCTAGCCTTGAGGTCATGAATGCATGAACTAACTGTTCAGCATTTTGCATTGAAAGCATATGCCGTAATTTAGATATATTTTTAAGATTGTAGAATGCAGTTTTACAGATGCTAGAAATGTGGCTTTCAAACGAGAGATTGGTATCAAAGAGCACACCCAGGTTCCTAACTGACGACGAGGACTTGACAGAGCAGCCATCAAGTGTTAGACAGTATTCTAGGTTACTACATGTGGAGTTTTTTTGTCCAATAATTGAAAAATTCATTTTTTTCTGAATTAAGTTGCAGGAAATTACTAGTCATCCAATTTTTTATATCAGCTATGCATTCCGTTAATCTTGTGAATTGGTAAGTTTCGTCAAGGCGTGAAGAAATATAGAGCTGAGTATCGTCAGCATAACAATGAAAACTAACGCCATGCTTCCTAATGATATCTCCCAGTGGTAGCATGTACAGGGTGAAAAGCAATGGTCCTAGCACTGAGCCCTGCGGTACTCCATATTGAACTTGTGATCGGTGTGACATCTCATAATTTTCGAGTCTATTCAAAAGAATGTTGTGGTCGATGGTATCGAATGCAGCGCTAAGATCGAGTAACACTAACAGAGAGATACAACCACGATCGGATGATAAGAGTAAATCATTTGTAACTCTAATGAGAGCAGTCTCAGTACTATGATGCGGTCTAAATCCTGACTGGAAAACCTCACAGATACCATTTTTTTCTAAAAAAGGAGCATAATTGTGAGGACACTGCCTTTTCTAGTATTTTTGACAGAAAGGGTAGATTTGAGATTGGCCTGTAATTGACTAATTCTGTAGTGTCAAGTTGCGTTTTTTTAATAAGTGGTTTAATAATAGCCAACTTAAAAGTTTTCGGTACATATCCTAAAGTCAAGGATGAATTAATGATATTAAGAAGAGGATCTATGACCTCTGGAAGCATCTCTTTTAGTAGTTTAGTCGGTATAGGGTTGAGCATACATGTTGTTGATTTAGATGATTTAACGAGTTTAGCCAATTCTTCTTCTCCTATAGCAGTGAATGAATGTAATTTTTCCTCAGTGACACTACAATGCTCTGTCTGATGTGATACAGTAGTAGACGGCTGCATGGTTATAATTTTTTTCCTAATATTATCAATCTTACAAGTAAAGAAGTTCATAAAGTCATTACTGCTGTGCTGTTGGCAGACATCAGAAGTTGAAGCTTTATTTTTGGTTAATTTAGCCACTATATCGAATAAATACCTAGGGTTGTGTTTGTTTTCTTCTAAGAGAGTCGAGAAATAAGCAGATCTAGCAGTTTTTACGGCCTTTCTGTATGAAATCATGCACTCTTTCCACGAAATGCGAAAAACTTCCAGTTTTGTTTTCTTCCAGCTGTGCTCCATTTTTCTGGCTGCTGTTTTAAGGGCCCGGGTGTGCTCGTTGTACCACGGCGTTGGACTATTCTCTTTAATCTTCTTTAAGCGCAGAGGAGCAACTGTGTCTAAAGTGCTGGAAAAGAGAGAGTCAATAGTTTCTGTTGCAACATCAAGTTCCTCTGGGCTATCTGGGATGCTGAGGAGATGAAACTGATGAGGAAGTTTATTTATAAAGAAATCTTTAGTCTCAGCAGTGATAGTCCTGCCATATTTGAAGCGAGGGGACTGCTTTGCAGCCTTTGCTAAATTAAGTATACATGATACTAGGTAATGATCTGAGATGTCATCGCTCTGCTGAAGAATTTCAACGGTATCAACATTTATTCCATGTGACAATATTAGGTCTAGAGTATGATTACGGCGATGAGTGGGTCCTGATACGTGTTGCCTAACTCCAATAGAGTTTAGAATGTCTCTAAATGCCAATCCCAATGCGTCTTTTTCATTGTCTACATGGATATTAAAATCACCAACAATTAGGACTTTATCTGTAGCCAGTACTAACTCTGATAAAAAATCAGCAAATTCTCTGATAAAGTGTGTATTGTGCCCTGGTGGCCTATATACAGTAGCCAACACAAATGTTAAACAAGATTTACCAATTTCACTACATAACGTTACGTAAAGCACCAAAACTTCAAAAGAATTATATTTGAAACTAGACTTCTGAGTAATACTGAAGATATTATTATAAATTACAGCAACACCTCCCCCTTTACCTTTCAGACGCGGCTCGTGTTTATAACAATAATCTTGTGGGGTGGACTCATTTAAAGTAATGTAGTCGTCAGGTTTTAGCCAGGTTTCTGTCAAACACAGCACATCTAGATTATTATCTGTAATCATATCATTAACAATAAGCGTTTTAGAGGAAAGGGATTGAATATTCAGCAGCCCGAGCTTTATCATTTGTTCATCTGTATTATATCTGTTGTTTATTTGTTGGACATCAATTAAATTTTTACCGTTGAATAGTTTTGGTGGTTTTTTGTATTTACTAATTCGTGGAACAGACACAGTCTCTATGTGATAATATCTAGGTGAAAGAGTCTCTATGTGCTGGGATTTATCTGACTTCTGTGACACAAGACAGCTAGCAGACGGTCGGGAAAGCCAGTCCGTATGTTTAGACGAGTCTCGAGGAGGATCACTCTCTTACCTGGGTGCTGGTGTGACGGTGTGACGGCGCGAGTCAGCGAGTAGCCGCTGCAACATACACTTGTTCCTGTGTTGGTTGGCTGGGCGTTACCGTTCTTTGAGTGCTCACACGCAGGCTTGCAATCGGACTGCTGTGAGCCGCGGCCATCTCCCTGAGTGCTTCAGCAGAGCATTTCCTTCTAAAAGCGTCTTTTTCAAGATGTTTCTGGATGCGGTTGTTTCCTGTCCTCATTTGACGGCCACGATCTCTCTCGCATATAAACATGTGAGATTGCGTTCGTGGGTGATTCATGTTCTCTCAGGAGAAGGTGATCATGTCGGCGCATTGTTCGTCTCACCTTTCTCGTAAGGGCTTGAGCGTTCAGCGCGCCGTGTGCCGTCGAGCGCCTGCTGACAGCAGGGGTTGTCACGGCAACCCAGCGCGTCACTCGGCGCTCTAGATGCGCGGTCAAGACTATGAAACCTCAAACGGGGTTGAGTCCCTTCGCCTATTCCCCGATCTAGTTTATTTTCTGGTGCACCAGAAAAGGGCTACTTCGGCTAATAAGCCTTGGTGACCTGAGGATTACAGTGGGGCTTCCCCGCCGGGTACATCTCCTCGGGTCCCCACTCCTCTATCGCATCACGAGCGTGCTGAGACTTTGTTCGTGGGTGGTTCATGTTTTCTCATGAGAACATGGCCACGTCGGCGTGTTGTGCATCTTGCCTTTTTTCATAGGGGCTTGAGTGTTCAGCGTGCCGTGTGCCGTCAAGTCTGGCGGCCACGCTCACTGTCTCATATGCCTGCTGGTAGCTTACAGATGGGATTGCTGGTCCTAAAAAAAAACAAAAAACAAACAAAACAAACAACAAAAAAAAAAATAATATATATATATATATATATATATATAAAAAAAAGGGGGACAGAGTTTCGTTTGGGGCTCTGGCAGAGGACAGATGTCAATTGCTGCATCGGAGAGAGGGCTGTTATGCGCTGGAAATGGTAATGCTGAGTCTCAGACTATAATAGTGTGTGCTCATGCTGAATCAGATTCAGAGTTGACAGCCATGCTTTCCTGGGTGGCTGAGGCGTAGTGCAACGCGTAAATAGCCTTGCCTGCCCCTGTTCCTTTTTTTTCCCGGATGTGCATCGAAAAAGTTTAGCAGTATGTAACTATTTGGTGTCAAAATATGGAACACCAAAAGGGCCATAAACTGTATAAATTTTTTCCCTCTCGCACTACACTCTGTCCTGCATGCACGAGGGTAGTCCCGGCCCAGGGGTTATGCAGGAACTGCGTGCGATGATGGACCTCGCTCTCTGGGTGATGGAAGTCACTGCACGCTCCCTGGGTCAGGCGATGTCCACACTAGTGGTCCAGGAATGTCACCTGGGGCTAAACCTGGCAGATATGCATGAGCCCGACTAAGTGCGGTTCCTCAACGCCGCTGTCTGTCAGGCTGGCCTCTTCGGCGACGCCAACGAGAACTTCGCCCAGCAGTTCTTGGTGGCCCAGAAGCAGACGGAGGCTGTTTAAAAAACATCCTGTCCCGACGACCAGCTGCTGCCTCCACCCCTGCTAAGCCAAGCAGCAGCCTCCACCCAGGCAGCAGGTGGCAGGGCGCAAGGGAGGCGCCCAACCCGTCCAGGGTCCCGCGAAGTCCGCTGGCAAGCGCAAGGGCAAGCGGCCCTGAAACGGGCAGCCCAGTGAAAAGGGGATCTGCTCTCTGGGAGACGGTGTCCGCACCCCTCCGTCCCCCGGAGGAGGACCGGGGGGAGAATATTTTTTGGTTTCGGTCCTGCCGCTGGCTCTCCGGAGTCCAGCGGTACCCGCATTCTCAGAGCAGTTTCTTCCCTTCCTGGGCTCCGAGAGGGCCAGGTTGGCAGTGTGCGACGCCCCCGGGCCTTGCCGCTCCTTTCCTCTTCTCTCCCCCTCGCCAGGGGGCAGCAGTGTGGGCACTGAGGACGCCCCCGGGCCTTCTCACCCACACTCTGCCCCACCCTGGAGTACTCAGGCAACACTCCGGGCCGCCTCCTGAGTCGGGTCTGCGTACTCCACCTCGCTGCCCCACCCCGGGTACGTCTGTGGTGCCATTGGTCCCGCTTGTTCGGTCTCTGGGGGCCTGGCTAGGTTCCCCAGACCGTCTCGCTGGCTCATCCGTACCATCAGAC
Source organism: Rhinogobio ventralis (assembly GCA_039654625.1). Taxonomy (NCBI): domain Eukaryota; kingdom Metazoa; phylum Chordata; class Actinopteri; order Cypriniformes; family Gobionidae; genus Rhinogobio; species Rhinogobio ventralis. The sequence goes on from CM077196.1 coordinate 18,301,822, forward strand.
TCGGCTACGCGATTCAGTTCGCTTGCCGGCCTCCCAAGTACAGGGGCATCCTCTTCACCACCGTGTGGAGCAGCGATGCCCATGTCTTGCGGTCAGAGATCGATGTCCTGCTGGTGAAGGACGCGGTCGAGCCGGTTCCTCCAGCTGATGTGAAGTTGGGGTTCTACAGGCCCTACTTCATTGTACCCAAGAAAGGTGGTGGGTTAAGGCCAATCAACCTGCGCATTCTGAATCGGGCCCTGCACAAGCTCCCATTCAGAATGGTAACGCAGAAACGCATTTTCGAATGCATCTGTCCCCGAGATTGGTTCGCAGCGATCGACCTGAAGCCCTCCAGGCTGTCCCTGTCGCCTCACGGCTTCACGAAAGTTGCGGAGGCAGCCATTGTTCCGCTTAGAGAACGCGGCGTTCGCATCCTCAACTATCTCGACGACTGGCTCATACTGGCTCAGTCCCGGGATCAGTTGTGCGAACACAGGGACATGGTGCTCCGTCACCTCAGCCTGTTGGGCCTTAAGGTCAACCGAGAGAAGAGCAAACTCTGTCCCGCACAGAGGATCTCTTATCTCGGTATGGAGCCGGATTCGGTCAGCCGGACTGCGTGCCTCACAGAGGAGCGAGTCTGGTCAGTGTTGAACTGCTTGAATACGTTCAAAGGCAGGACAGCGGTCCCACTGAAATTTTTTCAGAGGTTTTGAGTTCCGTCCCCCTCTACGAGGCGCCTCTATGCTCTGAAGTGGAACCTGTTCGTTGAGTGGTGTTCTTCCCGCCGGGAAGACTCCCGAAGGTGTTCGATTAATGTCGTGCTTTCTTTTCTGCAAGATGGGTTGGAGCGAAGGCTGTCTCCCTCCACCCTCAAAGTGTACGTCACCGCAATAGCGGCGTATCACGATGCAGTAGAAGGTAAGCACGACTTAATCGTCAGGTTCCTCAGAGGTGCGAGGAGACTGAATCCTCCTCGTCCGACCTCGGTACCATCATTAGGACTTAGCCCTGGTGCTCAGAGCACTCCAGGGCTCTCCCTTTGAGCCTCTGCAGTCTGTAGAGTTAAACTTCCTGTCCATGAAGACAGTGACTCCTAGCTTTGCTCTGTCCCGTCCGCGCTCTCCGTGCCTACGTGGACCGAACTAAAAGCTTTAGAACCTCAGAGCAGTTCTTCATCTGTTACGGAGGCCAGCAGAAGGGAAAGGCTGTCTCCAAGCAGAGGTTAGCCCACTGGATAGTGGATGCTATCGTCTTGGCTTACCAGTCCCAAGACATGCCTTGCCCGCTCGGGGTGCGAGCTCACTTCACTAGGAGTGTAGCCTCCTCCTGGGCGCTGGCTCAAGGCGCCTCGCTGACAGATATATGTAGAGCTGCGGGCTGGGCGACACCTAACACGTTCGCTAGATTCTATAGCCTCCGTGTAGAGCCGGTATCTTCCCACATCCTTGCCCCCAGTGGCCAGTAGCGCTAAGTACCCGTTCTAGTGTCAGCTTGCATACGCCACTCCCGCAGTGTCTTTCCCTTGACAGAGCCCGCTCTGTCGTCTCTGGTGGTGTTCTTTCCCCCCTGGGATCAGGTTGGATCCACCCCAGAGACTGCCATATGTAGCACTACCCTGATAGGCTAGTCCTTATGTTTATTTCGCCACCTCTCCTTCCATTGAAGGACGTGGCTCCGCAGCGTACCATCTCCCCGAGATGGGCACGCTTCCCAGCGTTATCCAATAGTCACGCTGAGTGGGTCTTGCAGGAACAGCAGTGACTGACCTTCCCTGCCGGGAGCCCTGACTCCCACTCCAACATAGGATTGGTCCAGCAAGCTCAGGCAGGGTGCTGGAAGGGCCAGCATCTCTGGCGTGTTAGTAGGGATCCCAATTCGTCGGTCAGTTCCGACGTACGTCGAACGTGACCGACTGAAAGGGAACGTCTCGGTTACATATGTAACCCTTGTTCCCTGAAGGAGGGAACGGAGACGTATGTCCCGTCGCCAGGTGCTGTGCTTCAGCTGAAGGCCCGAGTCACTTGTCTCGGCTCCTCAGTTGAAAAGCAATGATGCGGTATTCCACTTCCGTATTTATACCCACGCTGCGGGGGCGGTGCGTGGAATGCGTGAACCGCATGCCAATGTACATTGGCTCGTTTTTAATCACTCAAAGTAGATTGGTCTCTGAAAACAGATCCCAATTCGTCGGTCAGTTCCGACGTACGTCTCCGTTCCCTCCTTCAGGGAACGAGGGTTACATACGTAACCGAGACGTTTCCCACACAGTTCACACGACTTTTTGTTCCAGGAACTTTTGTTTCTGCTGATAATGAGGGTGGCTGTCTTCCATCCTCATTGTGGTCCTTCTTTTTATTCTTACCCTGCCATACAAAGGCTCCTCTGATCACAGCGCCACACTGTCGAAGAAGATAGAGGAGAAGGAAATCAATGGCTCCATTCCTTTAAGAGATAAAACATTTTCAGGCTTTAATTATTTCCTCCTTGTAGTTTTATGAGTTTGCTTACCACTGGATACAGAGGTGAAAACTTCCCAGTGACTGCTCAGCAAAGATAAAACATTTACACTTTCCACATCCCAGAAGAAATGTGCTAATTTGCAAAGACATTAAATAGTGGAAAGAAAGTGCAAGCAAGTGGTTGAAGCTCTCGCACTTCAGTGTCATTTCTAAACAGCAAGGCTTTTCTGTTCTCGTTTTATCTGTTGTGCATCACTTTACCTTTCAAACGTAAAAGAAGGATGAAAGCAAAAATTATCCTTCACTTACTGTACTATCACAAGCAATTAGCATGGACTAACATGCTTAGCTATTAGCCTCTACTGGAATATGCTGCTTTCAGGAAAATTTTGGTCAGAACATTAGTCGTTTATGCAGAAATGTATAATGTACTACCATTCAAAAGTTTGGGGTTGAAAAGATGCTTTTGAAAGATTATGCTCACCAAGACTGTATTTATTTAATCAAAAATACAGTAAAACAGTAATAATGCAAAATATTATTAAAATTCAAAATAACTGTTATATATATACACTCACCTAAAGGTTTATTAGGAACACCATACTAATACTGTGTTTGACCCCCTTTCGCCTTCAGAACTGCCTTAATTCTACGTGGCATTGATTCAACAAGGTGCTGAAAGCATTCTTTAGAAATGTTGGCCCATATTGATAGGATAGCATCTTGCAGTTGATGGAGATTTGTGGGATGCACATCCAGGGCACGAAGCTCCCGTTCCACCACATCCCAAAGATGCTCTATTGGGTTGAGATCTGGTGACTGTGGGGGCCATTTTAGTACAGTGAACTCATTGTCATGTTCAAGAAACCAATTTGAAATGATTCAAGCTTTGTGACATGGTGCATTATCCTGCTGGAAGTAGCCATCAGAGGATGGGTACATGGTGGTCATAAAGGGATGGACATGGTCAGAAACAATGCTCAGGTAGGCCGTGGCATTTAAACGATGCCCAATTGGCACTAAGGGGCCTAAAGTGTGCCAAGAAAACATCCCCCACACCATTACACCACCACCACCAGCCTGCACAGTGGTAACAAGGCATGATGGATCCATGTTCTCATTCTGTTTTCGCCAAATTCTGACTCTACCATCTGAATGTCTCAACAGAAATCGAGACTCATCAGACCAGGCAACATTTTTCCAATCTTCAACTGTCCAATTTTGGTGAGCTCGTGCAAATTGTAGCCTCTTTTTCCTATTTGTAGTGCAGATGAGTGGTACCCGGTGGGGTCTTCTGCTGTTGTAGCCCATCCGCCTCAAGGTTGTGCGTGTTGTGGCTTCACAAATGCTTTGCTGCATACCTCGGTTGTAACGAGTGGTTATTTCAGTCAAAGTTGCTCTTCTGTCAGCTTGAATCAGTCGGCCCATTCTCCTCTGACCTCTAGCATCAACAAGGCATTTTCGCCCACAGGACTGCCGCATACTGGATGTTTTTCCCTTTTCACACCATTCTTTGTAAACTCTAGAAATGGTTGTGCGTGAAAATCCCAGTAACTGAGCAGATTGTGAAATACTCAGACCGGCCCGTCTGGCACCAACAACCATGCCACGCTCAAAATTGCTTAAATCACCTTTCTTTCCCATTCTGACATTCAGTTTGGAGTTCAGGAGATTGTCTTGACCAGGATCACACCCCTAAATGCATTGAAGCAACTGCCATGTGATTGGTTGATTAGATAATTGCATTAATGAGAAATTGAACAGGTGTTCCTAATAATCCTTTAGGTGAGTGTATATTAACTATATATATATATTTTTTTTTTTATTTTTTTTTATTTATTATTATTTATATTATTATATTATTTATACTATTATTTATATATATATATATATATACACTCACCTAAAGGATTATTAGGAGCACCATACTAATACTGTTTGACCTCCTTTCGCCTTCAGAACTGCCTTAATTCTACGTGGCATTGATTCAACAAGGTGCTGAAAGCATTCTTTAGAAATGTTGGCCCATATTGATAGGATAGCATCTTGCAGTTGATGGAGATTTGTGGGATGCACATCCAGGGCACGAAGCTCCCGTTCCACCACATCCCAAAGATGCTCTATTGGGTTGAGATCTGGTGACTGTGGGGGCCATTTTAGTACAATGAACTCATTGTCATGTTCAAGAAACCAATTTGAAATGATTCGAGCTTTGTGACATGGTGCATTATCCTGCTGGAAGTAGCCATCAGAGGATGGGTACATGGTGGTCATAAAGGGATGGACATGGTCAGAAACAATGCTCAGGTAGGCCGTGGCATTTAAACGATGCCCAATTGGCACTAAGGGGCCTAAAGTGTGCCAAGAAAACATCCCCCACACCATTACACCACCACCACCAGCCTGCACAGTGGTAACAAGGCATGATGGATCCATGTTCTCATTCTGTTTACGCCAAATTCTGACTCTACCATCTGAATGTCTCAACAGAAATCGAGTCTCATCAGACCAGGCAACAATTTTCCAGTCTTCAACTGTCCAATTTTGGTGAGCTCGTGCAAATTGTAGCCTCTTTTTCCTATTTGTAGTGGAGATGAGTGGTACCCGGTGGGGTCTTCTGCTGTTGTAGCCCATCCGCCTCAAGGTTGTGCATGTTGTGGCTTCACAAATGCTTTGCTGCATACCTCGGTTGTAACGAGTGGTTATTTCAGTCAAAGTTGCTCTTCTATCAGCTTGAATCAGTCAGCCCATTCTCCTCTGACCTCTAGCATCAACAAGGCATTTTCGCCCACAGGACTGCCGCATACTGGATGTTTTTCCATTTTCACACCATTCTTTGTAAACTCTAGAAATGGTTGTGCGTGAAAATCCCAGTAACTGAGCAGATTGTGAAATACTCAGACCGGCCCGTCTGGCACCAACAACCATGCCACGCTCAAAATTGCTTAAATCACCTTTCTTTCCCATTCTGACATTCAGTTTGGAGTTCAGGAGATTGTCTTGACCAGGACCACACCCCTAAATGCATTGAAGCAACTGCAATGTGATTGGTTGATTAGATAATTGCATTAATGAGAAATTGAACAGGTGTTCCTAATAATCCTTTAGGTGAGTGTATATACTGTATATATATATATATATATATATATATATATATATATATATATATATATATATATATATATATGTATATATAATTTATTCCTGTGATGCAAAGCTTCACTTCATTGTTACATGATCCTTCAGAAATCATTCTAATGAGGATTTGCTGCTAAAGAAACAGTTCTCTATTTTTTTTTTTTTTATATTCTTTGATGAATAGAAAGAAGGCTTTCACAAGATTTTGGGGTGTTTATGTGTTTAATTTTTGCACATTTGTCCAGCATTTGTGAGGTCAGGCACGGATGTTGGATGAGAGTTCATCCCAAAGGTGTTCGATTGGGTTAAGGTCAGGGCTCTGTGTCGGCCAGTCAAGTTCTTTCACACCAAACTCATCCAACCATGTCTTTATGGACTTTTCTTTGTGCACTGGGGCACAGTCATGTTGGAATAGAAAAGGGCCTTCCCTTTCTAACTCATAGCATTGTCCAAAATGTTTTGGTATGCTGAAGCATTAAGATTTCTCTTCACTGGAAAGGGGGTTAGTCTCACGTAGCCAGACCTTCAGAATCATGGCAGAAGGTCTGGATTCCATTGCAGCTTTCATTGGTCAAGGACCGCCCAAGAGGACATTTGACTGACATGTAACGCAACCAATCACAATTTGTTTTGTTCTGCATCATGTTTAGGGGTGTGAAAATGTAAAGTCAATGTCCCAGCAATAACAGACCAACGTGCATCTATAAATTATTCATTCAAGAACGTTCAAGTTTACTGCAACAATGGAGCCGCGAACTTCACATACTTTTGAAAATCCAGCGTTTAGTTGATCCTGGTAAGCGCTCATTGTCACAGATGTAAACACGACGGACACGACAAGAAGGGGCCTTACCCCTGAAAAACAGCCCCATATACCATTATCCCTTCTCCACCAAAATATACAGTTGACACTGTAAGTTCTCCCGGTGTCCGCAAAACCCAGAATCGCCCATCAGGCTGCTAAACAGAGAAGTGTGATTTGTCGCTGCACAGAACATGTTTCCACTGCTCTAAAGTCCAGTGGCAGTGTGCTTTACATCACTTTATCCAACATTTGGTAGCTGCTCTGCCATGGAAACCCACTCCATGAAGCTCCAGCCTCACTGCTTTTGTGATGATATTACAATTAAGAGGTGTGTCCCAATACTTTTGTCCATATAGTGCAACTTGTTGAGAGCAACATTTAGCAAATGGTTTAGGTATTACAGGTGTAAGGGTGGGTCGCCTACAGTGGTTCAGGCTGCAGGGTTGCCGAAAGACTAAAGAAACGTTATAAGCAAGATGGTAGAAAACTGTACATTTCTCGTCTATATCCACCCACTGTACTTATACCAACGACGGAAATAAGCGCAGTTACAATAGCTAAATATGTGGGAGAGCATTGCTATACTGTGACTATATTGTATTGCAATAGAGGTAGCATTTCAAAGTCAATACCAAATCAAAACTAGTTAGCAATCATTTATAATTGAAAGAATTTAATGACAAAATCTGGTTATGGTTACACTTAAAATAGTTACAAAATAGATGTATGAGATGATAAAAACTTATACCATTAATCGTACCCAGCATGAATAGAATGTTACCTGAGGGATAGAAAGAGAGAGAGGGAGAGAGAGAAAGAGAAGAAGAGAGCAAAGAAGAGAAGAGCCAAAGAGAAGGCCCCCAAGAAGAGATAGCCAGAGAATAGAAGAAGAGAGCAGAGAATAAAAGGAGACAGAGCAACAGTTACAATCTTCTTTGATACTTCCTTGACCATGTAACTCAAACCCTATTGTGAGTCATTCAAACTGACCAATCAGACCAAACTTCCCCCACTGTACTTAAGGGGTGACACACCTTTGGCCTACAGGCCTTCAGATTCTCTTTGTCTTTAGGAATTCCAAATGGCCCTTCTGATAAGAAAGATGGGGGTTGAAAACAGTAAAGCAGTATGTCTTTGTTCAATTGCAAATATCAAATATTTTTTCTATCAAATATATTATTTTCAATCCTACAAAGGCCTTCTGTTTAAAATTCAATCGCAAACGCAATCCAGTGTCTTGGTGAGCACAATCCACAAATTCTAATGAGCAAGTATGGGCATGTTATTGCTCTGCCCATGTTTGAGATAATCTATCTAGCCCTGCAATCACCATCTTGATTTGGCCCTGGAGGAGGCATTTGGTGATTGCTGCACTGTTTAATTTGCCCTCAGTCGGCTGCTGTCTTGATGTGTCAGCCAGTGGCTGCTCTCATGTGCCTGTCGTTCAATCAGGCTGTCTGAGAAGACATGGGTACCTCTGATTGTCATTCTTAATGATCAGAGAATGTTTGTTTCATTCACAAAGAAAAGGCTTCATGAGACAAGTGACATTTTTAATCTAATGGAATGGCACATTACGAAGTGTATAGACACTCAGTAAATTATTTTTGGGAGGCACTTGATATTTTCTTCTTATTTCAAAATATTCATGTCTATTTGTGATTTTGAAATGAACTCCTGACAACGTTTTTTCGGCATCACTAGGAATGGGTAATGATTGTCGACTTGTCAGCCAACAACAACCCAGTTAAGGTCAAATTTTAATATTACGATTAACATTCCAAAGTTTGTGAACAGTTTTTTTTAAAGAAATTAATATTTCTGTTTTGAAATAAATGCTGTTATTTTGAAATGTCTATTTATCACAGAATAGAATGTATCACAGTTTCCACAAACATTTTAAACAGCACTGTTTTCAGCATTGATAATAAGAAATGTTTCTTGAGCAGCAAATCAGCATATTAGAATGATTTCTGAAGGATCATGACACTGAAAACTGGAGTAATGATGCTGAAAATTCAGTTCCCTTTCGTTCAGTCACTCCGAGTAACATCAGTGACTGACGAAATGGGGGTTTCGCCTAGAAGCCTATCATTTTCAAGATCTTAGAAAACGCCCAATGGCAGGCCAATGCCATGGGCATGCGGAATTTGCATAGAGTAGCTCCGCCCCACAGCATGGGTATATAAGGAAGTACGCTGGCAACCTCGCATTATGTTTCTGCTTCGGAGCCAAGAATTTCTCTTCACTCCTCAAGCCTTTGACTGAGTATCGTCAGCTTCTTCGAGACAAGCAGCTTTCCAGTCGGTGTTGGTGTTACGGCGCGTTCCAGCGATCGTTTACTGCCTGCCTGCTGATCTGTGCAGTGGTCTGCATTCAGCTGGTATTCGGTCCCTGGGCACTTCGGCATCACTGCGAAGCTTCTTCTCACAAAAGAGCTTACACGTGACACGTCTTTTTAAAGATGTCTCGCCCGTGTACTTCTGGGTGCGGTCGGTCTCTGCTGCCCTCTGATGGGCATGAACATTGTCTGACGTGTTTGGGCTTACAGCACGCGACATGCACGAGGGCAGAGCTGACCCAGGGCTCAGAAATGAGCTGCGTGCCGCCACCGACCTCGCCCTCCGGGCGCTCCCTGGGCCAGGTGATGTCCACAGCTGTGGTCCAGGAGAGACACTTATGGCTCAACCTGGCCGATATGCGGGACGCCGAGCGGACCCGGTTCCTCGACGCTCCCATATCCCAGGCTGGGCTATTCGGCGGCGCGGTTGAGAGCTTCGCACAACAGTTCTCAACCGCCCAAAAGCAGACTGAGGCTATTAAACATATACTGCCCCGGCGGCCAGCTGCTGCTTCCACCCAGCCGCCGGCACAGTCGCCTCAGCCTGCTCGCCGCCGAGGGCGCCCTCCTGCGGCTCCCACCCCTCCCGCCCGGCCCCAGCAGCAGCCTGGGAGAAGAGCAAACTCTGCCCCGTGCAGAGGATCTCTTTTCTCGGTATGGATATCGACTCGGCCGTCATGTGCGCGCAGCTTACGAACGAGCGCGCGCAGTCACTGCTGACTTGCCTCCGTCAAATCGAGAGCAAGAGTGCGGTTCCACTGAAATTATTTCAGAGGCTCCTGGGGCATATGGCATCTGCAGCCGTGGTAACGCCGCTTGGATTGCTTCATATGAGACCGCTTCAGCACTGGCTTCGCGATCGAGTCCCGAGATGGGCATGGCAGTCGGGCACGCTCCGGGTCCCAGTGACTCGGGCCTGCCTGCAGACCCTCACCCCGTGGTCGAACCGCTGCTTTCTACGGGCCGGAGTGTCCTTAGAACGAGTTTCCAGGCATATTGTTGTATCAACAGATGCCTCCAATGTGCAATGGACATGCTGCCGCGAGCTCCTGGACAGGACCCCAGCGCCTCCTGCATGTCAATTGCCTCGAGTTGCTGGCAGTACGGTTCGCCCTGCACCGCTTCCTAGCATTGCTCAAGGGTCAACACGTACTAGTCCGGTCAGACAACACGGCCACAGTAGCGTACATCAACCGCCAAGGCGGTCTACGTTCCCGCCGTCTGTCTCAACTCGCCCGCCATCTCGTTTTATGGAGTCAGAAGCATCTGAGGTCCCTTCGTGCTGTCCATATCCCAGGAACCCTGAATCGTGCAGCCGACGAGCTCTCACGGCTTCAGCCACTTCCGGGAGAATGGAGACTCCATCCCCAGATGGTCCAGCTGATTTGGGAACAGTTCGGCGACGCACAGGTAGATCTGTTTGCCTCCCACGACTCTTCCCATTGCCGCCTGTTTTATTCCCTGACCGAGGGCCCCCTCGGCACGGATGCTCTGGCGCACAGCTGGCCGCGGGGCCTTCGCAAATATGCGTTCCCCCCAGTGAGCCTTCTTGCACAGGTTCTGTGCAAGATCAGGGAGGACAAGGAGCAGGTCCTTTTGGGCGCCCCATATTGGCCCGGCCGGACCTGGTTCTCCGAACTCTTACTCCTTGCGACAGCCCCTCCCTGGTCCATACCTCTGAGGAAGGACCTCCTTTCTCAGAGACGGGGCACCCTCTGGCACCCGCATCCCGATCTTTGGAATCTCCACGTGTGGCTCCTGGACGGGACACGGTAGGTTTGAGTACCCTATCACCTCAGGTGATGGCTACCATCACTTCCGCTAGGGCCTTGTCTACCAGACACGCCTATGCGTTGAAGTGGAACCTCTTCGTCACCTGGTGTTCTTCTCGCCAAGAAGACCCCTGGAAATGTCCGATCGGGTCTGTGCTCTCATTCCTCCAAGAAGGGTTGGAACGAAGGCTGTCTCTTTCCACCCTCAAGGTGTATGTGGCCGCGATATCCGCCTACCACGACCTTGTGGAGACGAAACAGGTAAATCAGCATGACCTGATCATCAGGTTCCTGAGGGGAGCGAGGAGACTGAATCCTCCTCGCTCTCCCCTTGTACCCTCTTGGGACCTCTCAGTAGTTTTAGATGCTCTGCAGAGGGCTCCCTTCGAGCCATTGCGATCAGTCGAGCTTAAATTCTTGTCTATGAAGACAGCGCTCCTGATCGCATTGGCCTCCATCAAGAGGGTAAGGGACCTGCAGGCATTTTCGGTTGACGAAGCGTGCCTAGAATTCGGGCCGGCCGACTCTCACGTGATCCTGAGACCCCGGCCTGGATATGTGCCCAAGGTTCCCACCACTTCGTTCAGGGACCAGGTGGTGAACCTGCAAGCACTGCCTTTGGAGGAGGCAGACCCAGCCTTGGCACTGCTCTGTCCAGTACGCGCCCTCCGTGCTTACGTAGACAGAACGCAGTGTTTCAGGACCTCAGACCAGCTCTTTGTCTGTCATGGTGGGAAGCTGAAGGGAAAGGCTCTCTCCAAGCAAAGGTCTCACTGGATAGTGGATGCCATTGTCTTGGCTTACCAGACGCAGGGGCGCCCATGCCCCCTTGGGGTCAGGGCACACTCCACCAGGAGTGTGGCCTCCTCTTGGGCTCTAGCGCATGGCACCTCGCTGACAGACATCTGCAGAGCTGCAGGCTGGGCGACACCCAACACATTTGCCAGATTCTATAATCTCCGAGTGGAGCCAGTGTCCTCTCATGTACTCGCCTCTACAAGTGGCCGGGAATGGGCTAGGCTCAGGTGTCTTCGCTTGCTCGCCATTCTTCTCCACGGACGGGATACGTGCAATATTTCCTCAGGTAGTTTCCCCGAAACCCTGAGTTCCTCCAGCACTGTCGATGCCGACACCAGTGCGTCTGCCCTCTCGCTCAGGCCCTCGTGTCAGGCTAGGTGCCACCGTGTGCATGGTTCCCCCTATGGGCGACGCCCACATGTGTATTCCACTGTAAGCCTCTCCGAGCATGTGTATTTCCCTCGGCAAGCCCTTGCCTCCCCTGGGGGTAAAATTTCCACCTTCGGCTGGTTACCCCAGAGTTCCTCCATATGCAGCCCCTCACGGGTCATATGTGTCTCCTTAAGTCCTCCCTACGGGTAGGCACTTTGGCGCATACTTCCACCTGGAATATGCTTCCCAGTGTACCTTGGTATTCCTGTGCTAAGTTGGAGTCCTTCATCCGTACTAGCTTACGACAGGGAGCTCACACTTACGCAGGGCACTGGACGACAGCCAAGTGGCGTGATTGAATTGGGACCCCCATTTCGTGACTGAACGAAAGGGAACGTCTCGGTTACGTATGTAACCCTCGTTCCCTGAGGAGGGAACGGAGACGTAACGTCCCTCTGCCACATCCGCTGTACCACTGAAACGGCCGGGAGTTCAGTCTTGGCTCCTCAGCAGGTAAACATAATGCGAGGTTGCCAGCGTACTTCCTTATATACCCACGCTGTGGGGCGGAGCTACGCTATGCAAATTCCGCATGCCCATGGCATTGGCCTGCCATTGGGCGTTTTCTAAGATCTCGAAGATGATAGGCTTCTAGGCGAAACCCCCATTTCGTCAGTCACTGATGTTACGTCTCCGTTCCCTCCTCGGGGAACGAGGGTTACATACGTAACCGAGACGTTTTGGAATAAATTGGATTTTAAAATATATTCAAATTAAAAAAGTTATTTTAAACTGTAATAATATTTAACTATATTACTTTTTTGATCACATAAATGCAGCCTTGATGAGCAAAAGAGACATTAACATTAACAACATTTTATATGCAAACTGTTGAATGGGTATTTATATACCTATGGACATTTTTTTCCCTTCTTCTTTAAATTAACTGTCACTACAACCATAGACAATCAAATAAATATATTTGGCTGCTTTAGCACATGTTATAAAGCATAACGGTTAAAAAAAAGGTTAGTCATTTTTTCTAAAAATTGAGACCCCTGATTTTTTGTTCCGTTCCCTGTTTAGAAAAATGCGTCTTACATAAATGACTCCTTTCTGTTTTGGTTCGGGTGAACCAAGAGCAAATAACCATTCAGACTAGTTGACTAGTTTATTTTGAAATAGTTTATCCTCATCCCTAGCAGCATTAATATATTGTTGTCTTTCTCAGTTGACTGCATTCATCTATTGAATACAATGAAGTGAGATCCAGAGCCAAAGTGTCCACGATCCTGAAAATACATGCAAGAGCTCTATTATTACATTCAGACATTTGTAAGATAGGGTCTCGTGCTTATAAAGGTGTAATTACCATATCTACATCATATCATCAGCGAGCTTGTTTTATCATGCAAATGGACCTCTTTAGTAAAAGCACCCTAGTGCAATACCACACACAGCTGCATGAACTGACATGCTAATGAGACACTGTAGACAAAAGTAAGAGAATAGAGGATATGCTTTCAGGATATACTGCATCAAACCACACAGCCCCATATCAGAAAGCTCTCGCTGAATAATACATATGTGGGCCCCAAGTGAAAAGTAATAACTGTGATTCATTATGAATGGTCTCAATTTTCATAGATGGGTATGCTATAGAATAAAAGCACGAATGAAACTGCATTTAAAGCCAAGTCATACTGTATCAACAGAGGAGCTATTTACATGGTAAATACTGTCATTCGTCACTGCCAGAGGCATTACGTTCGTGAGGATGAAACCAGAGGTTTCCAGCTTATAGCAATCTACTCCTTTGGAGTGGCAAGAACAATAAACAATAAACTAATGAGTGGTCCATCTCCAAAATATTATTTACAGTATAGGGCATATATGAGTGCATTTAGCATGCAGCCCCTTCAATAGGCCTTGTTTGGTCCCAGCTGCTTTTAAATAGTCTCAGTGCCATTTCCTCTTGAGCTCTGCTCACATCAGCAGAGGATAAAAGGGGAAATTAAGGCATTGTCGATGGAAGAAGCCGTTCCTCCTCATTCTCTTTCCCAGACACACAGTTGGAGGGGATGGAGCTGGGGATTTGTACTGTAGACTTGAAAGCAGTTGTTTGTCAGCCTGTTTTCTCTCTCGCTTGATACAAATTGTATTCTGCATAAACGTGCTTATGAGAACATATTATTCTCTGGGCCGGCCTGGAAGCTTAGAGAAAGAGAAAGCACTCTTTTGCGACTGGCAATCGCTCCTTATGTTCTTTTATGGTAATATTGATATTCATGACCTACTGGCTTGGACTATAAAAGTGAAGAAGCGTCACTGTATGAGTATAGTGACACAATAGAGCTGTTCAGTTTGTAGTGTTAAAACTAAGAGAAATGGTAGCGTAAGTGGTAGTTCTGTCAGAAAGTCTCAAAGTAGCAAGTCTTACGTAAATTATTTGTTCATTCATTCATTTATTAATTTATTCTTAATGCAGCTTCTACTTTAAAGGTCTTTCAACATCTGTCATTTGTCACTTCAAAAGCGACCACTCAACTGAGACTGCCCCGCTCTCGCTTACTGAAGTGCTGAGACTGGCAAGAGCAGATGGATTGCTGTATTTGTCTGCTGCTTTTGACACAGTTAACCACCAGATCCTCCTGTCAACTCTCATGAAGATGGGCATCTCAGAAACTGCTTTCAGGTGGTTCAAGTCTTACCTCTCAGGTAGGTCCTTCAGGGTGTCGTGGAGGGGTGAGGTGTCTAAGTCACAATACCTAGCTACTGGGTTTCCTCAGGGCTCAGTGCTTGGACCACTTCTCTTCTCCAGCTACATGTCATCATTAGGCTCTGTCATTCAGAAACGTGGCTTTTTCTATCACTGCTATGCTGATGAAACTCAACTCTACTTCTCATTTCGACCAGTTGGTGTTTGTATTGCAGCCTGCCTGACAGACATTTCTGGCTGGATGAAGGATCATTACCTTCAACTTAACCTTGCAAAGACAGAACTGATTGTGGTCTCAGCCAACCCAGCACTTTATCACAGTTTCTCCATTCAGCTAGGTTCATCAACCATAACTCCTTCCAGGACAGCCAGGAACCTCGGAGTTGTGATTGATGACCAGTTAAACTTCACTGACCACATTTCTGCAACAGCCTGGTCCTGCAGATTTGCATTATACAACATTAGGAAGATTAGACCCTTCTTATCAGAGCAGGCCACTCAACTCCTGGTCCAAGATCTTATTCTCTCCAGACTGGACTACTGTAATGCTCTTCTAGCGGGCCTTCTGGCATGCACTATCAAACCCTTGCAACTGATCCAGAATGCAGCAGCGAGGGTGGTCTTCAACGAGCCGAAGAAAGCGCACGTCACGCCTCTCTTCATCAGTTTGCACTGGCTGCCAATAGCCGCTCACATTCAATTCAAGGCACTGATGCTTGCCTACAAAGCAACCACAGGCTCTGCACCAATATACCTAAACTCGCTTGTTCAGACTTACGCACCCTCCAGAAGCTTGCGTTCTGCAAGTGAACGATGCCTTGTAGTGCCATCCCAAAGTGGCACGAAATCACTCTCACAGACCTTTTCCTGGACCGTTCCCACCTGGTGGAAGAACCTGCCTATCTCAATTCGAGCAGCTGAGTCTGTAGCCATTTTCAGAAAACATCTAAAGACACATCTTTTCCAGCAGCACCTGACCAATTAAGACTAGCACTTTGTTTTTTTCTCTTTGTTTGTTTGTTTATAAAAAAATAAATAAAAAAAACTGTATGTGTACTGCGCTAGACTAACTGAGACTTGTTACAGCACTTCATGCTGTTCCCCCTTGTTTGTCTGATTGCTTCTATTGCTCTCCTCATTTGTAAGTCACTTTGGATAAAAGCGTCTGCTAAATGATTAAATGTAAATGCTTCAGCTGATTGCTTCAGCCATTGCTACCAGTTTTGGTCCCCTCCTGCTGACCAGGTGTGGGTTCCTCGCCCCCTGCTGACGTTCTCTGGCAGGATCTGACTATTTTGGCAAGAATGTGTATCCCAAAGGATATTATTCCAATCACGAAAAAAAAGCATTATTATTCATATTCACTTTCAGTCTTTCTGGCAAAATTTGCATTTTCAAACCAAGGGTATCTTTTTTCCTATGGGTTTTTTAGAATATTGATTTAAATTTAATGTGTAAATTAAGGGCTTTGGTTAACATTACTTGAAGAGACTTTCAGGTTTTGTCCTACAATATAAAAGTATACACAGTCATAACTCAAATATGAATTTTAAAGTTGTTGCATTTTTGAAAAACATAAATTGCTAACAATTGGCCAAAATTGGTGTGACTGTTAACTACGTTATGTTAACAACGCTATGTTTAGAGGCAGGACTGTATTTTGCTGTAAAACGTAAAACCCACATTTGAGACTGTTAACCACCAACCACAATTTACACAAAGAATTCTAAAAACTCATAAGAAACTCTGAAAGGTACACATGGACTTCTGTGTGACTGAACAGCTGCTGCATGAGCTGGCTCACTTTCAGTGTGTGGTTGTTTCTGTTCATATACGACAGTGATAATTGTACTTTCTGATATTCCTGACAATAGAGCCAAAGGTTTTCTCTCTTTGAGCTGTGCTGTGAAAAGGGAGACCTGAGGAAAAAAATTTCATCAGGATGATACAATCTCATGTTCGTGGAATGAGCCAATTGGTTTGGGCAATCAGGAAATCTCCGTCCCTGAGATGTGACCGTACATGAGCATTTTCTAGCGGTTGTCGGTAGGCAACGTGCCTGTGAATCCTCTCCAAAATAAACCTAAAGGATCAAAAAGTGAACTGATAAAAGTGTCATCAGATAGCTAAAAGTTTCACTGTCTTCCTTGAGATTCAGATGGAGAATATGAGAGAGGTGGGAAGGGAGATAGAAAGAGAGGAGGAGAAGGAGGAGGAGGAGGAGAAAGATGATAAATCCCTTTGCTGAGTGTGTTGTGCATTTCAATCAGCCCCATCTCTAGCCCTCAAGACTGTAGATAACACACCCAGAAGGCATTTAACTAATCAGTAACCTCCTCGACTCAACTTACCCAGGTGGTTTATTAGATCTTTGGAGGATCAAGAGGGTGTGTGGATTATATGTTTCCTTTAAAAAAAAATATTCAAGCTGATCACTGTTCAAGATCACTGTTCAATCACAAATTACCACTAAATTTCTTGTCTATCAGATACCAAGTACAATCAAAGACAATATCAATATATTGATACCATGATGATATTTCTACTACAGGTTTTTGAACTTAAGAGAATAAAAAAGGCAATTGTAGATATAGAATTGATAATATAATATAATATAATATAATATAATATGATATGATATGATATGATATAATATAATATAATATAAAAACATTTAACAGGTTTTATCAGACCTAATGTTTAAATAAATAAATACATAAATAAACCAGCCTAACATGATTTGCTGGTCTCAGCTAATTTAGATGGACGAGCTAAAAAATGTCCCAATCAACCAATCACATGGCAGTTGCTTCAATGCATTTAGGGGTGTGGTCCTGGTCAAGACAATCTCCTGAACTCCAAACTGAATGTCAGAATAGGAAAGAAAGGTGATTTAAGCAAGTTTGAGCGTGGCATGGTTGTTGGTGCCAGACGGGCCGGTCTGAGTATTATATGATAGAAGAGCAACTTTGACTGAAGTAACCACTCGTTACAACCGAGGTATGCAGCAAAGCATTTGTGAAGCCACAACACGCACAACCTTGAGGCGGATGGGCTACAACAGCAGAAGACCCCACCGTGTACCACTCATCTCCACTACAAATAGGAAAAAGAGGCTACAATTTGCACGAGCTCACCAAAATTGGACAGTTGAAGACTGGAAAAATGTTGCCTGGTCTGATGAGTCTCGATTTCTGTTGAGACATTCAGATGGTAGAGTCAGAATTTGGCGTAAACAGAATGAGAACATGGATCCATCATGCCTTGTTACCACTGTGCAGGCTGGTGGTGGTGTAATGGTGTGGGGGATGTTTTCTTGGCACACTTTAGGCCCCTTTGTGCCAATTGGGCATCGTTTAAATGCCATGGCCTACCTGAGCATTGTTTCTGACCATGTCCATCCCTTTATGACCACCATGTACCCATCCTCTGATGGCTACTTCCAGCAGGATAATGCACCATGTCACAAAGCTCGAATCATTTCAAATTGGTTTCTTGAACATGACAATGAGTTCACTGTACTAAAATGGCCCCCACAGTCACCAGATCTCAACCCAATAGAGCATCTTTGGGATGTGGTGGAACGGGAGCTTCGTGCCCTGGATGTGCATCCCACAAATCTCCATCAACTGCAAGATGCTATCCTATCAATATGGGCCAACATTTCTAAAGAATGCTTTCAGCACCTTGTTGAATCAATGCCACGTAGAATTAAGGCAGTTCTGAAGGAGAAAGGGGGTCAAACACAGTATTAGTATGGTGTTCCTAATAAACCTTTAGGTAAGTGTATATGAGAGCATTGAAGCTCATGATACACATTAATGTTCATGCTATATAAACAATACAAATCACTAGTTTAAAAAACTTTTGATCTGTATTTTTATGTGCTCCTCTCACAACATCAGTATTGTAGGTATTGATACTTCAAAATCATACGGTCCCATCCTCACCATCACAATTCTTCTTAGAGCCCAAGCTGTAAAATCTTGAGAGTTTACAGATAAAAAGGAGAAAAACGCCAATGTGCATGACTGCCTCTCTGAAATGCCTTTGTGACACTGGGTGCACAGTTCATTTTACGCTTGCTTTGCCATCAAGTGTGATGAGGTACCTTATCAACCCTCCAAATCAACCACCTGTGATCTACAGCCTCAGGGTGCATCTACTCCATTTACTGGCTTTAAAACCTTCAGATTCAAAGATTTAAGCAGCACCGGGCTGCTATGAATCACAATTAATCAGGCTTTTGCACATCAGTGTCTCACCTCATCCAGACGTGTATTAGTTAATTGCCGTGCTGTTTACCCAGATGAACTTACTCAAAGTGGTGCTTTCCCCTCATGCAGTCCCATTAAAAAACTCTTAGAAAGGGACCACAAATAAACAGTATTTGTGAAACATATATAGGGCCTTCCTGCCAACCCCAGAGCAAAGTTTGTTTTTTTGCTTTCATGCAAGTTGTACAAGCTGTCGTACAGTAGCTCACCTCCTCACCTCCTCACCTCCTACTACATGTACAATGGTGAAGCAGAAGAATCAAAATGAACTTGACAGCCCTGAGGGTAAGTTTGCATGCTTTTTGACTAAAATAAGCCTTTCATATTTCATAGAGCTTCTGGTTTCATATAGAGTGTGGTTTAAAACTCTGTGAACATTCTAAGTGAATACATACATTTTCATTGCAAATTATATTATCAGCATAACAACTTGAATAAAAAGTTACCATGAATGCCAGAATTCTTTGAAAATAACCATGTCAGAATTTTTGTCGTAGTCTTAAAGTTTTGGCTACCACTGTAAAAGAAGGGATACAGTAAATTGATGGGATTAAATATAATGATCTCCAAATTTGTGTAATTTGTGTAAAACCTGTAGAACCCCACTTTTTTATTTTTATTCTGAAAAAGAAGGAAAACCAAACCAGAGCTGATGGAAACAAGATGATGGAAACAAATCATTACTTCTGGAGTTTCTGAAGTTTTGCCCACTTCTTTCCCCCCATTGCTCAGTCATACCCAGCAGTCCGCCCAGTCTCCACTCCACCCACGCCTGTGCTCTCAGCCTCTCACAAGAACAGATCCGAGCCATGTAGATATTAATGCACTGTCAGGTCCCTTCACAGTGGCTGCACCCAGGACAGAGGATCATCAGTCTTACACCATGGTTTGCAAATTCTTCAATGACCTCCTTCGGCTGGAGGTATTTTGTGAGTTTTCCCTTGTGGCTAATCTAACTTGTTCAGTCAACCCTCACTTTACATGACTCTTCCATAGGTTTTTATTTATTATTTCTGAAATCCTACCATGCAAGAACCAAAGAAGAACATAGGCCTAATTTTAGTTTTATAGAAAGTAAAAATCTATTTGTCTAGTTGAAGATACTTTGAACAGGTATTCTTTTTTTGTTGTTCTTAACTTGAAATATTTTATTACACTAATTTATACATTTCACTTAAAATTATCAGGTTGTCTCAACATAAATATTTTGCTAGCTATAACAAACTAATTCAGAAAACTTGTTAATTTGCTAACATGTCAACAATAGCATGGTATAGCACTTACTGAATGAGTACAGCAACTTAAAACAAGCAAGCAGCATGTGCCACTTGTCACCATCAGAGGTGGGTAGTAATGAAGTACATTTACTTCGTTACATTTAGCTACTGTTTGGAAAATTTGTACTTTTAAGAGTAGATTTAAATGTGGTTGCTTTTACTTTAACTCGAATACATTTCTAATGAAAAAACTGTACTTTTACTCCGTTACGCTGGGCAACGTATCCATCCATCCATCCATCCATCCAGATCATATTTCCCCTTACCTGTAGAACCATGTGAAAAGTTTCTTTAATCTTTAATTTTTCATGGTTCTAAATGATAAATGCCCCTGACAAGTGTTCTTGTCCAGTGGTGCTGTGGGACAGCTGACATATGCTCAGCACCAGAGCAAATGAAGAGATGTAGTGAAATTGTCAGAAGGCATTAGACTCAAAGCAGATCTGTTGTCCCTTGACAGTCATGGTTGACAGACATAACAACATCATGCAAAATTCAGAAACCGGTCATGCCACAAGTCCATCCTCGGTTACATAATTCCAGTGTGTTCCTACACATAGGCATCAATTGAGACACTTTCCCCTGTCTATTTTTCCGCTTCACACAACTAGCTGTTTATTTTGCTCTCAACAAGCCTCTCTTGTCACCAGCAACTGCTGGCTGCCATTCTTAATACAACTTCACACATGCCACGTCGCCCTCTCAGTTAGAACGCTCCTTTTACCAGGTGCGTGAGATACACAAGTCCTTTATTCGCCGTCAGGAGACAAGTCTTCAGAGACTTGAGTGTCTTTTCAGATGTTCTACATGAAATCACTGCTCTCCCCATTCAGCTCAACGGATGTGCCGTTTGCTCAACATCCTCAACAAAAGCAGTTTCTAAAGCCACAAAAAAACCTTTTGTTCTTTTTTTTGTCTGCTTTGTCAGAAATAGAAGTGAAGAACAATTTCCTTGTTTCTCAACTACTGTAAGCTCCCAGGCTACGCTCCTATCTCTCGGCTTGTGAGCAGCTACCTGGGGAGCAGGTAGTCGAAGCTTCTGTTCAGCAGTAATTGCACGTCAACAACACCCCCACTGACTGTAGAAAAATTCCCATCCGCGGCAAGGAGCCACCACCCCTGCTGAGCGAAAACAAGTTCCTGGGTCTGCACAGGGAGCAGCTCTCACTCCATTTCCCTTGCCGAGGACAACACGGCAGCTTCGGCGAGCAAATAGATCTCCTCATAGATCACGCCCATTTGTGTGATTACTATGTTGATCATTGGAAAATTACATACAATTGCTTGAGACAGAAAGGCCTCCGAGGGGGAAACGTGAGAGTGGAAGTAAGTACTGAAGCGCCGGCTGGTGTGTGCAGCCAAATTGCTGGTACTTAATGGGAAGACAATATTGAGCTGTATAAATTCATTGTCCGACGGTTTTGCCGCGGTTTTGCCCACCCCTCAGAAAACGCAGGATAGTTGGAGGTGAACAAGCTGGCAATCTCTCAGTGAAGTCTGAGGAAATCAGCTGTGAAATGGAAATAATTGAGTATATGACAATCCCCAGAACTGGAACCTATTGTGTCAAGGTTCATTTGTCCAGCAAACATTCATGACCTTGAAATGGAGACAGAGACCACCACAATGAATAAAAAATTGACTGAACCTCATCAAAAATTTCCAGGGTTAGAATTTCTAATGAATCGATTTAGGGGAAGAGTTTTTGATAACTGTGTCCTGGGAGACGTGAGGGAGGACGGCGTGAAGTCCTGCAATGAGAAAGAAGGTGCTAAATCTACTTTGGCTGTGATAAAAATCCCATATATAGATTGAAATCGGCAATAGTGCTGAAAGGTCTTTAACCTCCTCACTCCAGAGACAGAGCCCATCACTTAGAGCCTATTTCAGAACACACTAATCATAGAGAAAATGTGCAAATTATATACTTCTACTTTGATAATTGTATTTCATAAGTTGTATGTAAAGCCTATGCTAATAAGGGTTCGGGGGTTGAAATCATTAAAAATACCTTATCTGTGAATAGACTTTTCTCTTGACTGAAAAATGCAATCCATTAACCTATACGAGAGGCTCCTACGCACCACTTCTAAAACAGTGTGCAGCCTCGATCCGCAACTGCTTTAAAACTTTACTCCTGTTGCTTATCACAGTGCCAGAACTCCATTGACAGAATCATAAGCATATTTGATTAATGTCACACTTTCATATAACTTTACAGAGTCATGATTCGTGATTCTTATCTCAAAAGACTCCTCCAGGCCTTGAATATGTAAGTCTCTTAATAAATAAATGAATGCATAACTCCAATTATTTATTTTTATTATTTTTTTTTTTTAAAGACAAGACAGAGGAAAAATTACTAAAAAACAATGTCACCAGCCACAAATTCTGTGGTGAGCGCAACGTACAGCAGAAACAAGGTGTTTGTGCTGAAAAGACGGACAGTGACCCAAAAGGCACAGCACTGTTTTAGCACATTTAGCACCTGGTTCAGAGTATGTGAGCAGTGTTAAGTGGAGTTGAGTTCCATCTCAAGAATGTTACCAGCTAAATATATAATTTCAGCAAAAATTTACAGTGTATTATAATAACAGTGTAATATTATCAGAGAAAAAAACAAAATTGTGCTAACCTGGTCTGAGCTGTCGACATGACAGATCTTGTCACAGTTTTTGTCGATGTGTCCTACGATGTGAATAGAGGCAGATCTTCATAGCGGTCAGCCACAGGGGTCGCAGTGAGCAGGAAGGCCTCAATACCAGTGATGCCACAGGTGTAGAGTACCTCAGTATTTGAGACTTTATCCTGCCATTTGACATGTGGGGAGACAGTGCATATAGAACTGAACAGGTTTGGAAATCTGCCGGCGATAAATTGTCCAGGACTCAGATCCATACAACAGAACTGTAAGGATGAATGCCTTATATACTGCCACCTTTGTGTGCATTTTATAAATGCAAATTTGAATGGAAATGTGTGACAAAGATGGTGATTTGGGGATTATAATACAGTCATTCAGTTGAAAAGCTTGAGTTGAAGTTGGGTTTTTTTTAGAAAGAAATTAATAGTTTTATTCAGCAATGATGCATTAAATTAATCAAGTGACAATAAAGACTTACTTTGTTACATGGCAAATAAACTCAGCAAAAAAAGAAACGTCCCTTTTTCAGGACTGTGTATTTCAACAATAATGTTGTAAAAATCCAAATAACTTTACAGATCTTCATTGTAAAGGGTTTAAACAATGTTTTCCATGCATGTTCAATTAACCATAATCAATTAATTAACATGCACCTGTGGAATGGTCGTTAAGACCTTAACAGCTTACAGAGAGTAGGCATTTAAGGTCACAGTTCTATAAACGCAGGACACTAAAGAGACTTGTCTCACCCAAAGAAAGATGCCCAGGGTCCCTTCTCATCTGCGTGAACGTGCATTAGGCATGCTGCAGGGAGGCATGAGGACTGCTGATGTGGCTAGGGCAATAAATTGCCATGTCCGCACTGTGAGACGCCTAAGACAGCGCTACAGGGAGACAGGAAGGACAGCTGATCATCCTCGCAGTGGAAGACCACGTGTAACAACACCTGCACAGGATCGGTACATCCGAATATCACACCTGCGTGACAGGTACAGGATGGCCCCAACAACTGCCCGAGTCACACCAGGAACACACAATCCCTCCATCAGTGCTCAGACTGTCCGCAATAGGCTGAGAGAGGCTGGACTGAGGGCTTGTAGGCCTGTTGTAAGGCAGGTCCTTACCAGACATCACCAGCAACAGCGCCGCCTATGGGCACAAACCCACCTTCGCTGGACCAGACAGGAGTGGCAAAAAGTGCTCTTCACTGATGAGTCACGGTTTTGTCTCACCAGGGGTGATGGACGGATTCGTGTTTATTGTCGAAGGAATGAGCGTTACACCGAGGCCTGTACCCTGGAGCGGGATCGATTTGGAGGTGGGGGGTCCGTCATGGTCTGGGGCGGTATATCACATCACCATCGGACTGAGCTGGTTGTCATTGCAGGCAATCTCAATGCCTTGCGGTACAGGGAAGACATCCTCCTCCCTCATGTGATACCCTTTATGCATGCTCATCCGGACATGATCCTCCAGCAGGACAATGCCACCAGCCATACTGCTCGTTCTGTGCGTGAGTTTCTGCATGACAGCAATGTCAGTGTTCTGCCATGGCCAGCGAAGAGCCCGGATCTCAATCCCATTGAGCACGTCTGGGACCTGTTGGATCGCAGGGTGAGGGCTAGGGCCATTCCCCCCAGAAATGTCCAGGAACTTGCAAGTGCCTTAGTGGAAGAGTGGGGTAACATCTCACAGCAAGAACTGACAAATTTGGTCCAGTCCATGAGGAGGAGATGCACTGCAGTACTTCAAGCAGCTGGTGGCCACACCAGATACTGACTGGTACTTTTGATTTTGAGCCTCCCTTCATTCAGGGACACATTATTCTATTTCTGTTAGTCACATGTCTGTGAAACATTTTTAGTTTATGTCTTATGGTGTTGACTTTTTTTATTGTTCATACAAATATTTACACACTAAGTTTACTGAAAGTAAAAACAGTTGAAAGTCTTTTCTTTTTTTGCTGAGTTTATATATTTAAAAAATAGACTCTATCAAAGAATAAAAAAAAAAAACAGCTTACAGGGAAATATTCAGCAGCACGGTTGTTAACATTGATAATAAAAAGAAATGCTTCTTGAGCATCAAATCATCATATTAGAATGATTTCTGAAGGATCACGTGACCATGGATTTAGTGAGAAGCGAAATTATTATAGATCAGGGGGCCCTAAAATCAGATCCCTCCATTCCGCTCATGTATTCTGACTGTTTCTTGAATAAGCTTTTTGTGCACAATGGTTAGAAAATACATCCCATATTTTTCATCACTTTTGCAATAGGATAGAGGTTAGAGATAAGTCAATAATGTAAACTATAGAATACAGAAGGATGACAGTCAAGTCAGCTGAGGACTCAAAGTGACCCTGAATTAGAGAAGGCAACACTACAGCCTTGGGGAAAGATTAGTGTCAGCTGTAAATTACTGACCCAACTGTCATGGTGAGGGTCATATGGTATGCTGGAAAACAAAATAAGCATGAGTGCAAGAAACACACCGATTCCCAGTCAGTCACAAAGACTATACAGTACTATACAGTATCAACTCAAGTGTAAGGCCTGATGAAAAATAAAACAACATGACTAGTGGAACAACAGAGAGTGAATTTAGCAAATCTCTGGTTGAATGAATCAGTACACTCTAAAAACTCCTGGGTTATTTCTTTAACCCATTTTCTGGGTTATTTGTGTTGGGTCGTTTGAAATAACCGTTCACTTTGAAATGCTTTTTACACATTGTTGAGAAATACGTACATGTATGACCTATTTAATATGTTCAGAAGAAAATGACTGAATTAACTTTACATTTTACACGGTCTGTTTTTAAATTAAATTTTTCATAAACTGTGCTGTGCTTATCTCATTGTTATAATACCGGGAATAATACGATAAGTACAGTGCAGCTAGTGGCGACTTCGCGTCGCGTTAAGGGGGTCGAACACCGAACGAGAAGCGTCGCGCTGCGCCGCGTCTAGGACAACTTGAGGTATCGTGCACTTTCTCAGTTTATGGCCAGCAATATTGTTATGTTTAAGGACATTATGGAATTAAGATAATGTCAGTACTATGTATAATTAAATACAATCGTTACTGAGTCTGCAGTCTGAACACTTTACCTCAGAGCGTCCGTTAACTGAATTAATTGAGAATATCACCTGAAAATCCAGTAACATCAGCAATTTTCATTCAAGCAGCTGATTTCTGTAAATGAATGTAAAACTAAATGTATATTGCAGCACATGGTGAAGTCAGTATATACATTAACTACGATTTGAGACAAATAAGTGTAAATTTAATATAAAACTATGTACATGGCGCTCTGTGGCACTGCAGGATTTTGAACAAGGTCCTGAGCCGTTGCTGGGCGCCGCGGACAGACGCCGAATGGCGCCGCCGGTGTGTGTACACTCATAGAGAATAATGTGTTTGAATTTTAAATACGCTTCTCGTCCGGTGTGCGACCCACTTTAGCCGCGGCTAGAGTGACGAGGCAACACAATAGTTGAGTTATGTTTACCAGCTGCGCCGTGCTTATCATATTATACAGTGCTCTACTGGCTGAAGTAGTGAGGATTAAAGAAGCGGGTCATGTCTTCAAATTGTTGCTAACCTCTATATTGCTATGTTTTCTCCAGGTCATTTTACATATAACATGTAAACATATAGTACATATAGTAGCAATATCTTTTTTACATTTTGTATCAAAGGAGCGAATATCACATTTTTTCCTTTGTTTCCTGTGGTTTTTTTAGATTGCGCAGGACTTCCAGGTGCTCCATGGTGAGGCTGCACCTAAATTATTTGAGACCTGGATCTCTGAATATGCTGAAAAGGTCCTGTACTTGGCCAAGCAGGACAATAAACTCCCTTCACTTACTGTTGAGGACATGACACTGGGTAAGTTAAAACTGACCTTTTGTGTGTTCTGTGATTCCTTTCCTTTTGGTCACATTTGTCTGTATGTTGAGACACAAATATCTGTTCATTTACATATTTCTATACAGTCATTTTATTTTCCACACACATACTGATACCTAGAATATTGTTAACCTACAGATGCCAAAGGGGAACTAGCTCTAACACTGCTACCCACCATGGTGCCACAGGCCATCTACAGGGTTGGGAAGAAGACTATCCGGCACTCCACTGAAGAGTCCCGGACAGCGTTCATACACCAAATGCCTGTAAGTACAATGGACCAGTTTCTTAGCACCACTCTGAGAGAGAATATTCTTAATTCTAACTATACTGTACAGGTGAAAGAAGGCAATCCAAGTGACATGTTTCATGTGAAAGCTAAAGGGTGAATCCTGATTTAAAAAAAAACAACTCCAAGGTTCCTCGCAGTTGTATTTCAGTTTTGGGGGATGCCATCTAAGGTAGCAATCTGACTAGAAAGTGAAGTTAAATATGTTAAGTTTTATTACTCAGTGGTTCTCAACCCACATTTTCTTGTACACATTCATGACCCACTCAAAATGAACACACCAATTAAGAACCACAGCTCATTTGGCTTCCTTGTACAGTTAGTATCAGCATTATAACACAAACTGGTAGTCTATTATCTTGCTTACAATTCACCTTCTACACAATATTCACTTTCTTTTGTCTGTCTCTTTCTGATTTAGGTTGGAACAAATACGGTGGAATACCTCCAGCAAACGAAGCCATTCCCCTCTGTCCTGGCGCTGGGAGATCCCCAGCAATGTGCTTCTCAGGCATTTGTGATATTAGCTGGTCAGGCACTCCCTCAGAGCACACTGCTTGGGGCAGTTGACGTGTGCTTCAAGGCATTTTATGTTCTTGATATCAACTACCCCAAGCAGTGTGCTCCCGCATGGGAGTTTCTGCAGCAAATTGTGTATCAGATTGAGGGATCTGAATCCAAACCTGTCAAATTTCTTAAGACTGCCATGCTTAATTGCAGAACTGTTTAATTGTGTTAAGCTGCAGTAAATGACACAACCAATGTTTGAAGACTTTAAGCCTCAAGTTCGATCCAGTTATTGAATGTAGTCAAATGTTTGAGAGTTGTTTATTTTTCTATTTTTTCTTTCTAATGTTATTACAGTTTATTACAAATAAATAGGTCCAAGTGTGTGTGTTTTTTATATAGAGTTTAATTTAATTGAATGCAATAAAAATGTAAAAGTGCTTGAAGTGTGCAAGTGCCTGAAGTTTTATTTTCTGAAATAAGGCATACTGGCATAGTAACCCAAGTTTTAACCCAAAAAGAATAACCCATTTTTATGGGTTGAAATAACCCAGAAATTAGTTGGTCCCTTTTTAACCCAGGATTTGTTTTTAGTGTGTACAGTGAATTCAGTCCCATCTATTATTTCAGCAATCTTCCTCTGAGTCATTTTTCAGAGTCTGTTCCCCCTTAGACTGGCGTAGACATACAGTATCAGCTGCCACTGCACGTTCACAGGTCTCTGATCACATGGTCGGAGCTATAAACGCACCATAGAAACACCCAGAACTCTGTGCTTTAGCGGCGAGTAATCTATTCCATTTGGTCTGCTCTGCTTGACGTCCGTACGCTCATGTAAAATGAAACTTGTAAATCTTTTACTCAAGGTAGCCAATTTTAATAAGATGAGCACACATTACAATGTAGCCCATCTCCCCTGGAGTCTATTTAATAAATAATAGATGCCCTTTGCTCAAGTTTGCAGAGAGCAAACCATGGATGGGTTAGCAATGGGTTAGCTAAAAAGTGTCAAAGGGCTGAACTCTTGGGCTTTACTGGACTGCAATAGCCTACTTATTGGTTTAATAATCTACTATGTTTATGTATTAGTTTGGTCCACTTCCCGTGGCTCACCGAGATGCATTTCACATGCCTCTCCACAGTCTGCAAGCGTGCATAATCTCTTTAACGTGTTTTGTGATATAAGTGGTAAAATAATGTAATCGCATCACCTTAGCACCTGTCTGTACACTCCTGGTGTGCAACGCTTCCCAGCAGCATCTCTTAGAACCTAATTGATGGCTGTTGTGGCAAGATGACAGGTAACGCTGGAACTGTCACACTCTTTGAAGTCTCGCCTCTATTTGTTGAACAGCATCTGATCTCTGACTATACGTCGCCAGGGACGGCTGTTTGTCCAAATCTGTCAAGGCTCATCAGTCAACTAAAACTACAGCTGAGGAGAACTGGATTCAGCATGCGATAATGTATTTAAAAGGATCGCCCAAGTGAAACAGTGTTAAAATCGTATCAGTTCCCAGGCAATTGCATATATCGATTCTGTCTTTACTCTGAGATATACGCCTAAAAAGGACAGAGGGGAAAACAATGTTATGATCCATGGGTTAGATTTGAAAGGTTAACTGCTTTCCTGATGTAAAGCAAAGATGTTAAATGTTTAATAATTTGTTCAAAACTAAAATCTCCAGCCTTCAGAACATAGTCAGCTGTAGTCCACCATACTGACAATGACCGATATCAATGACGTTATGATTAAAGCAATTAATTAATTCAGTGACTTAAATAAAACTTCAAATGAAGTTACTCTGGGTTCGGGCCAAATTCTGAGCTCGAAGCCCTTGATCCAGCACAGCACGCCAAATACACATTCAAATTTAAGGCTGATTTATACTTCTGCGTTGGACCTGCGCTGTAGCCTCTAGGCCGTGGGCTACGCGTCGATTTTCATTTATACTTCTGTGTCCTTCTATACTGTCCGCATCGACGTGCAGTTGCACATGTAGAGGGAGCATGTATACCCCTGAGAGAGGGGTTATGGCAGACCAATTACAGCACTAGCGGTCCACGTTGAATTGATGCGTTGTTACATTTTTGGAGAGGTGCACGTCAGGGTATGTCGTAGGCTACGCTTGCAACACACAGCCTACGACGTAGCTACGGCGTACACTCAATGCAGAAGTATAAATTGGGCTTTACTCTCTATAAATTATATGTAAGTGTGAACTCGTGAAACCGTACACTGTATATTTATCTGTGTTTTAATATGTCTCTGGGCATAGAGCTTTTTAGATAGATGTCAAGGCTTTTTAGGTCAGGTAGAATCTGTAATCTCTGAACCAGTTTGTTTGCTGGTTTCCATGGCTGCAATACACAGTGTTTTCCACCAACTGGCAGGGTGTTGAAATACTATTGGGTAATTGGCAGTGGGCGGGATCATACAGACCTTCCGACAGCCATCAGCGGATCATTTGTGGCCTCTTCTTACAGCAGCTGGAATGTAATTAAACTTGTCATTTTTAAGGCGGTTTGTAATCCAGAAAGCTCAAAACGACAATCATTGTTGATAACTGGTGCATTTATAGACAACCCACACATACACCTCAAAACATTAGATTCTTTTGCGCTGAGGAACCGTGCCAATGCACAACCAACGTAAAGAAGATAACTGCAAATAACTGCAATTTCATGGTTCAAACAGAGATGGCGACAAACTTACATTATAAATATGGTGATTATCTCTAAGGTGGACACCCAACCTAACATATGATATTAACAATCTGAATCTAACCATGTCATGTCAACAAATAGAAAAATTAGCTAACTATTTATTATCATGTTAAATATACTGCCTTTTGCCTCAACTATAACGTGTGAGCAGGGATGAAGCAGAGTGAGAATCCAAATGCAGCATGAACGATTTAATAACAAACAACATCAACAGAAAATCCAAGAACAAAAGGGTATCCAAAAACAGGCAGGAGCACAACGACAGGAACACACATACAGGAGCAACGACCGACAAACAACAACTGAAGCACTGGGGTATATACACACAAAGGGAAACAAGGTTAACAAGATAACAAGGGGGTGTGGTAAACAGGAAACACCTGGGAAAACTAATCAACATGAAAAACTACAAAGGACTACAACACATGGCACAAGACAGGAAATAACAAAAGTCCTCACACAAGACAGGGAAACACAGGCTGGGATCATGACATCAACAGCAGGGAGCCTTTTTTCCGCAAATACCATACTTTTACATATTCTTCCGTTATTGAAAAGCTGTTACTTTAATTACCTTGAACAAAACTGAAAATTGTTAAAGAGACTTTTGTCTCAAAATATATTCAATAATTTAAGTGATTCTTATTTGCTGCTAAAATATAAAACATCAAATATTAGATCAAATTAGCACAGAATTAACTTTGCAATGCTGCCCGCGATCACGTCAAAGGTCAGACAAATTTCCATGTGCATCTTGAAAAGCGGATGTTTTTGGAAAGTGCTGAGGAGAGTTTTTGTGCCATCTGGTTAAGAGGAAAATAAAATCAAAGGAGCCTTTTACCCCATAGAGTCTTTAGCCCCGTTGTACCCTATTTGATTAATTAAATTGAAACTCTTGAAAATAGTAATATTTTCAAAACCATATGAAACCAACATTAATCCAAATATTAGATTTCTTTTATAAAGTCACCACAAAATCAAAATGGACAATTCTTATTTTTGTATAGAATATTGCAGTATTTATTATAAATGATTTACGACCCAACAACAAAATCAATTCCTGATGGACAAAATCAAGTCCAGCCCAAAATTTTTTTTTTCCTTCCTTGAGAAGCCGTTTCACTCAGCTATACATCACAATAGGGAAGAAAAGACTATTGCAACTTCTGTTTCATGCTGACTTTATTTTCTAGATGGACTTTTTGGTTCTATTTGTCATTGATCCATATATAAAAAGATGAAATGCACATCAAAGCCGAAATTAAATTAAATTGTCCAAAACTCAGCGACCACTTCACACCCATTTAAGATTTTCATGCTGTCATCACAACTTGTGGGCAGGTCTAACAGATGTTGTATGCACTTCATCTGAACTCTCAAGAAATGTCACAAAAGCATGTGAATTCTTTGAGAGATGACTTGAATAATATTCATCATGCATTAAAAAGTATTCAGAAATATTCTGTATAGGTTGTGAAATACTGTTGTTTTATGCTCTGTGTTTTCATGTTGTTTGATGTAGAAAATGGGTCATGGCAGCAGCTACAAAGCTGATGGACAATTTTCTCCAGTTTTTCATCCAGCACACACATGCATTATGAAAGTAAATGACTGCTGATACTGTCAGAAACTCCACATTCCAAAACCACAGATACAAAGAGAAGAAAAATGGCTTCCTGTTGCTAAATATAGTGCAGACTGCTGACAATTATTCTATTCTTAATTCATACCTCACACATTAACACCTCACACACCCCACTTATGCATCCCAAATGGCATCCGTGAGAAAAACCACGACACCTGATTCTTGACACAAGCTGCTGCTGCTGTGTCCTTGTAAACAATTTGTGCAAGCACAAGAGAAATGGATTTCAGTTTTCCTGATGTCTCTAACTGTCAGCTCTCCCTTGACGGGCAATTAAAAGATAAAACAAGATCAAAAGTCAGCAAGACAGCAATGCACATTAATTCAGCCAGCTAATAAGAATCCCACACAATCAATACCACACGGCAGGACTCTGCCTTACTCATCACATTAATGCTCTAATTAAGCATTAAAAACTACACATCTATCTATCATCGGTTCGGTTATGTGCACAGTTTAGTGTTTATCTTTTGACAACAGTAAAAACTCAGTATGGCAGCAGCGAAGGAATATTATTGTTATTGCAAAAATTATATCCTGGAGGGTAATTCTTCATGGTAAAAACAGTTTTGATGAATTTAAAGGTACAAAAATCAGTGCAAAAGCCAACTGCTTTTAAATAATTTCTCAGTTTATAGTTCAAAGTGGTTTTCCTTAACTCCAATACAACTCTATTATGCACAGATTTTATTTATAAACGAGCAGAACATATATTTATATTGTTAGCAGTGTTGGGGGTAACATATTCCAAGTAACACAGGTTACATAATCAGATTACTTTTTCAAGTAACTAGTAAATTATATCACATTACTTTTAGATTTACTTTTAGATTACATTGTCAAATAAGTAACTCAAATTGTTTTCGCCCACGTGTTGAGAGAAATCATAAGTATAGAGGCGTTGTGTGCGCTGTGTGAACATGATGCACTAAATGTGAGCAGGCATTTACTCATCTCACTTGCACAAAAACAGATTCAGTATTTCTCAAAATGAATAAAAACAGTGAAATGCAAACGTCTCGGTTACATATGTAACCCTCGTTCCCTGAAGGAGGGAACGGAGACGCCACGCCGGAGTACCGACGAATAGGAATCTCGCTCGCGAGAGCCAATCTACATTAAGTGAAACTAAACGAGCCAATGCACATTGGCATGCAATGAATGCACAAGGGTCCTCATGCCACGCAGCGCGGGTATAAATGAGACACAGGTGTTTGCATCAAATTAGCTTTTTGCTGAGGAGCCGAGTAGGTAGACATGGCGACGGGATGTGGCTTCTCCGTTCCCTCCTTCAGGGAATGAGGGTTACATACGTAACCGAGACGTTCCCATTCAGTCGGTCACTCTCGAAGCCACGTCGGAGTTCCGACGAATAGGAATCCCTACCAAAGCGCCATGGTACCACGTGGTCTCAGTACCCAAACTCTAGGCATGATTCGTCGACCGAAAATGCCTGCAGGCCAGATGGAGGCCAGTGCTGCCAACAGCAAAGTCTTCATAGACAGAATCTTTAGCTCTGCTGACCGCAAGGGCTCAAATGGGGCATTCTGAAGTGCTCGGAGCACCAGAGCAAGATCCCAAGAGGGTATAGAGGGGGGTCGAGGAGGATTTAACCATCTCGCCCCCCTGAGGAACCTGACGACCAGGTTGTGCTTCCCAACTGTCTTACCTTCTACGTGGTCGTGATAGGCGGATATTGCAGCAACATAGACCTTGAGGGTGGAGGGCGACAGCCTACGCTCCAACCCTTGTTGCAGGAAGGAAAGCACAGACGCGATCGAACGTCTTCGGGGGTCTTCTCGGTGAGAAGAACACCACTCAACGAACAGGTTCCACTTCAAAGCATAAGCCTGTCTTGTAGACGGTGCTCGTGCCGAAGTGATGGTGTTAACTACCTCTTGGGGTAAGTCACCTAGAACCTCCGCGTCCCGTCCAGGGGCCAGACATGAAGCTTCCACAGATCTGGACGTGGGTGCCACAGGGTGCCCCGTCTCTCAGAGTCAGAAGGTCCTTCCTCAGAGGAATCGGCCAAGGAGGGGCTGTCGCAAAGAGCATAAGTTCTGGGAACCAGGTCCGGTTGGGCCAGTAAGGCGCCACCAGCAGGACCTGCTCCTTGTCCTCCCTGACCTTGCACAGTGTCTGTGCAAGTAGGCTCACTGGGGGAAACGCATATTTGCGCAGCCCCTGGGGCCAGCTGTGCGCAAGTGCATCCGTACCGAGTGTACCCTCGGTCAGCGAATAGAACCACTGGCAGTGGGATGTTTCTGGGGAGGCAAACAGGTCGACCTGTGCCACCCCGAACTGTCTCCAAATCAGCTGAACCACCTGGGGGTGGAGTCGCCATTCCCCTGGGAGCGCAGCTCGTGAAAGCTCGTCGGCCACACGGTTGCTCACACCAGGGACATGAATGGCCCGAAGCGACCTCAGACACTTCTGACTCCAGAGAAGGAGATGGCGGGCGAGTTGCGACATGCGACGGGAGTGCAGACCACCTTGTCGGTTAATATACGCAACGTCGCGGTGTTGTCCGTGCGTACCAGTACATCTTTGCCCTGTAGCAGCCTTTTGAGGCGGCTCAGAGCGAGATGCATTGCTAGAAACTCGAGGCAGTTGATGTGCCAATGCAGGTGCGGGCCCGTCCAAACCCCTGACACTGCATGCCCGTTGTACATGGCTCCCCAGCCCATGGAAGAGGCATCCGTAAAGACCACAGCATGCCTGGACACCTGTTCCAGAGGCACTCCGGCCCGAAGGAACGAGGGGTCTGACCATGGGCTGAAGGATTGGCGGCAGGCCGGTGTGATGCTCACCCAGTGAGTGCCGCGTTGCCACGCCCATCTCGGGACTCGGCCGTGTAGTCAATGCTGAAGCGGTCTCATATGAAGCAGGCCGAGCAGTGTTACTGCCTCTACGGGTGCCATATGCCCCAGGAGCCTCTGAAACTGTTTCAGTGGAACCGCCATCCTGCCTTGAAACGTGTTCAGGCAGTTCAGCATCGACTGGACAGAGGAGCGCGACCAAGATTGGTCGTAACCCACCGGTCTTCTTGGGTACAATGAAGTACAGGCTGTAGAAGCCTGTCTTCATATCGGCTGGAGGGACCGGCTCTATCGCGTCCTTCGCCAGTAGTACTGCGATCTCCGCAAGCAGGACATGGGCGTCTGCGGCGTTCACCGAAGTGAAGCGGACGCCCTTGAACCTGGGGGGGGCGTCGGGCGAACTGAATCGCATAGCCGACCCTGATGGTCCGAATGAGCCAGCGAGACGGACTGGGGAGCGCTAGCCAGGCTCGCAGAGACCGTGCAAGCGGGACCAAAGGGACCACCGGCGTACCCACCGTGGGGCAGCGAGGTGGAATGCAGGTACCAGGCTGGGGCGGCTGTCTCGTGGAGGCGGCCCGCAGCGAGGTGTGCATTGCAACACTTACCTGATTCCACAGGTGGGCAGAAGGACTGTGAGGGGATCGTCCACTGCTGCCCGCTGGCGAAGGGGGAGGATGAGTGTGGTCCGGGGTTTGACCGGCCACAACCCTCCGAGCCCCCTGGGGACCCGGAGATAGGAAAAACTGGTCTTTTATTGAAAATTTGGGTACCGCTGGCAGAACAGAAACAAAACGGAACACAAGATTCTCCACCCGGCCCTCCTCCGGGGGATGGAGCAGTGCGGTCACCGTCTCCAGAATATCAGTCCTCCCCATCTCCAGGTCGCCCGTCTCAGGGCCGCTTGCCTTTGCTCTTGCCACCCCTCTTAGCAGAGGCATAGACGGGCGGGGCGGCCCGCCCTCGGTGACAAGCAGGCTGAGGCGCTGCCGGTGGCGGGGTGGAGACAGCAGCTGTCCGCCGTGGCAGGATGTGACTGATCGCCTCAGTCTGCTTCTGTGCGGCCGTGAACTGCTGGGCGAAGTTCTGGACCGCGTCGCCAAAGAGACCGGTCTGGGACACGGGGGAATTAAGGAACCTGATCTTGTCGGTTTCCCTCATGTCAGCCAGACACAGCCAGAGATGGCATTCCTGGACCACCATAGTGGACATCGCACGACCCACTGCCCGCGCCGTAACCTTTGTCGCACGAAGCGCGAGGTCCGTTGCAGTTCTCAGTTCCTGGAGAACTGCGGGATCGTGACCACCCTCGTGCAAGGTCTTCAGTGCAACAACGCCATAGCGTGTAAGGAGGAGGCAGCATCCCCACAAGCCTGGTAGGCCTTTCCGATCAGATCGGACGAGTACCTACAGGCCCGGGAGGGGAGACACGGGTTCCCCCTAGAAGTGGAGTTAGGGCACAGTTGCATAGCAACGGCCCGTTCCACAGGAGGAACCTGCGTTTAACCCTTCTATGTTCCCCCATCGAGGGTGGTGAGGGAGGAGGAGCCACTGGGCCGGTTTTGGTCTCGTCATGCACCTCTGTAAAGAAAGGAACCGGGGTGGGGCGCTGAGAATCAGCACGGGCCACCCCGAGAAACCAATCGTCAAGCCTCAAGGGTTCGGGACACGGTGGAGGGTTCCACGCGAGCCCGACTCTCTCAGCGGCCCGGGAAAGCATGGCCATCATTTCCGGATCTTCCCGAAGGAGCCCCCTGCGCCGACACATCATCTCCAGAAACTTCTGACCCTCCCTCCGATGCAGCGATGGACATCTGATCGCCAAGAGGAGCCCCAAAGGATACGGATGGTACACACCTCGTGGGTGGCCCACCGCATTCCAACGGCAGCTCTACTGGCTGCGAAGTGCGGGAGGGGTGAGGGTTCCCCGGGGGTTGGTTCCCTGGGGGAAGCGCGCTCACCATTATCCTCAGATCACCCGCGCTACTGCCTGAAGTAACCCTCTGTAGAGGATTAGATCGAGGCAGAGGCACGGGGACACCACCCCTTGCGAGATGGAGTCTCGACCGCAACTCCGAGATGGTCATGTTTCGCAGTGAGAACATGAGTCATCCACCAGTGCTGCCTCAGCGTGCTGAACGCCCAAACACGAGATACAGCACTTGTGACCATCCCTCGGTGACAGATAACCACCGCATCCAGAAACACACAGATAGAATGTCATCCTGAAAAGGACGCAAGCTCTATCTGTGTTGCTCTAATAGAAGGACGCTCTCCTTGGTGCTGAAGCACACAGGGGGAGGGGTCGCGGCAACACAGTCAGGGGATAGTGCTGCCCGACGTGCGCGCTCTCTCACGAGAAGGTGCTCTCTTACCTAGCGCACCGAACCAGCTGTGAGAACAGCCTTTGTGTTTGCTCAGAAAAGAGAAAAGAGAGATGATCAAAGAACCACACGACCCGCTGCAGTGCCGTCACACCAACACCGATTGAAGAGATCGCTTCCAAAAGGGCAGGCTTCTTTTCAGTCAGGACTGCGAAGTAGAGAGTGATATCTGGCTGAACCATCTACCACTCGGCTCCTCAGCAAAAAGCTAATTTGATGCAAACACCTGTGTCTCATTTATACCCGCGCTGCGTGGCATGAGCACCTGGTGCAATCATTGCATGCCAATGTGCATTGGCTCGTTTAGTTTCACTCGAAGTAGATTGGCTCTCGCAAGCGAGATTCCTATTCGTCGGTACTCCGACGTGGCGTCGAGAGTGACCGACTGAATGGGAACTCAGAATATTACACAAACCTGCAATAAGTAAATGTTAAATAATACAAATATACTTTATGTATTTAATCTCACTTTATTAAATGTCTTTGCTGCCGACCTCCGATGATCTAGTTCAACCATACTAATAAAATAATTTTCCCCAACACTGATTGTTAGTACAGTTTTGAAATAGGCCTACAACAAAGCAAAAAAAAAAAAAAAACTCCTAAAGTGTACATGCAACAAAATAAATTTAAGTGACATTTCAGTCTGTAGAAAAACTGGTCTGAGCAAGACAGCAATGAAATATATGCTTTGTTTTATCTTTAGAGACTTGCTTGTGTTAAAATACAAAGCACACCTCATGTAGAGCAAGCAGTTTAGTCTCCAGAGCCTGTCTGATTCATTCTATTTCCACAGAAAGCTGCAGGATCACAAGGATTTTACACAAGGGTTTATCAACCATTATAACTTGAGGGGATGTGTCCCCCTTTCAGAAATATTTTAAAAATGTGCAAGTGGTTAATGGTAATAGGATTGCACTCACTTACCTGCCTCGCAGCGAATCTTTTATGACTACTTGGTGAATGTTACATCAGCTAATAAATATTCATGAGGCAGACTAATAATGAATCTCCCCAACTTTTTAGATTGTTCCTACACCCCTGGTCTCATCAGTTACACCCTCAGGTTTAATTATCTCATTTAGCTAGTGTACATTCCTAGACAAGACAACTAACAAGTCCCTGAAAACCTACTACAGATACAGGTGTCCTGGACTTGATTCATTTTAGAGATTTTCAAAGACTTAAACAATTTTCAGTACCACCTCAGTGTAGAGGAATCAAAGTTGTGCATCCTGATGGGATTGTGAAGCACTGCTTTCTGGTCTGGACTCCCACGTTGGCATCAGATGGTTTTAAAGAACTTCTAAAAGAGATTTTGAACATGAAAAAACTCTGAACATTAAACAACACCAAAATTTGATCATTAATTTCAGCTGCTTTTTCCTGAATGAATAATGCAAAATGCATGGAGACTTTATCCGCATTAAACAGGGACTATGTTCAATACATACAAGCACAGAAAGTTTTAAAAACATTTTAAACAGGCTGTACCCCCTCTACAAATACACAAAAACAATATGCTTGAAACCACAGCATTTACAGTTTGCACACACACAAAATATCCCCCTCAAGAACTTGTTTGACAGCAAAATGTAATAAAGGCATACAATGTGTGATACCACTGAAATAAAAATGTAATGGATCTGTCAAGCCATGGATCCATCAACTGCTTGACATTCAATTCCATTAAAACAAATTATATTGTGCCAAACATTTATGAAATGCTACATCATATAGGGTGACCAGTGATACAAATATAGAGGGCTTGTTCATCCACTGTGTTGTCATGTCATCTTTTTTGCACTGTATAAAATGATCGTGATGTTAATGGTAAAAGACTGTAAATGCTACGGTAAAAACAGTTAATTGGTCAACAGAAAGTTTCTGTGCTATATATGGTAAATAACTGTAATAGATCTCTAATCAGTTATGTACATTAGGGTTTTATGTTACATCTAATGGTGTAAAATTAATGTTTTTTTTACATTTTTACAATTTCATGTGTAGGAATTGTGAACGCATCAGACACAAATGAATCTTCCAGATGATTCGTTCGGGCATAATTCCACACAAAGCTCAACTCAACAAATCAACAATTTATGGCCTTAATTGAAGTGGACGCCGGTCAGTCTGCCTCAGGCTGACAGAAACACAGCTAAGTGCTTTATTGCCTTGCAAACTTTGGAAGCTCTAAGCAACACCATCAAACCAGAAGAAACAAACCAGATCTCCGTTGTTTCAATTACCTTTAGATTAACTCTCGTTGACACGGTTACAATGCACAGGAAAAATCCACAGAAAATGTTGTCATATATAAACTGCATTAAATCATTGATTGTCGGACTCACATTCAAACAGCCTTCTACTGCATAATTTGATATCATGTCTATAACCAATACACGTGACCGTTATGCATATATATCACTCCCAATTCATGTAATTGTATAAGTATTGAACGAGTGCTCGAAAATGTACCTTTCTTGGTATCTTTTTGTTTGTTTGTTTATATTTCAAAAGATGGTTTGATTGAATTTTGCTTAGAATATATCACATTCTTATAAGAAGAAATCATGTCTAAATTTACTCTCTGCTTAAATCAGGAAAGCAAGAGACCACAGATAAGATATGGAGGGGGGTGGGGGGGTTTGAGACAGTCACCTCTGAACCAAAGATGATTCCCAATTGGTCAATTCATCCAGGAGGAAGGGCAAAAAAATTTGAGTTTTAATTTCAGAACATTCAGAAATGAGTTGAAGTTCTCAGTGCAGTTCAAGAAGGTTTGAGTCAGTCTAAAGGAGAAATAGACGATCAGACGATCGAGGCAGACCAAGATCTGAGAAATGGGTTAATTTCATTCAAGCCATCTAAAACTCTCCTCTCACTTTCCTTTCATTTACTTAAGTTTATTTTCTTTCCGTGAGTCTCCTGTTCTAAGTTAAGTTTCGCAGCAAAGTTTCTCTCGACAAATCTACAGCAGAGCGCGCTTCAACTTCGAACACCGCTCACGAGACTTCCATTTGTCCGCCAACACGCCACGTGATTGGCTTCCCAAGACGTCCATCAAAAGACACGACCAGACCGTCAGTGAATCAAAGAACTGGGGACTTTCTTCCTTTCTGCAACGCGTGTGAATGTGTGTGTGCGTGTGTTTGTGTTAGATATTAGTTTTACGTGTTAAAGTAATCAATAAAGTTTTGTTTGTATTTAAAGATAAGTGCTCTTGTGTTATATGCTTACGAATTTAATGTCTTAAACTGCTGATCTAAGTTACCTGGCTGTTAAATAGTGTTTTACTATTGTGTGGATATTAATATCCGCTGCAGAGTTGATAGTTACGGCCCGTTCAAATGAACGCTGGACGAGTCATTTGCTCGGACGTAAAATAGACTCTTTCAAAAATCCCTACAGATGTGTGTGTTACCATGATGGTGTTTAGTGTTTGTGTGGATGACACTGCACCTTCTATATATTAGTATTGTCCTTCTTAAACCTGCTTGTGATGAGCTTTGATTCATCATGTGACTCTCATCGCCACTGTGTTTAGTGGCTGACAGTATATGTGACCCTGGACTAAGTTCATAAGTTCATAAGTCGCACACGTATATTTTTGGCAATAGCCAACAATACATTGTATGGGTAAAAATTATCTATTTTTCTTTTATGCCAAAAATCATTAGGATATTAAGCAAAGATAATGTTCCACAAAGATATTTTGTAAATTTCCTACAGTAAATATATCAAAAATGTATTAGTAGTAGTAATATGCGTTGCTAAGGACCTAATTTGGACAATTTTAAAGGCGATTTTGTCAATGTTTAGATTTTTTTGCACTCTTTTAGATTCCAGATCTTCTAACAGTTATATCTTGGCCAAATATTGTCATATCCTAACAAACCATACATCAATGAAAAGCTTATGAGCTTTCAGATGATGTATAGAACTCAATAAAAAAAAATTATGCTTATGACTGTCACAATCTGGTTGTGCAGTGAGGGAAAACAGGATGTGGACTTCAAATAATAGATAGGTTTAATACAAAGCATAGGACACAACCAAACATCAGGGTAACACAAACGAGAATGGACCATGAGTGCAGAGGAGTGAGACAATATAAAGGGAGTGCTAACGAAGACAACCAGGTGCAGGGAATCCAGGGAGAGCGGGAGAGATGAGGAGTGAGTGAGTTCAGGTGTGAGACAGGGAGGATCATGGGAAATGGAGTCCGGGACAGGCGTGGATTGTAACATTACCTGGGGGGGTGGGCGCCCTGGAGACCTACACGCAGGTGCGGGGAAGGTGCAGACAGGTACAGAGGTCTCCAGGGCGGGACTAGGACATCGGGCAGCCATGGCGGGTCAGGAGTCTCGGGCGGCCATGGCGGATCAAGAGCCGTGGGATGCCATGGCGGATCAGGAGCCTCGGGCGGCCACGGCGGATCAGTAGCCTTGGGCGGCCACGGCGGATCAGGAGCCCCGCTCACATGTTCCCCACCCACGGGTGTATAGCCCCCCCCCAACATTTTCTTGGGGGAATTCAGGGGTAGTATGGAGGGCTCATGGAATGGGATGGGCTCCTGGGCTGGAGCGGGCTCGAGGAGGGCTGGAGCGGGTACTTGGAAGCCTGGTGCGGAATCCAGAGGACTCAGAGCGTGAACTGGGAAGCCTGGAGCAGAATCCAGGAGACTCGGAGCGGAAATTTGGAAGCCTGGAGCGGAATCCAGGAGACTCGGAGCGGGAACTGGGAAGCCTGGAGCGGAATCCAGGAGACTCGGAGCGGGAACTGGGAAGCCTGGAGTGGAATCCAGGAGACTCGGAGCGGGAACTTGGAAGCCTGGAGCGGAATCCAGGAGACTCGGAGCGGGAACTGGGAAGCCTGGAGCGGAATCCAGGAGACTTGGAGCGGGAACTGGGAGGTTTGGGGTGAACTCGTGGAGAGCTGGCTCATGGGGAACTGAGGCGACAGGATCGCTCCAAAGGTCTATGAACCAGAGGTCCTGTGGCTCTGGCGTGGCGGCGGCCATCTTGGCCAGAGACGAGGACTCTGGTGTGGTGGCGGCCATCTTTCTCAGCCGTTTGGGCTTTTGGACAGGCAGGACAATACGGGAAGGCCCACTGAAGGGATAGGTGGAGGTAACTGGCTGAGGGTGAACTGACCAGGCCACGTGTTTCTCTGAGGGGACTGGACGAGGAAGACACACATTCGTATGAACCTCTTCGATTTCGAAATCAGAACAATTTAAAGACAGTATCAGATTTATTGACTTGACTAGGGAAAAGGAACAGGCAGGTTCAATATAGCGAATGGTGTCCTCGTCCAGCCCCATCAGAAAACATGCGTTTAAAGGAGCATCTGGCCAGTTCACCAAACAAGACAGTTCCGCAAATTCCTCCACGTACCTCTCCAGCGGGCGACCGTCCTGCCTAAGGCCCCACAGATGGTCCACTGCTGTCGTGTCTTTAAGAGGGGACACGGGAGAGATCGGGGTCAGGAAGATACCCATCCTAGCATTGAAATCCTATCGTTTAGGTCCGTTCTTCTGTCACAATCTGATTGTGCATTGAGGGATGCGGACTTCAAATAATAGTCAGTCAAGTCAACTTTATTTATATAGCGCTTTTTACAATGCAGATTGTTTCAAAGCAGCTTCACTTTGTTAAACAGGAAAATAATGAACAGAATTTGATTCGGCTGTACAGCCACTCTGGAGAAAACGGTGATGTCATCAGCTCATTTTAATTATCATATATATTCAAGTAATGTAGTTGATATAATTTAGTTTAGTAATTAAATTTATTTGGATATTTATTTGAAAATTTAGTGTCCCCAACTGAGCAAGCCAGAGGTGACAGTGGCAAGGAACCAAAACTCCAGCAGGTGTCCTAATGGAGAAGAATAAACCTTGGGAGAAACCAGGCTCAGTCGGGGTGCCAGTTCTCCTCTGGCCAATTAACAAACAGTGTATGTTTATTATTTTGGCAGCCTTATAGGTCAGAAGTAATATTAGATCGGATTATTCGAAAGATCGGAGGCATCACGCCGGGTTTATTGAGGATGGCGTGTCGATTAAACAATTATTAAATAGGAATATTCTAAATATCGGAGTCATCACGCCGGAGATGGATCCATTGAGGATGCCATGTCGATGAGCAATTTCAGAGGGTAGACTAATTGACACAGTCTCTGCAGACACTTCAGGGATGCGTTGGTAATGTCTGGGCGCTGGTCCACCATCTGATCTGGATACGGCCCGGATCCGGCTGACTGCAGTAAACCTCGGGATAACAGAGAGTCTAACATTAGCGTAGATGCCATTCCTCTTATGATGTAACGAGTACATCAGGTGTTATGGGAAGTGTTCCCGGTTCCGGCTGACCTAGTTAATGCAGCCTAACAATTTGAATAAAATATAAATAAAAAATGTTTTATGTGTATGCCATAGTAAAGAGATGCGTTTTTAGTCTAGATTTAAACTATCAGAGTGTGTCTGCTTCCCGAACAATGCTAGGAAGGCTGTTCCAGAGTTTAGGTGCTATATAGGAAAAGGATCGACCCCCTGCAGTTGATTTTGATATTCTAGGTATTATCAACTGGCCAGAGTTTTGAGACTGCAATAGATGTGATGGAGTATAATGCGTTAAGAGCTCGCTCAAGTACTGGGGAGCTAAACCATTTAGTGATTTGTAAGTAATTAGCAAGATTTTAAAATGTATGCAATATTTAATAGGGAG
This sequence comes from Rhinogobio ventralis, assembly GCA_039654625.1. Lineage (NCBI taxonomy): Eukaryota > Metazoa > Chordata > Actinopteri > Cypriniformes > Gobionidae > Rhinogobio > Rhinogobio ventralis. Next base: position 18,345,428 of record CM077196.1, read on the forward strand.
CCAGTGCAGTGTTGACAGAACCGGGCTAATATGGTCATACTTCCTGGTTCTAGTAAGAACTCGAGCTGCTGCGTTTTGGACCAGCTGCAGTTTATTTATTAAGCGAACGGGGCAACCACCCAGTAGAGCATTACAATAATCTAGCCTTGAGGTCATGAACGCATTAACTAACTGTTCAGCATTTTGCATTGAAAGTATATGCCGTAATTTAGATATATTTTTAAGATGGTAGAATGCAGTTTTACAGATGCTAGAAACGTGGCTTTCAAATGAGAGATTGGTATCAAAGAGCACACCCAGGTTCCTAACTGACGACGAGGACTTGACAGAGCAGCCATCAAGTGTTAGACAGTATTCTAGGTTACTACATGTGGAGTTTTTTTGTCCAATAATTAAAAATTCATTTTTTTCTGAATTAAGTTGCAGGAAATTACTAGTCATCCAATTTTTTATATCAACTATGCTTCCTAATGATATCTCCCAGTGGTAGCATGTACAGGGTGAAAAGCAACGTTCCTAGCACTGAGCCCTGCGGTACTCCATATTGAACTTAGTGATCGGTGTGACATCTCTTCATTTACTGCTACAAACTGAAAACGGTCAGATAAGTATGATTTAAACCATGCCAATGCAATTCCACTAATGCCAACATAATTTTCGAGTCTATTCAAAAGAATGTTGTAGTCGATGGTATCGAATGCAGCGCTAAGATCGAGTAACACTAACAGAGAGATACAACCACGATCGGATGATAAGATTAAATCATTTGTAACTCTAATGAGAGCAGTCTCTGTACTATGATGTGGTCTAAATCCTGACTGGAAAACCTCACAGATACCATTTTTTTCTAAAAAGGAGCATCATTGTGAGGACACTGCCTTTTCTAGTATTTTTGACAGAAAGGGTAGATTTGAGATTGGCCTGTAATTGACTAATTCTGTAGGTTCAAGTTGCGTTTTTTTAATAAGTGGTTTAATAATAGCCAACTTAAAAGTTTTCAGTACATATCCTAAAGTCAAGGATGAATTAATGATATTAAGAAGAGGATCTATGACCTCTGGAAGCATCACTTTTAGTAGTTTAGTCGGTATAGGGTCGAGCATACATGTTGTAGATTTAGATGATTTAACGAGTTTAGCCAATTCTTCTTCTCCTATAGCAGTGAATGAATGTAATTTTTCCTCAGTGACACTACAATGCACGGTCTAATGTGATACAGTAGTAGACGGCTGCATGGTTATAATTTTTTTCCTAATATTATCAATCTTACAAGTAAAGAAGTTCATAAAGTCATTACTGCTGTGCTGTTGGCAGACATCAGAAGTTGAAGCTTTATTTTTGCTTAATTTAGCCACTGTATCAAATAAATACCTATGGTTGTGTTAGTCGAGAAATAAGCAGATCTAGCAGTTTTTACGGCCTTTCTGTATGAAATCATGCTCTCTTTCCACGAAATGCGAAAAACTTCCAGTTTTGTTTTCTTCCAGCTGCGCTCCATTTTTCTGCCTGCTGTTTTAAGGGCCCGGGTGTGCTCGTTGGACTATTCTCTTTAATCTTCTTTAAGCGCAGAGGAGCAACTGTGTCTAAAGTGCTGGAAAAGAGAGAGTCAATAGTTTCTGTTGCAACATCAAGTTCCTCTGGGCTATCTGGGATGCTGAGGAGATGAAACTGATGAGGAAGTTATTTATAAAGAAATCTTTAGTCTCAGCAGTGATTGTCCTGCCATATTTGAAGCTCGTGTTTTTGACAATAATCTTGTGGCGTGGACTCATTTAAAGTAATGTAGTCGTCAGGTTTTAGCCAGGTTTCTGTCAAACACAGCACATCTAGATTATTATCTGTAATCATATCATTAACAATAAGCGTTTTAGAGGAATATTCAGCAGCCCGAGCTTTATCATTTGTTCATCTGTATTATATCTGTTGTTTATTTGTTGGACATCAATTAAATTTTTACCGTTGAATAGTTTTGGTGTTTCTTTGTATTTACTAATTCGTGGAACAGACACAGTCTCTATGTGATAATAGCTAGGTGAAAGAGTCTCTATGTGCTGGGATTTATCTGACTTCTGTGACGCGAGACAGCTAGCAGACGGTCGGGTAAGCCAGTCCGTCTGCTTCCTGACCTGGGCCCTAGTTAGTCAAGGTTTAGCTTTAATAGATAGGTTTAATACAAAGCATAGGACACAACCAAACATCAGGGTAACACAAATGAGAACGGACCATGAGTGCAGAGGAGTGAGACAATATAAAGGGAGTGCTAACGAAGACGACCAGGTGCAGGGAATCCAGGGAGAGCCGGAGAGATGAGGAGTGAGTGAGTTCAGGTGTGAGACAGGGAGGATCATGGGAAATGGAGTCCGGGACAGGCGTGGATTGTAAAAATGACTGGTTTTGTGGTTCAAAAGGTTGGTAATTTAACATTATTTCAGTTAATGAAATACAGTTTTTTACTGTAAATTTAACTTAAATCTGTAAAACCTAAAATGTTGCTACCATATTTTTTACGGTAAATTTCTGGCAACCACAGCTGGCAGTTTTTTACCATAAATTTAACTGATTTTTTTTTACTGTGTATGCGTAATTATTACAATATAAACCTGGTTTTGAACTGTAAAATAGACAGTAAACTAAGTTCTGTCCCGTAAAACCTAAAATGTTGCTACCGTATTTTTTACGGTAAAGTTATGGCAACCATAGCTACCGTTTTTTTACTGTATATTTTTTTCTGACATTTTTTTCCCCCAGTGTTATTACAAAAGTAGTTTTTTTGTTGTTGCAATGTCCGTGATCAAATAGGATGATCAAAAAGGCATGCATCATATAGAAACTGCAAACATACTGTGACACTCCAGGAGTGACTGCTGCGCATGGAAACATGTCAAACCTGCCGATATTCCCTCAGAGCAAGTGACTAAGCAGCTGGGCTGCCATCTGTCTTTCTGTAAATTACCCCCTGAGGTTGTCCTCCCATTCTAAAACCAGCATCTGAGGGGGTGACCTTCTGTGCTGCCATAAAAGCCACGTTACATCATAAACTGCCCAGCTTCACCACCATCAATTTCCACTAGGTCTCAACCGTAAACCCTAACTGTATTGTGTTTTAAACCAACCACCGCTCAATGGCCAACATCAGAATTCTACTCGTAAACCTTTGCTGTACCACAAAAGCCACCATGAGGCATGTGGCCATGCTCTTTTCATTCCAGATGGTATGAAGTCAACTGTTCATGAGCTTCAATTGATCTGCGAGGAGCGAGTCAAGAGAGGTGGCCTAGTGAGCATACAGGCCTGCCGAGCGACAGTATGCTGTGACTGACTGATATAAAGGCTTGATTTACACTGTAATGACACTGCATGCTATAATTGTATAATTACAAATGAAGCAAAAATGGTCCCACTTTATATTAGGTGGCCTTAACTACTATGTACTTACATCAAAAAATAAGTACAATGTACTTGATGTGTTCATATTGTATTGCAAAACAGTTTTGATATTGAGGTGGATAGTTAGGGACAGTTGTGGTGGTATGGGTAAGTTTAAGGGTAGGGTTAGGTGTAAGGGAAGTGTCAACAGTGTAATTATAAATGTAACTACAGAAATTATTTACAGATGTATTGCAGGTATTTTTTTTAAATGTAAGTATAATGTAAAAGCATGTATATACACAATAAGTGCATTGTATCAAATTATTACATAGTAGTTAAGGCCACCTAATATAAAGTGGGTCCCCAAATATTGAATAAACCATACAATAAAAAGGCCTATCTGGTTTTTCTAAACATTTTTATATATATATATATATATATATATATATATATATATATATATATATATATATAATGCTCCTTAGAGTTTTTGTTTTGTTTCAAGCAAAAACTCACTTAATTTTGACTTATTTTTTCTGAAAACAAGACAATAATTTGTACTTGTCAAGGTAATGCTTCTTGATTTAAGATTTTTTAGATGTAAAAAAAAGATGTAAAAATGTATATAAGTAGTAAAAATGTAAATGTATCAAAAGAGAAACATACCAATTCTCATGTTCTTTAAGTACTGTATGCTACCATTCTAAAGTTTAGGGTCAGCGAGATTTTTGTTGTTGTTGTTGTTGTTGTTTTTAATGATAAAAATAAAAATACTTGGTAAAACTTTATTATACAGTGTCTTTGTTACACATATTACATGTAGTAACTATAGTAATAACAGTAAATTATGTATTATTTGCAAACAACCTTAAACCAAACCCTAATCCTAACCAAACAGTAACTACATGTTGTTAATTAACATTACTCGGTCACTGAATGCATAATTACACTGTAACAAGGGCACCTTAAAATAAAGTGTAACCAAATGTTTTTTTTATTCAGCATGGACACATTGAATTGATCAAATGCAACAGTAAATACATTTATATTACAAAAGATTTCTAATTCTGAAACAAAAATCTTCTATTCATTACAGAATCCTGAAAAACAATGTATCACAGTTTTCACAAAAATATTAAGCAACAAAACTGTTTTCAACATTGATCATAATAAATGTTTCTTGAGCAGCAAATCAGCAAATTAGAATGATTTTTGAATGTGACACTGAAGACTGGAGTAACGATTCTGCAAAGTCAGCTTTGTCATCATAGGAATAAATTACATTTTAAAATAGGAAACATTTTGCATTATTACTATTTTTGATCACATAAGAGATCTCTTTCCAAAACATTAAAAACAAATCTTACCAACCCTAAACCTTTGAACGGTGGCGTATTTGATGTAATTTTGTTTTTGAATTTGAGTCCTCCATGTATTTTGTGGCATCAGGTGTCTGTTCTCACATTCCTGAAAACAGATAGCTAATTATTATTACTATTATAGTCATCAAGGAAGCTGGGTTAAGAAGCTCATAATGTATGGACCTGTTTATATGTGCTGTGCTGCTGTGTTTTGTTTTTTTCTCTTGGGCAAGATACACTTCAGAAAGCCTTTTCATTCATGCCTCCCTTTAATGAGTCTGTGCTCAATCAAAAGCATCTGCAATTTGGGGATGGAAACAGCACCTGCATTGTTGCTTTGACCAAGTTTTGGTATCTTATTAGTGATTACTCCTCTCATGAAAGAAAGGTGCTGAAGAGACTCGTGAACTTCAGGTCCATACTAATTATTTCCACATCAAACAAGAAGTACTGAGTGCCAGAGACATGTTGGGGGCTAGACAGCAATTATTACCACTTTCTAGAAGATTAAAGGGTCACTACCTGGGATGTATCTTGCCCAAGAGAAAAAAAAAAAACACAGCAGCACAGCACATATAAACAGGTCCATACGTTATGAGCTCCAGCAAATGATATGTGTATCCATTTCACCACCCAGAAATAATGTAATGCATGGCCTACTATTAAACAAAGCATGCTTATTCCTTTGGGAAATCTTGTGTTGTTGCACACTTTGAACTCAATGGATATGGTAAGGGCTTTATTGGAGCCAGAGTTTTAAATGAAACTGCAAGACTCATCAAAGATAAGCTATAGAGCTGGCTAACAAGGAAAACCGAAGGAAATCCCAGCCTTTATATAATGAGCACCACGCCTCAAGTAAGCCTGGTAATTGCCATGAGATAGACCAGGGTTATTAGTATTAAACAAATTCAGCATCAGAAGTGCCTAACAGGCTTATGCTGCACAGAATGTTTCCATGTCGAGATGAAATATGCAGTGCCTGCAATGTCACTGTTAGGATGCCCACTGGGGCACAAACAAATCCCCATCCATCATTCTCCTCTCAGCCATAGCTGTTTAACTGTTAAACAGACCCTTTATCAACACGGACAGGCCCAGCACGGTGTTAACAGACGCAGGCTATCTTTCCTTCTGGAAGGAAGGTTAGCTGTTTGTAGACTGTAGGGTCCGAAACACACTGCCTGGCATGATGAAGTAGAGAGCATGCGCACATCAGAGATGGAAAGTTCATCAACATCTGGATCAGATGTGTTGGCAGAATCTGAATCCATCTGTCAAGCATCACAAATGGACCCCTTTTGGTAACGCTTTAGATTACAGACCGGAAAGTACTGCGTAAGTAAAGCGAATTTACAGCGTAACTTTCTGTAATTATAGTGTAACTATAAAGTAAGTGTGTGTAGTTATAAGGGAACAATATGTAATATTTGGGAAATAAAGGAGTAACTATCAGGAAAATTAACAAATTATTTATACTGTAAGTATTTTTTAATTAAGGGGTAATTATTTATGTAGTTACAGGGTAAGTATGAATCTGCGGGCTGTAAATTAAAGTGGTGCTTGTTCCCCTCTTGTTTCATCTAGTTACAGGGTAAGTATAAATCGTCTCGGTTACGTATGTAACCCTCGTTCCCTGAAGGAGGGAACGGAGACGTACGTCGGAACTGACCGACGAATTGGGATCTATTTTCAGAGACCAATCTACTTCGAGTGTTTAAAAACGAGCCAATGAGGATTGGCATGCGGTAGACGCGTCCCACGCTCCGCCCCGCAGCGCGGGTATAAATACGGAAGTGGAAGTACCGCATATCGCTTTACAACTGAGGAGCCGGCTAAGTGGCTCGGCCTACAGCTGAAGCACAGCACCTGGCGACGGGACGTACGTCTCCGTTCCCTCCTTCAGGGAACGAGGGTTACATACGTAACCGAGACGTTCCCTTTCAGTCGGTCACGTTCGACGTACGTCGGAACTGACCGACGAATTGGGATCCCTACTAACACGCCAGAGATGCTGGCCCTTCCAGCGCCCTGACCGAGCTCGCTGGACCACACCTAGGTTGGTGCGGAAGTCAGGGCTCCAGTCAGGGAGGCCAGTCACTGCTGTTCCTGCAAGACCCACTCAGCGTGACTATTGGATAACGCTGGGAAGCGTGCCCGTCTCAGGAGATGGTACGCTGCGGAGCCACGTCCTTCAGTGGAAGGAGAGGTGGAATTACTCATAAGGACTAACCTAGCAGGGTAGTGCTACCTATGGCAGTCTCTGGGGTGGATCCAACCTGGTCCCAGGGGGGAAAGAACACCACCAGAGACGACAGAGGGAAAGGGAAAGACACGGGGCTAGCCGAGTAGGGTAGCTGGTACCGTGGAGAATACACATATGGGGTTGCCGTTAGGGAACCGCTACATATGGAACCCAGCCTAACACACACGTTCCACAAGCATACGGGTGTAGGCCTGATGTCAGACGGCCGCAACGTCTGACACCGAAGGGTGACGGAGGAGCTCGACAGGGTTAGCCGTTTCCGGGGAACACAACTGGAGACAATAGACGCACGTATCCGGCCCGGAGGCGGGAGTGGCGTATGCAAGCCGACACTAGAACGGGTACTTAACGCTACTGGCCACTGGGGGCGAGGACGCGGGAAGATACCGGCTCTACACGGAGGCTATAAAATCTAGCGAACGTGTTAGGTGTCGCCCAGCCCGCAGCTCTACATATGTCTGTCAGCGAGGCGCCTTGAGCCAGCGCCCAGGAGGAGGCTACACTCCTAGTGGAGTGAGCTCGCACCCCGAGCGGGCAAGGCACGTCTTGGGACTGGTAAGCCAAGAGTTCGGTCCACGTAGGCGCGAAGAGCGCGGACGGGACAGAGCAAAGCTAGGGCTGGGTCTGCCTCCTCCGAAGGCAGCGCTTGCAGGTTCACCACCTGGTCCCGGAAGGGAGTGGTGGGAACCTTGGGCACGTATCCAGGCCGGGGTCTCAGGACAACGTGAGAGTTGGCCGGCCCGAATTCTAGGCACGATTCGTTGACCGAAAGTGCATGCAGGTCCCCTACCCTCTTGATTGAGGCCAATGCAATCAGGAGCACTGTCTTCATGGACAGGATGTTTAGCTCGACTGACTGTAAAGGCTCGAAGGGAGGGCCCTGGAGCGCTCTGAGCACCAGGGCTAGGTCCCAAGAGGGTACCGAGGTTGGCCGAGGAGGATTTAGTCTCCTCGCACCTCTGAGGAACCTGACGATTAAGTCGTGCTTACCTAAGGACTTACCTTCAACTACATCGTGATACGCCGCTATTGCGGCGACGTACACTTTGAGGGTGGAGGGAGACAGCCTTCTCTCCAACCCATCTTGTAGGAAAGAAAGCACGACATTAATCGAACACCTTCGGGGGTCTTCCCGGCGGGAAGAACACCATTCAACGAACAGGTTCCACTTCAGCGCATAGAGGTGCCTTGTAGAGGGGGCTCTAGCTGAAGCGATGGTGTCTGCCACTGCCTGTGGCAGACCACCTAGAACCTCCGCGTCCCGTCCAGGGACCAGACATGGAGTCTCCAGAGGTCTGGACGCGGGTGCCATAGAGTGCCCCGCCCCTGAGAAAGCAGGTCCTTCCTCAGGGGGATCGGCCAGGGAGGGGCTGTCGTGAGGAGTGAGAGTTCGGAGAACCAGGTCCGGTTGGGCCAGTAGGGCGCAACTAACAAGACCTGCTCCTCGTCCTCCCTGACCTTGCACAGTGTCTGTGCGAGAAGGCTCACTGGGGGAAACGCATACTTGCGTAGGTCCCGGGGCCAGCTGTGCGCCAGTGCATCTGTGCCGAGGGTGCCCCCGGACAGGGAGTAATACAACTGGCAATGGGTCGAGTCCGGAGAGGCGAACAGGTCTACCTGCGCGGCTCCGAAGAGGTCCCATATCAGCTGGACGCTCCGGGGGTGGAGTCGCCACTCTCCCGGAGGTGTCGGCTGACGAGAGAGCTCGTCGGCTGTCTGGTTCAGCGCACCTGGGATGTGAATGGCCCGAAGCGACCTCAGACGCTTCTGACTCCACAGGAGGAGATGGCGGGCGAGCCGGAGCATGCAACGGGAGCGTAGACCACCCTGACGGTTGATGTACGCAACGGCCGCAGTGCTGTCCGTACGGACCAGAACGTGTTTTCCCTGTAGCGGCTTTTTGAAGCGGCCCAGGGCGAGACGTACTGCCAGAAGCTCTAGGCAATTGATATGCCAACGCAGTTGGGGCCCCGTCCACAGACCCGCAACTGAGTGCCCGTTGTACGTGGCCCCCCAACCCGTGGAAGAGGCATCCGTGAAGACCACAGCATGCCTGGACACCTGTTCTAGGGACACTCCGGCCCGTAGAAAGGCAGGGTCCGCCCACGGATTGAAGGTTTGGCGACAGTAAGGAGTAACTGAGACCCGGTACTGGCCGCGCTGCCACGCCCATCTCGGGACTCGGTCGTGAAGCCAGCATTGAAGCGGTCTCATATGAAGCAATCCGAGCGGCGTTACCGCGGCTGCAGATGCCATATGCCCCAGGAGCCTCTGAAAGAATTTCAGTGGGACCGCTGTCCTGCCTTTGAACGTATTCAAGCAGTTCAACACTGACCGGACTCGCTCCTCTGTGAGGCGCGCCGTCCGGTTGACCGAGTCCAGCTCCATACCGAGATAAGAGATCCTCTGTGTGGGACAGAGTTTGCTCTTCTCTCGGTTGACCCGAAGGCCCAACAGGCTGAGGTGACGTAGCACCAGGTCCCTGTGTTCGCACAACTGCTCCCGGGACTGGGCCAGTATGAGCCAGTCGTCGAGATAGTTGAGAATACGAACGCCGCGTTCTCTGAGCGGAACAATGGCTGCCTCTGCGACTTTCGTGAAGACGCGAGGCGACAGGGACAACCCGAAGGGCAGGACTTTGTACTGAAATGCCCTCCCCTCGAACGCAAAGCGAAGGAACGGTCTGTGTCGAGGGAGAATGGAGACATGAAAGTACGCGTCCTTCAGGTCGATCGCTGCGAACCAATCCCGGGGACGGATGCATTCGAAAATGCGTTTCTGCGTTAGCATTCTGAACGGGAGCTTGTGCAGGGCCCGATTCAGGACACGCAGGTCCAGGATTGGTCTTAACCCACCCCCTTTCTTGGGCACAATGAAGTAGGGGCTGTAAAACCCCGCCCTCATATCGGCCGGAGGAACCGGCTCGACCGCGTCCTTCGCCAGCAGGACATCGATCTTGGACCGCAAGACATGGGCATCGCAACTCCGCACTGAGGTGAAGAGGATGCCCGTGAACTTGGGAGGCCGGCGGGCGAATTGAATCGCATAGCCGAGTCTGATGGTACGGATGAGCCAGCGAGACGGCCTGGGAAGACCTAACCAGGCCCCCAGAGACCGAACAAGCGGGACCAACGGCACCACAGACGTGCCCGGGGTGAGGCAGCGAGATGGAGTACCCAGGCCCGACTCGGGAGGCCCGGAGGCGGCCCGGAGTGTTGCTTGAGTACTCCAGGGTGGGGCAGAGTGTGGGTGAGAAGGCCCGGGGGCGTTCTCGGTGCCCACACTGCTGCCCCCTGGCGAGGGGGAGAGGGGAGGAAAGGAGTGGCAAGGCCCGGGGGCGTCGCACACTGCCAACCTGACCCTCTTTTATTGAGAATGTGGGCACCGCTGGACTCCGGAGAGCCAGCGGCAGGATGTTGATACCAGTGTGGTGGACATTCTCCCCCCGGTCCTCCTCCGGGGGGAGGAGGGGTGCGGACACCACCTCCCCGAGAACAGCTCCTCTCCTCCCTGGGCTGCCCGTCTCAGGGCCGCTTACCCTTGCGCTTGCCTGCAGAGACAGCGGGGCCCTGGACGGGTTGGGCGGCCCCCTTGCGCCTGGCGCCCTGCTTTGCCGGTGGAGGCTGCTGCTTTGGCTTGGCAGGGGCGGAGGCAGACGCCGGGGGACGCCCTCGGCGACGAGCAGGCGGGGGCGCTGCAGCCGCCGACTGGGTGGAAGCAGCAGCAGGTCGCCGGGGCAGGATATTTTTAATCGCCTCCGTCTGCTTCTGGGCAACCGAGAACTGCTGGGCGAAGTTCTCGATCGCGTCGCCGAAGAGGCCGGCCTGACAGACAGGGGCGTTGAGGAACCGCACTTTCTCGGTCTCACGCATATCTGCCAGGTTCAGCCACAGGTGGCGTTCCTGGACCACAAGTGTGGACATCGCCCGACCCAGGGAGCGTGCGGTGACTTTCGTCGCCCTGAGGGCGAGGTCCGTCGCGGTACGCAGTTCCTGCATAACCCCTGGGTCGGAACTACCCTCGTGCAATTCCATGAGCGCTTTGGCCTGGTAGACCTGCAGGAGCGCCATGGCATGCAGAGATGACGCGGCTTCTCCACAGGCCGTGTAAGCCTTGCCGGTTAGCCCGGACGAGAACTTACATGCCCGGGAGGGGAGACGCGGATTTCCCCGCCAGTCGGTAGCGGTCTTAGGACACAGTTGCATCGCAACCGACCGCTCCACTGGGGGGATCTCCACGTAACCCTTCGCCGCGCCACCGTCGAGGGTAGTGAGGACGGAGGAGTCAGTCGATCGGTTTCTAGCGCTATAGGGCGCTGTCCACGACTTCGTGAGCTCCTGATGCACTTCCGGGAAGAAAGGCACTGGGGCGGGGCGCTGAGAACCAGCACGGGCCGTCCCGAGATACCAATCATCCAGCCGCGAGGGTTCGGGACGCGGTGGAGGGTTCCACTCGAGCCCGACACTCGCGGCGGCCCGGGAAAGCATAGCCGTGAGCTCTGGATCGGACTCGGGCAACGCTACCACACCCGAAGGGGGCAGCGCAGCCGAATCTTCATCTCCAGAGTCCATTAGCTCGTCCCCCGATGCGGCGATCGAAACCATATCCTCAACCGGAGCCCCGAAAGTAACAGCTGGCCCCCCGCGGGAAGGACCAGCATGCTCTTCCGGAAGCTCAACCGGCGCAGCGGAGGGGGGAGGGGCCCGAGGAGCCTGTTGGCCCGGCGGGAGTGCCCTCACAGTAACCCTCAGGTCCCCACCAAAGGCATCAGCCAAAGTAGCAGCCCTCTGCTTCGGAGCAGGAGGGCCACTAGATCGGGGGATGCGCAATGGGACTCCACCTCTTTCAAGGTAGTCGAGCCTGGACCGTAGTACTGCGATGGTCATATTCCCGCAATGGGAACATGAGTCATCCACGAAAGCCGCCTCAGCGTGCTGAACGCCCAAACACGTGAGACAGCGATCGTGTCCGTCAGCTGGGGACAGGTAACGACGGCATCCAGAAACACACGGTTTGAATGACATCTTGAAAAAGACGCAGGGTCAAACCGTGTTGCTCTTTTAGAGGAAAATGCTCTGATCAGTGCCGAGGCACGCAGGGGAAATGGCCGCGGCTCGCAGCGGTTCAAAGGTGCAAGCCCGCTGAGAGCACTCAACCCAAAGCTGTAAAAACAGCTGTTTGTTTTCTTCGCGACCACCGCTGCAGGCACCGTCACACCGACACTGGCAGAGCTCCAACTCTCTTTGTTCGCAGGAAACACTCTTCGTAGGAACAAACACATGAATGTTCGGCTCCGAAGTTGAAAGCGTAAGTACAATAAAAACACATACAAATCTGATATCACTCAGATATCTTTATTTGAAAAACAACTTTTTTAAAACAGATTTACAACACATTCATTTCTCTTGCTTGGCTTCATCCTCCTCTTGTTCCTCTTCTTATTCGTTCTTGCCACAGATGAATCCTTAGAAGGAATCCTGTCTCTAGCTATTCTGTATATTCTATATTATGTATTTAAAGAAAATACAGTGCATGCAGAAACATCCTTACCGTTTACTCATCTTTTACCTTCATGCCATCAGAGATGTATACAACTGACTTTTTTCAGATGAACACAGAAAAATAAATAATCTCTGATAATGAAAACTCATTTGGGTTCCTAAAAGTTGAAGCATCAAACAGCACATACAGCAATAATGACAGCAATCCATATGATCCCAATGGATGAATCAATGTCTTCTGAAGTGAAATGATAAGTGTTTGTAAGAAAAATAACAATATTTTTTTTTTAATTAAATGGTAAACTATCGCTTCCGACCAGCAGTCATCTGCGTGAATGAGAGGGTTGAGTTCACGCTTGACATAACTTGAAGCGTGACTGGTCACGCGGATGTCGGATGCCGTCTGTTTTTATTTATTTTTTTATGAATGCTCACAACAGTAAACAAACAATAACATAATATATGATAATAACAATGAGAAACAAACAAGACTAGAAGACAGAGATGCCAGAGAGACAGAGTCATGAAAGCTTGAAGTTTCTTTACTCACAGTTCTTTACTCACTGGTAACAGTTGGTCGGATGTGAAAAGATTAGTAAATTATGAGATCATTTCTGGATGTACTTTTCAATTAATAAATAAAAATAATACAGAATAGCAAAATACATGGGATTGCTCTTAAGATCCATCAGTGGAAATAACGAAAAAGAAAAAGAGGAAAAAGAGGAGGAGAAGCCAATCAAGAGAAACAAAAAAGGGACAAAACGTGCCACTTTCTGTCAGGACGTTATTATTTTAAGTGAAAAGTTTATTTTAAAAAAAATAATAAGAAGTGCCATAAATCTGTTTTGAATTAAGTTGTTTTTCAATAAATGTTTTCCGAGTGGTATCAGATTTTGTTTTTATTGTACTTACCCTGTAACTACGTGACACTATTAACAGCCCGCAGATTCATACTTGCCCTGTAACTACATGAAACAACAAACACCACTTATCCTGTAAATACATGGATAATTTCCCCTTAATTAAAAAATACTTTTAGTAAATCATTTGTTAATTTTCCTGATAGTTACCCCTTCATTCCCCAAATATTGCATATTGCATACACTATACTTGCTGAAAGTTACGCTGTAAATTCGCTTTAGTAACTGTAATGATATGACAGAGCAGGATTCAGTTGCAAGTAAAAAGTCTTTATTAAGACAGCAGGTCAGAGAACGACAGAAATAGTGGAATAAGTCCAGAGCGAAGAGGCACTTGGCAGCACAGCGATGCTGAGGAGAACCCAGACCTCCGGTGGAGAAGGATGATGGTGGTGGAGATGACGAGCACACAGGAAACAGGCGACAGCAGGAGACACACAGGAAACAGGCGGGTAAACACAGGTACATCTAACAACGCTCTGACAAATGAAAAAGGAGAACACAGAGAGACTAAATAGGGTGTGCTAATCAGCAGCAGCTGCCACGCTGATCAGCTGCGGCAGGTGAACAGATCAGCAGCAATGATCAGCGGCTCCGCCCATCCACACACACACATACACACGAGAGAGAGACAGCGAATTCATGAACCGTGACAGTACCCCTTCCCCTAGGAGCGCCTCCTGGAATCCGCATCTCCTCCCTCTCGAGTCCAGAATACGATTGACCGAATATGTAGGTTCCCCATCTACAAGACGCGGCGGTGGGGGAACCGGGACCGGCGAATTAAGGTGAGAACGGAAAACAGGTTTTAATTTGGATACATGAAAGGCGGGGTGAATTCTCCTGTACGCCGGAGGAAGTTTGAGGCGGACTGTCACCGGATTAATGATCTTGGTGACAGTGAACGGGCCGATAAATTTGGGGCCTTACGGGAATCTGGACTTAGCCAATCTACCACAGCCTTAACCTTGTCAGGATCCATACGCACTCTAAGAAAGGAACAGACTGTACATGAAAAGCACATTTCTCCGCCTTGACAAAAAGCCCATTCTCTAGCAACCTCTGAAGCACTCGTCTGACATGTTGAATGTGTTCCTGGAGAGACGAAGAAAAAAAATCAATATGTCATCCAGGTAAACATATATGAACTGATCAACCATGTCTCTCAACACATCATTGACGAGTGCTTGGAAAACTGCTGTGGAGTTGGATAGCCCGAACAGCATAACCAAGTATTCAAAATGGCCCCTAGGGGTATTTAATGCGGTTTTCCATTCATCCCCCTTCCTGATGCGAACCAAATGATAAGCATTACGTAAATCCAATTTTGTGAAGATGGATGCTCCCTGCAACCTCTCGAAAGCTGAAGACATCAACGGCAAAGGATAAGTATTCTCTAGGCGGAGACTTACCTGGGAATAAATCTATAGCACAGTCATAGGGACGATGCGGAGGAAGAGAAGCAGCGCGGGACTTACTGAACACTTCCTTCAGGTCGAGGTATTCAGAGGGCACATTAGACAAATTCACCACCTCACTCTGAAAAACAGAATGAGACACAGACGAACAGGCAGACACAAGACAAGACTCATAACACTTATTGCTCCAGGATGAAATGGAATGGTGTCCCCAGTCAACCCTCGGGCTATGCTGGAACAGCCAGGGATGACCGAGGACGACAGGAGCCAGGGGTGAGTCCAGGAGCAGAAATTAAATCAGTTTAGTATGATTGCCAGATGTAATGAGTGTCAGAGGTTTGGTGGTGAGCGTGATAGCAGGGAGTTCCTGACCGTTTAGTGCACTGGCGGAGATGGTGTCTTTAAGTGGAGTGATAGGTATGCCAAGTGTTCGAGCCAGTGACAAGTCCATAAAGTTACCTTCCACCCCTGAATCCAAAAGTGCTTGACAGACGTGAGACCGGGCTGCCCACAGCAGTCTTACTGGAAGGAGAGTAGAGGATGAGGTCTTATCCATGGAGATCCCGCCCGACAGTAGCCTCCGGTTTACCGCCAGGCTTGGTCTTTTACCGGACAGTTGTTCAGGAAGTGGCCAGCTCCGCCGCAGTAGAGACAAAGACCCCGGGATCTCCGTCTCTCTCTCTCCTCCCAGGAAAGCCGAGCACGACCCACCTGCTCGGGAGTGGAGATGGGACTGACCGCATCACAGCCACTGGCCTGAGGGCATTCGACATTCCCAGACTGGAGAACCATCCTGGACCGCTGTTCCAGACGGCTAAGGCGAGCGTCCACCCTCAAAGTTAGCTCAATTAGTCCGTCGAGTTTCTCGGGCAGATCCAGGGTAAAAATCTCCTTCTGGATGCGTTCAGCCAGCCCATGCAGGAACATGTCCCACTGTGCCTCCTCGTTCCAGTGGCACTCGGCGGCCAGGGTATGGAACTCGATGGAAAAATCAGGAGACCAAGCGGCTACCTTGACAGAGGTCAGCGAGTTGGCGAGCTGCCTCCCTTCCTGCCACCGCCTGGTCGAAAACGCGTCTCATCTCCTCCGAGAGTGCCTGGAACGAGGAACAGCAGAGATGTTGGTTTTCCCACACCGCCGTTCCCCACAGCGCCGCCCGTCCTGAGAGAAGGGTGAGAACAAAGGCCACCTTTGACGCCTCCGTGCTGAAAGTCTGGGGTTGTAGGGCAAAAAACATGGAACATTTTATCAGAAAAGCTCTACAGTAATTAGGCTCACCAGCGTATAACTCCGGAGTGGGTAGGCGTGGTTCGGGCTGGCGGCTGGGTGCTTGTGGAGTGGGGGGAAATCGGCGGTGGACTGGGCACAGCGGGACTAGCGAGGTGTTGAATCTGTTGGGTCAGCTCGGACACCTGTGCCACTAAGGCTTGTACAGCTCGTCCCGTGACGGCCAGATTCTCCTCCTGTTGGTCCATTCTGAAACTGCTGTGTGACAGAAACTCATTGAGAACAGATGAACTTGCTGAATCAAAAAAGGGACAAAACGTGCCACTTTCTGTCAGGACGTTATTATTTTAAGTGAAAAGTTTATTTAAAAAAAAATAATAATAAGTGCCATAAATCTGTTTTGAATTAAGTTGTTTTTCAATAAATGTTTCCGAGTGGTATCAGATTTTGTACATGGTTTTTATTGTACTTACCCTGTAACTACGTGACACTATTAACAGCCCGCAGATTCATACTTGCCCTGTAACTACATGAAACAACCGGGACCGGCGGATTAAGGTGAGAACGGAAAACAGGTTTTAATTTGGATACATGAAAGGCGGGGTGAATTCTCCTGTACGCCAGAGGAAGTTTGAGGCAGACTGTCACCGGACTAATGATCAGTGGCTCCGCCCATCCACACACACACATACACATGAGAGAGAGACAGCGAATTCATGAACCGTGACAGTTACACAGTACTTTCCGGGCTGTAATCTAAAGCGTTACCCAACTTTTCACTTTCACTGCAATGAATACTGATCTGAGGTAACTTACAGTGTTTGCAGACACAGAGAGTTGACTGTATTTTATCAAGTCTGATGTATCTCACAAAGTTACAGCTAAAAATATAACAGTCATTAATAAATTCCATTAGCTCTTTGTATTACATCTTACAATATAGTTTATCCATTATCCCAAAATTGTATGATCTCAGAGGTTTTTACATTTGAAATTGTTGGAATAATTGGCACCCCTGGTAAATATGATCAAAGATGGCTGTAAAAATAAATCTGCATTGTTTATCCTTTTGCTCTTTCATAAAAAAAAAATAAAAAAAACTGCAGAAAATCTAACCTTTCATTGAAATAAAAGTATTGAACGTGGGGGAAAATTACATTCTGAAATATCTTTCCATTCATATTTAGCACACCAGGGTGACTAGGAACATGAAATTTACTTGTTCCACAGGAGTATAAATATGAGGAAACACAAAGGCCAAATTCCCTTAATCATCCATCACAAGGGCTAAAACCAAAGAGTATAGTTCTGATGTGCAGCAAAAGATTGCTGCGCTTCACAAAATAGAAAGTGGCTGCAAGAAAATAGCTAAAGCATTAAAAATCCCCATTTCCACCATCAGGGCAATAATAATTTCAATAATTGGAACAAAACGTTCCAATCAACTAAAGATGTTATGAATCTGCCTGGAAGAGGACGTGTCTATATTGCCCTAATGCACGGTAAGGAATAGGAAAAGAATAGGAAAGGAAAGGAATTGCAGAGATTCGTTTTGGGGTAAGAAAGCTTGAAAAAAAAATCAAACAACCCCTACGTCACCACATGTTGTTTGGGAAGGTTTCAAGAAAAATTATCTTCTCTCATCCAAAAACAAACTCCAGCATATTCAGTTGTCAGACACGACTGGAACTTCAAACGGGACTGATGTTTGTGGTCAGATGAAACAACAACAACAAAAAAAAGCTTTTTGGCAGCAAACCCACCAGATGGGTTTGGTGCAAACAGGGATAAAAAGTATCCCATGCCCACAGTTAAATATACCGCTGGATCTTTAATGTTGTGGGCCTGTTTTTTTGGGTGTTTTTTTTTGCTGAAGGTCCTGAGACATCAGATACATGGAATCATGGATTCTAGCAAATACAAACAGATAAAAAATCAAAACCTGATCACTTCTGCTAGAAATCTTCTAGTGTGCCGGGGTTGGATCTTCCATCAGAACAATGATCCAAAACAAACATCAAAATCAACACAAAAATGTGTCACTGAGCATAAACTGAAGCTTCTGCCATTACCATCACAGTTCCCTGGACTGAACCCTAGAAAATGCACCAACATGGAGCTGGGAATCTGGGAGGATTCTGTATGGAGGAATGGTCTCAGATCTCTTGTAAGATTTTCTCCAAACTCATCAGGCATTATAGAAGACGACTGAGAGCTGTTATCTAAAATTCCGTCATGTTGTTCTAAACTTGTACTAATTTCTTAATTCAGTGGAACTCAAATGAAGATCTATCCATCCATTGTTATCCACTGCTTTGTCTAAACAGTGAAAGACTTGCATTGCATGGACAAAAATAAAAGGGAAAAAAAAAACACAGAACAATGTCATTCAGGTTTTGGATGACATGAGGGTAAGCAAATGAACAATGTGTATCACATCATTTCACACTGGATACTTTTAGCATTGCACTTCAATGCAGGGATTCAAAACAAAGGGTTAAAAGCGGTGCTAACCCTCTTTGAAAAAGTGTGTGAAATATTGCTTTAAAGTGCCCTAAAAGTATTCTAAAAGAGGATGTAACCCCATGTTTAAAAAGATGGTAACCCAGAGTTAAGTGCAGTGTGAAAACTCTTAAACTAATATTGAAAGCAATGTTGTTTTGTGAGAAAAATCTTTAAACAGTTCTAGTTCTAGTTTTGATGAGGACTCAATCCAAGGCCATTAGCTGCAGTCGCTCTATTACTGTTGACAGAAAGAAGACTGGATAAACATTGACATCTGTAATGCAATGCAATAAGTTTTCAGTTTGGGGTAATTTTTGATCCCCAAAGCAAAGAAAACATTGCATTTTGTCACATGTCTGTCTGCTTGTTTGGTCTGCCTATTGTGTTTTGATTCTGTCTTATTTTCCCGCCACTTGTCTGTTTCCTCGGTTACCCTCATTAGTTATGTTCTGTTCAGCTGTGTTTAGATAATTATCTAGTTTCTGTCTGCTATTTAAGTTCCTCTTGTTCACTCAGTCTTTGTCTAGTCACTGTTATGTAAGGTTGTGTTTCTGTTGCCTGTCTGCATGTTCCTGTGAAGTTAAGATTAAAGTTTATGTTTGATTGTGATCTGAGCCTGTTCCTTGGTCACTAACCGTGACACATATGGTACATGGTTTTGATATTCATGCAATATCGAAACTCCACATGGTTTTCATGCAGCACATATTGACTGTCCACTAATAAAAATCTCATTGATACCAATCCAGCAGTACCATGCCCAGACTGTTTAGCAGTTGCTGTCAGCTCCTCTAATTTGAGTCAGTTGCTATATCGATATTGATTAACCTTCCTTGGTATTCCCTTTGGCAGACTGTCTGTCGAAAGTCTCTACTGTAAGTCATCGTTTACCCACACGTCAATTAGATAGTAATAGGGCAACAAGCTGTCTCAATAAGAACGGATGGTCTGAAAAGTTTAACAGCTCACCACAATTTTACAATCCCTGCCTGGCACCAGAACAAGAGGTAATCTGAGGTCACGACCAATGCTGTGGAGGAAACAATTACAGATTAAGCTATTAAATGTAGCTGAAAATAAAGACAAATTCCCCTCTTAAGAAGAGAGAAAGCAATAGAAAAGTATGAAAATCTATACACTCACCTAAAGGATTATTAGGAACACCTGTTTAATTTCTCATTAATGCAATTATCTAATCAACCAATCAATGGCAGTTGCTTCAATGCATTTAGGGGTGTGGTCCTGGTCAAGACAATCTCCTGAACTCCAAACTGAATGTCAGAATGGGGAAAGAAAGGTGATTTAAGCAATTTTGAGCGTGGCATGGTTGTTGGTGTCAGACGGGCCTATCTGAGTATTTCACAATCTGCTCAGTTACTGGGATTTTCACACACAACCATTTCTAGAGTTTACAAAGAATGGTGTGAAAAGGAAAAAACATCCAGTATGCGGCAGTCCTGTAGGCGAAAATGCCTTGTTGATGCTAGAGGTCAGAGGAGAATGGGCCGACTGATTCAAGCTGATAGAAGAGCAACTTTGACTGAAATAACCACTCGTTAAAACCGAGGTATGCAGCAAAGCATTTGTGAAGCCACAACACGCACAACCTTGAGGCGGATGGGCTACAACAGCAGAAGACCCCACCGGGTACCACTCATCTCCACTACAAATAGGAAAAAGAGGCTACAATTTGCACGAGCTCACCAAAATTGGACAGTTGAAGACTGGAAAAATGTTGTCTGGTCTGATGAGTCTCGATTTCTGTTGAGACATTCAGATGGTAGAGTCAGAATTTGGCGTAAACAGAATGAGAACATGGATCCATCATGCCTTGTTACCACTGTGCAGGCTGGTGGTGGTGGTGTAATGGGGTGGGGGATGTTTTCTTGGCACACTTTAGGCCCCTTAGTGCCAATTGGGCATCGTTTAAATGCCACTGCCTACCTGAGCATTGTTTCTGACCATGTGCATCCCTTTATGACCACCATGTACCCATCCTCTGATGGCTACTTCCAGCAGGATAATGCACCATGTCACAAAGCTTGAATCATTTCAAATTGGTTTCTTGAACATGACAATGAGTTCACTGTACTAAAATGGCCCCCACAGTCACCAGATCTCAACCCAATAGAGCATCTTTGGGATGTGGTGGAACGGGAGCTTCGTGCCCTGGATGTGCATCCCACAAATCTCCATCAACTGCAAGATGCTATCCTATCAATATGGGCCAACATTTCTAAAGAATGCTTTCAGCACCTTGTTGAATCAATGCCACGTAGAATTAAGGCAGTTCTGAAGGCGAAAGGGGGTCAAACACAGTATTAGTATGGTGTTCCTAATAATCCTTTAGGTGAGTGTAAATGCATTCTCTTCTAGGCCTTTGAAGCTCTTTTTTTTACTGCACAAACTGGAATTAATTAGTTCGGAAATTCTTCCAAATCTGAAAATTATGTCACTGTTTACTAATGTCATTCCAAACCTGTATGCTGTTATTTTTTTCTGTGGACACGAAAGGAAAAATTTTGAATCCCACATAGATCTTTTCAGGCAAAAGTGTCTCTGTATAAGAAGTTCATTAGACTTGCATGCTTTACTCAAAGTTTTCCGAAGCCATACAATAGCTTTATGTGCTGAACAGACTTAAATCAAGCCAATATTCACCTCTGGTGCAGCTCGAATCAAATATGGCATCTGTGGTGCGGGTTTGTATGGAAATCATGCTTTAGTAAATCATAATTATGACATAAGTCATAAGTCAAAATGATGACGCTAAATTCTGACAAAAAATTTAAATTATGTGTCATAATTAAAATGAAAATTTTCAACTTTTTTGTTATAATTGGAAAATTTCATAATTATAAATTTTTACCTCTTAATTTCGACATAATTTTTTACTTTTTATCTCACAATGACTCAGCTTCCACTTTGTCAAAATTATGACTATCTTATCTCTCTCATAATTCAACTTTTTTGTAAGTGATAGTTTTAACCTTTTATTACATAATGACTAAGTAACCCATAATTTTGACATTTATGTAAAAATTATAACTTATCTCATAATTATGATTTACCAAAGCATGATTGATTTTTGTCTTATGTGGCAGAACATAGCAACGTAGGCAGAATATGTGATTTTATAGATGCAGTGTTGCAGGGTTATTATTAATAATAGTCATACAGACTGATTTTGTGTTCCTTTTTTGCCAATTTTGGAGCTTGACAGTCCACACGGTAACTATTAGCTACCCTTATATGGAAAAGATCTCTGTAAAGATTTTTTTTTTTTGTAACCTGTGTACAAAAATAGCTTTTTATTTTTCAGTGAACTATGCCTGTAACTTACATCAATAAATCATGGGGGCAAACTATTGTTTTAAATATTTACACCTTTTTCACATACACACAAAAAAAGTGAAAAATGCTGAGCCAATAAACAGAATTCTGTAAATATTAGTCATGGTACTTTAGTTCAGTCAGCAACTGTTTAAATATTTGTCAGGGCAGCAGACAGGTATGTTTGGCTCTAAAAGAAATGTATTTCCCCATAATCGATTCATAATTGATTTGGAAATAAAGTACACATTTGTTGTCATATATATCACAGTTTCCTCTTACAATTGTTACTGTGGTGCGGAGTACTTATGGGCAATCACAGTAAATATCACTTAAGAGTGAAATGCAATTACTGGATACAGGAGCCAGTGCTGGTCACATCCATTCTGCAGATGAACCTGACAACTGCACATTGCATTTGGCCTTATGAGTGAAACAGCCCAGGGTCTCAATTTACAGACCCAGTTGCACCCTCAGCAGTACCAAACATATACAGGTGGACATATCTGCTAATGATGGGCCATTTCTTAGCACACAGCTTTGCTTCCTCTAAAGTGATTGTAAGGCAGGCAGGAAAATGATTGGTTAATAATAGAGATATGCTCTTCTGAGTAAGCAAAACTCCTATGTGTGATAGCTTTGAAAAATGCTCCTTTAAGGTCATACAAAATAAAATAAACAGATGTTTTTTCTGAAGGAATGTGAGTGGTGCTTGGCTGCACTCACTGCCTGAGGTCACATTAGCAGAAATTAACTGTTTCTGTCAATAGTATAGAGATGTATGAAGCACTGCTCACACAGGAGTAATTTTAAACCAAGCAGCTTTCTGTTGGTCAACATGGTGAATGGGTGTGACCAACTGGTGGACGCGATTTTGCCACATGTTCCTGGATCAACATTTCTGTTGGAAACCCTATCCCTACCCCTAAACCTAACTCTACCTTTAACTTATCCTTAAAACTTAAAATCAGAAGGAGATGATTGGTGAATAACACCAATGTAGAAGTATCTAACCCTGGGTTTAAACCTAAACTTGACATAAACTGTAAACCTGATTCCAGAGCATTTGACATTTTCTGACATGGCTGTACAAGCAGTGTCAGTGGTATCATCTATTCATTTGATACTTGCTTATGCAGCAGAATAGTGGTTCCATTATGAGGAACTAGAATGGCATAAAGAGTCAGAGCAATCCTCTCAGATAATCAGTGTAAGTGAACTGCAAACAAATGTAAAGTGACTGTGAGTGTGGCTCCATCCCTCCTGTCCGGACTGTCCAACTGAGTAAGGCGCAGGCCTCTTCAGAGTGACACAGGTGTGCCCGGCACACTGAGTGCAGGGCAGACAGCCAGTTTTTAATGAATTGGCTGTGCGTCACCGGCATATGGCCACGTTCCAAGGCTAAGCTCGGGACGAGGCCCTCTGTGCTCATCACTGAATCTCTGACACACGTAAAAACGCCAGCCTGGCGGCATTAGACGAATGCCAGTGCAACTTGGCTGGATGCTGTGATTGCAACGAAATGGCGGCCTGGCAGAATCACAAGGACGGACGGCGCTGTCTTCCTTCAGCATCCCGTCTCATCGAGCAAACCGTTAATATACCCAGATGAGGAGCTGACCTGAGGGCGGCATTCAGACACGCTGATCACAATAACTGTCAAAGGTGAGAATAACAGGAAGCGGTGGCCTTGGAAACGAAGTACAGCCCGCATACAGCAGTCAACTGCAGTGTATATTAAACAGAAGTCAAACAAAGAAAATCTCATAATGTTCTATAATTAAGAGATAACGTGCAGGCAGCCAGTCATTATCACAAAATAAACCTCTTTAGTGAGATCAGGCCTGACGTGAAGCGCAGAGGTCTTGTATCACCCTGAAGGGGTTTATTTTGTCCTCAATGTGACCAGATCACTGTATATTATCCAGATTTTTACATGGTACTTACCGAACTGTCCATTACAACAAAGAAAACAACCAGTCTAAGAACAAAAGGAGCCCTGCAACAGTAGGCAACAGTACTTGATTTAACTGGGGTTTTACAAAACAAAAGTTGGTAATGTTTTAGATTACAGCCCGGAAAGTACTGCCTAAGTAAATCGAATTTACAGCGTAACTTTTGGTAATTATAGTGTAACTATAAAGAATGTACGTGTAGGTATGAGGGAACAATATGTAATATTTGAGGGAATAAAGGGGTAACTACCAGGAAAATTAACAAATTATTTATACTGTACGTTTTTAATTAAGGGGTAATTTCTGTGTAGTTACAGGGTAAGTATGAATCTGCGGGCTGTAAATAGAAGTGGTGCTTGTTATCCTCTTGTTCCATGTAGTTACAGGTTAAGTATACAATAAAAGCACGTACACAATCTGATATCACACAGAAAACTTTATTTGAAAAACAACTTTCAAAACAGATTTACAACACTTCTTATTTGTTTATCTTGCTTGGTTTCATCCTCCTCTTGTTCCTCTTCTTCATTCTCTCCACAGATGAATCTTAAGAAGGAATCTTTAGCTGTCCCCCAGCACTGCATATGGTCTCTAGCTATTGTATTATGTATTAAGAGAAAATACAGTACACCCAGAAATGTCCTCACCATTCACTCGTCTTTTACCCTCATGCTTCAGATGAACATAGAAAAATAAATAATCAATGCTAATGAAATCTCATTTGGGTTCCTAAAAGCTGAAGCATCAAACAGCACATACAGCAGTAATGACGGTAATCCATACGACCCAAATGGATGAATCAATGTCTTCTGAAGTGAAATGATAAAATAACAATATTTTAAACTTTTCAAACTGCACGCCGAGAAACTCTGGATGTCACGCGGATGTCAGATGCCGTCAGTTTTCGCGTGAGTTTCAGAAGAAACTTGCGTGAGAACGTCATAAAAAGCTTGAAGCTTCAAGTTGATCTTTACTCATGCATGTGCTGGTGACAGTTAGTCGGAAGCCAATTATGATTAGTCAATTATGAGAGCATTTCTGGGTGTACTTTTTCTTTTAATAAATAATAATAATACAGAAAAAGAAGAACAAGAGAAGGAGAAGCCAAGCAAGAGAAACTAAAAAGGGACGTTAGTATTTTGGAACTGAAAAGTTGATTTAATGAATAAACGAATAAGAAGTGTTGTAAATCTGTTTCAAATTCAGTTGTTTTTCAAATAAATGTTTCTGAGTGTTTTTGTTGTACCCTGTAACTACAAAAGGGGAACAAACACCACTTTACCAGCCTGTAAAACACACGCTTTGGCCTCAAGTTATAGACCAATCATCTATAAATTAATATGCACCCCAGGACATTGTATGTACGCATATAACTGTCTTGTAAAGTGTCCCTTGTATGTTATTTCGTTTATGCATGTCTTATGAACAGCTTACTAGTTCATGTAAGTTCATATATGTCGTGTCTCCTATCAAATTAATGCTCTCTTCACGACTTACACTTTCATGTATGTCACTTCCTCGTAGAAAGTAATGTGGGTTTGGTGCGTTTAATTGAAGTATATATGGGCACAGGCCCATTGAATCTGGCTTGAAACAAAGATCCATAAATCTCCCACAAAGGAATTTCCCGCTGGGAAATCCCAACAATCCCATTGGGCAACTCGACCATCGAGGGTGGGATTTCTCTAAAACTCTTAAGAGAGACGCTCTCTCTCTCCTCCCTCTCTTCTCTTCTCTTCTCTCTCTGGACGCATCATCTTGGCTGTCTATCTGGCCGGCCAACAGGCCAGGCCAGATAAGGCCTGAACACACAGCATCACGTGTGTGTGTGGGACAGGAAACCAGATGCCACCATACGGCCAGTTGGGCCAGCAGGCCCAACTCCTCATGGCATGTGCAACTTCCTCAACCTCGATGGAGTCAAAACAACCATGCAAGCTCACCGTCGTTCCTTCGCTCAACACGGAAGGAAACGATAGCCACTGCAAAGCCATCGGACGGAAGCATCAAGTCTTTCTCCTGCGACGTATATCTGGACACCTTCCTGGGCAAATGCAAGTAATGTACTAAGAAATACAAGTCGCTGTGTAGGTAGTAAAACTTGCTCAGACAAAGGAGCTTATCAGAGATGGTTCTCTCAGGTTTAGACTCTTTGCATAACTTCATCCATCTGTACTGACCCGGTTTTTCTAACCACTTTAACTTTACCTCTTGCCATATACACTCACCTAAAGGATTATTAGGAACACCTGTTCAATTTCTCATTAATGCAATTATCTAATCAACCAATCACATGGCAGTTGCTTCAATGCATTTAGGGGTGTGGTCCTGGTCAAGACAATCTCCTGAACTCCAAACTGAATGTCAGAATGGAAAAGAAAGGTGATTTAAGCAATTTTGACCGTGGCATGGTTGTTGGTGCCAGACGGGCCTGTCTGAGTATTTCACAATCTGCTCAGTTACTGGGATTTTCACGCACAACCATTTCTAGAGTTTACAAAGAATGGTGTGAAAAGGGAAAAACATCCAGTATGCGGCAGTCCTGTGGGCGAAAATGCCTTGTTGATGCTAGAGGTCAGAGGAGAATGGGCCGACTGATTCAAGCTGATAGAAGAGCAACTTTGACTAAAATAACCACTCGTTACAACCGAGGTATGCAGCAAAGCATTTGTGAAGCCACAACACGCACAACCTTGAAGCGGATGGGCTACAACAGCAGAAGACCCCACCGGGTACCACTCATCTCCACTACAAATAGGAAAAAGAGGCTACCATTTGCACGAGCTCACCAAAACTGGACAGTTGAAGACTGGAAAAATGTTGCCTGGTCTGATGAGTCTCGATTTCTGTTGAGACATTCAGATGGTAGAGTCAGAATTTGGCATAAACAGAATGAGAACATGGATCCATCATGCCTTGTTACCACTGTGCAGGCTGGTGGTGGTGGTGTAATGGTGTTGGGGATGTTTTCTTGGCACACTTTAGGCCCCTTAGTGCCAATTGGGCATCGTTTAAATGCCACGGCCTACCTGAGCATTGTTTCTGACCATGTCCATCCCTTTATGACCACCATGTACCCATCCTCTGATGGCTACTTCCAGCAGGATGATGCACCATGTCACAAAGCTTGAATCATTTCAAATTGGTTTCTTGAACATGACAATGAGTTCACTGTACTAAAATGGCCACCACAGTCACCAGATCTCAACCCAATAGAGCATCTTTGGGATGTGGTGGAACGGGAGCTTCGTGCCCTGGATGTGCATCCCACAAATCTCCATCAACTGCAAGATGCTATCCTATTAATATGGGCCAACATTTCTAAAGAATGCTTTCAGCACCTTGTTGAATCAATGGCACTTAGAATTAAGGCAGTTCTGAAGGCGAAAGGGGGTCAAACACAGTATTAGTATGGTGTTCCTAATAATCCTTTAGGTGAGTGTATGTTTTGTGTCTGTATGTTTTATGTCCGTTTAATCTTGTCCGCGATTTAGTTATTAAAGTTTGTGCACAATATATGTTTGGTTCTGACTCCCTGCCTGCAAACACATTGTCACTTAATTGATCGATCTTGTTATGCGCTCTAAGCGCTTATGTAAATACAAGGGAAGAATTATTTTTCTGTGGCCAGGAAAAATATCCTTTTCTTAGAATTAATTAATTAATCAATAGGCTTACTGAACGTCCATAGGATGAACTGATTGATTGACTGTAATGTTAATGTAGCTACATCAAGTTAATCAATTTAACGGATTCAAATATTCATAATTAATCATAATTTATAATCATAATGAGATATGAATAATTATTACTATTTCCCCTCTGAGCTAATTCGCTACAGTACTTTCCGGGCTGTAATCTAAAGCGTTACCCAAAAGTTTTACGTTCATCGTGAAATAAATACTAAAGTAGGCTACTTCAAGACCATTTTAAGCTGGGTACATACTGTACGAATTATAACAGTCCTACGAACATGATCCAGGTTAACATTTTTCAGGTTATTGTCCTTAAAAAGCACTTGTGTGTAGAACTAGTTTCTTGCATCACCGCTTGAGCATACATACTTAAAAAGAAATGGATGAATTAAAAAAAAACTGTAAAAAATTGATGTATATAAAAAATATATGTATTATTAAATATTTATTGACTGGCATGATGACTGTCAACCAATCAGAATCAAGCATTCAGCAGCGTCATGGCACAAACAGGGTAATTTAATCCTTTCACTCGTTCTCTTTGCCTGTCAATGTCACTATCTCACTCATTCTTTTTTACCAAAGTGGCATACTATGATTGATCATAATCAAGGTTTCTTATGTACTTTCCTGTCCTGAAAAGCACAGTCAAGATATGTAACAGTATTCAACATGAGACAACTCACACCCACTGCAGTACTGTTGGGTTAACAGCTGTCTCAGGGTGAATGAGCAGGATAACAGGAGGCACTCCATGCTCACAAACCAGTCTGCTTAAACCCTTATGCGCAATCACACTCCTTCATGCTTCCATATTGCATTGATTAGTAGAACAATTTGGCCTGATTACTGATTACAAGTCGACTGATATCATTGTTACGGATGTTAAGAGGCACATTTCCGAGCCACCTGCAGCTATGATACAAGTTAATTGCAGAGGAGCACTTATGAACATCATATCAAATGTCAAGCCTTTTGGCTTTTATGCTCCGTTGGTTTTAAAAGCAGCAACAAGGCAACCAACCTCTCTAACCGCCTGCCGTCAAATGTAGATATATTGTGAAATGTGATATTTTGAACTCCGGCTGCTCCAGAGGGTGCAATATTACAGCATTAACAATGCAAACAAAAGCTGACAACATCTAAATAAAGAGCTGCTTCTGTTTGTCCTTTTCAATTTCAACCATTTCTGAACTACCGCTGATGATCCGGGCGTCTCAAGTCACTTGATGCGTTTCCTTTCCTGCTATGACGTTGTTTTGTTGCTTGCTTCTGTGTTCTGTGTTAAAATACTATATTTTTATAATAGCTCTATAGATTTTTTGTTGTTGTTGTTATACTATGGTGTAATTCTGCTGTGTTGATAACTTGCTCTCACTTATACCATAACATTTTGCAGGCCCAGGGCTAAAGGAACCTTATTTAAAGACAAGTGTGCTTTAATAACTTTTTTTTCTTTTTCCATTCAAATAAAACAAATTATAAATAATGCCATGTTTAAACTTATATATGTGTCTGCCATTTAATGTTTAATTATATGTAATATAAAATGTAATAATATTATTATATAAAATGCAACCTTATTTTTTTCATTTTCTATATTACTGTACTACCGTTCAAAAGTTTAGTGTCAGTATGATTTTTTTAAAATAAATTTTTCTCTGACTCACCTTTTTTGGGGTTTGCACGGGGGCGATGATGGTATAGTTTCAAAACTATTTCAAACCTATTTCATGGTTTCATTCTCCGGCCACCAGGTGCTGTTGCGATGCTGTTGTGGTACGAATGGTGTCCGGAACGCATTGGGGGTTTTCTGTTTTAGTTGAGGATGGTGTTAACATGGCGCCAAACTAAATAACTAATCAGTTTTTACAACAGAAATTAATCAATCAAAAACTTACTTCAGCTTTTCATCTAAAACTAATTTTCTATTATCACTGTAAAGGTGCTTCGAAGCAATCTGTGTTGTGAAAAGTGCTATATACACTCACCTAAAGGATTATTAGGAACACCATATTAATACTGTGTTTGACCCCCTTTCGCCTTCAGAACTGCCTTAATTCTACGTGGCATTGATTCAACAAGGTGCTGAAAGCATTCTTTAGAAATTTTGGCCCATATTGATAGGATAGCATCTTGCAGTTGATGGAGATTTGTGGGATGCACATCCAGGGCACGAAGCTCTCGTTCCACCACATCCCAAAGATGCTCTATTGGGTTGAGATCTGGTGACTGTGGGGGCCATTTTAGTACAGTGAACTCATTGTCATGTTCAAGAAACCAATTTGAAATGATTCGAGCTTTGTGACATGGTGCATTATCCTGCTGGAAGTAGCCATCAGAGGATGGGTACATGGTGGTCATAAAGGGATGGACATGGTCAGAAACAATGCTCAGGTAGGCCGTGGCATTTAAACGATGCCCAATTGGCACTAAGGGGCCTAAAGTGTGCCAAGAAAACATCCCCCACACCATTACACCACCACCACCAGCCTGCACAGTGGTAACAAGGCATGATGGATCCATGTTCTCATTCTGTTTACGCCAAATTCTGACTCTACCATCTGAATGTCTCAACAGAAATCGAGACTCATCAGACCAGGCAACATTTTTCCAGTCTTCAACTGTCCAATTTTGGTGAGCTCGTGCAAATTGTAGCCTCTTTTTCCTATTTGTAGTGGAGATGAGTGGTACCCGGTGGGGTCTTCTGCTGTTGTAGCCCATCCGCCTCAAGGTTGTGCGTGTTGTGGCTTCACAAATGCTTTGCTGCATACCTTGGTTGTAACGAGTGGTTATTTCAGTCAAAGTTGCTCTTCTATCAGCTTGAATCAGTCGGCCCATTCTCCTCTGACCTCTAGCATCAACAAGGCATTTTGCCCACAGGACTGCCGCATACTGGATGTTTTTCCCTTTTCACACCATTCTTTGTAAACTCTAGAAATGGTTGTGCGTGAAAATCCCAGTAACTGAGCAGATTGTGAAATACTCAGACTGGCCCGTCTGGCACCAACAACCATGCCACGCTCAAAATTGCTTAAATCACCTTTCTTTCCCATTCTGACATTCTGTTTGGAGTTCAGGAGATTGTCTTGACCAGGACCACACCCCTAAATGCATTGAAGCAACTGCCATGTGATTGGTTGATTAGATAATTGCATTAATGAGAAATTGAACAGGTGTTCCTAATAATCCTTTAGGTGAGTGTAAATGAAGGTGACCTGACCTGACTTATACTTTTATTAAGCAAGGATGCATTAAATGTATCAAAAGTTAAAAGATATTAATATTACAAAAGATTTCTAGATTTCAACAGTTTTCAACACTGTTACGAAATGTTTCTTGAGCAGACAATCATCATATTAGACGGATTTCTGAAGGATCATGTGACACTGAAAACTCGAGTAATGATGCTAAAAATTCAACTTTGACATCACAGGGTAAAAATGTATCCAATTAGAAACCAGTCATTTTAAATTGTAATGATATTTCACAATATCATTTGTATTGTATTTTAGTTCAAATAAATGCAGATAAGAGAATTCTTTCAAAAAACACAAACCAAGGCCAAGAAGAAGTATAGTTTCCTGATTAAATGACATTCAAATGTATCCTCTATCACTACCTAAATTATTTAAACCTTTAACAGAATGCTACATTGCAGATAAAAGTCCCCACAAAGTGAATCTTAATCAAAACCACTGAGCCTTGCTTGTCATTTCTCATGTATTTTAGGGGTTGCATTAAACACTAAGCTTTAAAATGCTGCAGATAACTACTTTGTCCTCTACTACTGGTAATGGCGGTGGAAAATGATGATGGATCCCTTGTTGAAACCTCACACTAAATCTGCAGCAGCTGTCTTCAAGGGTCTTCAAGCTGACCTAATGTCTTTGATGAGTCACAACCTTGTGACTAAAAGCATCGGCTATGGCTAATGTATGAAGACATGAAATATCCCCACCATTTCTGATTACATTAAGGCTGTGTTAAAAGGGTCTGTATATAGATTCTTATATGTAAATAAATATTTATAATACACTCAACTAAAGGATTATTAGGAACACCATACTAATACTGTGTTTGACCCCCTTTCGCCTTCAGAACTGCCTTAATTCTAAGTGGCATTGATTCAACAAGGTGCTGAAAGCATTCTTTAGAAATGTTGGCCCATATTGATAGGATAGCATCTTGCAGTTGATGGAGATTTGTGGGATGCACATCCAGGGCACGAAGCTCCCGTTCCACCACATCCCAAACATGCTCTATTGGGTTGAGATCTGGTGACTGTGGGGGCCATTTTAGTACAGTGAACTCATCGTCATGTTCAAGAAACCAATTTGAAATGATTCGAGCTTTGTGACATGGTGCATTATCCTGCTGGAAGTAGCCATCAGAGGATGGATACATGGTGGTCATAAAGGGATGGACATGGTCAGAAACAATGCTCAGGTAGGCCGTGGCATTTAAACAATGCCCAATTGGCACTAAGGGGCCTAAAGTGTGCCAAGAAAACATCCCCCACACCATTACACCACCACCACCAGCCTGCACAGTGGTAACAAGGCATGATGGATCCATGTTCTCATTCTGTTTACGCCAAATTCTGACTCTACCATCTGAATGTCTCAACAGAAATCGAGACTCATCAGACCAGGCAACATTTTTCCAGTCTTCAACTGTCCAATTTTGGTGAGCTCGTGCAAATTGTAGCCTCTTTTTCCTATTTGTAGTGGAGATGAGTGGTACCCGGTGGGGTCTTCTGCTGTTGTAGCCCATCCGCCTCAATGTTGTGCGTGTTGTGGCTTCACAAATGCTTTGCTGCATACCTCGGTTGTAACGAGTGGTTATTTCAGTCAAAGTTGCTCTTCTATCAGCTTGAATCAGTCAGCCCATTCTCCTCTGACCTCTAGCATCAACAAGGCATTTTCGCCCACAGGACTGCCACATACTGGATGTTTTTCCCTTTTCACACCATTCTTTGTAAACTCTAGAAATGGTTGTGCGTGAAAATCCCAGTAACTGAGCAGATTGTGAAATACTCAGACCGGCCCGTCTGGCACCAACAACCATGCCACGCTCAAAATTGCTTAAATCACCTTTCTTTCCCATTCTGACATTCAGTTTGGAGTTCAGGAGATTGTCTTGACCAGGACCACACCCCTAAATGCATTGAAGCAACTGCCATGTGATTGGTTGATTAGATAATTGCATTAATGAGAAATTGAACAGGTGTTCCTAATAATCCTTTAGGTGAGTGTATAAGAAGGCCATACAGAATTGAAGCTCTGATCAAATGTAGCACATTGCATGTTATTAAGGCCTAAAAGCACTCATGCCCTTTCTGTCATGTATAAAGGCAGGGAATAGACATGAGAGTGATGTTTTGAAATCTGTCATCTTCTATCGGGTATAACTTAAGCGATGGACGAGGGACCATAGTGTTTGTTATCTTGGCAGAACAAAGTAGAGCCATGCCAAATCAACCAGTTTACTGCTTGGAAAACAGGCTATTTTAATCCCTTTACTACAAAACATCATACATAATGAAGACATGCAGCGAGGCTAAAACTTTTAATTACTTTAAGATTGAGTACCTTGCATAGAGAATTGCCTGTACTCTTCAATATATACTGACAAACAGTGAATGGACAGACAAATTACATATTTTTCATAGTTTTGTATTTTTGTCTACAACTCTTGTTTTGAATATAAATACTAGTGTGATTCACATTCAGTTTACACTCTTGTTCAGTACTGTGTGTAAAAAAAAACAAAAAACATGTTACTTGAAGAGATGCACCCAGTGAAATGAAGCACCTTGTGCTCTGACAACAGTGGTAATGATTGAAGAACAGATTGAATTTTACGCCCAACAAAATGGGAAGCCCTGACACATTATGTAACACTCCTTTTCTTTCTACATAAAC
The DNA here is from genome assembly GCA_039654625.1 of Rhinogobio ventralis. Lineage (NCBI taxonomy): Eukaryota > Metazoa > Chordata > Actinopteri > Cypriniformes > Gobionidae > Rhinogobio > Rhinogobio ventralis. The sequence continues at coordinate 18,378,908 of CM077196.1, forward strand.
CATGCAATACAAAAGCAAGTTTTTATGTTTGTTGAAAAAGTGATCATCACCGGTGACATCAGGTTCACACATTTCCACATTTTTAAAACCACTTAAACGTATTCAAGTATTTAAGTGACAATCCTGTCAACTTTCCTGAGCGACTTTCACACTGTCCATCAGACAGTCCTTACTGTTGAGCCCTGCTTATGCTCACCAAGGCTGCATTTATTTGACCAAAATACAGTAATATTGTATAATATTATTACAATTTAAAACAACTGTTTATAAATGTAATTTATTCCTGTAATGGCAAAGCTGAATTTTCATCATCATTACTCCAGTCTTCAGTGTCAGATGATCCTTCAGAAATCATTTTAATATAATTTGCTGCTCAAGAAACATTTCTTATTATCAATGTTGTAAACAGTTGTGCTGGAAACCGTGCTATACTACATTTCTACACATACACACACAACAACTACAAAAAAGGTGTGCATTTAAAGTGGATTTAATGTGTAAATCCTTTCCACTGACAGTCACTGATCTACAGCAAGAAGTCATAAGTGTGAAGTGTCATAGACTAAAAACACCTCTGCCCCTCCTGTGTAATAAAGCAGACTTGCACCACGACTGGAATAACCTGTGAATCAGCAGGAACTCTCATCTGACACGCTGTGTGGGGAACTGGTGGGTGGGTTAGCTGCTTAAGACAGAGAGGGAGACCACTGGGACATCGATCCAATACAAAGTATCACTCTTGGCTTGTCTACACAACCAACCAGGGCCCAGCTGATTGATGGCTGGATAATTGAGCTGTCCTTAGGGTGTTCACATCTCAATCTTCCCCTATTTCTCTTCCTCACCCATCTGACAGTGAAATCTATCGTATTTTGCTTTATCTCCTCTGCAACAGAGGACCTCCTAATGTCTGTTTGCATGGAAGCACACAGGAACATAATGATTACACCTGCTCGGGCAAGACCACAACCACGTCTAGACTAATTCATAAGTGGGGAAAAGCCACCTGCTGCCCCAAAGGGCAAACACCCATGTGTTTAGCCACACACACTCTGCAGATACTCAATGTAGATTCTTACAAATGTGATTTTAGCTTTTAGGAAGAATTTAATTTTTTACAGTTCAAAAACTGTTACTGCATATAAGCAGAAGTGCAATGTTGTTACTTTAGACATCTAGATCAGTGTTTCCCAAACTTTTTGATACCTACAGCTCCATCAGTAATACTGTACCACTGACAGAACACAATCACCTGGTACTAGCAGCACGAGTTCAGGCTTTCATTTTGTGTGCTCTTTATATGCAGAGATGACCTTTTACAAGTGCTTTGTGCATGCATATGATATGCACTTTTGCTTGCATATGATACAAACTATACCCAACAGGTACATTTTGCATACCAGATGCACGTAAAAGATTACTTTTGCATATAAAGAACATGCCAAATAAAAGCCTGAACTCATGCTATAGATAAACAGTGTCATGGATAATATTATCAAGCAAGTAATTTTGAAATATTTTACTTAGCAGGGAAATTATTAATAAATGTTATAGTCTAACCCACACCCTAACCCTAACAGAAAACTTCATAGCATTTTTACAAAAAATATCCCCAACAAAAGGCTTTAGGAGGTTTTTATCATGCTTAGCTCACTTCTGGGTAACTAATTTATCTCCAATATGGTTAAGTAGGTAGACAAACACATAAAAACACTGACACATGTGGGCATACATTCCTGTTACACAGTGTTCATTCCTGTTAATCAATTTCATTCCTGTAATTTTTTCATAAACCACTATTTTTTAAATTATGTTCCAACCTTTTTCATTTTCTATTCAGAGGCAGAAACAAGCTTCCATACTAACAAATTGTGCTAGAGGTTTTATGCCTTATTGCTATGACTTGCCAACAGGTGGATAGGTCAAGTTCAAATACATGTTCTAGCAGAGTAACTACAAGTATAGTTTATCACGTTAACTACATGTGTCATAAATTCCCTGTGTATTTATGGACTCTTTTGTTATTTCCTGTCTTTCCTGTCCCATGTTTTGTAGTCCTTTGTAGTTTTTCATGGTGATTAGTCTTCCCAGGTGTTTCCCATTTACCACACCCCCTGTTATCTTGTTAACCTTGTTTCCCTTTGTGTATTTATACCCCAGTGCTTCAGTTGTTGTTTGTTGGTCATTGCTCCTGTATGTGTGTCCCTGTTGTTGTGTTCCTGCCTGTTTTCGGATACCCTTGTTCTTGGAGCTGTTGATTGTTTGTTATTAAATTGTTCATGCTGAATTTGGATTCTCACTCTGCTTCATCCCTGCTCACATGTTACAACATGATCCACTAATGTATTTATAACCAGAAAGTCCAAATACTGTTTGTCTTCAAATGGAACAAATCTGTTTTTATCGGGGTTCTGTCACTTTGGGCTTGTTTATTTTTGCTTTAGTGACAATCATGTAGCTTATCATCTTGTCTTTGTGTGAGCATGCAGCTTCAAATGTGCTTGAGACATGCGTTCTCTTGTCCACGTACTTTGTTTCATGTGAGGAGCATGTTTTTTGGATCCCAGCATTCCTGTCTAGTTCGATTTCGTGTTAGGGTTCGGACATTCGTGCTCCATGTTTTATACCTCTTTTTCCACCAGCATGAACCGGGTGCTAGTTTAGAGCTAGTGCTAGTGTCAGTTCAGAGTTGGTTCGACTGACGAGCCTTCTAAGAGCTGGTTTGCCTTTCCACGGGCTAGAGAGCCACCACCGAGCCAGGTCTTGCGTCACTGTATACGTCTCATCTTTCTCAGCAACGTTAGCAAGGCAGCGTGAAACACAAACACACTAGGCTTGTTTGAGATGCATCGGCGCTGCGCAGACCGATCCGTGTATGACATCAAAGTACCGCAAGAGCAATTAAAAAGCATAAGGAGTCGTATGATTGCTGTAAGTTACTTTGATGTCATACGGCGATCGGTCTGCGCAGCGCCGATGCATCTCGAACAAGCCTGGTGTGTTTGTGTTTCCCGCTGCCTTCTATCAACAATGGTGAACGTTGCATTACTATACTATGCTCATGGCTTGTCACATGTCTGTCTTGTCTTGTGTAGCACGTTGGGTTTTGGTCATTTCTGTGCATGTGCTTGTGTTTGTCATGTTTGGTGTGAGCACATGGCTCGTCACATGTTCCTTGTGTCATGTGCTCTCTTGTCTATTGTCTTGACCCCACCCCTCTTGTTATCTGATTATTGGTTAATTTGCCCCACCTGTTCTTCCCCATTACCTGCCTTGTTTGTCCCCTATTATAGATGTAATCTCCTTGTGTCTTCAGTCCTGTGCTGGATCATTGGCTGATGTCTTCTGCTCCCTGTTTGATGTTTCCTGACCCTGGTATTGTGTCCTTGTTTAGTTTGGTTTTTCCCCTCTTGGGTTTTGTTTTGTCTTATTTTTATGATTTAATAAACACATTTTTTCCTGCAATTGAAAAATAGAAAGTATAGAAGTTTACATGATATGAGATGTATGTTTTTAAATGTGTGTAAATATGTGTGAATTTTCTGTACCTGCAATCGAGGGGTACAAGTGTGAGTGCACGTGTGTTTATTTACTCTGCGTACGCTCATGTCTTGTGTGTTTTTGTAGATTGCCAGGTTTATGCTTTTTATTTGCCAGCCATTCTTATGTTGGCGTGTTCTATGCGGTTTCGTGTTTTCATTGGTTTTGTTTGAGCATATGGCTTGTGATTGTGTTCACTGGGCATGTGCTCTTGTTTTTATGTTTGGTGTGAGCATGTCATGTTTGTTTCTATGTGCCATGTGCTCTCTCCTGTTTATTTCTCCCTTCTCGTTATCTAATTATTGGTTTATTTGCCCCACCTGTCCTTCCTCATTACCTGCTTTGTTTGCTCACCCTATTCATGCCCCTTGTGTGTGCTTGATCGGCCAGTTTTTTTTTTTCTTTGGCTGAGGTTACAGTGACGGGTAGGTTTAGGAATCAGGGTTGGGTGTAGGCAATCGTTATTGTGATTTGACATGGCCAATGTTTTATTTTTTCAGTGTTTCTACAAAAAAAACATATTTCTGTCAGCTGGACATGTAGCACGGCACAACACACCAGGGGCTAAACCAGCCATATCTGACACATAACACTCAGACCTAGTGGCGTATACAACCCCCCCCCCCCCCCCCCAGAAACACACACTCACTCACAAATGCACACGTGCATAATTGGATTTCCTTATGAACAGATGCATGCACAAAAGTCACGCTATGTGCACCACGCTCAGACGTGTCGTACCATGATGGGTTATTAAGATATTCACTACGCCTAATTCAAATGATGTTGCATGCCATAATCTTGCAGTACATGTCAGCAGCACAGATGCTGGGTCAGTGGCACCACCTCTGCCACCACCGGCGGAAAGTAATAATGTGAAAGCGTAGCAGAGCACGGGTCAACCAGAGAGAACCGGGCTGGGCGTGACGACGGAAAGGGCTTGAACTGTGCAGGGAATTAATTATACAGAGTAGGCTCTGTCACTATCTCTCAACGTCAACACCTGTGCATAAATGAGACATGCCACCCAGTCTCTAGCTCCTTTTCACAAAGCAATACCGGTAAATTACCATAAAATTACCAGAAAGACTTTACCGGTAAATACACAAATATGGCTAACACTTTATAATAACTCATGCTATGAAGCATTAGTAGCGCAGACAGTGCAACAAAGCTTGTGATATTTTTTAAATGATTTGACATTTGTTTGATATTTTGTTATCTAAAACAACAAATCTATTTTTAAAATATATAAATATAATGATTTGTTTATATTAATACATTTTATTAAACATAAACATTAAAACGTATCAAATCTGCACACATTATTTAGTTTACCTTCCTTAAAATAAAATACTAAGAATAATGTTTCTACAGTATTAATCTACTGCCAGCTCTAATATTGTTTTTCTTTTTATACCATGTCACCACCAAAGGCTATATTCATGGCAAGAACAGAATAATTGAATATAAAATGACAAACGATAGCCCTAATGTTGTTATTTTAAAGAAATTTCTGTTTTAATAGGTTTAACAAAGCAAAACGGAAATCTATCCAAGTCCCCCTAGACCCTGCTTCAGTACCCTTGGGGTACATGTACACCTGGTTGAGAATCACTGTCATAGAGAAAGGTGTTATCAATCACTGAGTGCAATTGTTTTATTGCCTCTCAGTTTCAGTGTTTCTGTTAAAAACATATTTCTGTCAGCTGGACATGTAGCACTGCACAACACACCGGGGGCTAAACCAGCCATATCTGACACCTAACACTCAGACCTAGTGGCGTATACAAACCCCCAGAAACACACACTCACAAACGCACACACGCATAATTGGATTTCCTTATGAACAGATACATGCACAAAAGTCACGCTACTGTGCGCCACGCTCAGATGTGTCGTACCATGTTGGGTTATTAAGATATTCACTATGCCTAATTCAAATGTTGTTGCATGCCATAATCTTGCAGTACATGTCAGCAGCACAGATGCTGGGTCAGTGGCACCACCTCTGCCGCCACCGGCGGAGAGTAATAATGTGAAAGAGGAGCAGAGCATGGGTCAACCAGAGAGAGCAGGGCTGGACGTGACGACGGAAGGGGCTTGAACTGTGCAGGGAATTAATTATACAGAGTAGGCTCTGTCACTGTCTCTCAACTTTAACACCTGCTCATAAATGAGACAGGCCACCCAGTCTCTAGCTTCTTTTCACACAGCAATACCGGTAAATTACCATAAAATTACCAGAAAGACTTTACCGGTAAATACACAAATATGGGTAACACTTTATAATAACTCACGCTATGAAGCATTAGTAGCGCAGACAGTGCAACTAAGCTTGTGATTTCTCAGTACGTCAGCAGCTTCCTGCACTTCCAGCACAAGAGTTGACAAGTGCTCTGATCTGCCACCACAGTGGTCAGCATTAATAGTATTATTTTTACATGCACTACTAAAGCTGAGAAAAGGTTGACGTCTTTTATACTTATATACACTTTTTCATTATCTATGTGGCCTACTCCGAGCATTCTCCAAACCCTGAACCATTTACAAATACATAGTTAGGCTTTCAAAGTAAAAATATGCATCTAACATGATGTAGGCCAATACAGGGATTACTCTAGATCCTAATTAAAGGACAAACAGGTGAGCGCTGATGTAAGAAAATCAGAAGTACACTTTATTTCTTATTACACATCAATACATATATGAAGTACTAATATTTTTAGTCCAAACAGGACACATAAAATGGCATAATGAAATACACATGGGCAAGGCAAATAGTAAACCCTATAAAAGGTTAAAAACTGGTTAAGGTTTGGTGCATCACACCAAAAATGTATCAATCACCTTAAAATACACTGCAAGTCACCCGCACACTACTGTGATAAGGAAGGGAATTATTGCACACTGCCCAAAAATGTTGTACTAAAAAAAGTACTCCGAAAGCATTAACAAAAATAATTAACAATAATAATAAACAAAAAAAAACACAATACAATAACAAAAATACAAAAGAGTCTCTTTCCCCACGTCTTACAACGCGCCGCTGGCCGCTTAGTCTAAGCAACCAAAAACAAACACATTCATTAATTTAATGTGGAGGCAAAAAGAAAACAGTAGCTGACAAACTCTCCTAGAAATGAATAAAAACAATCATGATACAATTACTCACAAACATTTACCATTGGTAAGGATAATTTTGTACCTGAATATGAAGATACAGATAAAGACTGCACAGTTGTGTCCTTGAAAACACAACCTCACGTCACTTCACTGTTATACAAAAAAAACAGATCAAAATACAAAAAAAAAAAAAATAATAATAATAATAATAATATATATATATATATATATATTACACACATTTAAAAACATACACTCACCTAAAGGATTATTAGGAACACCTGTTCAATTTCTCATTAATGCAATTATCTAATCAACCAATCAACCTCATCTCCACTACAAATAGGAAAAAGAGGCTACAATTTGCACGAGCTCACCAAAATTGGACAGTTGAAGACTGGAAAAATGTTGCCTGGTCTGATGAGTCTCGATTTCTGTTGAGACATTCAGATGGTAGAGTCAGAATTTGATGTAAACAGAATGAGAACATGGATCCATCATGCCTTGTTACCACTGTGCAGGCTGGTGGTGGTGGTGTAATGGTGTGGGGTGCTTTCCTGTAGCTCAACCAATAGAGCGCAGCGCTAGCAACGCCAAGGTCATGGGTTCGATTCCCAGGGAAAGCAAGAACTGACAAAATGTAAAATGTGTATCTTGAATGCAATGTAAGTCGTTTTGGATAAAAGAGTCTGCCAAATGCATAAATGTAAATGTAATGTAAATGTGGGGGATGTTTTCTTGGCACACTTTAGGCCCCTTAGTGCCAATTGGGCATCGTTTAAATGCCACGGCCTACCTGAGCATTGTTTCTGACCATGTCCATCCCTTTATGACCACTTCCAGCAGGATAATGCACCATGTCACAAAGCTCGAATCATTTCAAATTGGTTTCTTGAACATGACAATGAGTTCACTGTACTAAAATGGCCCCCACAGTCACCAGATCTCAACCCAATAGAGCGTCTTTGGGATGTGGTGGAACGGGAGCTTCGTGCCCTGGATGCGCATCCCACAAATCTCCATCAACTGCAAGATGCTATCCTATCAATATGGGCCAACATTTCTAAAGAATGCTTTCAGCACCTTGTTGGATCAATGCCACGTAGAATTAAGGCAGTTCTGAAGGCGAAAGGGGGTCAAACACAGTATTAGTATGGTGTTCCTAATAATCCTTTAGGTGAGTGTACATCTCATATCGTGTAAACTTCTATACCTGCCTTAGTTTATTTAGAACCAAACTCAAGTACTGGTTGTCACATAAGGCGTTTCTGTAAACAGTTAGCGTCTCCACACCATGTCAGTCTCAGACAGCTTCAAACAGTGGTGCTTCTACAAATAATTAAATCAAAACAGTCTTTAAAACACCACCCATAATCTTGTGATCAAGAAAATCGCTTCAACATAAAACATTCAAACTTACCACACTTTCATTCCCCCACGCCGTTAAAACGCGGTACTCATGGTTCAGCGCATTCTGAATTACGTCACAATATATAGCCGGCTGACCTGAAGTCACATTTGCTGACGCTGCCTACCTGACCTCACATCCACCACATCTACATTTCTTAGAGCAGTATTTTAAGCATTTTTTTCGGTCAACTGCACAGACTGCTAATGGATTAATTGAAAAGCGTAGTAACAGAGTGCTGTGACTTTCTTTCTCGAACACCAGCAAGGAGCACAATGACTGGGAACATTAGCCAAATGAACAAACAACAGGGCAGCCGTGTCCACTGAGCTCTTAATGTGCTCTGAAATATTGTTTCCCACCCTCATAATGACCTAGACGAGCTGGCACTGAATTTACATCTGAAAAGTCCTACATAATGATCACGAGAATGTGTTTTTACTCCTACAGCTGGTCAAGAAAGGTTAGCCAAAAAGACCCCATTAGAAGCCTTAACCCCCCATGGAGTGAGTGGCCCACTAGCAGGTTAATGCAGTTCCAGCGTCACCACGATGGTCATAACTTTGCTTTAAACATGCTATGTTGTCCCCCTTTATGGCAGCCATGAGAAGCTTGATTATATTTCCTCGGACACCCTGCAGGAATAACATCTGCAGCCTGCTGATATAACACTCATCATTACAAAGCTAGACTTCCAGTGGCCTGCGACACGATTCTCAAGCTCCGAGCCAGGCCATCATCAAGACGACCGATGATAATGCTTTCTCTTTGTAATTCACATGAAATTCTAAAGCAGCGTTTTATATTTTCACACCTTCGCTGCTCCATATTGTGGCCCTAGAGTCAACACGGTCCAAGGTAAGGGAGCCAGGACAAAGGAGGATAAAAACAGATGTATTGGCCATATCCTTATCTGAGTAAAGCTACTGACAGGAAGGAAGGGGACCACACATATTTGCCAGTGTCCAGACTCAAGGGGCCGAGGGTGGCTGAAGGACAGATACGTTATCCCAGAATTCTAAACATCGAGGTGCCTTAGGTGCCGAGCTCAACCAAAGCGCCTGTAGTCAAACCATCGTACTGGAGGCTCATGCATTCCCTACATATGAACGTCTCTCTGTGGCACAGGAGCCAGAAAAACAGCATTTGAGCAGAGGTTCAAGGGTTAAGACTTATTCTGACATTTGTTTCGGAGGTCATTCCATCCCTGCACGGATCAATGTTCTCCCCCCCTTCAATTTCACATGAGCCGGAGCCAAAAGCAAACACAGCCTGGGGGTTATTACTTTGCTCTGCCTGGATCAGTTGGTAACAGGTCTCTGGACACCACAGCAGAGTGCACAGGGAAATTATTCCCCTATTTCTTTCCAAATACCCTTGGGAAACTCCTAGCCATCCATGATGGCTTGACCTGTGCTCTGAAAGCAATTAGTCTGCATTGTGCATGTCATAACCGAGAACCATCATAAAACCAATGTTCATCTTGGTGCTGGTGGATTAAGGGACCTAAAGGACCCTTAAAGATAAGCGTGCAGCTCCTCTTGTGGTTTTGTTCTATATCAAGTGTCCAAGTGAATGAAAGGAAAACATCTCTTTATATATTTACAACTTATAAATAAAGTCATTACTCTTGCTGACATTACGGTTATTGGATATGTGTTGTATGGAAAGGCGCTTTGGTGCACTGAGACAATGGAAATTGCACTGTGCTCGATAACGGCAGTGTTTGGGATAATATAGCTGTAAGTTGATGCTTTAATTGCGAATGTAGTCACTAAGGAATAATGTTTTTATTCATTTAAAAAAGAAGAACTGTCTGCATGTAATTGCTTTACAAAAAAAAAGGAATGAATATAAAAATGAATAGATGAAAACAAAACCCAATTAAGATAGCAATTAGACTTAGACTTTATTAGGCGTATCATTTGTCCATAAGCTCAACCAATATTGATCAAAGTGTTCTTGTATCATGACTTTGTTACACATATAATAATAATCTCGCTCAGAAGTGCTGTAAGGAGAGCCCGTAACTGCATTTTCACATTCAGGTAAATGTTTGAGAATCTGAACAGGGGAATTGGTTTTGAACTGTATGGTGAAATGTAGAAGTAAAACAGTAGATGCTAATTACAGTATGGCACACCTTTGCATATTGTTCTGTAAACAAAAAGCATGAAATAATAAAGTGTCTTGAGATCACAGTATAGTTTGGATCATTAGGCAAAGGCAACAGAGGGAAACTACAATAAGATAATGTAAATATGGATGTTTATAGGTCATTAAATGTTCACAGGTGAACTTCTTAAGTTTTACTTTAAAGTTTTGATAAGAGCCATATTCCTTAAAATGTGTCACCCTGGAGACACTTCGGACAGTGCTAAATTAAATCCATGAGAATGAAATTGTCATTTATCTTGTATTAATAATGTCATTCTGTTCATTCCAGATGCTTTTGTGGAGTTTTGCCAAACCATTAATGAAGATTGATTACTGAAACAGAAACAAAAGAGGAGTTAGTAACACAGTGTTGAAAATATGTTCTTCTACTCCATTAAATTTCTGATCAACAACCTAATAATCTCCATAATATGTTTTCACCATCACTCAGTAACCACCAAATCCCTCTAAAAAGAAACTGCAGTATTTAATACAGGTCTCATGATCTCTATTACCTTAAACATGTCTGATCTGATCTACAGTAACAGCTTGTCAAACCGTGTAAAAAAGTCCGCTTGGGTTTCTGCAACACTGACGGTTTGAATTTAAGCATGTTCGGATAGCGTCTGTAATGCTGGAGGGGACTGAATTCAGCTCAGCCCGCTGCCAAACAACCACAGAGAAAACCCTTGACCCTAAAGTAATCTCAAACTAAGACAGAATGACTCTGGTCCCAGTTGTTTGGTGTATCTGTGTCCTTCAGCAGAGCCGGGGTGAAAAAGTTTTTCTATTCTGCCTTGTAGGTAACAAAACAAAAATATCATACTTAGTAGGAAACATGGCAAATATGGATTTTAAAAAAAGTCTTAGAAAGAAGAGGTCAGATATTCATACAATACAAAACAAAAAAATAATGTCCAACGGGATTATAGCTGCATTTAAAGGGGAATTTAAAGAAAGAGAAAATCCTGGGGAAACAGTTATTTCTTTCTTCTGTGTAACAAAAAAACAAAAAAAGATATTAGGCTGGATGATCATGCTGCCTTATAGAGAACAGACTCAGAGGTGGTCAAGCTGAAAGATGACAAAAAAATAAAAAAATAAAGTTTTCTAAAGGTATATGATAATTTTCTAAAATCAGGCTAAATTTTAAGTTTTTCAAAGAATATATACCCTCCACCACAGATATTAAATTTCATAAAACTTGAAAAGAATATGCGTATTTGAATTTGGTACACCGCAAAAGGTTACGAGATACATGAGAACCAACAAAGTTGTCATCCCTGATGTGTGACATGCGTTGATGTGCAATTTTTGAATACAAACATGCATGATATTTGAGAGCTGCAGAAGATAAGATTATTAATGAATAACAACCTAAATTTATGTTCTCATTCATATTAAGTTATTGTATGGCTTGGAATATGTCACATATACAGACTAACACGTTCAGAGGTTTGGGGTTAGTAAGATTTGTGGGTAGAAAGAAATTAATAATTTTACTGAGAATTAAATTGATCAAAAGTTAAATAATGTTAAAAAAGATTTCTACTTCAAATAAATGCTGGTGGGCCACAAAAATATTAAGCAGCACAACAGTTTTCAACGTTAATGATAATAATGCTGAAAATTCAGCTTTGACATCACAGGAATACAATGCATTTTAAAACATTAAAACAGAAAACAGTTATTTTAAATAGAAAAAAACATTTCACAATATTAATGGTTTACTGTATTTTTTTGTTAAATAAATACAGCTTTGGTGAGCATAAGAGACTTCTTTCAAAAATGTTGTTAAATGTTACAGAGTACAAACTTTTGAACAATGTAGACTGTATAGTATAGTATAGTATAGTATAGTATAGTATAGTATAGATTTATTCACAGACATTACAAACGTGTCAAGCGCACATAATTTAAGGTAAAGAGAGAATAACATAAAATTGAGGAGAAGTGTCGGGTCACAATCATTCTGAACGACGCCTCTGAAATTTCAGCCAGAGGGAATTCCAGCAGTCTTCAATATTAGGGCAGCTCAGTAACAGTCACACTGCACTGCACTTCATCATGGTTAGGGCACCAATTAGCCTGCCCATCTACGGATGATCAGTTCTCAAGGCACTAACGCATTTAGGCTCAGCTAGCCTCACATTAACAACTTAAATCCAAATACTTTTTTGGTCTCAGCTCAGTGAGTGACGAAAGAGAAAATATGCTGGGAAAACGCAGTGCACGTTTGCCCATGCATGACAGCTCTAAGAGGGACAGTGCAGTAAATCTCAGGTTTGAAGTTTACTAGATGAGAGGCTACGGTTAATGCTCCATGATTACCAACACAAAACTTTCACGAAACCTCTAAAGCCATTAAAACTCAGCACACACACACACACATTTGTGAAGATTTAGCAAAAATCGGAGTGCCTTGTGTTCCTTTCCAAATGTGAATTCAAGGACTGTTTGTCCTGATCGATTGGCCTCAGTTTTCTGATTGAAGCCACTGAAGTTATCAAAAAGGAGGTTGATTAGCAAGCCCACGCAAGGTGATGACACAGCACAATCAATTTGTCTTGCTAAATGCTTCTTTCGGAGAACCTCTATTCTTTTAATCTAAAGGAGAAGTTTGGTATCTCCTGTTTGCAATTCAGAAGTGAAATGAAATTTCAGTTCAGTTCATAGATCTGAATTGAGGTAGCAAACTGGAAGCAGAATTGTAATTGGAAATTTTAGAAAGTAAAAGTAAATTCATAAAGTGCAGTTAGTAACTGTACATTTCATTATTTTGTATTATGTAATTTTTTACAAAATTAAAAAACAAATTAAAATGTATTTTGTATAAATTTATAAATGTACTTTTTTATTTTATGGTTCATTATATCATATTATATTATATTATATTATATTATATTATATTATATTATATTAATTATTATATTGTAATATATTAACCAGGGTATAGAATTAAGAATAAAATAAAAGAGCATTTATAAAGTATAAAGAATGTTTTTTTTTTTAAACAATTCAATTCAAATTCAAAAAGCTCATGAATTGTAAAGGAGGCAGTTCATATTATATTCATTATTTATTATATTTTTTGAATATCATCCAACCGTCTCCTAAACACAGAATGCGTAACAATCGAGAGCACGGCTACAGCATCAAAGAACTTCTGTCTAATTTCCAAATGAGTTTGAGAGCTTTCAAATGAATAAGCAATGCTCTTCATTAATATTAAAACAACAGCATCTATCTAACATCAAATAACAGATTCTAGACTCGTATCCTGCATACAACTCTTTCAGGGGACCTCTCATCACACAGCGTTGTCTAATTCTTCTATTTATGACTTTCAAACAGAGAAAGAATGGCTCAGGCTGGCCGACAGCGGTCCATGGCCATAGGTTTACTGCCATGCCTCGGTTCATTTAGAGCTGCAAATCAGTGACCTCAGAATGCAGACAAATCAAACACTGATACGCCCTCGTAAACTGTCAAACTGGGGCTTGTCACCCATGCAGCCTTCGGCCTAGCAGATTTATTTCTACTTTATACAAACACATTCCTCATTTAACCTATATTATTTTAAAAATAGAAACAGAAAGGTAGGTCTGCTTGTAAGTTTCCTGTGACGTTCTATATGTCAGTGTCTATTAGGTGAGAAGGTGATGGGGGGTGGGGGCGGGGGTGGGGGTGGGGCTGGCTGAAGGGAGGAAATGTCAGAGCCTGGCAGGGATGAGCCGAACTGCTGGGAGGTGTGAGGAGATGATTAACCACTTCCCTGCACAGTCCTTAATATGCTTTCAAAAGCCTGGGAATACTGAATGCAAAAAAAAAAAAAAAAAAATTCTAAATTCTAAATACTATTCTCTTGCTGCATAGGTTTTGGACTCAAATTCCCTACCTGTCACTGTTTGAAGTGGTGCGTAGGCCAAAGAGGCAATTACTGAGCCCACCAGAGGTTAAGTGGGTCCTGCCATAAGATGAATTGGTGTTCTGCCGCAGTATGAATTCGTACAGCAAAGGCTGATTCATATATTTGCAACATATGAAAACACACAACCTTCCCCAGATGGTGTCACTAGCATATACATATTACAGTAATAGCATAAAGGTACAGTTTACCAAAAACTAACAATTTTATTTTAACAATTATTTAGTCATCCTCATGTAGGGGTGTGCGATATGTATTGTTTACTGTAAGATAATACCGTAATTGTTGTTTTAACAATGTGGAAGCTGATATTATATAGAGTATGTCATTCATTGTCACTTTCATTGCATGATTTAGCACAGAATAGAATGATCAGTTAATGATCCCAAAATTCAATATATGGGGGCAAAAATGCCCTGCATGAGTTTTCCTCTTATTTCTATATGATATAGTAAAGAAATATCACACAAGCATGCTGTTTTTCCCAAATATCAGTAAATTATCCAATTTCAAATGTGATACTGATTTTATTCAACAGTTAAACAAACTAGTGTTGTGACAATTCCAAAATATTTATTATAAGTACAGTGAAGTCCATGAATTCAACTACCGGTATTTTAGATCCGGTTCCCTGCTCGGTCATTATGAACTGCCTTGCATCAATCTGCCCTCATATGACTTCAATGGTGAACTTATCATTGAGTTCTGGAATTGTTCCTCCAGAACTAAAAATAGCTGCCATTACACCAGTCCCTAAAAAGACAGGCTGTGATGTTTCTGATTTGTCCAGGCCTATTCTAACCTCCCATTCTTGGCTAGAGTTCTGGAGCGTGTTGTGGCTATTCAGTTAAATAATCACCTAGCACTTAGTCTTTTTGAACCTTTTCAATCTGGGTTCAGAAAAGGGTACTGAGTACTGAGTACTGAGTACTGAGACCGCTTTAGTAAGGGTCGTAAATGATCTTTTTATTGCGGCAGATTCTGGTACTAAGAACGCTTTAGTAAAGGTCTTAAATGATCTTCTTATTGCGGCACATTCTGGTGCATGCAGTATTTTGGTCTTATTAGACCTCAGTGCTGCTTTTGACACTATATGTCACTACCTTCTGCTAGATAGGCTGGAAAATTGGCTGGGTCTTTCTGGACCTGTATTTAGTTGGTTTCTTATTTAACGAATCATGCCCAGTTTGTAAGCTTGGGTAATTACTGATACCGTGTCTGTTCGACAGGGAGTTCCTCGGGGTTCAGTGTTGGGTCCAATTTTATTTAACATTTACATGCTTCCACTTGGTCAGATCATCAGGAAATATGGTCTTGGGTATCAATGCTATGCGGATTTACATCACCACTAGTCCTGATGTCCATTGCTCATTAATAGCTTTGCGTAGTTGTCTAGCAGAGATCAGTATCTGGATGCAGAATATCTTCCTGAAGCTGAACGGCTCCAAAACTGAACTGATGCAGATTGGTACAGTGGCGGCTATTCGTAAGGCCGAGCAGATAAGTTTGATTGTTGATTCCAGCACGATAATTCCCACTTCACAGGTGTGGAATTTTGAATTCGAGAATTGATTTTAAAATTCTTACTTTAAGATACAAGGCACTTCATGGGACTGCACCAGAGTATCTTTGTGATCTCATCAGCACTTATACTCCATCACGTTCTCTTCGTTCTGCCAATTCTCTTTTACTACATCAGCCTTCATGTAAGCTCAAGACCATGGGGGAAAGAGCCTTTTCATACAAAGCATAAAAAGTTGATTAAGACACATTTATTTAAAGCTGTTTTTCTTTAATTAATTGTCGTATTGCCCTTGTTGTTTCTGTTTTATTTTACTATAGTGCTTTGGGTTTAAAAAAAAGCGCACTATAAATCAAATGTATTATTATTATTATTATTATTATTATTATTATTACAGTACACAGATCCATTCAGAATTACTAAACACAGCAACATACACATGACAGATAAAAACATTATCCCGAATGTGTGGAAATGTACTGAATTGTGTCTTATTGTGTCTGCATTATAGCATATAAGTGGGAACAGATATGTGTCTGTTAATTCAAATTACTCATTATTAAAATTTTATTGATTTTCATTTGCTAACAATTTTATGTATATCATTATTTATAATAATGTAATTCATGTTTATATACATATTTTCATATATTTGTTTTAATGTGTTTCATTTGTCAATGTTAGTTTAGAATGATATGAGGATGAATAAATGATGATAGAATTTAAATTTTTTGACGAACTGTTCCTTTCAAACAATTTCATAAGTAATCTCATAATATGAGCAGTCCTAATGCACCCCATTGTGCACCACCTGTGTCAGAATGTTCATTTGCAGAGTAGGACACTGAGTTTTAAAAGTGCCAACAGGGTATGTTCTAGAGAACATGCGTTTAAACATGAAAATGAAATATGGCAGTGTATCCTGTAGATAAAGTCTCACAATTACAGCCGTGAGCATACTGATGGAAAATGGTGCGGGTTAATGAATATTGACACAGAATAATCTTTCCAGCCAAATCGCATGTGCGCTCTCTCCCAGTCACATTTAACTCTCTGGATCTGACAAACACAGATCAAAGGCACACTTGGGCTCAGAGACCGATCAAAACCTGATGTTACACAGCCGCTTAAGGATTCAATCCAGACTGAGGCATGTTACAATCAACCATCTTGCCAAAAGGAAAATTGATCCCCAAAAGTTATTTGCTATTGCTTTCTTCTTTGTTTTCTGTAAAATGAAATTCCTCAACAAAAAAAGGCTAAATCTGACAGAATACACTGCAAAAATTTCTCAAAGTATGCGTAATTTCTGTGCCCCTAGCATTACCAATAAGGACTGCAAAAATCTTAAATTGTGATATATGTCAGAGCGCTGCCCACAAGACTATGGCTCTGACAATAGAGATTTAAAAAAAAAAAAAATCAGTATCAGTATTATTATTATTAAGTGTAGGATTGAAAATAATCAAAGATATTTGTTATTTGCAATTGAACAAAGACATACTGCTTTACTGTTTTCAACCCCCATCTTTCTTATCAGAACGGCCATTTGGAATTCCTAAAGACAAAGAGATTCTGAAGGCCTGTAGGCCAAAGGTGTGTCACCCCTTAAGTACAGTGGGGGAAGTTTGGTCTGATTGGTCAGTTTGAATGACTCACAATAGGGTTTGAGTTACATGGTCAAGGAAGTATAAAAGAAGGTTGTAACGGTTGCTCTCGGTCTTCTTTTATTCTCTGCTCTCTTCTTTTTATTCTCTGGCTCTCTTGATTCTCTGTCTCTCTCTCTTCTTGGGGGCCTTCTCTTTGGCTCTTCTCTTCTTTGCTCTCTTCTACTCTTTCTCTCGCTCTCTCCCTCTCTCTCTTTCTATCCCTCAGGTAACATTCTATTCATGCTGGGTACGATTAATGGTATAAGTTTTTATCATCTCATACATCTATTTTGTAACTATTTTAAGTGTAACCATAACCAGATTTTGTCATTAAATTCTTTCAATTATAAATGATTGCTAACTAGTTTTGATTTGGTATTGACTTTGAAGTGCTACCTCTATTGCAATACAATATAGTCACAGTATAGCAACGCTCTCCCACATATTTAGCTATTGTAACTGCGCTTATTTCCGTCGTTGGTATAAGTACAGTGGGTGGATATAGACGAGAAATGTACAGTTTTCTACCATCTTGCTCATAACTTTTCTTTAGTCTTTCGGCAACCCTGCAGCCTGAACCACTGTAGGCACCCACCCTTACATAAGTATTATTTCGAGTATTATCTTTCATGCAGTATGTAATATAGCTGTCTGTGAATGTAAACGACCTGCAAAGCTGTGAAGCCGAAAGTGCACAATAAATAAAGTTATTGACTCTCAAAAGAACTGAAATACTCTTACTGAAATACTTCTGTTAATCAGTTGTGGACCACTATTACCTAAAACTGTGTTAATGCAGATTGTCTGTTTTTCTTACTACTTTGAGTAAAGACAAAGAATGAAGCAAGATTTGTTTTACAAACTTTAATTACATAAGTAATTCATGTTAGTGCTCAGCTAACGAATGCGCTGTTATTGATACAGTTAATGATACAATTCCCACATGTGCATCGCAATACATTAGAAATATACACATGGGTTTTGATATGGTAAAATCGACACCATTGTTACTCTCTTTACAGTGTTTACAATCGCTGAGCTTTAGGAACCTGAACAATTCAGTCATGGTAATAGGAGTTTCGTTTGGCGCTGTAAGCGTCAGACCAATCACAACAGACTGGGCCATCTGGCCAATGAGAGCAGAGTAGGCTCGCAGAAAAGAGGAATTTAGAGAGACTGAATCATCAGACGAGTCGTTTGAGAATCATTAAAAAATGTGGTGATGTGCAATGTATATTTTCATTAAATTAAATACATGTAAACTTGTTGTAGACCTCCAAAACAAAATTTGGAAAACAGCATAATAGGGGCACTTTAAAGAGTTATAATAAAGATCCAAATACCAACCAGCTACAAGGTGAAGCACAACATTACAAACTTTGATTTTAATTAAAAAAAAGTATTGGAATTCGGACAAAAAATATACAAGACTGTTTACTTAAAAGCTTAAACAAGAGAAATAACTACAATATAGGGATGCACCGATACCACTTTTCCCAGAACGAGTCAGAAACAGATACTTTTCGATACCTTGCTCATACTGATACCTGTATTTTCACTGCATTTGCAATTTTTTAAATATATTGGGTAGAGAAACCAAAATAATATGAATCATATTAGTTGGCTTAATTTGTTTAGCAAATAAACACTATATTGCCAAAAGTTTTAGGATGTCTACCTTTACATGCACATGAACTTTAATGACATCCCGTTCTTAATTCGTAGGGTTTAATATTGGCCCACCCTTTGTAGCTATAACATCTTCAACTCTTCTGGGAAGGCTTTCCATAAGGTTTAGGAGTGTGTTTATGGGAATTTTTGACTATTCTTCTAGAAGCACATTTGTGAGGTCAGGCACTGATGTTGGACGAGAAGGCCTGGCTTGCAGTCTCCGCTCTAATTCATCCCAAATGTGTTCTATCGCGTTGAGGTCAGGACTCTGTGCAGGCCAGTCAAGTTCCTCCACACCAAACTCACCCCTCCATTTCTTTTTGGACCTTGCTTTGACCAAGCCCAACCCCTGAAAAACAACCCACGCCATAATCCCCCTCCACCAAACTTTACAGTTGGCACAATGCAGTCAGGCAAGTACTGTTCTCCTGGCAACCGCCAAACCCAGACTCGTCCGTCAGATTGCCACACAAAGAAGCCTGATACGTCACTCCAGATGATAGGTCTCCACTGCTTTAGGGTCCAGTAAAGGCGTGCTTTATACCACTGCATCCGACACTTTGCATTGCACTTGGTCATGCAAGGCTTGGATGCAGCTGATCGGCTATGGAAATCCATTCCATGCACTGTTCTTGAGCTAATCTGAAGGCCACACAAAGTTTGGAGGTCTGTAACTGTTGACTCTGCAGACAGTTTGTGACTTACTGTATGTGCACTGTGCATCTCTGCATGCACTGACCCCGCTCTGTGATTTTACCTGGCCTACCACTTCATGGCTGAGTTGCTGTTGTTTCCAATTGCTTCCACTTTAATACCACTAACAGTTGACCGTGGAATATTTAGTAGTGAGGAAATTTCACGAATGGACTTATTGCTCAGGTGGCAACCCGATACCATGATTGAATTCACTGAGCTCCTGAAAAAGACCCATTCTTTCACAAATGTTTGTAGAAGTTTGTAGAAGATGATTTTATACACCTTTTGCCATGGAAGTGATTGGAACACCTGAATTCAATGATTTGGAGGGGTGTCCCAGTACTTTTGGCAATATAGTGTATATGAACGAATATTTACGATCAGAATCCTGTTGTGTGGGGGAAATCCCGAGGACAAACGCGCACGCACGCTGTAGATTGTCACATGGAAAAAGTAGATAGTGAGCTGACTGAAGACTCACCTCCAGTTCATGCTGTAACATGGCAAGTCCATGTTCATGCCGTCTCCACAAATTCATTCAAACATTCTTTTTTTTCAGCAAATTTTCTGTAAAAAGCAGTCCAAACAACATTATCCTCATTTCTTCTTGCCCATCGTTCGTTTAATCTAAGGTCGCAACCGCAAGAGATTTTGTGAGATTTCGGGAAGTCAGGAATCTGGTTGTTTGTGAATGGAATCTGTTAGGCTGTGTCCCAATTCAAAGGCGGCATCCTTCGAAAGACTTGGACTTTAAAGGCCATGCTTTCAAAGGCCGTGAAGTTCGGACTGAGCTTTATTAAATGGGACAGTCTAGCCTACGAAGGACTGTTCTTGCCAATGTCCACCAATGTCCCCACCATCCTTTCCCCTGTTCGTCATTTGTTACGGTGCGAGGCTGCGCCTTTCCGGAGGGGGGGGGAGTACTGTCACAGTTATGTTCAGTTTGTCTTAGTTATCATGGATTTTTAGTTTGTTTTCATTCATTCTCATGTGTTCCTTTGTTTGATTTTCCCGCCATTCCTTTGTTCCCATGGTTACCATTATGAGTTTATTCTGTTCAGGTGCATGTCATTCATCTTGTTTGAGTCTCTATTTAAGTTCTGTCTTCACAGTCTGTCATTGTCCGGTCACGTTTACGTGTAGTGTGTGTTGCTCCCGTCTGTTCGCCTGTTATATTAATTATTGTTATTAAATCTTCATGTTGGAATTATTTTTGTCTTCTTTGCCTGCTTGCCTGCAACCTCCCATGACAGATATAAGTCAACATTTGAACAGCTTTATTATACTTTTTTTTATTGTTATTTTTGGTCAGGCCTAAAAAAAGCAACACCACCACAGTATATATATATTTTTACAATATTTATAGCTACACCTATACTTACATGGCTGACTGCATAGTTGTCTCTGTATATTAAACTAGGCTAGGAGCAAATACTCAATACACACTATGCTAAAGTGTTGTTTACCAAATCAGTAGACCACTGAAGACCAATTACAATATGCACAGCAATCAATGTGAATTGCAGCATACAAGACGAAGTGTGTAATCATTTCAGCCAACAAAACAACAGGCTCAAACAAGTCCATAATATTGGATGAAAAGATAGTGCCCTCATTAGATATGGTTAAATTTGTACTCTTTGCATTGTAAATGTTCCCCGACACATTGTTTAAATTCATCCGCATATTGGTACACATTAATTAAACCAAAACACAGGCATAAATAAGTTACTACGAAAACTAGGCTGAGTGGCTGGAGAGGAGATCAATTATAATGCAAATTCAGATTCAAACACTTCTGTGAATGAATGCGAAGGGGAATTTGCTAACAACAGACTTCCTATCCTCTTAGGCAAGTCTTAGACGATCTGTTTATCTGACCACGTAACTGCCGTTTGTTTTGACAGACCAAAGCAATAGATAGTAGTAAACAATACCCATGGGACCTATTCCCTTGTTCAGCTTTCACATGCAGTTGGGTCAAATTAACCAAAGCCCTCCAGACAGCACTGAGTACACAAATGCTACAAAGGCCATTAATTAAATTCAGGTACGATCTTTGCAAACTGATACAAATAGCTGAGATATAGAGAGCACTCAAATGGCTACATGCAGTGACCGTATCCAAGGCTAAATCATTAGTTTCTATTAGACTTTTCATTAGCAGCACAAAGTGGACCCATTTCATATCACTGGTTCCTTTAGTCCTTTGGGGGACGGGGGACGGGGGGGGGGGGGGGGCAGCTCACAGCTGCTTTATTACACGAGCCAATTAACTGGCAATTAATTAATTTCTTTCAAGAGAGGCACAGAGAATCTCTTTGGTGTAAATTTAAGCCGAAAGCAGAGTGGTTGATGAGAAAGAAACCCTTGTCGATCATATTGTATCCACTGGGGCAACATCACAGGGGAGCTGCATATACCTGGTGCATTCAGCATTTAAGTCACCATGAAATCAAAATTGACCAGTCTTATTTTTTATGGAATATTGCAGCATTTATTATAAGTGATTTATCCGTGCACATCATTATTATAATATTTTTTTTGTATTAATGTGCCCTCGTAATATTTAATCAAAATTCTAAATCAAAATTAGTGTTTTGAACTAAACAGTTGAATGAATGATTCAATGAATCACTCATAAAGAGAGTCACTTATTTTGTTTTGAATGAATCAGTGTTTTGAATTAATCACTTGAAAGAATTATTCATTTTTTAAAGAGAGTCACTTTTCACTACCTACTGCCGGATGTAACCTTCTAAAAAAATCATTGAAAAATCCACTAATACACAGATGGACAATCTGTCTGGTTAAAAATTTTTAAACAAAATTTTAAATGACAAGCACCCAAATATTTGATTCAGAAAGCTTACCATACATATATCCAAGTAAAATGTTTAATACATCCAAAGCAGTCTAAGATTGCTAATCCCATTCAGGGAATAAAGGCACGTTGCTTTTTCCATAAGAAGCATTGAAAACTGTAACAAATGTCTCCACCAAATTGTGTTCAAAATGAAAGTCTTATTTGGACATCCAAATTTATATAACAGCAGACTCTTTTATTTGCTGTTGGAACTGTAGTTCCAGTAATGTCTCTGACCTTGAGCAAGAGCAGGTTGTGCCAAATCAATCTTTGATTGGCAGGGACAAGACAGGACAGACCACTGTCTAATTAGACACCAGAACGAGGCACAGACCAGAAAAAGGACATAAAAATGATCTCAGCACCTATTTTCTGCCCATGCTTGCAACCTTTGAGCTTCATTGCTATACCTTTCAGTATTACTTTGTGGTGTGCCAATGCCAAAACAAAAAAAAACATTTAAGGTCAAACACCAGAGAGCAGCTGCAGACAGTCTTCCCATCCAATACAGTGAGGCCTTGATTCATCTGGTGATGGAAGAAAATAAGGCTGCTGGCAGATTTGTGTGACTTTTTTGTAGGAACTGTTAAAAATCTGTACACATCTGTGGTTTACTAAGCACTGGGGAACGTGTGTTGTGCGTTTGCAAGTTTGCTAAGTACATTTCTTAATCAGTAAATTTTTCATCTCTATTTTTTGTGTTTATTTTAAATGAGACAAATCTGATATTATTTTAGTCTTATATCTGTTATTTAACAGTTGAGATCGTGCTGATCTAACCAGCAGAAGATACAAGCCGGGGTTTAAATCCCAGTTGCGCAGGTGGGGTGCGTTGTAACACTGCATTACAATGAGCCCCTATTAGAACTATGCTATTATAATCTAAATTTATGAATTCTTTTGATAAACCATGAGAAAAAGGTGAATAAAGACTGAGAATCAATGTTCAGAAGTTATTCATTATTATTATGTTTTGAACTATGCTGTATAGCTGTGTTTAGCGGTGTGTTTGTTATCAAACTCAAAAATTTGTTTATTTTTAATTATTAAAAAATGCCATTATTTTATATGAAAAAATTTATAATTGTATTTTATTGACAAAATATTTGAGTTTGTCTTGTATATTTTTTTAATTATATCAGACTGATGATATAAAAGGCTTACCAGTATCAGAGTGCAATGTATTTTGCTGTACAGTATTAAAACAAAGCATCCAAGAGCAATGCTGCAGTCAGGTATAGTGGAAATGTGGCTGATAATGCGCAGATCTCTGGAATGATAGTGATATTGGCTAGTCATAATCCATGCATAAGTGAAGATAACATTTTAAAAGATAAATGCACAGCAAAATAAGTTAACATACCGTTTCAAATTCAGTGATGGTGGAAAAATAACTTAACAACAAAACAGACTTTGTTATGCACCATTTACATAAAGAAACAAAGCTTTCGGTAAGCCGTCGCTACTTTGGTTAGAAAATACATTTATGTGACATGGCGTGTAAACAAACAGGTGCTTTCCAACAAACACTGAAGCGACTCTGTTATGTTGAAGACCTGCAGAATCTATTGTTGAGACAAGCCAGGACAAATATAACAGCTTGTAAAGTCCAAAATTATCATCATAGCTGGCTCATTTACATAGTGGAAAAGCAGCACTGTGGGTTTAATGCTCAAATACCCTCCAAATAAAATGTCAACGTTACCTTACAATGGAGACACGATGACATTGCAATTAGTCATGTAAATGTGGTTTGGTGATTATCTTTGAAAAGTTATCCATCTTAATTTATGCTGTACAGAACTGCATTTGCACTTAGGAAATACCAGTAGGGTGAAAGTGAAAGCCTACAGAAAATCTAAGTAGGATTGTATTTGTAATATATATATATATATATATATATATATATATAATATAAAATAGATATAAAATCAATCTCTTTTTGCAAATTATTCTGTTGCAACTGAATAAGAGGAACAAAAATCAGCAGCCTAAAGAAAATTTCCTCGTAAGTTTTGCCTATGGCTTTAACAAAAATACCACAAGAAGACTAAATTTCAAACAATATTAAAGACAAGTAAAGAGTCAGTAATAAAATAAGAGCAAATAAACTAATTAGCAATACCACAAATAAATACAACAAAAGTTCAGGACAGGTACAGAAATTGAAATCAAATGTAAAATAACACTGCATTGTTTTCTTTTTAGAAATAAAATATAGAGTAATCCTTATTAAAGTTACAAAAGTTATTCTGATCAGATAACATTAAGGACACAGACAGCTGCGGTCACTTTAAGACCTAATGCACAGATCCATACTGATAATTCTCTCTCAACTTTTTACGTTCACTTAAGAAAAAAAACATACTGGGTTTATGAGGATACATTGAAAGAATTATTAGTATTTGTCCATTCAAGCACAAAAAGACGTTAAAGTGAACTCAATTCAGTATTTGCACTATATGAGAGGCAGCTTTTAGTGCGTGTGCTTTGGATGTGAGCAGCACATAAAACAGCACATGTCCAAGTTCTCTTTTGCATCTTCTTGCACTTGAATTGTTTAAAATCTGTCACAAGGGAATGACATAAGGTGTCAAAGGAGGGTCTTGAACTCAGGTCTCCCAGTCAGGGATAGCTATGTCTCTACCTTTGGTCTACTGGGGAAGACAGTTTGTGGAAGACCCATGTGCAGAAGTACATTCAGACTAGGAGGCTCAGCTAACACAAAAGCAGGCAGTCTTCACTTGATCTCAAATTTCAAAATACATGCAAAAGAGCAGTCATAGCTATACAAAACAAAACAAAACAAAGTGGGCCAAGTGGCAACAGCAAAAAAAACTTAACTCTTCTAGAACTCAGGCAATACGCACAGGGTAGGCTCAAGACTGAACACGGCTCAAGACTAAACACAATTCAATGAAACATATTATAATGATTTCGGAAGGATCATGTGACACTGAAGACTAGAGTAATGATGCTGACAATTCAGCTTTGCCATCACAGGAATAAATGACATTTTAAAATAAGTTTTAGGTGCCACTTTAGCCCACAGCAGTTCATGCAGCGGTAACAATACATTGCTTGATTTTTTTTAAAGGAGACATGAAACTCAAACTCATTTGCATTAGGAAAGTTGTATGTCATACAACTATAGAAAGAAGCAACTGTTTAACATACAACCTTCACAATTGAGAGCTCTGGGATCATTTGATGTGTTTATGCTCCTGTCTCCTGATCGATTGCTCCTGTCTGCCTCCTGTCTGCCAGTTGCAGTGTTTGCAGCTCTGTACAGCTTTGCTTTTGAATCTCTATTTGATATCTTTCCTTGTTGTTTATACTGCTAAATATAACTTACTCATCACCATATATTGTTTAATATTGCCTATCACGTTAAAATTGACATTGTTAGCTTTTAATCTAAATCACTATCACAACGTGTTAGCATTTCACAAGCGTTAGCATTTCACTAGCCTGTCATTTGTGCATCCGGGTTTCCTGTTTTTGTTTCTCGTGCCTTTACTAGTCCATCAAATAACTGTGGTAAGTTGGATTAATCAACAAATACAGAAAGCCATGTCTTCTCCTTTTATTGTCACCTGCACTACATGTTTCATGTTTAGTATATTTGTCTCCGTTGGTGAACAGGGCTTCACATGTGATAAATGTAAGGAGATAGTCAGGCTGACGGAGAAGATTTCAGAATTAGAGACATGCATCCAGACTTTATTTGAGAGTAGTGACAACAAAACAGCTTTAGACACTGCTTTGGATGCGACTAGCTTAGTGAAATCTGTACATTGTTCGGTTCCGGCTGTAGAGCCCGTGCAGCAGGGCAACTGGGTGACAGTGAGATGGCATAGTCGCGGATCAAAAAAACACTTTTCCGTTCCGATTAGAACATCAAACAGGTTCTCCCCACTCAGTGATGCACCCACTGAGAATCCTGTTGAAAGTGCCCTAGTTATTGGTGATTCTATTACACGGAACGTGAAAATAGAGACACCAGCCACCATAGTCACATGTTTACCGGGAGCCAGAGCGCCTGACATCAAAGCAAATTTAAAAGTGCTGGCTAATGCTAATTGTAAATTCTCTAAGATTATTATTCATGTCGGCACAAATGATGTTCGACTTCGCCAGTCGGAGATCACCAAAATTAACATTAAAGAGGTGTGTAAACTCGCAAGTACGATGGCAAATCGTATTTTTTGCTCTGGTCCCTCCCCGTTAAAAGGAGTGATGAGATACTTAGCAGACTATCATTACTCAATGGCTGGTTGTCTAAGTGGTGTCCGCAAAATAACATAGGGTTCATAGACAATTGGAAAAGCTTTTGGGGCAGACCTGACCTGTTGAAAAGAGATGGTATCCATCCCTCCTGGGGTGGTGCCGCTCTTCTCTGTAGTAATTTGGCACATAGTCTTAAAGCTAAACCTTGACTAACTAGGGCCCAGGTCAGAAGCAGATGGACTGGCTTATCCGACCGTCTGCTAGCTGTCTCGCGTCACAGAAGTCAGATAAATCTCAGCACATAGAGACTCTTTCACCTAGATATTATCACATAGAGACTGTGTCTGTTTCACGAATTAGTAAATAGAAAAAACCACCAAAACTATTCAACAGTAAAAATTTAATTGATGTCCAACAAATAAACAACAGATATAATACAGATAAACAAATGATAAAGCTCAGGCTGCTGAATATTCGATCCCTTTCCTCAAAAACGCTTATTGTCAATGATATGATTACAGATAATAATCTAGATGTGCTGTGTTTGACAGAAACCTGGCTAAAACCTGACGACTACATTACTTTAAATGAGTCCACCCCACAAGATTATTGTTATAAACACGAGCCGCGTCTGAAAAGTAAAGGGGGAGGTGTTGCTATAATTTATAATAATATCTTCAGTATTACTCAGAAGTCTAGTTTCAAATATAATTATTTTGAAGTTTTGGTGCTTTACGTAACGTTATGTAGTGAAATTGATAAATCCTGTTTAACATTCGTGTTGGCTACTGTATATAGGCCAGCAGGGCAGAATACACATTTTATCAGAGAATTTGCTGATTTTTTATCAGAGTTAGTACTGGCTGCAGATAAAGTCCTAATTGTTGGTGATTTTAATATACATGTAGACAATGAAAAAGACGCATTGGGATTGGCATTTAGAGACATTCTAAACTCTATTGGAGTTAGGCAACACGTATCAGGACCCACTCATCGCCGTAATCATACTCTAGACCTAATATTGTCACATGGAATAAATGTTGATACCGTTGAAATTCTGCAGCAGAGCGATGACATCTCAGATCATTACCTAGTATCATGTATACTTAATTTAGCAAAGGCTGCAAAGCCGTGCCCTCGCTTCAAATATGGCAGGACTATCACTGCTGAGATTAAAAATTTCTTTATAAATAAACTTCCTCATCAGTTTCATCTCCTCAGCATCCCAGATAGCCCAGAGGAACTTGATGTTGCAACAGAAACTATTGACTCTCTCTTTTCCAGCACTTTAGACACAGTTGCTCCTCTGCGCTTAAAGAAGATTAAAGAAAATAGTCCAACGCCATGGTACAACGAGCACATCCGGGCCCTTAAAACAGCAGCCAGAAAAATGGAGCGCAGCTGGAAGAAAACAAAACTGGAAGTTTTTCGCATTTTGTGGAAAGAGAGCATGATTTCATACAGAAAGGCCGTAAAAACTGCTAGATCTGCTTATTTCTCGACTCTCTTAGAAGAAAACAAACACAACCCTAGGTATTTATTCGATACAGTGGCTAAATTAAGCAAAAATAAAGCTTCAACTTCTGATGTCTGCCAACAGCACAGCAGTAATGACTTTATGAACTTCTTTACTTGTAAGATTGATAATATTAGGAAAAAATATATAACCATGCAGCCATCTACTACTGTATCACATCAGACAGAGCATTGTAGTGTCACTGAGGAAAAATTACATTCATTCACTGCTATAGGAGAAGAATTGGCTAAACTCGTTAAATCATCTAAATCAACAACATGTATGCTCGACCCTATACCGACTAAACTACTAAAAGAGATGCTTCCAGAGGTTATAGATCCTCTTCTTAATATCATTAATTCATCCTTGACTTTAGGATATGTACCGAAAACTTTTAAGTTGGCTATTATTAAACCACTTATTAAAAAAACGCAACTTGACCCTACAGAATTAGTCAATTACAGGCCAATCTCAAATCTACCCTTTCTGTCAAAAATACTAGAAAAGGCAGTGTCCTCACAATTATGCTCCTTTTTAGAAAGAAATGGTATCTGTGAGGTTTTCCAGTCAGGATTTAGATCGCATCATAGTACTGAGACTGCTCTCATTAGAGTTACAAATGATTTACTCTTATCATCCGATCGTAGTTGTATCTCTCTGTTAGTGTTACTCGATCTTAGCGCTGCATTCAATACCATCGACCACAACATTCTTTTGAATAGACTCGAAAATTATGTTGGCATTCGTGGAATTGCATTGGCATGGTTTAAATCATACTTATCTGACCGTTATCAGTTTGTAGCAGTAAATGAAGAGATGTCACACCGATCACAAGTTCAATATGGAGTACCGCAGGGCTCAGTGCTAGGACCGTTGCTTTTCACCCTGTACATGCTACCACTGGGAGATATCATTAGGAAGCATGGTGTTAGTTTTCAGTGTTATGCTGACGATACTCAGCTCTATATTTCTTCACGCCCTGACGAAACTTACCAATTCACAAGATTAACGGAATGCATAGCTGATATAAAAAATTGGATAACTAGTAATTTCCTGCAACTTAATTCAGAAAAAAATGAATTTTTAATTATAGGACAAAAAAACTCCACATATAGTAACCTAGAATACTGTCTAACACTCCAGAGCGGCTATACAGCCGAATCAAATTTGGTTGCATTATTTTCCTGTTTAACAATGTGAAGCTGCTTTGAAACAATCTGCATTGTAAAAAGCGCTATATAAATAAAGTTGACTTGACTTGACTTGACTTTCAGAAAGTTTGCTTTTCATACTAAACATTCTTTACTTATCATGCCATGCTTGTTATCTTTTCTCATGCTTTCTTTCATGTACTTTTCTTTTACTGAAATGCTGAAACAGACACAGGGACCTGTGGGATCATGGGAGTGTCAGGATGTGCTTTCTCCTGGAACTCAAAGAACACATCAGAACCCAGTCAGCTTCCTAATTAGACCTCTCAAGCATACGTTGAACTCAGAGGATTTTTGATATTACTGGATTCCAATTCATTCTAATCTTCTTTTTATTTTGATTCAAAATAAATGATGTCTTTATTAAAGCAATGAATCTGTTATCTGTTGCAAAGACGAACATGTCAAAGAAATACATATCAACAGTTTGCTTGCATAATCCACATACTGTATTTAATGGAATTAGAAATGCTTTGTAGTAAAAAAAAGTCTATCATGGCAAGACTTGCCAGAGGCCAAATATGAACAAAGCACCATAGTAGTTGTTAGTCACACAGGCTAACAGAGAACCATCATGGAATAGAACATTTAAACAGAACCGTCATTTGAACAGGAAAGGAAAGGATTTTGCAAATCTAAGCTGACTGTTTTCATTGTGTTCATCAAATTTGAATAACTTCAAGAGGGCCTTAAATGGTTGTGCATTTGTAAATCATGACTAAAACTACATATCATGACTAATGATATGTGTCCTTCATGAGGCCACTATAGAAATCACTTTTCAAAGAAGCTTCCATAATCAATTCACATGTGACATTTAAGTGTATTGCTGAAGCTTTTTGCACAGTAGATTTAACATTAAAGCCACCTGAAAGCTTTTTACTTGCAAAATGGAAACATGCTCTGAAAACCACCCTTTCCCTTTCAGTCTGTCACGTTCAACGTTACGTCAACGTCACCGATGTACTGGGATCACTTCTGGGAGCCCTATCAGTTTCGAGTGTATACAGAACCAGCCAATGCACATTGGTGTGCGAGATTTTCCATTTGTAAATAATAGTTTATTTTATTTTAATTTTGTTATATCTCATGACTTCGACTCTTATTTTTGATGGAAAGCTAGCTCAATGCGGGTGAGTTGGATTCATTATCAGATTTATCTCCAGTGGACTATGACAATTTCAATTATCCCAGATTAGTGGGCCGTGGTGGAGACTTGGCTACAGTTTTTAAAGGAAGTTTTTAGTGCAGGCTCTTGCCTTCTACGCAATACTTTACATTTGAGATGCAATTATTAACAATTCAACTACACAGCCCAGTGACTTGTGCCCTTATCTAGTATATACCACCAACATATAACAAGGACTTTATCCATGAATTTGGGACTTTTCTGTCTAATATAGTCCCTACTGTGGATAAATTACTAATCCTGGGTGATTTTAATATCCTTGTCTGTTGCCCTTCTCATGACTTGGTGAAGGAATTTGTACAGGTCATTGACTCATTTGACATATTAACTCTTTCCCCCCCAGCATTTAAAAAAAAAAGTTATCAGCCACCGCCAGGGTTTTTGACAATTTTCACAAAAATGTAATAGCCCATAGAATATTTTATTTTATGAATATCTGTGCATATATCAAAAGAAAGAGATGACCATCTTTCTTTTTACAAAAAAAACCTGTTTTATTCTAGCTTCATGCATTAATTTTTTATCAACACTTGAATATGGGTAAGTTTCATAAAAAAGCAACATTTTGAACAAAAGGCTGAGGAAATCACGTTTTTGTCAAAAACTGCATTCAGATCAGATTCAGAACGATGTTCAAACACAGATGGAGTAGATCGAGTACATCAACACCCCTAATGCTTGCACAGTACTGTAGCTCGTCCTGGGTCCACATTTCATTCAGTAACATTAGATAGTTTTGATTTATATGATGTTTAATGTTGATGATCATGTTATTTTACAAATGCATCTGCTTACATACGATCACTTGTTTTACAGCGTCTTCTTCACGTGTGTTTTGATCAGGAGATTCTGTACTCATTCAGAAGATGCGTAATAGGAGAAGCGTTTTCTCACAAATAACGGAAAATTCCATGTTTGGCGGGGAAAGAGTTAATGGCCCTACACACGTACACGGACATACCATTGATCTTGTTCTAATTTCTGGGATTTTAGTATGTAACATTCATATTAAGGAAAGCTGCCTGTCTGATCATATGTCTCTCATGTTTAATGTAATACTTCCTTATCTGCCTTCGAATGATCAGAAGGATGTGTATTATTCTCGAGTGATAAAACCCTCAACTGTGAAGGAGTTTTCTAATGCCTATACAGAGTCTTTAGCAAGGCCTGTTTTGGAAGCTCCATCGACACAACACTGAGGAAATTACTTTGTTGTTTAATGAGACGTACAAATATTCTAGACACAGTTGCACCACTAAAATCAAAGGTGGCTAAACTTTGCTCACGTCCATGGTTTAACCATCATACCCATGCTCTCAGACAGGAGTGCCGTAAAGCAGAACTTAAATGGAGAAAAGACAGGCTACATGTCTCCTTGGAGGTTTTTAAGAACTGCCTGTCAGCCTATCTTAAATTGATTACTTCTCAGATTTTATAACAAAAATTCATATAATGCAAAAGTGTTGTTTAATACTTTTGATAAAGTAGTTAATCCCAAGACATCTTCACACCGAGATGCTTCCCCTGAGTTGTGTATAAAATTTCTAGATTTTTTAATAAAGATTGAGGTTCTTTATTCTTGTATTTACACTGCCTATAATGCTTTTAATTCTTCCAATCCTGCCCCTAATAATGTCCAGCTAACAAATTTTAATCCAATTGTAAAACTAAAATCGACTACCTCACCAGTGGATATCACGCCGGCACGTCTCTTTAGAAAGTTGTTAGGTGTGATTGGCCCATCTGTTTAATGATGAATAGTTCATTAAGCACAGGCATTATTCTATCCTGCTATAAGAATACAGTGATTAGACTATTTCTGAAGAAGCTAAGTCTTGATCTGTCTGATTTTAATAATTTCCACAATACCGTTTTTGTCGAAAGTATTGGAGAAGATTGTCTTTCTTCAACTCTCTACATTCTTAACAGACCACAACCTTCATGATAAATTCCAATCGGTGTTTAGGGCCTGCCATAGCACCGAAACTGCCTTAAAGTGATAAATGACCTCTTGCTCACTTTGGATTCAGGTAACTCCACTATTTTAATTCTGCTCAATCTAACAGCCACCTTTGATACAATCCATCACAGTATTCTTTTAGATTATCTACAGCAGGAGGTTGGGCGTAGCGGCATGGTCTTGTGCCGGTTCTATTCGTATCTCCCCAATAAGTCTGTTTCAGTTAAAATGGGTAATAATTTATCACCTTCAGTTCCTCTATCATGTGGGCTCCCACAAGGGTCCATATTAAGTCCTATTTTATTTTCTCTGTATATGTTACCTTTGGGGTCTATTTTTAGGAAATATGATATCACATACCACTGTTATGCAGATGATACTCAATTGTACATTCCACTACATCCACTTGATATGTCCTGTTCCAACATCGCTAAGTGTCTTGATGAGGTAAAAGGCTGGATGGCTAAGATTTCCCTTTACTTAAATGAGAGCAGAACTGATGTTGTTGTTTTTGGTCCTATTAGCTCTTTGCCATTTATCTCTAGCTACCTAGGGCAACTCTCTAAAAATCTGGGTGTGGATTTCTTGCTAATCAAATTAGTGCTGTGGTGAAAACTAGTTTCTACTACTTTAGATTAATAGCTAAAATGAAACCTATGCCCTCGTCTAGAGATCTGGCTTTTATATCTTCCAGACTGGACTATTGTAATGTTGTGTATTTAGGACTCTCTCAGTCATTGGTGAATCGATTGCAGCTGGTTCAAAATGCCACTGCTAGACTATTGACTGGTATAAGAAAGAGGGACAGAATCACCCTGATTTTATCATTCCTTTAATGGTTACCTATTAGATTTCGGATTGACTTCAAAGCCATATTACAGTTTTTCTGAATTGCTAAAACACATTTCTTGAAACCGTCACTCATTTTCTCACAACATTAAACACAAATCCAAATCCTCAAACTACATAAAAAAAAAAACCTGACTCTTCTGGCTAAATCAAACAGTTGCCTCAAGACTATTTCACCTGTTCTCAAAATCAAACAAAGCTTTCAGATCATACAAACATGAGTCAATAATATAAGCACTACAGTTCATTCATTAGACATTACATCAAAAAAAAAAATAAAAATAAAATTGCAATTACATAAAAAGTATAGTAATCAAAAGCTAAGTGAATATATTGTATACTGTATACTGCATGTACAGTATTGTATTGAATATTGTATGGTAATTAACACTTCAAGACTTTTACTGTAAAATTACAGCAGTCTAAATGCAAAAAGTCAAAGAAAACTCCAAATGAAAAGTATGTTACAGTACTGTACACTCAAAAAAGTTGTGCAACCGCAAAATCAAGGTCATTGAGAGATTGATTCTGCCTCATCATCACGTCTTTGTGCTAGGACCGGCCTAAGTTGTCAAGTCTTCTTTTTTTTTATAGTGCTTTAAACAATACAGATTGTTTCAAAGCAGCTTTACAGTGATAACAGCAAAATGATGATCAGTGATGCAAAGAGAGTTCATTTCGGCTGTACAGCAGCAACAGAAAATAGTGTCATTGTTTAGCTGAAGTCAGTTCAATGTTGATTCGGTTCCCTTTCAGTCAGTACACTATGAGTTACATCAGTTACTGACGAAATGGGGGTTTCACTTAGAAACCATTCGCCTTTGAGCTCTACGAAACGAGCCAATGGCATGAAAATGCCATGGGTCTGCGGAATTAGCATGCCTCAACCCCGCCCCACCGTGTGGGTATAAAGGGCGTTGCGTGGCAATCTCGCATTATGTTTCTGCTTCAGAGCCGAGTATTACTGCCTGAACGTTTTTTCTCTTCAAGACGAGTATCTCTCCAGAATGTTGGTGTGACGGCGTGTTCCAGCGTGTTCCGCATTCCTGTCTGATCTGTGCAGTGATCTAGAGTGTTCTCCCTGGGCGCTTCAGCATTTCTGCAGAGCAATAAACTCCGCTCTAAAAGAGCTGCACGCGGCACGTCTTTTTCAAGATGTCTCGCCCGTGCTCCGTTTCTGGGTGCGGTCGGCTGGTGGCTCCGTTTGACGGGCATGATCGCTGTTTGGCGTGCTTGGGCCTCGTGCACGCTGAGCGCGTATTCATGGATGAGTCATGTTCCCACTGCGGGAACATGGCCATTGCAGTGTTGCGATCTATTTCCTCCACGAGAGGGAATACTTTGGCTAGTGGTCAGAGTGATCTGAGGGTGACGGTGTGGGCCAACCCGACGAATCCTCCTCAGGCCACACCTCCCTCTAGCACACTGCAACCTGTGGTGTTGCCAGATGAGGGCGCCCAAAGCTTCCTGTCCGGGGCCCTGCATTTCATTTGGAGCACTGGCGGAGGACTCCATGTCGATTGCTGCATCACAAGGTGGGCTGGATTCCTCCGGAGATGACGATTCGGCTGTGTTGCCTCCCTCGGGAGTTCCAGCATTGCCCGAGTCCGATCCGGAGCTCACAGCCATGCTTTCCCGGGCGGCCGATGCTCTTGGGCTTGTGTGGAACCCTCCACCATGTCCCGAGCGTTCTTGGTTAGATGATTGGTATCTGGGGGCGGCCCGTGCCGAAGGCGCCTGTTAGCCCCCAGTGCCCTTCTTTCCGGAAGTGCATGAAGAGGTGTCGAAGTCGTGGAAGTCTCCCTGCTGCGCTGAACTGTGTCCGCTGTGCGCTGCGACATGGCATGGTGACCCAAAGCACCCGTCCAAGGCTTGTAGGTTTACATCTACTTTGGTGGCGAAGACCTACAGAGCTGAGGGCCAGGCCACATCCGCGCTCCATTTGATGGCCACCCTACAGGTCTATCAGGCCATGGTGCTCAGAGACATGCACGAGGGCAATGCTGACCCCGCATTAATGCAGGAGTTGCGTGCAGCCACCAACCTCGCTCTACGAGCGACGAAGGTGACTGCTCGCTCTCTCGGTCAGGTGATGTCCACTTCGGTGGTCCAGGAGCAGCACTTATGGCTCAACCTGGCTGATATGCGAGAATCTGAGCGAACCCGTTTCCTCAATTCTCCCATTTCCCAGGATGGGCTATTCGGCGGGGTGGTCCAGGCCTTTGCCCAACAGTTTTCGACCGCTCAGAAATAGGCGATCAAACATATTCTGCCCCGGTGGCCAGCTGTTGCCTCCACCCAGCCGCCGACCCAGAAGCCTCAGTCCGTTCCTCGCTGAGGCCGCCCTCCTGCGGCTCCCGCCCCTCCCGCCCGGCCCCAGCAGCAGCCTTCACCCGAGCCGAGGCGTGGTTGACGCCGCAGGAAGGCAGCCCCACCCGTCCCAGCTCCCCAGCCTGCCAAACGGCAATCTAAGCGGCGGTCCTGAGACGGGCGGCTTGGAGGTGATCTCGGTTCTTTCCCAGGAGATGGTAGCAGGAGCAAACTCTCCCCAGTGCAGAGGATCTCTTTTCTCGGTATGGAAATGGACTCGGTCGCCATTTACGCGCAGCTTACGAGCGAGCGAGCGCAGTCACTGCTGACTTTTCTTCGCCAGTTCGAGGGCAAGAGTGCGGTTCCACTGAAATACTTTCAGAGGCTCCTGGGGCATATGGCATCCGCAGCCGCGGTGACGCCGCTTGGTTTGCTTCATATGAGACCGCTTCAGCTCTGGCTTCACGATCGAGTCCCGAGATGGGCATGGCAATGTGGCACGCTCCTGGTCCCTGTGACTCGGGCCTGCCGCCAGACCTTTACCCCGTGGTCGAACCTCAGTTTTAAACGGGCAGGTGTTCCCCTAGAACGAGTTTCCAGGCATGTTGTTGTAACAACAAATGCCTCTGCCACGGGCTGGGGTGCCATGTGCAATGGACATGCTGCCGCGGGCTCCTGGAGAGGACCCCAGCACCTTTGGCATGTCAATTGCCTCGAGTTGCTGGCCGTACGTCTTGCCCTGCACCGCTGCCGAGCCCTGCTCAAGGACAAGCACGTACTGGTCCGTTCAGACAGCACGGCGACAGTAGCGATCAACAGACAAGGTGGTCTACGCTCCCGCCGGATGTCGCAACTCGCCTGCCATCTCCTCCTATGGAGTCAGAATCATCTGAGGTCGCTTTGTGCCGTTCACATCCCGGGAGAACTAAATCGTGCAGCCGACGAGCTGTCACGCTTTCAGCCGCTTCCGGGGGAATGGAGACTCCATCCCCAGACGGTTCAGCTGATTTGGGAACAGTTTGGCGACGCACAGACAGATCCGTTTACCTCCCACGACTCTTCCCATTGCCGCTGGTACTACTCCCTGACCGAGGGGACCCTCGGCACGAATGCACTAGCGCATAGCTGGCCGCGGGGCCCACGCAAGTATGCGTTTCCCACAGTGAGCCTTCTCGCACAGGTTCTGTGCAAGATCAGGGAGGACAGGGAGCAGGTCCTTTTGGTCGCCCCATACTGGCCCGGCCGGACCTGGTTCTCAGAACTTGTACTCCTTGCGACAGCCCCTCCCTGGTCGATCCATCTGAGGAAGGACCTCCTTACTCAGAGACGGGACACCATATGGCACCCACGTCCCGACCTTTGGAACACGTTTGGGACCTGGACGGGACGCGGTAGGTTTGAGTACCCTGCCACCTCAGGTGGCGGCTACCATCACTTCCGCTAGGGCCTTGTCCACGAGACAGGCCTATGCATTGAAGTGGAACCTCTTTGTCACCTGGTGCTCCTCTCGCCAAGAGGACCCCAGGAAATGCCCGGGTCTGTGCTCTCCTTCCTCCATGAAGGGTTGGAGCGAAGGCTGTCTCCCTCCACCCTGAAGATCTATGTGGCCGCTATTTCGGCTCACCATGACCTGGTGGACTCAAAAACGGTAGGACAGCACGACCTGGTCAGCAGGTTCCTTAGAGGCGCGAGGAGATTAAATCCTCCTCGCCCACCTCAAATACCCTCTTGGGATCTTGCAGTGGTTTTATCTTTCCTGCAGAAAGCTCCCTTTGAGCCACTGCAGTCTGTAGAGCTGAAGTTCCTTTCAATGAAAGTGGCGCTCTTGATTGTTCTGGACCTGCAGGCATTTTCAGTTGACGAAGCTTGCCTGGAATTCGGGCCGGGTAATTCTTACGTGATCCTGAGACCCCGGCCTGGATACGTGGCTAAGGTTCCCACCACTCCCTTCAGGGACCAGGTGGTGAACCTGCAAGCGCTGCCTGTGGAGGAGGCAGACCCAGCCTTGGCACTGCTCTGTCCAGTATGCGCCCTTCACGCTTACATAGACAGGACGCAGTGTCTTAGGACCTCAGACCAGCTCTTTTTCTGTTACGGAGGGCAGCAGAAAGGGAAGGCTCTCTCCAAATAGAGGTTGTCCCACTGAATAGTGGACGCCATTGTCCTGGCATATCAGGTCCAGTGCATGCCATGCCCCCTTGGGGTAAGAGCACACTCCACTAGGAGTGTTGCTTCCTCTTGGGCTTTAGCGCATGGCGCCTCGCTGACAGACATTTGTAGAGCTGCAGGCTGGGCGACACCCAACACATTCGCAAGATTTTATAATCTCCGAGTGGAGCCTGTGTCCTCTCGTGTACTCACCCCAAGTGGCCAGTAACTGGACAGGCTCAGGTGTCTTCGCTTACTGCACCATTCCACTCCACGGACTGGATGCGTGCGCATTTTTTTCTCAGGTGAGCTTCCCAGTAAGCCCTGAGCTCCTCCAGCACTGTTGATGTCGACACCAGAGTGCATGCCCACTTGGTCAGCCCTCGTGTTCGGCTAGGTGCCTCCGTGTGCATGGTTCCCCTGTTGGGTAACCCCCACATGTGTATTCCACGGTAAGTCTCTCTGAGCACATGTCTTCCCTTGGCAAGACACCTTGCCACGCCTGGGGTTGAAATATTTCCACCTGCGGCTGGATACCCCAGAGTGTTCCATATGCAGTCCCTACGGGGGTCATATGTGTATTCTTTAGTCCTCCCTGCGGGTAGGCATTGTGTTGCATTTCTCCACGTGGGATATGCTTCCCAGTGTACCTTGTTAGCGTTGAGCTGAAAGCTGTCAAAGGCGATTGGCTTCTAAGCAAAACCCCCATTTTGTCATTAACTGACGTAACGTCTCCGTTCTCTTCTTTCAGGGAACGAGGGTTACAAACGTAACCTTTTCAAACTTAAACTCTGAGTTGACTTACCCTGAGATGGGAAACTCTGACTTTTGGGTTTCAGAACAGCTGAATTGAGGTAGTTCAATCAACTCTGAATAGACTGACTCTGAGTTAAGCGTGTGCACTATGACTATGAAAAGCCACGATCAATGGAGCTCCGAAATCACCATGGCAACAGCACTCAACAAAAAGACGCATTCCAGGTAAAACATAAGTTTAATTCTTAATCATTGTTATAATATCAGAGGTGAAAACTGGCAGAACAGTAAGTTATTGAACTAATATTCATTTTCATGGTATCCCATGGGCAAAAAAAAAAAGAAAAAAAAGAAAAAAGAATGTGGTAGCAGCTAAAAATGAAGTGTAAAAATATAATTCAATCAGATACATTTTTAAGCATAAAAGGTTCATAGGTGTATGATTCGTGACTTTACAAACATTTGACATATTAAATAAATATCACTCAGTGTCTTTTTCAATGTGCAGCAGCCTTTTCCACATAGTCTAATGCTCTTTTTACATAATGTTCTCTAATCCAACCTGTTACATTTGTGAATTAGGGTAATAAAATTAACATTTGACTTCTACTCAGGCCAACAGCAAGAAGGAAGAGGCTCGCAAAATGATGGGAGGACCTGCACCACCACCACTGACAGAAGAAGAGGAGATAAAGGAAGAATATTAAAATCCAACAGGAAAAAATAAGAACTGTTGCTTTTGTATTTAGCAAATAAAGATGAGCAGATAAATTGTGTATAATTTGTGTTTATTTAACACCTGTGGTGTATATGTCAGACTACCCTTCCATCTGGTATTCTTCCATTCCATATAGTAATCTGTTTCATTTTCAGAAGGTTTGATGATGGGAATATGCATCCAACCACATTGGAAATCCTAAAGGAAATTCAAATTATTAGGTTACTTCCAGAGGTTGCAACAAGATATCACGTGAACATCATTTAACCTGATTTCTACACCACTGACCTGCAATCTTGTGAAACTCCTCTTTGATGCTCTCATGGGTTTGTGCTCTCATTCAAAACAATATTATTTCTTCTCAAAATGGTATTTTGTTTTCAAATGACACACACAAACCATCATATGAATAGACATTTATAAGAACCAGTTGAACACTGATGCGCTCAATGTAAAACACTATGATGAATGGAAAACACTTCTTCTCCATTCATCATAATGACTTATTATGATGTTTTTTTGGTTCAGTGTTACACTTACTACAGACAGTACATATATAAGTGTGTTGTAAAATATTGTTTTTATACTCAGAACACACAAATACACGGTAACAAATATATTTTATTTTTCCCACAAAAACAATGTACACAGTGTACATCCCAACCAACACAAAGTTGCACATACAGTGGTCTACATACAAAACAACAGAAGAATTTACTATTAAAAAAAAAAACTAAACTATACTGCTCCAAAACAGCTCACCTGTTGCGCTTTTATGCTAAAGCTTTATGCCCATGTGATGAGTCTGTGATAGCAGTGTGTTCCTTGTGAAAACAAGAGATTTTCTGCATGAAAATTGTGCCAAATGCAGAGAATTGTGCGTAGTGTTTTGAAAAAAGTGTGTTTTAGAACTGCAGTTTGAGTGTAAAGCAGGAATTGTTTAGCAGAATTGGTTCAGGGGGTTAATGCATGAGTTACATGTTGTGGTCATTGTGTCTCAAGTACCAGTATTTGTGTGTAAACAATTGAGAAAAACTGTAATATGCTCTGCATCCCTGATATTATATAGAAAACTATCATTAAACCTTGGTACTGCTCAAATAAATATGCATGTGGATATAGCAAGCAAAAAATTCCTCTCCTGACATGAATGTAACTCCCTACAAATTATTGCAGCCTCCTCATCTACAGGATGATATTTGTCATTTTGACAGTGTCCTCTTGATGAATATATTTGAAAAAAAAATGCTTTTCTTTTACTTCCAGTCAAAATATCTAAAGATTCTTAAATTAATGTGCATTTTCTACATAAGAAAAATGACATAAGTAGCGTGAATGAACAAATAAAGTATTTAAACACCACTGACGCTTTAAAAGGGGGAGGAGACCAAAAGAAGCTCTGGGTTTACAGAAGAAAACCTGCTCCCGACTATGGTAACTGACTCTGAGTATAAGTTACTTTCAGAAACGGGTTTGACTTAATAATAATTATAATAATAATTTGTTACATTTATATAGCGCTTTTCTGGGTACTCAAAGCGCTTTACAATATAGAAGGGGGGAAATCTCCTCAACCACCACCAATGTGCAGCATCCACTTGGATGATGCGACGGCAGCCATATTGTAAAGGGAAAAACCACACCTTGCTCTTTCTGGGCCCTGTTGCATGAAAGCTATTAAGTTAAGAAAACCCTTAGTTATAAGGTTAAGAGTACCCTTAGTGAAACATGGGTTGCAAGAAAAAACCTAAGGGTCCACTTAAGGAACTTTAAGACTGTCATTAAGTATTTTCCCTTAATTACTTGAGAGTTCCCTTAAGTTCTGTTATGCGTTGCAACAAAGTCCTTAGTAACCATTTAGCCCTTAAAAAATTAAGGGATCAAAATAGGTCCCTTAAGTCATCTGCTGAACTCTATGCTATGGATGCTTTCATGTTAATTGAGAAAGAAAGTACCGATGTGCATTTGTACCAATCAATTAAAATAAGCATGCTGAAAGTATGACGTGAAACGGTGTATATTGATTAAGTAAGGGATAATCCACGGCTAGCCATGCATTAAAGGATTTTAATGCACGACGTAGAGGCGAAGAACCACCCGACACGAAGGTTGTGCATTAAAATCCCTTAATGCATGGCTAGCCGTGGATTATCCCGCTTATACCTTGATTATTTGCCAAGTTAAAAACAAGGTAAAGCTGTAACTGATGTTTACAGTGTAATTTTTTAACAGACGGGTTAAAATGATAGTTATTTTCTTAAGTTATGGCTCGTTAGTTCTAGCACTCCGTCCACTTTAAATAAAGTACAGCCATCGGATTGTTTTTATTTGAACGAATTATCACATTTATTTAAATTATTAAAAGAGAGAGACTGAAAGAGAAAGATCAGAGAGAGAGAGAGGGAGATGCGTGCGCGAGTTACCTGCACTGTGTGCATCTCTTTAAAGTCTACAGTCTGAAGTCCCCTTGTTGCTTAAGCATATAGCTAACATAGGCTAACTTAATGATTCTTTAATGGATTTATTAAAATTATTTATGAATGACAGGCAACACTGACAGTGACAAGGCAATCTTTATTTGAACTAATCATATCATTTACTTAAATGAATTATGTAGAGTGTGAAATAAAATCCGCGACTCTAACCACAGTTTAGGCTACTATAAATATGAAGACACATTACATTTATTGAAATGCATTAAATTAACATGTAAATAAAAACAAAACAAAAAATTAAAACAGTTGGAAATTTCGTTTGGGGATTGTTTTACTCACCGTTATACTAATTGATGTTAAACATTTCCATTTGTAAATTTTCTGTATCCGATGCAGTGGGATCCTTTTTTGTCTCTGGGTTATGCGCCAGTGTCAGGTACTCTTTCCCAATCTCGTCTTGCTGGAGAACAAAAGACTCTTTTGATAGGTTACGGTTTCCTTCTCTTCCCCTCCGTGCAAAACACAACTGTATGTCAAACCAAACTTTGGGTCCTGTGGGTGTAAAAGGGGAGAGTGCAGGTGCATTTCTAATTTTCTCCAAGTCAGACTCAGTAATACACGGATGATGAGCGCTGGTGTCTTTTCCATTTTTCCTGTAGCGCTTTAAAACTGATTTAAAAACGGCATTGCTTGACTTGAAGTCTTTATCACTTATGATGTTGTATTTTGTAATGTGATGGTTAATACCTGCTCTGAGGCACATCAAACTTGCATTTAGTTGTCTTTTTCGTATTGACCTCATCTTTGTCGTCTTCTATCTTATCTAGCTCTGCCGGTGTTAACTCTTTGTGCCGCTTTTTGTCATTCAACGTCTTCTCCAAGTCTTTTATTTCGTCTTGTGCCTGGGCCCATTTCTCAAAATTTCCATATTCATTGTACAAATTAAACGATATGCAAAATCATCCATTTAGCCTACCTAAATAAACGTTTTAATACATGTCTCTCACTCTGTTTGCAAGCGTAACTGTGTTACTATGGTTACCAATGTTTATAGTGGCGGATTCATTTCGAAACTGTAATCAAACTGACTGGAACTACCTGTGCATTAAACGGTTTTACTGCACACCTTCCAGCCAATCAGAATCGAGTATTTAAACAGACCAAGGTATAAATAAAATTAAATAAACATTCAAAACCAAAGTTTTCATATGCACATTAATTAATTATTTCATGGAGGGCATCTTATGCGCAAGAGTGACTGATTATAGTGGCAGACTATAGGAGAAAAAGGAGTAAGAGTAAGAGTAAGGAGTAAGAGTAGGAGTAGGAGTAGGAGTAAGACTGAGTATGAGTAGGAGTAAGAGTAAGAATAAGAGTAGGAGTAAGACTGGGAGTGGGAGTAGGAGTAGGAATAAGAGTAGGAGTAAGAAGTAAGAGTAGGAGTAATAGTAAGAGTGGGAGTAAGAGTAGGAGTAGGAGTAAGAAGTAGGAGTAAGAGTAGGAGTGGGAGTGGGAGTAAGAGTAAGAGTAAGAGTGGGAGTAAGAGTAAGAGTAAGAGTAAGAATAAGAGTAAGAAGTAAGAGTATGAGTAAGAAGTAGGAGTAGAAGTAAGGCTAGGAGTAAGAGTGGGAGTAGGAGTAGGACTATGAGTAGGAGTAGGAGTAAGAGTAAGAATAGGAGTAAGACTGGGAGTGGGAGTAAGAGTAAGAGTGGGAGTGGGAGTGGGAGTGAGTAAGAGTATGAGTAGGAGTGGGAGTAAGAGTAGGAGTAAGAGTGGGAGTAAGAGTAGGAGTATGAGTAATAAGAAGTAAGAGTAGGAGTAAGAGTAAGAATAAGAGTGGGAGTATGAGTGGGAGTAAGAGTAAGAGTTGGATTAGTAGTGGGA
This sequence comes from Rhinogobio ventralis, assembly GCA_039654625.1. Classification (NCBI taxonomy): domain Eukaryota; kingdom Metazoa; phylum Chordata; class Actinopteri; order Cypriniformes; family Gobionidae; genus Rhinogobio; species Rhinogobio ventralis. The sequence continues at coordinate 18,422,678 of CM077196.1, forward strand.
GTAAGAGTAAGAGTTGGAGTAGGAGTGGGAGTAAGAGTAGGAGTAGGATTAGGAGTGGGAGTAAGAGTTGGAGTAGGAGTGGGAGTAAGAGTAAGAAGTAAGAGTAGGAGTAGGAGTAAGAGTGGGAGTAAGAGTGGGAGTAAGAGTAGGAGTGGGAGTGGGAGTAAGAATAAGAGTGGGAGTAAGAGTAAGAGTTGTATTAGGAGTGGGAGTAAGAGTAAGAGTAGGAGTGGGAGTAAGAGTAGGAGTAGAAGTGGGAGTAAGAGTAGGAGTAAGAGTAAGAAGTAAGAGTAAGAGTTGGACTAGGAGTGGGAGTGGGAGTAAGAGTAAGAGTAAGAGTTGGAGTAGGAGTAGGAGTGTGAGTAGGAGTAGGAGTAGGAGTGGGAGTAAGAGTAAGAGTAAGAGTAAGAGTAGGAGTGGAAATAAGAGTAGGAGTAAAAGTAGGAGTAGGAGTATGAGTAAGAGTAAGAGTAAGAGTAGGAATAGGAATAGGAGTAGGAGTAAGAAGTAAGAGTAGGAATAGGAATAGGAATAGGAGTAGGAGTAGGAGTAAGAAGTAAGAGTAAGAGTTGGAGTAAGAGTAAGAGTAAGAGTAGGAGTGGACGTAAGAGTGGGAGTAAGAGTTAGAGTAGGAGTAAGACTAGGAGTAAGAGTGGGAGTAGGACTATGAGTAGGAGTAAGAGTAGGAGTGAGAGTAGAAGTAGGAGTGGGAGTAAGAGTAAAAGTAGGAGTAAGAGTTGGAGTAGGAGTAGGACTAAGAGTATGAGTAAGAGTAGGAGTGGGAGTAAGAGTAAGAGTTGGAGTAGGAGTGGGAGTAAGAGTAAAAGTAAGAGAACCTGTGAACCATTTTATAACTACAGCATATAAGAAAGCATGTGAAAGACCCGAAAAAGCTAGTACTTAAGATATATAATGAGCCAAAGTGACTCAATTACATGTAAGATAGTGGAATGCAGACAAAATCTAGCATGCTGAGTCACTTTATTTATGTGTTCCCTCCAATTAAGAGGCTATTGTTATGACTTGGGGATATTGGGGAAGTATGGTTCCTCTCTGCATCATTTTGCATTACTATGCAGGTGCCTTATGGGTTCATGGGCATTGCCTCTTGTTGACCAGAACTATTTCATACTGAAAGAAATTCATCTATACGAAGACATGACTGCTCTGCCCAAAACTTCAAATCATTTTGAAGGGCACATCATTAATATTGCCTGCAGGGGGAAAATTCTAGAGGGTTCAATTTATATATCACTGCAGAACTTTGTTGCTCTGAAATAAACAAATTAAACTGAAACGAAACAGACTGCTTTCTTATAAACAGATAAATGAAACAGAAGAAAAATTATGAATTTTATAGTTTCTAGGAAAATGTTCTTTTCCCATGAGTGCATTGACATTTAGGATTGTTGTCAAACATAGTTTCATAGTTTGAGAGTTAAACTTGAAAACCGAAGCATCATCTACACAATAATACATGCCACACATTTTAAGATACATACATACTATTTTCTTACTGTAACGTCACAAATCTGTATATGTACAGCACCCATCACAATGTTTTGAGCATTGCTGGAGGAGTGTGGGGACAGTGAGTTGCTAAACACAAGTCATGTGACTAGAGATAATTATGCCCGCTCTGAACAATCTGGAAAATTGCAGTAGTTTTGCCAAGATGACTGATTACAGTGCTGAAGTATGTCCATGGGGTGCCTCAAAATAAGCTAAGCAGATGTTCCTGGTACATTTTGTCTGAGTCGGGATAGTTCTTTTAAGAACATTAGCAGCTATGTGCAGTCGTCATGTTTTGAAGACTTCTTGTAACACTTCCCTTTTCTGTCTATTGTGGAACTTCAGCATCCAAAAACCTGACCTTTTAAAATGTATTGCTTTTGAGTAAAAAAGGGAAGTCAAGGACAGAATTCTAGGTAATATTCAGTTAAATGCAATTACAAAAATACTTTTTTTTTCATATGTTGAAAACAGTTGTGCTGCTTAATATTTTTGTGGAAACCGTGATATGTATATATATTTTTTCAGAATTCTTTCCCGAATAGAAAGTTTAAAAGAACAGCATTTATTTGAAATAGAAAAACAGTGTAAAATGTTCATGATTTATTTAATGCACCCTTGGTGAATAAAAATATTAATTTATTTAAAAAAAAAAAAATCTTTAAACCTTTAAAAGTTAGTGTATTAAAAATATATATATTTTCCTGGTTGTAAGCAATAAAGCTAAAGTGAACACAGTCTAATGTATCATCATTGTTCTTGCATTATGAAGTAACAGGATTTTTTGTACTATGTGCCACACTGTTATATAAAGGGTACCTTGATGACAGATGAAGGATGTTTGTTATATGCAATTTTTCACAATTTATCGTGTTTTATCGGTCTGCTGACAAGCAGAGGACTAATATTACAAAATATTGCATTTTTATTATTATTATTATTATGTGTCATTATGCTTGACACATACAGTAGATGTTATTGTAAGCAGATTTAAGGAAGTGCTTTTATGGTGCACTTAGCCATATGCGTCTTAATTTGAAACGGTGCTCTCCGCACCCTTAATATTAACAAACAATCTTGTGAATGTGTTCCTGAAGTCCCTTGAGACCCTCCTTGAACTAATCTATAAAGTTCAGGCTGACAGTGAGGCTCATTAAAACAGGGGAGTCCATCACCTGTGATATTAATAAGGCACTTAGCTTCCCAAAGCTGCACACACAGCGGTCACCCCACTGTGCATCCAAAAGCCAACGACCATGAATTATTAAATCAGTAAAACAATGAATTCAGGTAGTTCAATCATTGCATAATTCATCGCAAATGTCACCAAAAACAAATCACACACTGCCGTAAACACAGTAAAAAAAAATTAATCTATCGATTGAAATGGAATTTTTGCTAGCGTCCAATAATCTATGCCTAAGGAGATGTATGCCGTTTATCAAAACAAGGCTTTTAAAAGATTAAACAGCTACACATTGGCAAACAGACACATACACACAAATTACACTATATATGACCTCTAAAATTGAATCATAAATATCAGTCTTAGTGCTTAGCCCTCAGATGTTTAATCTTCTATTCCTTTCTGGCCAATTAAATAGCAGGGCAACAGACCCACTGGTAAAGCATCCGGTACCCATTATATATTACCATTATTAAGGAAGTGAGTTGTTGACAAAATTCTACCAGGTACTGGGGAAAAGAAACTCATGAGAAAAACAGTTTTTGCATCTACAGTTTTAGTGTTGTTAATGTTAACTAAAATACAAATTTGCGTCAATTGAAATAAAATATAAATATTTCAAAATATAAATAAAACAAGAAAATAAATATTAGATGAAAACGTACATTTAAAATAAACCTTAAACAAAAAAATGTAAATGTTGCCATATAGAAATTAATATATATATATATATAAGGTAAAAGGTACATTAAAAGAACAAAACAATAACAAAAGAACGTAACAAAATTCCTAAAACGCATACTAAATTTAAAATAAAAAGTTGAAAATGAAAATATAAAGATAGCTAATTCAAAATATGAATATTATAATAAATAACACTGAATGTGTTGTCATATCAACAGCGTATTAAACAGTTTCTTTGGTTTATAATGTAGCTTACAGAGCTTATCGTCAGTAAAGATGATTTGTACCCACTGAACCCTGCAGTTGTTTTAAAGTGTTGCCATCATTATGAACAGATATAGAACAAAATCACACTATTAAAATGCAGATTTGTGCTGACACCACCTACTAACATATAACATATAGAGTTGCCTTTCCCTTTCTTCATCTTTTTCTGCTTCTCTTCTCATGTCATATATTGTCTCTTGTTGCACTCCAATTCTTCATTCCAACCCCCAAATCAACACCCACCCACCACCACCCACCATCAACCACCATCAACCATTCACCATTTTATAACTTTCTCATTTGCTGTATCCCAATAATAATGTTAGAGAGGTGACAAAATAACATTATAAAGTGAAAATGAAATGCATACAGTACTTCACAGATTCCCAAGTTCTTCTCATAAAACATTAAATAAACTTAAGATAAAATACTTTCTATTTCTACTTTCTATTAAGAAAACTTTCACACAAATAAATGTATTTTATTTTCTAAGAAGACAAGAAGAAAAAAAGAAAAGAAAAGGAAAGACCAGTATAGGTGCCCAATCCTGTTCATGGAGATCTACCTACCCGCAGAGTTCAGATCTAACCCTGATTCAGCACACCTGTCTGTAATTCTCAAGTGCTCTTGAAGATCTTAGTTAGCTGGTTCAGTTGCACTTGATCAGGGTTGAAGCCGAACTTTAGGTGCTTTTCACTGCATGATACGGCTCGGTATGGCTCACTTTTGGGGGGTTTTCACTGTGTACAGTACCTAGTACTTTGAGGTTCCAAACTAGCCATACCGTTACTAAAATGTGACGTGTAGACACTGCAGATCACTGATTGGTCAGAGAGAATTGTCATCACCAGCGTCATTGGATTTGTGACACAAGACACCAAACCCACTAGATTTAAATAGTCAGCAACAGCCACCACAGTATCATTTTGATAAGTATCAACCCATTTAAACGACTTGCTTTAAATGACTGTTGCATGCAACTTGAGAAAAGAAATGACTGTATCGTGGTCAGTAGATGAGGTGGCGGCGCAACTATAACTATCAGTCTATAATCCCACCCACTTTGAAGTTGTACTAAACTGCAGTGGAAAAGCAAACTGAGCCAAGCCATGCCGGATCAGTCCAGTCTGAATTGGATGGCTGATATGCTGGCTCAGTTGATCGAAGTCTTGAAGACAAAGGAGGAGAGTAAACCTGAATATGTGTCTTCTGGGATGTGGCAGCAAACGAGTGTTTCTGAAGAGCATTTCTGAGCTTAAGCTGGATGTTTACGGCTGTAATGATATTGTCCCATGTCTTGTTGTTCTATCAGAAAAACTCGGGAAGCCAGATGAGTACAATAAAGTAACAAATTTATTTAACAGACCAGCAAGTATTGTATTTTGAGTTTCTTTGGCGTAGGCTCCATCCGTAGCTCTCGTCTCGTGGCTAACGGACTCTGCATTTCCTGCCCGGAGAAGAAGGCAGGGGCGCAGCCGACCCCCAAAGAACTTGTGAGAGAATTGTACCCACCCGTCGTGTTTACTGTGATTCCTAAAACATAGAAAAGGAAAGTATTAATTAAGCATGAAATGAGCATTTATCATAAAAATCACAGAGGGTCTCATGGCTTTTTTTTTTTTTGATCGCCACAAAGAGACGAAAGCCTTGAACGGCTGCAGACAATGGCCTTGCTCAGCCACGTAGAGACAAAGGCCTTAAACAGCCACAGACGACGGCCTTGATCAGCCACATAGAGACGAGGGCCTTGAACAGCCACAGACGATGGCCTTGATCAGCCACATAGAGACGAAGGCCTTGAACAGCCACAGACGATGGCCTTGATCAGCCACATAGAGACGAAGGCCTTGAACAGCCATAGACGACGGCCTTGATCAGCCACATAGAGATGAAGGCCTTGAACGGCCACAGACGACGGCCTTGATCAGCTACATAGAGACGAAGGCCTTGAACGACCACAGACGACGGCCTTGATCAGCCACATAGAGACGAATGCCTTGAACGGCCACAGACAACGGCCTTGATCAGCCACATGAAGACGAAAGCCTTGAGCGGCCACAGACAACGGCATTGATCAGCCACATGAAAATGAAAGCCTTGAGCGGTCACAGACGACAGCCTTGATCAGCCACATAGAGACAAAAGCCTTGATCGGCCACACAGAGACGACGGCCTTGATCGGCCACACAGAGACGACGGCCTTGATCGGCCACACAGAGATGACGGCCTTGATCAGCCACACAGAGACGACGGCCTTGAACGGCCACACAGAGCCAAGGCCACGTTAGGCCGCACAGAAACGGTCACGTTAGGCCACATGGTGACGAAAGCCAAGTTACCTGAACGAAAAAGGCCACAATAGGCCCCGTGGAGACAGGACCCATGGTAGGTCACATGGTGACGCAGGCCACAATAGGCCACACAGACAATGCCACAATAGGCCACACAGATAAGGTCACGTTAGGCAACATGGGGATGGAGGCCACAATATCCGCATAGAGACAAAGGCCACGTTAGGCCACATGAAGACAAAAGCCGCGTTAGGCCATACAGATAAGGCTATGTTAGGCCACAGATAAAGTCTTGGAAGGCTATAAAGACTGACGAAACAGCATTGATTTGTAATAATGAGAAAACACGCCACCACCACCAGTATTTGCTTGTAAACTACTTGAAAATACTTGCTGAGCATCAGATCTTGGTTGGAACTAAAATGCTGAGGATGACAATGTACATAGCACCTTGATAGAGGATGTGGACTCCACATGTACAGCTGCGTTCGTAACAGCCCAATCCTAAAGAATGTCCTATGCATAGATGACTTGGAAAACCACAGTTCTTTGCATCTGCAGTTAGGAGGATTCTAAACCATTGGGCGTGACTCCTGCTCACAGCTTGATAGAACTCTGCCAATAGAACTCCATCTAACTTTCAGAACCATGTCGACAGAACCCCCAAAAGAGAATAAACCAGAACAGCATGACAGATGAGTAAAATAAATAATCAAAATACATAGACACATACTATTGAAAAACCTTGGACAATGCCCTTGCAGAAGGTTTTAAATGATTATGCTTTACTAGCTAATAAAACCATAGCTAGCTATTGAACCTTGCAAAGCTACCGAACCTATGAAAAAAGATAATCAATGAGAGAGTCATCATTTGATACCCTAAGCCAGGTTCATACTGTGCGATTTTTGGCAACATTTGGCAGTCTGAGACAAATATCGCAATCCTAAAAATTCCTTTGACCCTAGGCAAATGTCTTTGATAGTTTGACGTGCTCACCAACAGCTCTGATACAATTTTAACCTGAAATAAATTCACTAAATGTGAATGGGTTGATGTAAAACTCCGGACAAGTTTTCTTGTGCATCTGATTATCGTACAGTCTGACATTAATGCAGCTGAGATGCCACAGTGTGATATGAGGATCGTGTTGGCACAGTCTGAAAAGCAACAAATCACAATGACTATAAGCCGCAGCTTCAGTGAAGAGAAAAAGCTCACTGTGAGAGAGAGCCCTTGTCATTTGTGGTGTGGGCCGAGAATCAATAAGCATGTGCTGACTGGGTGTCAAATATTTGACGCTATATTAGCTCCCCTGCATGTGTGTTTTTACTTCCCTGCTATTGTGTTAGTCTCTAAAAACTGTTAAATGTTGGCATTTACAATGCATTTTGTGTTGAGCATAGCCAATCACAGACATGTCTGTTGAGCGCTTGAATGCAATGACCAATTGGAGGAGTTTACATAACACGAAATACACACAAGCAAGACCGAGTGGTACAACGCTTGTTCACTGCTAATTCTGTCTGATAGTGAATACACTCGACCAATGGAGAGTAAAACATGCAATAGATTCACGGTGCAGTGTAGTCAGATTAGACTATAACAGTTTCGCTAGAGTGAAGGAGTTTAGCTGAACTGAAGCATTTGAACATTTCCATGCGTTTATAAAGGGAGCGCACTCTACTCACTTATTGTTTAATAAAATATTTGAATTATTATGTTCCCATGCTGCGATTATAGTTGCTATACGGGATGCAATCATTATGTAAAATGGTTCGGATTGCGTATGGAATTAAATTAAAGCTGCTGTCGAATATCAAGTCGAACCTTGTGTATGCAAACCTTTGATATACCCGAAATATGGTGCTTTGAGTATAAGCGAAAATACACGTTTCTGTTTTATTCATAATCGTAGCCATGCGTCCTAGCACAAAAAGACCAAGTGAAATGTAGCATGATATTCTAAAGTTCCTAAAATATACAGAGGCATCCAGATATCATAGCATATTTAAATCAACTTTAGCGATCTCATAACACTGAGCCAATTCTCGATGCCAGTTTTACTTCAGTTAATCATGAAGCCCCGATTTACTAGGTGCCTGTTGCTTTAAATGTTTGAGGTTTCATTGCATTCATGGGGAAAATTATAAAGGCTAATATGCTGTGCCATTCTGTTCTGCTTGAGCTTATTTAAAACAAAATACGATCGTTAACGGTAACCTGTGTCATGTAAATCATTTACGAGGCACTATGGTTAGTTACGACACAAACAAGCAACGACAAACGAGGGATTGCATTGCACAAGTAAGTGCTGCGTCTCATACAAATGTGTGCGACTGCTCTATACGGACCTGCTTGCAACAAAATTGAGAAAGAGTAAAATACTACACCCAATCAACATTAGAAGTGCATAAACATATACATATCACTAGGATGAATGCTGATGTTGTGATGACTCCAGAATGGTGATGAAGATTGCAGCCATGTCTTTGATAACAGGCCCAGAGTCCTAATGAAAGTGATTGCTGAAAAACGAAATTAGAAATCCACGAAGAGGGGATCTGCATGCTTCTAAAACGCGAGATTTTGCTCTCATTAGTGACAAAGAAACTCTGTTGCAGCGACAGCCCAATGAACACAATGATGACATGGACTTGAACCGCCACTGTAGCATTGCACATTATCAACTTAGTAGGACCATCAATCAACCGCTAAGGACCGTCAGCATTGTCAACTGTAATTGTTGGCGTCAGCATCTGCGAACTCAGACATGTGTAAGTACCGAACTTTTATACTCCGAGCATTTAGGGCATGATTGATTAGGTCTGATTGCAAAAAGTGATGTAACATTGAGTCTTCCTGGCAGAACTTACGCTAGAGCTTTCATTTCCAGGCCAAGGAGATGATCTAATTTTGGGGACAAACGTCATCAAACATCTTGTCCATAGACAAAAAAATCAGACAGATATTGGGAACTGATCTCTGCACCCAGTGGACATAATCCAGAGTGTGACAAGTTATTGTCTATGATGGCTGGTGTATGTCTATGGAGGGGCGGAACGATTCCAGATGCTGTTGGTACAGTTAAACTTCAACATGCAGTCACACTTTTGCCTGGCCAAGAGCATCTTGTCTGGGGTAAACTCCCTATTTAGTCTTGTAGCCAACCAGGCAGTACCGTTATGGTGGAACCATCTAGACTCCGTTCTGCCTTTAGGAATGTTCTAGTGTGTCGTATTTTCACTCTGCTTTGGGGTGATGGCTGGATACTTCTTAAGCTGATCAATCCTAGCGACAAGCCTGTGACACTATAGCGAAACACCAGAGTGGCCGACATTTACCCCTGTATTGCGTTGTAGGATGTGTGCAAAACAAAGCCTGAGCTACCGCTTCGCTCAAGTATTCAGCAGTCAGCAGCTGAGAAAGATAAGTCTAATACTCTAAGCAACAGGCTTGGAGAAAGTGTGGTTTGGAGGCTGATGATTTGGAAAAGTGTGAAGTTTCCGAATTCTGGAAGGTGAAACTGTGTGATTTAGTGCTTGAGTATGAGTCTATCTTTTCCAGACATTCTCTTGATTGTGTTAAGTTAAGGACTTTGTGCACAGAATTTGTCTGTTTGACGAGAGGCTATTTCGCTTACCATACAGATGAGTTCCCCCCTCACAATACCAGAAGTTACGTGTTGCTTTTAATGATATGGAGGAGAGAGAATTAATTCGTAAGTCAGTTAGCGAATTCGATGGCGATCTTCGCATATGCACAGATTTTCGCTGGCTTAATGCACGAACATTTGACCTCAGGATTTTATAATATCCCATTACATGAGGACGACAGAAAGTATACAGTGTTCACAACACCAGTGGGGTTGCACGAATACAATAGGCTTCCACAAGGCCTCTGTAACTCTCCCGCAAGTTTCATGTGGATGATGACTAAGATCTTTGGTGAACAGAATTTTTTGTCACTGTTGTGCTACCTGGCCGATTTAATGGTCTTCGCGCCCAATGAAGAAGTTGCATTACAGAGGCTTGAAATGGTTTTCGGAATGTTGAAAAAACACAGTGTGAAACGGTCGCCAAAGAAATCCCACTTCTTAAGACGTTCTGTGAAATTCCTCGATCACTTGATTACAGAGGGAGGTGTGTCTACGGATCCTGGAAAGGTTGAAGCAATTACTAAAATTGCCCTTAAATGGGCCGTATATGATACATTTAGCCACTGGCTAAAAGGACATCGGTTCACAGCTTGGACAGATAATAATCCCTTGATGCATATCTTGACCAAACCTAGGTTTGATGCCTGTGAACAAAGATGGGTGGCTAAGCTCGCTGCCTTTGAGTTTGACATCAAATACGTTCCTGGACTGAAGAACTCAATAGCTGACGCCTTGAGTAGGCAACCTTTTGCTGACGGTCATGTTAGTCACCACATAGTAAGGGAACCCTATGACAAGTTGGTAGTGGAGTCAAGGAACCATACTTGTGCTGCTATCCAGGATGTTTTCCGGTTGTCCAACGCCAGCCAGCGAGTGACTGACAGCGCAGAGGCCCCAGCGAGTCCCCTTGAGCAGTTGGGAGTCAACTCAGACATGGATGTGTCAGGGAGCATTTCGAGCTCTGAAGTGGCTGCTGTCTTTTCTAATCACCTTTCTTGGGACGAAGGCACACGAACATGGGCCACGCCTCTGGCCGGATTTGTCCAACAGATCGCAGATGCTGGGTTTGACGCCCTTCCTTCTTACTCACGTCAAGAACTGAGAGACAAACAACTTGAGGATGAACATTTGCAGAGGGTGATGTGCTATGTTGACCGAAAACGCAGGCCTTTGAGGCGTGAGCATATGGGGGACCCTAGCGCAGTACGGAAGTTTATGAAACAGTTGGAGAAGCTATTATTGAATGATGGTTGTACTGTGTTTCAAAAGATCCCTTAACACATCACAAAAGATTTCAGTATGTGGTACCTTCTTTCCTGAAAGCTGACGTGCTGAGAGGATGTCACGATGAGGCTGGACACCAAGGCCAGTATCGTACTCTCCAACTGTCTCGTCAACGCTTATACTGGACACACATAGAATGTGACTATGTGAAGGTGTGTGGTCGTTGTGTGCGAGCAAAGACACCAGAGCCGGAGGGTCGAGCTCTATTGAAGAGTGTCAGGACTTCAGCTCTTGAGTTAGTCTGCATTGATTTCTGGGCAGCAGAAGATTCACAGAATAGGTCGGTTGATGTTTTAGTGGTTACAGACCATTTTACCAAGCTGGCCCATGCTTTTCACTGCTCAGACCAGTCAGCTAAGTCAGTAGCAAAGCAGCTCTGGGACAACTATTTCTTATGATAGTTATGATTTATGATGTTATTTATGATTTTCCAGAACGCATTCATTCTGATCAGGGGGCCAATTTCTGTAGTGAGCTCATTAGGCATTTACTTCAGTTTTCTGGTGTTAAGAAGTCACAAACGACACCATATCATCCTAGCAACGGAATCACAGAAAGATTTAACCGGACATTGGGAAACATGATCAGAGCCCTTGAACCACGTCCAAAGAAAGATTGGCCTCGGATGCCCAACCCATTAACATTAGTGTACAATTGTACTGTGCCCGAGACTAGGGGGTTTCCTCCCTTCTATCTAATGTTTGGTCTTACCCCAAGACTGCCAATTGATGTTGTTTTCAAGAGTGTACTGTGGAATGATTCGAATGTAACAGTCGACATTTAACAGTAAAAATGTAATTGATGTAATTGATGTCCAACAAATAAAAAACAGATATAATACAGATGAAAAAATGATAAAGCTCGGGCTGCTGAATATGCGATCCCTTCCCCCAGAAGTGCTTATTGTTAATTATATGATTACAGATCATAATCTAGATGTGCTGTGTTTGAATGAAATCTGGCTAAAACCTGACGACTACATTACTTTACATGAGTCCACCCCCCAAGATTATTGTTATAAACACGAGCCGTGTCTGAAAGGCAAAGGGGGAGGGGTTGCTATCATTTATAATAATATCTTCAGTATTACTCAGAAGTCTAGTTTCAAATATAATTCTTTTGAAGTTTTGGTGCTTTATGTAACGTTATGTAGTGTAAATGATAAATCCCATTTGACATTTGTGCTGGCTACTGTATATAGGCCACCAGGGAACCATACATACTTTACCAAAGAATTTGCTGATTTTCTATGATTTTTCTGAGAGACATTCTAAACTCTATTGGAGTTAGGAAACATGTGTCAGGACCCACTCATCGCCGTAATCATACTTTAGACCTAAGGGCGTGTTCACACTTGACGTCTTTTTTGAAGATGCCAGCGTCTGTTGTACATTGTAATCCTATGGAGTAAACCGTGTTTTCAAAAAAGTCGTGAGCATCCTACGTCAAGCGCCTTTTTGACAGCTGACCAATGACAAGTGAGTAACAATACCTGGAAGTGGAGAAGGTGTCGGTTATCTCTGTATATATATTTTAGTCTACAATAAAACGAAATATGTCATAAAACACAAAACACTGCCTCTTTTCGTTTACATTTAAAACAATATTGAACATATTAATATGTGGTTCAGACAAGTGTGCATATATGATTATCACTGTAATAAAATTAAATAGGACATAAAACACAACCCAGTTCTCTTTTTGTTAAATGTAAGTTTATGTATGATCAATAATAGCCATTATAAAAGTATAAGTAAAAGGTATAAGAAGCTATACAAGAAATAAAGCAAACAATTCAGTCAAACATACAAAGTCAGCACTAATAGGCTACAACGGTAACGTTAAATAGCCTAAAAACATAAAGTAATGAAACTTCACTTTGCCCTTAGCCAAAATGATTTGCCAGGGAACAAATTATAGATCCATAAGACCAAAGATCGCCCATTAGATATACACAAGATGAATCGTATCACATGTTAAACCACTACAGAGACATCAGAGCCAGTGGCAAACATCAGAAGGACTAGCCGAGGAAAGGCTGCTCTTGTCAACTTTTTCTTGTCAAAAAAGACGTCAAGTGTGAACACAGCCTAATACTGTCACATGGAATAAATGTTGATACCATTGAAATTCTGCAGCATAGCGATGATATCTCAGATCATTACCTAGTATCGTGTATACTTAATTTAGCAAAGGGTGAAAAGCCGTCCCCTCATTTAGAACATGGCAGGACTATCACCGCTGCCACTAAAGATTGCTTTGTAAATAATCTTCCTCATCAGTTTCATCTCCTCAGCATCCCAGATAGCCTAGAGGAACTCAATGTTGCAACAGAAACTATTGACTCTCTCTTTTCCAGCACTTTAGACACAGTTGCTCCTCTGCGCTTAAAGAAGATTAAAGGAAATAGTCCAACACTGTGGTATAACAAGCACACCCGGGCCCTTAAAACAGCAGCCAGAAAAATGGAGCGCAGCTGGTATCACATCAGACAGTGCATTGTAGTGTCACTGAGGAAAAATTCCACTTATTCACTGCTATAGGAGAGAAAGAATTTGCTAAACTCGTTAAATCATCTAAATCAACAACATGTATGCTCGACCCTATACCGACTAAGCTACTAAAAGAGATGCTACCAGAGGTCATAGATCCTCTTCTTAATATCATTAATTCATCCTTGTCATTAGGATATATACAGAAAACCTTTAAGTTGGCTATTATTAAACCACTTATTAAAAAAACGCAACTTGATCCTACAAAATTAGTCAATTACAGGCCAATCTCAAATCTACCATTTCTGTTAAAAATACTAGAAAAGGCAGTGTCCTCACAACTATTGTAGAAATATTTTTAGAAAGAAATGGCATCTGTGAGGATTTCCAGCCAGGATTTAGACCATATCATAGTACTGAGACTGCTCTCGATACTAGAGCACTATAGCACTGCATTCGATACTATTCACCACAACATTCTTTTGAATAGACTCGAAAATTTCGCATTAGTGGAATTGCATTGGTATGGTTTAAAACATACTTATCTGACCGTTATCAGTTTGTAGCAGTAAATGAGGAGATGTTACACCAATCACAAGTTCAGTATGGAGTACCGAAAGGCTCAGTGCTAGGACCGTTGCTTTTCACCCTGTACATGCTACCACTAGGAGATATCATTAGGAAGCATGGCGTTAGTTTTCATTGTTATGCTGATGATACTCAGCTCTATATTTCTTCACACCCTGACGAAACTTATCAATTCACAAGATTAAAGGAATGCATAGCTGATATAAAAAATGTAATGACTATTAATTTCCTGCAACTTAAAAAAAAAACAGAATTTTTGAATTATTGGACAAAAGAAACTCCTCAAGTAGTAACCTAGAATGCTTAATAAATAAACTGCAGCTGGTCCAAAACGCAGCAGCTCGAGTTCTTAGAACCAGGAAGTATAACCATATTAGCCCGGTTCTGTCAACACTGCACTGGCTCCCTAATAAACATCGTATAAATTTTAAAATCTTGCTAATTACTTACAAAGCACTAAATGGTTTAGCTCCCCAGTACTTGATCGAGCTCTGAACGCATTATACTCCATCACGTTTATTGCGGTCTCAAAATTCTGGCCAGTTGATAATACCTAGATTATCAAAATCAACTGCAGGCGGTCAATAGTACTGCAGGCCTATTTAGTACCTAAACTCTGGAACAGTCTTCCTAGCATTGTTCGGGAAATCAGTTTATCAGAAATCATTATCAGTTTATATTATTCAAATCAGTTAAATTATTGTTTTAGGCTGCATTAAGTAGGTCAGCCGGAACCGGGAACACTTCCCATAACACCTGATGTACTCGTACAAGAAGAATGGCATCTACGCTAGCGTTAGTCTCTCTGTTTATCCCGAGGTTTACTGCAGTCAGCCGGATCCGGGCCATATCTAGAGATCAGATGGTGGACCTGTGCCTAGACATGACCAACGCATCCTTGAAATGTCTGCAGAGAACGTGTCAATTAAACTCCCCCCTGTAAATGCCGCATCGACACGACATCCTCATTAAATCCGTCTCCGGCGTGATGACTCCAATCTTTCGAATAATCTTACAAATATCTTTCGATCTAATATGACTTCTGACCTGTAATGCCAGAATCATAATCATACACTGTTTGTTTGTCGGCCAGAGGAGAACTGGCACCTCGACTGAGCCTGGTTTCTCCCAAGGTTTTTTCCTACATTCTGGCTTCTGAAGGAGTTTTGGTTCCTTGCCACCGTCGCCTTTGGCTTTTGGCTTGCTCAGTTGGGGACACTCAATTTTCAACTATATTACTAATCTTCCCGCATTGGCATGATAATTGAAATGAGCTGGATGACATCACCATTTTCTCCAGAGCGGCTGTACAGCCGAATCAAATTCTGTTGCATTATTTTCCTCGACGTGCGTTGTACCATCTGCTCAGGCTTTTGACCGGATGCTCAGACATATATGTATACATAATAATTCTTCTATGGGTATTTCATACATGGAATAAACCTATATTTTCATATATCGTGAGGATGTATATATGTGCTAATAATGTATTGCCTTATATGAAACATATATGACATCAATACTCGGATATAGGGACATATATGTACATACATTACATTTCCGTATGGGTTACTAGCTGGCCTCCGTTACACTGGCTCCTCCAAATTCTACAAAATCGGCCTGTAATAGTAATAGTGGAGAAGCGTACTGGAAGCATACTCCCGCCAAATTACTGTCGGTCACTGAAGCCCTGAGGATTGCAAAAGCTGCTTCCAAATCATCAGTCCTCATCCTCCTTGATCAATCTGCTGCGTTTGACACTGTGAATCATCAGATTCTTCTGTCCACCCTCTCATTACTGGGCATCACAGGGATTCCACTCCACTGGTTTGAGTCCTATCTCACAGGTAGGTCTTTCAAGGTTGCCTGGAGAGGGGAGGTATCCAAAGCACATCAACTAACCACGGGGGTTCCTCAGGGCTCAGTGCTTGGACCTCTCCTCTTCTCCATTTACACTACATCACTGGGACCCATCATACAGGCACATGGCTTCTCATACCATTGCTGTGCTGATGACACACAGCTCTACCTTTCATTTCAACCAGATGATCCCACAGTAGCTGCATGAATCTCACGCTGTCTAGCAGACATCTCGTCATGGATGAAACAACATTACCTGCAGCTCAACCTAGCAAAGACTGAGCTTCTCGTCTTCCCTGCTAATCTGACTCTACAACACAACTTCACCATGCAGCTAGGTTCATCTTTAATTACCCCTTCAGAGTCCGTCAGAAATCTTGGAGTAATCTTTGATGACCAGCTGTCCTTCAAAGACCACATTTCAAAGACAGCTCGGTCATGCAGGTTTGCGCTGCACAACATCATGAAGATCAGACTGTTCCTTACAGAGCATGCAACACAGCTTCTTGTCCAAGCCCTGGTCATTTCTAGGCTTGACTATTGCAATGTGCTTCTGGTTGGCTACCACTCGCTGCCCGCATTAAGTTCAAGGCTTTGACGCTTGCTTATGGATCCACCACAAGCTGAGCACCCGCATACTTTGACTCGCTCCTACGAGACTACACCCCCACCAGAAGCCTCCGCTCAGCTAAGGAGCGGCGGCTTGTGTTACCATCCCAGAGAGGCATGAAATCCCTCTCCAGAACTTTTTCATTCACTGTTCCCGGCTGGTGGAACAATCTTCCCACCTCCATCCGGATGGCAGAATCACTGACATCATTCAAAAAACAGCTAAAAACCCATCTCTTCCGTGAGCACTTAATCTTATCATAAAAAATAAAATAAAAAGAAAAATTTATAGTTATAGTTAAATTTAAAATTATAATTCTTTTTCCTCTATCCTTCTCTACACCCTCCCTATTCTAGCTTAGGCTACTCTGAGCAATGTCCGAAACGTAGTATTTAAGGCACTTTTTGCGTTTCTTCGCCTCTTCATAGCAGATCGCTTCCTGTACTCCTCAGTTGTAAGTCGCTTTTTTCGAAAAAAACGCGTTGTTCTGATTCAGTATCTGGTGTCAGATGAGATGTTGCAGGCTATATGTCAGTGTTATTATTTTAACGTTATTTTCGTAACACTTAAATTGTCCTCTCTGGACTCATGACAGAAGGTGGAGTCCTCTCTGGACTTGTGACGGAAGGAGACGGAGCCCTCTCTGGACTCGCGACGGAAGGAGATGGAGCCCTCTCTGGACTCGCGACGGAAGGAGACGGAGACATCTCTGGGCACTGGTCAGTGGCTGGAGCCGTCTCTGGACCCTGGACGTGGACAGGAGGCGTCTCAGAACCCTGGACGTGGACAGGAGGCGTCTCTGGACCCTGGACGTGGACAGGAGGCATTGCTGTACCCTGGGAGTGGACAGGAGGTGTCGCTGGACCCTGGACGGTGACTATGATTGGAGTGCAGTGTTCCTCTTCTGCGACTCCCACAGTGAATGCAGAACCACTCAATTGCAAAGCAATGTTTATATAATATTCTAGGGTCCAGTTGGGATCGTGCAGTGGCATACATGAACTGAGTGGCTCGGCAAGGCTTCCTCGAAAAAATATCATTTGACATACCTTGTCAAGAAATGTTAAATGTGCCAGTCCAATAAATTCCTGGACAAAGTCCTCAATGGATCTATCTCCTTGACGGAGACACATTAACTGTGCTGCTGGATTCATTGTATGGCGAAGTCTTTTGTAACGTACTGCTCCGAGACTTAAGACTGAGAATCCAAACGTAGCTTTATTAAAGGATAATCCATAGTGATGTTACATATGACACTGAAGCTTCAAAACGCGTATCGAGTACGCAGCACAATTTCTCATGAAGCTCCGTCTCGGAGCGCATATTGTTTTCACAGAAACACGTGATCAATGAAAACCGAAGCCTCACTTTCTTTCCAGTCACGTGAATACTTCACTTTGCGCGTCGGAATGTTTGAACCCAGACCACTACTCTACTGGTTTTTGGAAGCTGAAGTCCATTTATTAACATTATATACATATATATATATATATATATATATATATATATAAAAAGCCTATAGCCTGTATTACAAGATCATATATACAGTATTCTGCCATATAAACAGTATAAAAACCATAAAATAATTAGAGCACCATTTAATTGCATCAAACAACTCTGTTGGTATTATTATTATTAGAATTGTTACACTTAATTTATTGCCATACTTTAATATGTGAATTAAATCATCAGAAAACTGAACATTTAGCATTGTCAGGCTTTTATTTGTAATAAAAGATAAAGACAATATATATATTATTTATAGATAAAACAACGGCGCTGCGCACTTGGGTGTATGGCTGCTATAAATTTGACCTGCCACAAGATGGCACTGTTTTCGACACTCCTGATGCTTCAAATCTTTTCCCGAAACAATCAGAGGAAAGCCTCAGTGCTTCATGAGGCTTCATTTGCCCATCCCTGGTAATCCACAATCATAGTCAAAAACAGGCAAAAGGTCATACACAGTCAAGCAGTCAAAACATGCAAACAAGGCAGGAGAGACAGGCAAAAGGGTGAAACAAGAAACAAGAAACAAGAAACAAGAAACAAGAAACAAGAAACAAGAAACGCAGTATACACTTAACAAGACTTTGCAGTGAATGACAGATTGAACATGGTTTATATAGGCTGAGGTAATGAGACACAGGTGTAAACAATGAGTGAGATTAGTCTGGGCAAAGGATTATGGGTAATGTAGTCTTTGATGGAATGACAGTCCGGGGTGGAGTGCCCTCTGGTGGTAACCACGGGGCATTCTCACTGGTGATCGTGACAGGAACCCAGCAAGCAATAGCAGTCATTTCACTATCACGGTTAAATATAGACCCAATATAGTCTGGCTATGAGTAACCCACTTCTAGCCAAAATAACCTTGAATTTGGTTACATGTCATATGATATTCCATCATGTAAGAAACGTCAACAGTGATTACAAGGTGTTTGATTTAATTTCTTGTTCGTCTTCTAGATGACTAGTCTATTCTTGGGCTATGGTTAGATGTCTATTAAATTTTCACTGACAGCCCAATTTTGCCTTGTTTTAGCCTAGACGTCAGGGCTGTGTTTGGACGGTTGTTAGACGTCTTTTAAATGCAAAATTGCTTCCTGGATCAGCTCCTAGATCACTTATAATTTCCACAGATTATGTTGTCTGTAGTTTTTTTGTCTACAGAATTTTCTTGGAAAGATTTTTTGTAGTGTTTTGAGTGTCAGCAGAACAACCCAAAAACACTTTAAATAACAGTACAATCCACTGAAGAGATGCATGTTAATTCCTCACAACCTCGCTTACATTCCCGTTAAAAATTAAAGATGGTGCTGCTGTGAATGAGGTCTATGGCCAAACCAGCTGAGAACCAAGATACTAGAGCACATAATAACATCTATTTGGCCTTCCTCTCTTTAGCAGCAATATATAACTGTTTGCAGTTTGAAAGTGATTAAATCTACCTGATATTTATTAAGAATGAAGTATGCATCTTAATTTACTGAAATGGCTTTTCATCTTCCAATGTCATTAAAACAGTATATTTTAGTTTTACTTATCCAGCTCATCAAATTCAACAGCAGTGGTGCCCTGGAAAAATAATTGAGTGTATGTGCACAGCACAGATGACAGGTCATAAACAAGCCCTTAAAGATAAAACTGGACTTTTTGCTGTTGCCAAGTACACAACAGTATAAGTTGATTGTTCACCGTATGTGCTTAAGTCTAGGGCAGTGGTGATAACCTCTTCAAATAATTGCTCTATTTCAGCTGTGATTGCAAACAATAATGCTCTTCTCCCATTTTTCCCAAGATTAGAGCGATGTGAATAAAATACAAACACACAGAGGGTAGTGCAAAGAATAAAGAGCAATGATTCTAAAGTGCCATTTATTGTTTTGTTTTTTTCATGGTAATTTAGATAAGGGTAATTGTCAACAAGTGCCCCCAGGGCTCTACCTCTGGCATTTGCAGCAAGAGGATGGCTATTGCTGTTTTCATTTTCCTCAGAGTTCAGGCTTAGCCAGGCTGCCCGATATACACACATTATAGGTCTCAGACCTTTATGTTTCAATAGGAAACCAACTGGGGCTGTTTCTCTTTGACTCTTCTCAGGTTGGAGTTTATATTAAAAAGTGTTGTGGTTCACAAACAGTCATTTTCCAAGAAATTCATTCAAGGTAAAATACAATAACTACAGAGTCATAATTGAGTTATGACCGAAAAAGGAGCCTCTAAGATTGTGAGCTGGGACAAACCATTTGTATATCAATCAATAGGAAAAACTGGAATAAAGGAAGTCCCGCCTTCTAAATAAAAAAGTCAATCTGTAAATTTACAGCATGTTCTTTATGACAAAGAATATAAATAAATAACTGTGAAGCAGCAAAGAAATAACTGTGAAGCAGTTGGTGTTGTGCAACTTGTGCTCAGCCTTTGCTTAACGATGCACATGTGCATTTGCTGAACCAGCCTAAAATATACAGTTTTTAGCATTATCTGAGACTAAGAAACTGTACAGGGAGTGCAGAATTATTAGGCAAATGAGTATTTTGACCACATCATCCTCGTTATGCATGTTGTCTTACTCCAAGCTGTATAGGCTGGAAAGCCTACTACCAATTAAGCATATTAGGTGATGTGCATCTCTGTAATGAGAAGGGGTGTGGTCTAATGACATCAACACCCTATATCAGGTGTGCATAATTATTAGGCAACTTCCTTTCCTTTGGCAAAATGGGTCAAAAGAAGGACTTGACAGGCTCAGAAAAGTCAAAAATAGTGAGATATATTGCAGAGGGATGCAGCAGTCTTAAAATAGCCAAGCTTCTGAAGCGTGATCATCGAACAATCAAGCGTTTCATTCAAAATAGTCAACAGGGTCGCAAGAAGCGTGTGGAAAAACCAAGGCGCAAAATAACTGCCCGTGAACTGAGAAAAGTCAAGCGTGCAGCTGCCAAGATGCCACTTGCCACCTGTTTGGCCATATTTCAGAGCTGCAACATCACTGGAGTGCCCAAAAGCACAAGGTGTGCAATACTCAGAGACATGGCCAAGGTAAGAAAGGCAGAAAGTCGACCACCACTGAACAAGACACACAAGCTGAAACGTCAAGACTGGGCCAAGAAATATCTCAAGACTGATTTTTCTAAGGTTTTATGGACTGATGAAATGAGAGTGAGTCTTGATGGGCCAGATGGATGGGCCCGTGGCTGGATTGGTAAAGGGCAGAGAGCTCCAGTCCGACTCAGACGCCAGCAAGGTGGAGGTGGAGTACTGGTTTGGGCTGGTATCATCAAAGATGAGCTTGTGGGGCCTTTTCGGGTTGAGGATGGAGTCAAGCTCAACTCCCAGTCCTACTGCCAGTTTCTGGAAGACACCTTCTTCAGGCAGTGGTACAGGAAGAAGTCTGCATCCTTCAAGAAAAACATGATTTTCATGCAGGACAATGCTCCATCACACGCGTACAAGTACTCCACAGCGTGGCTGGCAAGAAAGGGTATAAAAGAAGAAAATCTAATGATATGGCCTCCTTGTTCACCTGATCTGAACCCCATTGAGAACCTGTGGTCCATCATCAAATGTGCGATTTACAAGGAGGGAAAACAGTACACCTCTCTGAACAGTGTCTGGGAGGCTGTGGTTGCTGCTGCACGCAATGTTGATGGTGAACAGATCAAAACACTGACAGAATCCATGGATGGCAGGCTTTTGAGTGTCCTTGCAAAGAAAGGTGGCTATATTGGTCACTGATTTGTTTTTGTTTGGTTTTTGAATGTCAGAAATGTATATTTGTGAATGTTGAGATGTTATATTGGTTTCACTGGTAAAAATAAATAATTGAAATGGGTATAAATTTGTTTTTTGTTAAGTTGCCTAATAATTATGCACAGTAATAGTCACCTGCACACACAGATATCCCCCTAAAATAGCTAAAACTAAAAACTACTTAAAATATTGATACAAAAATATTCAGCTTTGATATTAATGAGTTTTTTGTGTTCATTGAGAACATGGTTGTTGTTCAATAATAAAATTAATCCTCAAAAATACAACTTGCCTAATAATTCTGCACTCCCTGTATTTATTAAACAATTTATGTCCAATTTTGTTGCTAATTTAATATATGTCATTAATTTTGTTTTCTTTTTTGACAC
This sequence comes from Rhinogobio ventralis, assembly GCA_039654625.1. Lineage (NCBI taxonomy): Eukaryota > Metazoa > Chordata > Actinopteri > Cypriniformes > Gobionidae > Rhinogobio > Rhinogobio ventralis. Next base: position 18,444,755 of record CM077196.1, read on the forward strand.
AACATATGGACAAAAAAAAAAAAAAAAATATATATATATATATAGGCTATATTGGGCGGCAAATGAACAATTTGTTCCCTCGACTTACTAATACTTCAGGACGTTTTACTAATTCGTTCCCTCATTTTAAAGGTGCAGTGTGCACATTTTAGTGGCAGAGAGTGTCTAGCACTCTGTAGAGAAGTTTGTCCTTTTAGGGCTACTGTAGAAACACGATGGCACAAAATAGTGACTTCACTGTAAGGGGACCTGCGGTGTGTGTATATAGAAATGGCTCATTCTAAAGTAATAAAAACATAATGGTTCATTATGTAAGGTCTTTATACATCACTGAAAACATAGTTATGTATATTATATTGCATTTCTGTCAATAGATCCTCATAAATACTACACACTCCACCTTTAAGTAAATTGAGCGCACAATATAATTAATTCCCTCGATTTACTACATCATTGCCATGTTGTAATAATTCTTCTCTTGTTTACTAAATCATGGCCACGTTGTAATATTTTGTTCCCTTGTTTTGATTTAACTAAATTAGTTCAAACTGCCCACAATTTACCTAAAACGAGAGAATGAATTCTTAGTCTGTGGGAATTCTTAATTTGCGGCAATGATATACATATATTTACACTATATTGCCAGAAGTATTGCACTAAAAAAAACAAGCTGTTGAACCAACTTAATTAAATTAAGGAAAACTTTTCCACAAAATTTAAATACGTTTTTCCAACAAAATTTTCTATTGTTTTTGGTTTGAAATGATTTGTTGTAATCTTGTTGTATGAAATTAATTTAGTCAAGACTACTAAAAAAAATCATGTCATTCCAAGTAGGATAAAGAGGGGTAGAACTGATGACCATATTTAGACTGTGGGAACTGTGTCAAACAAATTTATTTTCTTTATTTCTATAAAAACTAATAGTCAACACAACACTTGTTCACATGCTAAGTGTAACATTTGTAGCATGCAAGCAATGATCAAGTAAAACATTTCTCATCACTGGCATTAGCAAAGTTACGGCAAAGAAATACACTGCCCAGTTCAGTCAGCGCAACATAAATGATTCATGTAGTCCCAACACAAATGGTTTAGGTTAACTTAACATTTTACAAATGTTATTTCATTTAACATAATAAAATTAAGTAAAATGGCAAAAAACGAAAGATTTGTGTTGTTTCAGCTTATTTTATTTAAATAAACCGAGCAGCTAGAATCATTTTTTTGAGTGTGGGACACCCCTCCAAATCCTTGAATTCAGGTGTTCTAACCACTTCCATAGCCAAAGGTCTATAAAAGGTCTATAAAATCAAGTACCTAGGTATGCAGACAGCTTCTACAAACATTTGTGAAAAAAATTTTTTTCAACAAATGTTGAAAAAACTTTTGGCAATACAGTAATTAATTTTTTTCTAATGAACCTGGGTTGGTTGAAAGGGACTTTAGTTTAGCTCAATCGTACGTAGACTCGAAAAACGAATATGACAAATTTTTATTAAATCAATAAAAAATGTATCTAAAAAGCCATTTTTTTTACAGTGTAGTATGCAAAAAACAGTATGCCAGTAGTATGAATAGTATGTCTGAATACATAGTATTTGAAAAACTGTAAGCAAACCTGGATGCCCTACTACTTCCACTGATTCTGAAGTGCACATTCGATTGATACTTTACTATCCCATGAGGCCATTGGAGAGGATTTGTAAATGGCAGTGAAGTGACAAATGAGTGACAACATGGCAGATGTAGCACATCCAAATTTTCATTCAATCTACCCATATTTTTAACACAAAGTAAATTCCAATTCAAATGTAGTACCTACTCTGTATGCGATTTTGGACGCAGGCATGTGCTTTACTTCGTAGGGCAGCAATAAAGCTTACATTTTTTGACATAAAAACAAAAAACCATCGGATGCATAGGATGTTTCAAAACCTAGAACTGAACTTTTCAAAGAACTGGTACCTACAATGGCAAAAAAAAAAAATGCTGTCTAGGCAGCTCAGTAGGTTGTGAGAACAAACACTACTGACAAATCCTATCGATCAAGTGATTGTCAGGAGTCTGAAGCTAAAGCTGGCCTCCCATACTGAGAGCTATCCGTTCAGCCTTGACAACATGTCCTTCACCAACAACAGAACGATCAATGCAACAGATAAGTCAAAAAAAAAAAAAATGAAACAAAGGTAAGTTTCCCTTGTAGATCTGTTTTATAATGATAGTCCAAGTTTCCTATTCTTTCATAATCAGCACTTTCATGCCCTAATTAAAAAAGCCTGTCTGTCCATTAATGTCTTTCCAAAGATTCTTTGCTTCAATTAACTTTCATGCCTTGTGTAATTTGTGGAGTGTAATTGGTCTTAGCTCAACTGCATTTCAGCATTCATCAAATAAAATAGCAAGATGAAAATCATTTATGGAAATCCATAGCTGTCAAACTCAACTTCTCCTCCTTGTGCACTTTTGTTAAGTGAAAATGTCACAGTACATCTTCCTAGATCATTTTAGCACAGCAGCCGAGCTCTCTGCTCTCTGGAACTTTCAAACATTATGTTTCCAGACAGAGAGGCAGGTCCAGTTGTAGTCTGGAGATCTGGGGGCTTTTGCAGAAGGACATCTCTGACAGACTGTCCGTGTCAGATAGCTGCTGAATGGCCATGGCTGAGCGTTTGCAGCTCCCCGGGGGCTGTCACTCCTTCCCCGCTCCTCCGTGACACGTTTCTCTTGTTCCTCTGGGACGGTTGACCAGCAGCTCTGCAAGATTACAGAGACCACACAGCAGGACTAAACGCACTGCTTATTTTATCACAGAGGCTTTGAAATACAATAAAAGCTGTTTAATTGTTTAATAAAATCAATGTATCATGCCTGTTAACTTCAATGAGATATTATGAGTGATTTACAATGAAATAATATATTTAGATTTTTACTGTAAATCAGTGCAGACTAGGTGTACAAATAAAGTTTTGTTGCGGGATAAAATAGCTGTGTTAATATTATGGTCTTAAGTGTTATGTTTCATAGGAGACTGTCACATTGATGTTCAGTGAGGATTCCACAATGATTTTCACCAAACTGTAAAAGAAAGATTTAAGATTTAAAGTGCTCATATGTGTTACTTTCCCCAATTCTATGTTCACTTAATATTACACACTTTACATTTCTCACAAGTATTAAACTGATTTCATACTAATTTAAAAAGTTTATTTGGTAACATTTTCTGATTAACATTACACAGAGAATTTGAATTGGGAGTTGGGAAATGTTTACCTTTTTACGTGTCCTTTTTAAATATATTTCATGTTGTATCCAACTCTTTTAAATAATATTACAACATTAATTACTTTATTGTGCTTGTGCATTAAAAATTAAAGAATTGAAATCTATAAGAATAAAAAAAGTCATAAACAACATAATTTTGAATATTGAGAGTACAGAGTTGAACACAGATACTATACATACACTCCCCATAACATGTAGAAAACAAATGAAAAATGAATTAGGCAAATCACATCAGACAACGATCAATAATTTGAACAAAATATCTTATGTTGGGATTGCGAGATTTTAAAATGGTGGGAATGCCACAGAAAAGCTTAAGTTTTAAGCGTTGATGTTGATACGATGTTGTTGGCGGTCTAGTTTTGAACGTTGGAAAAAGGTGCCATATATCATTAGACCTAAAAATCTTGCTAGCCATAAATCAATTTGTATTTTCAATTTTTTTTTTCACTGGGCTTGCAAGCTTTAGAAGTTAAACAGTCGTTGCAAGCCACCATATTCAGTTAATGACAGGTATGTATAAAGTTGTTAAACTGGTCTTGCTTACTGACAATGCTAATTGACACATTGTGTGAGTCTGAGAATTTAAGTGACAGGTTTTCTGTAACAATTCTATTTAAATATTTGATGTTAGACTTATTACGTATTACTCAAATATGTTTAAATAAAGTGAACAAAATTTAAATGTGTCAGATCTATAAAGGGCCTAAATTATTTTTTTGAATGTCGTTGTCAATAATGGCAACAGGTAATTCTTACCATGAAGTCACCATAAAATCAAAATGGATCATTCATATTTATTTTTTATGGAATATTGCAGTGCATTTAAATTATTTATCTGTACACACAGGAATTAGCAAACCACAACAACCTGTCGGGTAATTTACAGTTAAAGACCCAAGGACCAAATATGATGGAAGAAGACCAGAAGTGCTGTAAATTTAAGAAACTTTTACTTAAGAATAGTTTGCATTTTCATCAGCAGAATTCAGCTTCAACAAGTTTGTAGGCTTCTCATGCCATATATTCACATTTCTACAGCAATTATACCTTACAAGTCACTCAGCTACGTCATTGCTTCCAGTTGAATGATTCTGATTGGCTAAGAAATAGATAAACTTAGAAAATATCCACACATGGACTGATAGGCAGAAGCATATCTCCATCAATTATACAGCTGACACCATGGCCTCTGGTTTAGGCACAAAGTAACCTTCCAGGTTGCAGAACTGCATTTCTATGCGCCAGCTTGTCGCACAAAACAAGTCATTCCATCTCCCCAAGGTGCCAGTTGTCCCCCACCAGTACTGATCTGTGACAAAGAATATAGCACACACACACAGATACCAGGAGACACAACTTCTCCAAGGTTAGAGTTGGTCGAGCTCTTTCTCTAAACAGGAAACTTTCCCAAAACATACTGATAGCATGTTCTTTCTCTCAGTAAGCGGTATAGACAATATTCATCATTATTCTCTAGAGATTGAAGATGAAAAGAAAAGTAAATGTTTTAACTAAGAAGTGGTCACGTAGATGACAGGCTGAAATGACCCCAGTGACCTCGGCTGTCTTGGTCAGCTAGAAGATAAAAAAATTTTTCGTGTTTCATATTAAATTATTTTAATATGTAGAAGGATAAATACTGATTATTGAATAATACCTTGATTATAATCACTCATTAGATATAGCGGCAGTGGATTCCGGAATCGGACCCTTCAGACCTAACTATCCAATCAATTTCTGATGCACAAAATCAATTCCTGCACTAAATGTTTTTTCTCATTCGGAAAGCCTTTTCACTCGGAAATACGTCACAACAGGAAAGAAAAGATCTCGTTTCCAATTCATGCTGACTTTAAGGTGCTATTTGTACCTGATCTAACCATTAAAAATAATTTTGTTGATGCATAATACAAAGTTCTGTCATGAAACTCTAGATGGCGCAGGTTAATAAGCCTTAACTCAATCTGCTTGCAATCACATCATTCTCTGTAGGACACAGCTGATTGGTTCCTGCTGTATCAGTAGCCATTGAACTTGCTGCTCAACCTTCAAATACTTGGTCAGCATTTGCTATAGCAGTTGCAGTGCGCTTTCAGAAACCCTCTACTTTCCCCAGCTCCACCTGTATAGATCTGCTACAAGTAATTAATGTATGCTCTATTGTACAGCAGCAGCTTGCCTTAATGCTCACAGCAGATTGTTGTGTATGTATTGGCAGTAGTAAGTCCCATACTTGCTCTGTAGCAGCAGCAATAACCAACAGTAGCAGCAGCATAGCAGATCTATTCCGCCATGACTAAACATATCTACAGTGTAATATTTCCATATATAGGAAGGTGATGAAAATCGTGTCAGACTCATTAGTAGCCTTTCCCCCCCATATTTGGTGCATGACTAATAGATCTCTCTCAAATCACCCAAGTACAATGAAAAAAATTCCATGCAAAATGCTCTTCCCCTCGCTTTGAAAATAATTCCTACCTTCAACAGTCATGCACTGCTGTTAGCAAAATGGAGATAGACTGTTGTGGTAAATATCTTTCAAGTCAGGTATTAGAGACTGATTGAAGACTGACAGTACAAGCTCTTGAACAGTAATCCATTTTATTTTCAGTGACACTCTCCTTCTGCACGCTAAAATGAAATGGGGTGGGAAGATAAGGGAAGCATGCTTGAGGTGGAAAGGGTAGCGACTACTTTAAAAGGCCAGAAAGATAAATTAAACATGGGGTCAGTATTAGGTGGGTAATCCAATACTGGCATGAAGTTTGCAGAGCACAACAAAATGGTTATGGAAATAAAATGATAAAACATTGATAACATTTTTATTTTCAAGAAATGTGCCATATGTGTTTTGTAATACCTTTCAGACTTGTCATGAGCTCTGACACCTTTAATTCCCAAATCCCTGATGGATTTTCACACATATACCCACAATCCAAAAGTGAGATCCACTAACTACATATGTTTTTACCATGGATACGGACAGGACTTGCAGAAATCTCAAGAATGGTTTCAACAGGAAAAGTTCACCCCAAAATGAAAATTCTGTCACTTGGTTCCAAACTTTTTAATTTTTAGTTGAACTATCCCTAACTAGATACCTGTGCTGCATAAGCCCAGGAAGCAATTTTGTGTTTCAAAAGATGTCTAATAGCCGTCCAAACACAGCCCTGATGTCTAGGCTAAAACATGGCAAAATTTGGGCTGTCATTGAAAATTTAATAGATGTCTAACCATAGCCCAATAATACACTAGTCATCCACATGAACGTGTTAACGAAATGAAACCAAACACCTTGTAATCACTGTTGACTTTGCTTACATGATGAAATATCATACATCTCGCAAGTTATTTTGGGAATAACGACATGTAACCAAATTCAGTGTTATTTTGGCTAGAAGTGGGTTACTCATAGCTGGACTATTGGATCTATAGTTAATTGAGACGGTGAAACTATGGCTATTGCTTGATGGGAGGGAGTCATTTCTCAGGCTGTCCAATTAACAATAGTTTCATGTTGAATTAAGCCTCTTAAACGAATATGCTCTCCTGACAACTCGTAATCTGCATAAGGTGGCAAAAATCTTATGATTCATTATCATAAAAAAATTTACTTTTTAAAGATTTGATTTTGATTTTGGGGTCTACTAGAATTGGTTTTCATGCTTGAATGTTCAAAAAATGTTGCCTCACCTCTCTACCCAGTCTGTCAGTAAAGCTCTGGGGTGTGTTTCCCAAAAGCATCGTCAGCCAATAATTAGACATGGTCTAATTATTAATGATGGAACTTGTGATCATAGTTGCTTTTGGTCAGTCGTTACAAGTGTGTTCCGGAAATGTCACGCCCCTTACTATAACCATGAGTTTCAACCAACACACTACTAACGCAACTTAACCAGGCCTCTGCTCTTTTTTGCATATGCCTTGGGCAGGAATTATTTAAATGAGGAATATTGTGATGTGTACGTTTCTAGAAGAAAACTCAAGATTACAATCAAGGTGTTTCAGGGAGTTCATAAAGAGTGCTTACATAACTTTGCAGACCTTTTTCATGCTCAAACATTAAAGAAAGTTGAGAATGTAGAAAAAAAAGGATAGGTCCTCTTCAACATACCGATTCAGAACATAGAGAACCACCGAATGGAATAAAACACAGCATTAAGGTTAGGAGTGTATAAAAAACTGTAGTGGTGGTTCTCTTTTATTTCATTTTTCAAAGACAAGCCTTTGGTAGAAATACATTAGAAAAATACTTTCAGGAACACATTTAATGGACTATTCACATTGAAAAGACACAAGACATCCAATCATAATTGTGTACAAAGAACTGAGCGAAACATGGACTCCTGAAAATTCAAAATGATATTCATCAACACTTTCATAACACATTGTTTTTTTAGGCCAATACTAGAATGATTTTGCTCTTTTACTATTTTCCTAACAACAAAAACAAAAAAAAAGGCAAGGTGATTTAAGACTCCAATTATCACTTCAACTTGATCTCCCTCAATTAAGGTGAAATAAACTTCTCTCTCCCCTGTATTTTTGCTTTCATTGGCTCATGGCTCGATATGAGATCAAACCCTGCTGTTTTATCACATGGCCACCATCCAACTCAAACAGAACACTACTGTACAACAATTTTGTAGAACATATTGTACAATATAGCTGATAAAAAACCCTGATGACATTTGGGAGCATTGGGTCTCTGTGCATCAGGTTGCAGAGTGAGATAAGTAGATAAACCTGTATTCACAGGAGAGACAGGAAAGCAAGGGCATCTTAACTGCCGGTTTAACAGAGAGAATTTAATGGATAGGATTCACTTTTCTCTTTTATCTGTTGTGATGAGATGTGTTTAAAGGGAGAGAGTGGGCAGAGAAAGCAAAGCTGTCTAGTCTGCGAGTTGGACGAGATCCATGCAATGATTTATGCTCATTGTCCAGTCTAAATGTGTGAGACTCCCTAATTAAAGTGCTGCATATGCTTCCAAATCCAACAGGTCAACAGGCTCTCAGATCTCTCTGGAGCAAATCAGAAACAAAACACTGTTTGAATTTACAGCTCTTCTTTATAGCATGCAACAAGTTCAGAAACAAAGACTTGTTGAAAAAAAATCAACTGTTTCACACATCACGAGTCAGCAGCACACAAGCAGTGCCTATCTTTCGCCACCCATATTAACAAGTTTACAAAAAAACCTAGTGGCAAAAATGTTGTTAAATCATTAATCAGTCAAATATCCTTATTTGAGATTCTATTTTTGTATTCTGTTTAAAGTGACCGTATCAGAAGTCTTGGATTAAACCACGGAAATTGTATGGATTCATTTTACGCCACTTTTATGTCCTTTTTGGAGCTTGACATTTTTGGACCCCATTGACTTTGGCATTGTATAGACCAAAACAGTTAAAAAAAAAATTCCAAATATCTTCTTTGGTGTTGCACAGAAGAAAGTAAATCACACGAGTTTGGAACAACATGAAGGTGAGTAAATGATGAAAGAAAGTTATTTTTAAGGTAAACTATCCCTTCAAATAACTTTAATTCAGGCAGATTTACTAAATGGGACTTGTTTTCATGTGATGTGTGAAAGATTCGCCTATTGTAAAAAAGAAGTGCTTTTAATGTGCACTTGTAGTTTACTTCAAATCTTAAAAATATATTAAACACTGTACTTAAAGATAATATAATATTAATGAAATAAAAGGCCACTTGAGAGTACATGTTTATGGCTATGTTTAACATTACTGGTGTGGATCTTGAGACAAACAGTGGCGCTGACATATTTATAGATTCAGTTAAGACAGCTCAAACAATCATTTTAGTCTGGGACTAGACTTAAGCCTTGACTGTGAAATCGGCCAATAAAGATGTACTTTAGTCCGGTTCAAAAGAAGCACTCTAATGTTTAGCCAATTGCATTTAATATAAATTTAAACTGTACAATGTTCATCATGCAATTAAATGCCCAAAACATGGACACTCAGTTCGCAATTAAGTAAAATATATTATTTTTGTAACTTAGTACTAAGTAAGTACTCAGTTTAAAAGTATGCTGAGGTGAGGGTCTTCCTCGCAACGGTATTATACGGAATCCTAATAATTTTAGTAGTTTATAGCTGCACGGGTTTGGGTTTTATCTACATTACCATTTTGTTACCTTGGAATTATAAGGTCTGACATATCTGATATTGTTGTCAAAAATTAGTTATTCACACATTCTTATTCTGTGACAACTTATTTACATTATGTGATGGTTTTGTTATGTTGTGTACATTTTGGGACTTTACATTTCAATAAAACAAAAAGGTCCTATCTACAAAGTCAAATGGAATGCAAAAACTTTGAAGCTCAATATCTCAAAATTGCTCAGAATGCAGATAGAACCTGACGATTTGTTTGTGAATGTTGTCCTCCTCTGCATGTATTTTTTTACATTTGTCTACTATTAAAGGAAATGCTTAATTAAACCATGTTATTACCTGTATACGCTGTTAGTGTGAAAACGTGTACCTGAGAACAGCCAAAAGACATGATAAGTGAACCACTAATTTAAAGAACTATATGAAAACTATGAGATTCTAAAGGACATGACTATCAGCCCCTCAGTGAGGGTCCAATTAAAGGAGGTTTAGTAACAGGCAGCTCCAAATCTCCTGCCTGTTGATTGTTGCAGTGTCACTTGCACTGTCTGTGACATCATTTAAAATAGATATGATGTCACATTAAGGTGACAGTAAAGTATAGATCACACTAACAAAACTGCATCAAATAGGATTGTGTATGGAGGAACAATTTTCCCAGAGCTCTAAAATCAGAGAGTACACACAAAGTTCACAAACCAAATTAATTGCAGTCACAGCCAGGAGGAATTATCCATATATCCAGCTCAGCTTTTCCCTATTATTTTAACGAGCCCAACATTGTACTGTTACCTAAACAGCCAGCCCGTCGTTTTAATGAGCAGTAAATGTTTACGAAAGTGTCATGAATTTTATTGTCCTATTGACAGCTGTCTAACATGCCTGTAACTGCATTCTTTCCATGTTTGCTCATTTAGTGTGTCTTTATTCCTCTCAACATTCAGATTCCTGTATCTTCATTTATGTGCAGAAGATACAAATCGTTAAGCATGAAGCATTAACTGCATGTTTGCTGAGTGAAATACTGTATAAGAACTCAATAGAAAATTGATTCACACTTTTAAATCTTTAAATAAATAGTTAAGAGATTAGGTTTATTTAAAATTGATTCCCTAAACCCAGCTATAATCAGTATTGAGCTGTAGGCCTATCAGACTGTGAGACTAAAACACAGGGTGTCAATTTTTTCTCTGTTTATTATTTCTTTAACCATCTGTTTAAATGTATGAATGCTCTGTTTTATTGTAACGTGTTGGCAGCACTCATCTGCTCCCACCTAGTCAAGCTCAGAGCCCTCGCTGTCTGTGTTTCTCTGTGAAGTGCACATTTTACAGTGAACAAATCAGAAACCGCGACTCTGGCTGTTTTATCACCTGCAGAAACCAGTTAACAAAACTCATGGCGCACAAAGGAAACTCCGGACATAATCTGAGCTATCAGAAAGTCTTTTGTTCCCAGACCCGTTGTCAACAAAATAGAGCTTTTTTTCTATTTTCCTATCACAGAATAGGAATCACTCTGTTTCTGATTTTAAAATCATAATAATAAAGTTGTTGGAAGATCAATTGTGCTTGTTTCAGTGACCCCATTCACTCAATTAGATTCAAGCTTTTAAATGTACAATTATCATCTTATTATGCTTTCAAAGCCACTTTCTCTATGAATTAAACTGTGTCACGTTAATGGACGAAAAAAATGCATACGTGGCCTCTCAAGCAGATAAGTGTTGGCTAAAGGTTTTGTTCAAATTTTTTCAGTCAAATTTAATATAGTTTTTATTCTAACAGCATGCCAGCTGTCCATAACTATGTTGTATTTTATATGACAAGAGCAGTGAACAGAGCTGCTTATTTTCTAATATTGTATTATCCATTAATGTATAATAATGTAATAGGGACTTTTCTAGTGCAGTGTAATTTTAGCAGTATGCAAAGGTTAAAATAACAACTTTATTGTTAGACTTTTCAGTTGAGCTTTTAAGCTATGTCTGATTACAGATCTCAAGCAACAAATAAATTATTCTGCTTATCTTCTTCTTAATCTCAGATTAATGGGTTCTTCCCTGAAGGAAAACATGCCAGTTTTATACCTAATCTTATTAAACTTCTTGATTTTGGAGAGCAACATTCCTGGAAAAGATGACCTCTTAATGATATAGTTCATTCAAATGTTACTTGCCACCTCAGATATTTAAGCCAACGAGTTATTTGTTCAGTTCAACCACTCATTTTCTATAGGGTTTAGGTCAGGGGACTGGAACGGCCATGGTAGAAGCTTCATTTTATGCTTAGGAACACATTTTTGTGTTGATTTTGATGTTTGTTTTGGATCATTGTCCTGATGGAAGATCCAACCACGGCCCATTATAAGATTTCTAGCAGATCAGGTTTTGATTTTTTTTTTATCTGTTGGTATTTGAAAGAATACATGATGCCATGTATCTGAACAAGATGTCTCACTTTTTATTCCTGTTTGCACCAAACCCATCTGGTGGGTTTGCTGCAAAAAGCTCTTTCTGACGACAGAACCAAGTCCCAATTGAAGGGATTTTCAATGCTTTAGCTATTTTCTTACAGCCATTGGACAATCTTTTGCTGCACATCATAACTATATTCTTGGATTTACTCAATGTGATGGATGATTAAGGGAATTTGGCCTTTGTGTTTCCTCATATTCCTGCATATTAGTACCTCAAAGGTACATATGTGTACCCAAAGTGTACATATTAGTACCTGAATGGCACATATTAGAACCTTTTTAAAGGGTATCCCAGTTACAGCTTTTGTACCATTTTTTCTGAGAGTGCAGAAATACATTGAAGCAATACATAAGCAAGCTTCATTAGGATTGAAGGGCAAGCTATAGAGACTTAAATACATTAATCAAAATCCCAACTCATCTGAAGCGGACAGACAGCGTCACTCCAGAGAGGTCCTTTCAACATACCATCCACAGAACGCTGCGCTTCTACATCCTTCAACACAGCCATCCATATTTACACTTTGTCTATAAACATTACATCATAAGACAGCAGTCCTTGGACTGTTTAACAGATGCTAGTTGTTGGCAGATCTTATCCTCAAAATTGCTTTGTGTCCAAATACTTTTTAGGGCCGCTGTAAACAGTATAAGACGAAATGGGATATCAACATTGATATGCAAATTATAATGGTTAATGATTATGTTGAACTGTTTTATTATTACAGATACTCAGTTGAGCCTATAAAACAGATGGTCAAGAGTCAACCAGCGGTGTGTTATCTGGCTCATATAATAGCACATATTCATATAAATGTTTGGAACGTGTGGTTATAATGTGGGAATATCACATTGCCTTTGTTTACGGTGACAAAGATGATCATCTGGTCTCCAGCTGTGTATCTGAACACAACGTATGAGTAATAGCGGCATCATTACCCAAACAATGGGCGAGAATGAGCCCAGTCATGCATGTCTTTACAGCCATGCTCTGATAAATATGGATCTCTGCCTGTTGCTCTCAAACAGGATATTGAAGTGCATGCCGACCTCTTTGTTAACTTGTTGTTACCTTTTAACAATGACAGATTTTCAGCTGTTGGTCTTGCCATTGTGCTCATGCAGGAACGTGCTTACCTGGTTTGATCGAACGACACCTGCCTGAGATCTCAGAGGAGGGTGAACAGAGAGGCGTTTGACACATGAGCGATTTGCAGGCACCAAAGTCAATTGAAAAATTATGACGTGCCGGCTTCTGCAGTGAGCACATATGCTGTCAACCTCCAAGTTCCATCATGGCAGCTGGCGTGGGGACACCTTGCCCTCCACTGTCTTTCAAACATCTGAAAAGTGAGGGGACACATTACAAACCTTATCAGTGTGGCTTATGAATATTAACACTCTTTACAAATTTGATGAAAAGTAGGGAAGTATATGTGTTTTAGGCATTTTAGGGGCTCTTAACACAGGATGTGCTCTTTGTTTCAGGTTTAATTTTTTTATCGTTTATTCGTTTTCAAGTTAAAGTTAAAATTGAAAACTTTTAAAATGGTGTCTCAAGATACCTGCTAATTCTTTTAAGCTTTGTCTAAGTGTTTTTGAACACACGATCACTTACCATCTGTTCATTCGCTCACTGTTCGTTTGCTTTGTTTTTGCACCAAAATGTTTCTTCCAAAATGTGTTTTTGCCTTACCCTGATTCACTATAGTAAGCCTATTTACTTATAGTAAATTATAAGTGTTTATAATTAAGACATGTCAGGATGGTTTTCACAGGAAATTGCATACAGGCTTCACTTGCCCGTGCTCGTTTCGTCTAATCAATAAATAGAGAAAAGGTTATCTGGCTACTTTGAAGCGTGTATGGTGGGAGTGACAGGTTAGTTAGCAAAAAGAGAATGTGACAGAGCTCGTAATAAAACAAGAATCAACATTGGATTGAGGGATTTGAAAAGCGGAGATGGCGTTTTTATTACTCAACAGGTGAGTAAGGTATTTCATTGAACAGATAAATTGCCATATGTAGCTCTCTAATAGAGCTCATTGTAAAGCATTATCTATTGTGAAGGGTAATTTCATTATGGTAGTTGTAGCGCTGGTAGAATTTATTTTCAAGAAAGTACCGTGTCTATTAATGAATAAAGCTACAGTAACGTTTTCAGCAAGTCAGCTTGAGATCATTTGCATATAAACACAGGTGCCACAAACCATATTCATCCACACAGTCACGCAGAGCTGAAGCACAACCAAACCTTTATTCTTCCGCAACATGCATGCGGATTTGTTTTTTTAACCGCTAGAGGTCCAAATGTCACATCATGTACCTTTAAATGACCAAATAAGTTATTTTCAGGGGTGCATTTCTCAAAAGCATAGTTAGCCATATATGGTCGCAAGTTCTGTCATTATAAACATAGTTCACTGGTTTGGTATTTCCTGAACCCATAGTTCCAACAAACATTCGCAAACAGCAACTTCTATGGTTGGAACTACAGCTCTCGACCTGTTGTTAGAAGTAGGTTCTTGTTAGTATGACGTGGACTATATATAAACAGACACACACATTTTATTCTACATATTTTAGTTTGTCAAGAGAATGAAAGCAACGTGTTTGAATATGCTCTAGCACACACACAAAAACTCTATCACTTTCTCAACACTCTCCTTTAAAGTTTTAGAAGAGACATCAACAACATCACACACTGTACTAACATTTTTCACCTTAGCTAGAGACACTGGATCGCTCACATTGTCTCCTCTAAATATTCAGAAGAGACATCAACAGCATCACACGCTGTGCAACTTTTTCTCTTTACCTAGAGACTGGTGGAATCTGAATCTCTTACATGTATCTCTTTTAAAGTTTAGAAGAGACACATCATTTGTTCTTGGAAATAGTAATGTACCAAATTTGATCAAAAATGACTCAGAGGTCTTACTACAGGAACAGTAACCCTGGAGCTTTCTTTGCTGAAAGGCTCATTAAAGGCTTACAACTCAATCCTTGACCAATTTGTTTATTAATACATATTATATGGTAGAAAATGTTTGAGTTCATACTGAGACATTTGATTTGTAACGTTGTTGAGATCTCTTCATAACTTTAGAGGAGACAAATGTGAGAGCTCCAGTGTCTCTGGAGAAAAATCTGAGCACAGTGTGTGATGTTGTTGAGGTCTCTTCTAAAACTTTAAAGAGACCATTGTGAGAGTGTTAGAGTTTTTGTCTCAGGAGACAAGTGTGAGAAGCAGTAGACTCAAGCAAAAGTCTCCATTTGATGTTAATGTAACCTCATTTGTGTTTTTCTAGTTTGGAAAATGTGCTGCATATACAGTGCTGGGCATTGAAGATACATTTCAACTAGTAAGCCTTAATATTGTGAAATGTATAATGTTTTTTAAGTGTTTAGTTTCAGTATTTACAATATTAGGAATATTAAAAAAAAAAAAAAAAAAATACATATGTTTCTCCTAAAATAAAATTGAAGACATCTGAAGACAAAGCTGATACCTAAATGAGACATATAAGAGAATCAGCACTTAGTATCCTGAGCTTAAAGTCCTAATGAACCGGAAGTTGCAACTGATTTTATTTCAGTGCTGTGACGTATTTCCAAGCAAAACGGAATATTGAATAGAGGGCAGGGTTTTACTTCAGCGCTCCTCCTCTTCATTTCTCGCTCATAGCAGACTAACGGTTGGAGGGGAGTGGCTAAGGATATTCAAACCCAAGCCGCCAAACTGACATCATCTGAGAAGGAATGCCATTACAGACCAGAAATTACTTTTCAGATTTTGATTAAAGATTACCACAGCAAACCATTTTTTTCTGTGTATTCACTTGCACAGATTAATTGTTCACCCTAAGACCAGTAATGTGTGCTAACAAAGTAAATAAGATCGATTTTGATTTCATGAGGACTTTAAATAAACCTCTGTCAGAGCCATAGCCTTGTGAACAGCACATTGACATTAAGACACAACTACACCTCAGACAGTTCAAGTCCCAGCTAAGGGTACTTTCCTGCTCCTGTTCCCTTCTCACCTTCTGTCTCTCCTCCTACTGTCCTGTCCATTAAAGGTGAAAAACATTTAAAAACATTAAGTTTTTTACAGCCCATTCTCATTTTGGATTCCTTTTTCTCAGAACTTTCTCATGTCTCAGTTGTGCCTACTTTTATTTCTCCTAAGGATTTTCAGGAGAAACATCTGAGACACCATTGACACTAAAATGAGAGATATTTGAGAATCAAAACTAAGTCTTCTGAGCTTAGGAAAAGCAACCACTGAGTGATAATTTTTTTCTATTGGTGGTTAAGTAGCAAGTTATGCACTCAGATGCAGTTCTTATATTGCATGTGATGACCTCATGTACGGGGTTAATCTGGTTAATCTACATTTGCCCATAGCTGAGGGGGAGGTGGCAAATAAACCCAGCCCCAAGTAACCTTGCAACAGGCATATCTCACCTGAGAGAGGTCAGCACAGGAAGACCAGTCTTCACTCTCCACATGGCTTTCAAAGTGGATTTGGACCTGGAACAGCAGACTCAAATAGACATGAAAACAAGTGCAGGCCTGAGGTGATCCTGCTGTCTACTGCATTGTTCCGGCAGGAGAGTGAATGCACTTGTATGCTTGTATGGTAGAGGGCAATCGTTAATATTCATGGTAAATGTCAACAATACCCAGAACCGCTTCTGTCCTCAAGTCTGTCTGAATATACCCAGGAAGTTTTGAAGCATTTAAACATGATTTCAGTGTTTCCTCAGAAACCTCTGGTTTTCATGGTTTTCATGACACAAAGACAATTGAAAAGCACTTTAAAAAAGGGTAAAACTTAACCCCAAACTGGAAATTCTGTCATCATTTACTCACCCTAATGTCATTCCAAACCTGTATGACTTACTTTCTTCTGTGGAACTCAAAAGAAAATATTTTGAATATGTTTTAAAACAATTATTTATTTCAAATAACTTTTTTGTTCCACAGAAGAAAGTCATATAGGTTTGGATTAACATGAAGGTGAGTAAATGATGACAGAATTTCAGAAAAATTAATGAGAAATGATAAAGATGGTTAATCTTTTCTTGGTGCGCTCCTCTTTGAATTGAGTTATTGGATACTGGCATGATTACAGTATAATTACATGCACAATCACGACTGCCAAGGATTAGATTAACTAACCAAAGGCTTAGCAATCAACGATCCCTGTCAATTATGTACATCATTGTCCATGCTTCATTTGATATGAAATTAATTTAGCACAAAGGTTGAGAGCAGCTTATCGTCTGGTGTTATGATTGCTAGTTAACTTCACTCTAGATGTATAATTTATTGTATCAATGTCCATCTGCTCACAAAATCAGCTGCTTCTGAGGGGGCACATGCCCTATGTTTGAATGGGTACAATGCCTTTGCTAACTTGTACATTATTGGAAGTTGGAAAGGAATGGATTGCGGACCAAATTTGTTCAGTTTAAGCTACACTTTAGAAATATTCATATTTTTGAGACTGACAACTGCATATGGGTCAATGACAAAATATATATAGGATTAAAAAATAATCCAATCAAAAAAATCCAATCAAAGTTCTTAGAAATGTTTGTATTCATGACAATATGTGGTGTAACAATCAAGTAATACATTTCCACATACCTATATACAGTATATATATATATATATATATATATATATACTGTATATGTATATATATAAATACATACACACCGATCAGGCATAACATTATGAAGTGGTGAAGTGAACAACACTGATTATCTCTTAATCATGGCATCTGTTAGAGGGTGGGATATTAGCGACATGGGCGGCCAAGACTCATTGATGCACGTGGGGAGCGAAGGCTGGCCCGTGTGGTCCGATCTAACAGATGAGCTACTGTAGCTCAAAAAGTTAACGCTGGTTCTGATAGAAAGGTGTCAGAATACACAGTGCATCGCAGTTGGGTACCCTGGGTACCCTGACTGGTCTGCGGCTATGCAGCCCCATATGCAACAAATTGCGATTGCCTGTGTATTCTGACACCTTTCTATCAGAACCAGTATTAACTTCTTGAGCAATTTGAGCTACAGTATCTTGTCTGTTTAATCGGACCACACGGGCCAGCCTTTGCTCCGCACATGCATCAATGAGCCTTGGCCGCCCATGACCCTCTCGCTGGTTCACCACTGTTCCTTCCTTGGACCCCTTTTGATAGATATGGACCACTACAGACCAGGAACACCCCACAAGAGATGCTCTGACCCAGATGTCTAGCCATCACAATTTGGCCCTTGTCAAACTTGCTCAAATCCTTACACTTGCCCATTTCTCCTGCTTCTAACACATCAAATTTGAGAACAAAATTTTCACTTGCTGCCTAATATATCCCACCCACTAACAGGTGTCGTGATGAAGAGATAATCAGTGTTATTCACACTTGTCAGTGGTCATAATGTTATGCCTGATCAGTGTGTAAATATATACAATTCTTGTAAATATCTACAATACAATTCTTAAAATATTAGACAATTTTTTGACTCATTAAGGTCAGTTCAGGTTGCAGGTTGTCCCTATAGTCAAAAAAGGTCAAATTGTCTAATATTTTAAGAATTGTACTGACCCAAAAATCCAATTTGTATGGACCGTATTTGTACAGTTATTTTGTATCAGCTTGTTTTGCAAATGTAACTGCACATTTTCATGTTACAATTGTTCCCCATTTCCAGCTATCAGTGTAGTTATTGCTGTAATAAACCAAATCGATTGATTTTAGGCTCTGTATCGTTCTGCAAAAAGAGAGCATGTCTGTCTTCTTACAACACAGGGAGTCCAAAAACAGAAATGCTGTAATCATGAGTGGAGTCATTTACATCCCAGGGCTCTGAATCTATCAAGCATTCTAGCACATGATTGCTATTGTGTTTATGCATTGCAGGCTTTGATAATCCGCTGTGCTGCCAGCATAAAGGAAGAAGCAGCACAAATTAGCTGATTAGGAACATCTCTGCACTGCTTTTCCAAGTGCGCCTCATCTCAGGGTGGAAATAAGTACATTAAGTCAACGCAAACCTGCTTTCAGAATCTAAAACAAACTCAGTGACATATAGAACATTGAAATTTGCATATCAGAATCAAAATCTGTCTTTATTGCCAAGTACACATGTACAAGTAATTTGTTGTGGTATGCAGGTGCTTTAAGAAAATAAGAAATGAGACTAAGACATCTTTAAGTTTAAGAGAACGTAAATAAAAAAAAAAATAAATAAATAAATAGGCCTATAATATACTTAATAAAATTGTTGTAGTGTAACATACAGTCAGAGTAGTGTGCATTAATGTAATGCATATGAAGCAGGCCAGTAGCAGATGGGTAAAAACAGTTTTTTTGGCGTGAGGTTTTTGTCTTTATGGATCTCAGTCTTCTACCCGAAAGCAGAACCTCAAAAAGTTTATGTCCAGGGTGAGAGTGATCGGCCACAATCTTAACTGCCCTCCTCAGAGTCCTGGAAGTATACAGGTCCTGAAGAAATGGCAAATTACATCCAATCACTTTCTCCGCCAAGTGAATAATACGCTGCAGTCTGCTTTTTTCCTTGGCAGTGGCTGCAGCATACCAGATGGTGATAGAGGAGGTTAGTATTGACTCAATGATGGTGGTCTAAAAGTGCACCATCATTGCCCTCGGGAGGTTAAACTTCCTCAACTGCCGCAGGAAGTACATCCGTTGAAGAGTTTTTTAATCAGGGAATTAATGTTTAAGTCCCACTTGAGATCTTGTGTAATGGTGGTTCCCAGAAAACAGAAAGAGTCCACAGTCTTCACTGGGAAGTTATCATGCAGTGTGACCGGAGTGGATGGGGCTGGATTCTTCCTAAAATCCACAACCATTTCCATTGTTTTCACCATATTGAGCTCTGGGTTGTTCTGACTACACCAGGATACCAGATTGTCAATCTCCCACCTCTAGGCAACCTCGTCCGGCCCAGAAATGAGACCGACGAGGGTAGTATCCTCTGCAAACTTTAATAGTTTGACAGACTGGTGACTGGAGGTGTAGCTGTTTGTATACAGGGAAAGAAGTAGAGGAGAAAGTACACAGCCTTGAGGGGAGCCAGTACTGATGGTCCGGTAGTCAGAAATCTGTTTTCCCACTCTTACTTGCTGCCTTCTGTCAGTCAGAAAATCCTTTACCCACTTGCAGATGGAGTCAGGCACACTCAGCTTGGAAAGTTTATCCTATAGCAGAACAGGGATGATGTTGTTAAAAGCAGAACTGAAATCCACAAACAGGATCCTGGCGTAGGTTCCTGGTGAATCCAGATGCTGAAGGATGAAGTGGAGGGCCATGTTAACTGCATCGCCTACAGATCTATTTGCTCTATATGCAAACTGCAGGGGGTTTCAAGAGAGGGTCTGTGATGGATTTGAGGTGTGACATCACAAGGCGTTCAAAAGACTTCATTACTACAGATGTTAGTGCAACAGGTCTATAATCGTTAAAGCCTGTGATCCTGGATTTTTTGGGGACGGGGATAATGGTGGAGGTTTTGAAGCAGGCTGGTACATGACAGATTTCCAGTGAGGTGTTAAAGATGTCTGTGAACACTGGAGACAGCTGATTAGCACAATACTTCAGGAAGGAGAGACAGAATCTGATCCCGCTTCTGTCTCTTGAAAACTCTGTTTACGTCTCACTCCATATCACTTTGCATCTTTATTGGATATACCAGGGGGTCAAGTTTTGGTTAACATGGTCCCATTAGGCCCTGCTGGTAGATACTGTAGCTAGACCATCTACCTACAAAAATAGCATACGACTTTATTGATGGCCATTTAAAGGTATAAGTGTATTCTGGCTCTATACATTTTTCTGCAAGAAACATATTAAGTGCCAAAATAAA
The DNA here is from genome assembly GCA_039654625.1 of Rhinogobio ventralis. NCBI lineage: Eukaryota > Metazoa > Chordata > Actinopteri > Cypriniformes > Gobionidae > Rhinogobio > Rhinogobio ventralis. The sequence goes on from CM077196.1 coordinate 18,465,570, forward strand.
TAATTATAATATAGTATTTGTTTACCTAATGCCTGATCCTTTTTAGATGTTCTCATGATTTTTGATTTTGTTAACAATAAGATGATCAAGTCTTATGATATTGAACACATAATTTTATAGCAAATAAAAAAGGTTAAGGTGCAGAATTTCAATTTCATTTTTAAAAAATGTCCATTGGTAATATAGTGACATTTCTGTTTTAGCAAATGTCCAACCATAATCCTAGTTAGATATGCCAATTTTGAAACACATGAACAAGTAACAATGTCTAACAGTCCCAAATAACTTCAGGGAAAAAGCCCCCAAGCTTAGTTTAATGCTGAAAGTCAACTGGTATTGCAACAGGCTAAGGGACAGCAGAATTTGCAGTAACATTGTAATCGGAACATATAGTGACTACAGCAACAATGGCAACAAGCCCTGATAATGGTTTTGCACTCCCAAACCAGAATAGTTATGGGTGAAAGTGCTGTGCTGGCAGCAAAGGAAAACATAAAAGCAGTGTTGTTGGAACAAAACCATTTTGTGCAAGCAACATCTAAAACTCATTATTGCACAGTGGATGTTTTACCAGTGCATGATTCACTTTTGGATGGTTATTAAATGCGAGATATGGATAAGCAGTGTTGTCATGATGTAATTTCGCAGCCTCTCTAGAGTGATTAACAGATCAGATGATTGGCTCAAAAAGTTCTGTGGTTTCATAAACAAATATGGCAGCCCTAATATATATACACTGTAAAAAATAAATATGTAAAATAACAGAAAAGGTACTAGAAGCTTATTACCCGGACATTATCCAGTAACTTCGAACGCAATGAAGTAAAAAATTCAAAATACAGGTAAAACACCTGTAAAAAATAAATACAGAAAATTCAGTTAAATTATTACAGTACATTGTGCCCTATTTTTACGGATATGTTTAGAGTGTGTGTATATATATATATATATATATATATATATATATATATATATATATATATATATACACACACTCTAAACATATCTGTAAAAATAGGGCACATTATACTGTATATACTGCCATACAATGTATACACTGCCATTTGAGATGACTGGGAATCTCATCATATGGTTTTCTCCAGGTATTATAGACCTCCATGGTCAGAGCACAACAGAATACAAAACGCCAGTAAACCGACGTATTCTCCCTTAGGTCAGCTTGCTTAAAAACACATTTGCGCTGTATGTCTCAAGCACTGACAAATATCGAACGGGAGGAAATCCATTGGGAAACATCACATCGTGGCTCAAAGCAGATATCAAAAGATATCAATGTTGTTCGACATTTCTGTGGTTTTCTATCAGCTCAAAGTCATACAGAGAATTTCACAGCATTTCCGATTACTTCACGTGGGTGGTGCAGATAGGTCTGCAGTGCAGCACAATGAGGAAACCTGGCAGGGCTAGAGCTCTCCACAACACTCAGTGATTTAGTGCTGTTCCAAACCCATCAGGCACCACTGCCATGATGTACGACCCTCTATTCACATACCACCACGTGCCACTCAGAAAAACCTTGGCTTTTGCAATCCATGCAGAGGCCTTTCTCTCAGCCGAGTTGAATAAATTACACTGTGAAATACATTAATAACCCCACTGCATGATGTATGCATTCCAAAACCAACACCGGGTTGTTTTAGGGAACTTGAGGCAAAGCTGTAAAATATACTATTCAGAATTAATCTATTAGCCTCCACATATTTCTGTCTGTCTGCACTTTCCCCCTAGCTCATTAAGCGCTAAGTGTGGGAAGCTCTTCGTAACGGCAAGTTCCTTAAAGAGAGCCAAACCGCCTTAACTACACAAAAGAGTGGCAACATTAAAAGACATCTCAGACAAAACACTTCCCTTTCATGTCATGCTCTCAGGGCTTCAATGACTCCCCGATCTAGAGTAAGAGCCTCATCATTTTGTCCTCACACAGATGGTTTAACAGCCATGTGGCATGTAGGATCAATAGTTAAAAAGTTGATATCTAGCCGTTTGAGCACCTTCCTCCTAACGCCCTGTATCCATCTAACAAACCTGGCGCTACATACTTGTTAATGCATTAGCCTGCCAACAACAATAACATGTAAGGTGTGAAAGCTATCCCAGGCAGATTGCCGAGGCGTTCTGTGCCGACAAGCTGTCTTTTAGCACTGGGTAAGTGAATGATGGATGCCTCCTGAATAGCAAGATTTGAATAGTACTTTAACGCACTTCGCCTTTTTTCACTTCCTAACACAAAGAGTAACATATGTGATGATGTATGTGCTGAGAATCATCCATATGACTACATTCCAAAAATAAAATTGTAAACATTTTTAGTGTGTGAGATCATCTCAGATGTTCCTCCTTCAGATGTTCCTTATTTGCTAATAAAGAGGATATGTGACAATGTAAACAGCCTAGCGAAGAACCTGCCTTTGAAGGAGTTTTCACCGTTTCGTTGGATTTTAGCAGAAATGAAGTACAGTTCAGAGCAGTGTGTGTGTGGGTGGGATGTTGTTTGTGGTTTGAGGTTTGCACATCTTTGTAGACTTTTACACAAGAAGCTATTTTATAAAAGAAAATCATTCATGAGATAATATACTGTAGATAAATGCACGCTAGCAAGTCCTAGTCTGACAGGAACTTCTATGTCTCTGTAAATTTCATTTGTAGATCCATCTAGGCCTATATCTCTGCATTTGTGCCTCACTATTGTATTATAGGTTCAATACAAGATATGCTCAAACAACATTTTAAAATAGCATTTACAATAATTTTACTGTTAAAAATGTTGTATAATTTAAACTGTAAAGTAATTTTTACAGTTTTTATGATTCATACATAAATCCTAATAAATATTCACACATAAATGAACATGCATGTTGATTATGTCATGGCTATCAAGTACTTTTACATTAAGGACATTTTACATTTAAAAAAAAGAGAGAAGTCAAAATAATTTGTTGTGGTAATCATCATTATTCCACAAGTGCTGTCGATTGAGTTTAATTTTGATTGAACCCAAAGTATTCCTTTAAAGTTAAAGTGTATAATTATTTCTACAATCTCAGAAAAAAAGGGAACAAAAGCTGTCAGTGGGGTGGTACCCTTTGAAAATGTACACCTTTTACCTCTGTGCCACATTAGTGCCTTAAAGGTACATATTGGTACCAAAATGTTATATTTTAGTACCTAAATGGTACATATTAGAAATATGTTTTTTTTTCTTTTTTTCTCTTAAAGGATTAGTTCACTTTTAAATAAACTTTTGCTGATAATTTACTCACCCCCATGTCATCCAAGATGTCCATGTCTTTCTTTCTTCAGTCGAAAAGAAATTAAGGTTTTTGATGAAAACATTCCAGGATTTTTCTCCATATAATGGACTTCAATGGGCACCAAATAGTTCAAGGTCCAAATGACAGTTGACAGTCCAGCTTCAAAGGGCTTTAAACGATACCAGACAATGAATAAGGGTCTTATCTAGCGAAACAATTGGTCATTTAAAAAAAAAAAAAGTTTAAGTTTTATAAGCACAAACGCTCACCTTGTTCTGTTCTGTGATGCGCGTTGTCACGTAATACACAGTTACGTTGAAAAGGTCGCGCTTGACGTAGGCGGAAGTACAGAGTCAGTGTTTACCATAGGTGTTTACAAGTTGAACGTGCACATACTAAGTCAAGCGCCGTTGACCTTTTCAACGTAATTGCGTATTACACAACGTCACGAACGTGCATCACAGAACAGAGCAAGGCGAGCATTTGTGCTTATAAAATGTAAACTTTTTTTTTTTTTAATTGACCGATCGTTTCGCTAGATAAGACCCTTATTAATTGTCTGGTATTGTTTAAAGCCCTTTGAAGCTGCACTGAAACTGTCATTTGGACCTTGAACCATTTGGTGCCCACTGAAGTCCATTATATGGAGAAAAATCCTGGAATGTTTTCATCAAAAACCTTAAAAACCTTAATTTCGAAGAAAGAAAGACATGGACATCTTGGATGACATGGGGGTGAGTAAATTATCAGCAAAAGTTTATTTAAAAGTGAACTAATCCTTTAAGTCTATGTTAAAATACTTTGTTTTCACCAAAAAGTTATCAAACCCTCTTGCTTTGTTTCAGCACCCATACATTTGTTGAGCCAAGTTTGAGAAAACAGTTATTACTTCTGCAGTTGATTCTAATGGCTAAGAAACGTCTCGGTTACGCATGTAACCTTAGTTCCCCAAAGAGGGAACGAGACACTGCGTCACCGCTTTGAGAACGCCTCTGCATGATTGCGTCATGAAGCACATACACTCACCTAAAGGATTATTAGGAACACCATACTAATACTGTGTTTGAAAGCATTCTTTAGAAATGTTGGCCCATATTGATAGGATAGCATCTTGCAGTTGATGGAGATTTGTGGGATGCACATCCAGGGCACGAAGCTCCCGTTCCACCACATCCCAAAGATGCTCTATTGGGTTGAGATCTGGTGACTGTGGGGGCCATTTTAGTACAGTGAACTCATTGTCATGTTCAAGAAACCAATTTGAAATGATTCGAGCTTTGTGACATGGTACATTATCCTGCTGGAAGTAGCCATCAGAGGATGGGTACATGGTGGTCATAAAGGGATGGACATGGTCAGAAACAATGCTCAGGTAGGCCGTGGCATTTAAACGATGCCCAATTGGCACTAAGGGGCCTAAAGTGTGCCAAGAAAACATCCCCCACACCATTACACCACCACCACCAGCCTGCACAGTGGTAACAAGGCATGATGGATCCATGTTCTCATTCTGTTTACGCCAAATTCTGACTCTACCATCTGAATGTCTCAACAGAAATTGAGACTCATCAGACCAGGCAACATTTTTCCAGTCTTCAACTGTCCAATTTTGGTGAGCTCGTGCAAATTGTAGCCTCTTTTTCCTATTTGTAGTGGAGATGAGTGGTACCCGGTGGGGTCTTCTGCTGTTGTAGCCCATCCGCCTCAAGGTTGTGCGTGTTGTGGCTTCACAAATGCTTTGCTGCATACCTCGGTTGTAACGAGTGGTTATTTCAGTCAAAGTTGCTCTTCTATCAGCTTGAATCAGTCGGCCCATTCTCCTCTGACCTCTAGCATCAACAAGGCATTTTCGCCCACAGGACTGCCGCATACTGGATGTTTTTCCCTTTTCACACCATTCTTTGTAAACTCTAGAAATGGTTGTGCGTGAAAATCCCAGTAACTGAGCAGATTGTGAAATACTCAGACCGGCCCGTCTGGCACCAACAACCATGCCACGCTCAAAATTGCTTAAATCACCTTTCTTTCCCATATTGACATTCAGTTTGGAGTTCAGGAGATTGTCTTGACCAGGACCACACCCCTAAATGCATTGAAGCAACTGCCATGTGATTGGTTGATTAGATAATTGCATTAATGAGAAATTGAACAGGTGTTCCTAATAATCCTTTAGGTGAGTGTATGTAATCAGTCCAATGGAGAGACGGAACATCATAGGCGGGTGACGTCATAGACCTGGAAGCTATCAAGCACACCGGCAACAAACGCCTCTAGCTTCTGAGAAAGGCTGAAGCAAGACGCTTGCGGGCATGCAGGGAGTATGGCAGGGAACTAAGGTTACATGCGTAACCGAGACGTTCCCTTTCAAGGGAACCTGCGCTGCGTCACCGCTTTGAGAACAAGAATACCCACGTCCCCATAGGAGCCAGATGCCCGCCTGTGAATTGTCTAGGAGGCGAGCACCCAAGCCCCCGGAGTAGCATTAATGTCGAGCTCGTAGAACCTGACAAAGGTGTGCGGTGAGGACCACCCTGTTGCATCACAAATATTCTGCAGGGAGGCCCCTGCCAACAGTGCCTGCGAGGCAGCCATACTCCTGGTAGAGTGGGAACCTTAGGAACATACCCCGGCCTAGGATGTAGGAAGGCCTTGGCCATACCGGGAGCAAATTCCAAGCACGAGGGTGTCACAGAGAGGGCTTGTATATCCCCTATTCTCCTTAAGGAAGATATAGCAAGAAGAAAGATACTTTTAAGAGTGAGAAACTTCTCAGGAACTTATTTAAGCGGCTCAAAGGGAGCCTCAGAAAGGCCTTGAAGGACAATTGCCAGGTCCTAGGCCGGCACCCTGGTGCGTACTGCAGGTCTTAACCTCAAAGTGCCACGGAGGAAACGAGTAACTAGAGGGTGCTGCCCCAAGGTAACCCTACCCAAAGGAGTATGGTAAGCTGCTAAGGCCGCCACATACAGCTTTATTGTGGAGGGAGCTAACCCAGAGGAGAATCTCTCCTGCAGGAATTCCAGCACCGCGTTCACGGGGCAGTCGACTGGATCCCACAGGCGATCTCTGCACCAAGAGGTGAAGAGTCTCCACTTCAGAGTGTATAGTCTCGTGGAGGGAGCTCTAGAGTGTAGAATGGTCTCCACAACCTCAGTTGAGAGACCAGAACTTATGAGCTGGGCCTCCCTCAGAGGCCAAGCCCACAGTTTCCACATCTCTGGGCGAAGGTGCAGGATTGCACCACCTGCTTGAGAAAGTAAGTCCCTCCTGAGCGGAATTTCCAGGGGAGAGCCGTCAAGGAGGGACACTATGTCCGAGAACCACACTCGGGCCGGCCAGAACAGGGCTACTAGCAGCAGACGGGCCCCATCCCGACTCACTCTCTCTAGAACTCCCGGAAGCAGAGCAATTGGGGGAAAAGCGTACAGAGCCAGCCTCGGCCACTCCTGTACCATGGCATCCAGTCCAAGAGGAGCTGGAGGTGTTAGGGAGAACCACAGTTGACAGTGTGTGTTTTATCATGTGGCAAACAGGTCACTTGGGCCCTGCCAAATTTCTCCCAAAGGAGCTCCACCACCTCGGTGTGGAGTCTCCACTCCCCGGGCCTCGGCCCCTGCCTCGACAGGATGTCTGCTTCCACATTCAGGCACCCTAGGATGTAAACTGCCCTGACAGAACACAGTTTCCCCTAGGCCCACAGGAGGATCTGGCGAGCCAGTTTGTATAACGGGCGAGATCTCAAACCCCCCTGGTGATTTATATAGGAGACCACCGATGTGCTGTCTGTCCGCACTAGCACATGATGGCCCCTGAGATACGTCAGGAAGTGCTTCAGAGCCTGAAGCACCGCAAACATTTCCAGGAAATGTATGTGCCAAGAAAGATGATGGTCCTGCCATAAGCCCTGGGCCGAGCGACCACTCATGGTCTCCCCCCAGCCCGTGAGTGAAGCATCCGTGGTCAGAGAAACTCGCTGACACAGTGACTCAAGTACCGGGCCTAGGGCCAGAAACCGAGGATTCTTCCACATAACCAAGGTGCGGAGACACCGCTGCGTTACCTTGATCACACGAAAGGGGTTTCCCCTCAGGGAAAATCCTCTGGTTTTGAGCCACCACTGCAACGGTCTCATGTACAACAGGCCGCAAGGAATCACATTGGACTCTGCTGCCATCAGACCTAACAGCCTCTGATACTGTTTGACAGTGAGTGACTGGTCTAACCCCTTTTACTGCTGAGAGAATCGACCCTATGCGAGGCTCTGAAAGGCGGGCCTGCATAGAGACCGAGTTCCAACTCACGCCATGTGCGCTGACTGTGCTAGGATCAGCCAGTCGTCGATATAGTTGAGAATGTGAATCCCCTGCATATGCATGGGGACTAGCGTTGTGTCCACACACTTCCTGAACGTGCGGGGTGAAAGAGCCAGCCCGAAGGGAAGGACCCGATACTGGTACGCTTCTCCTCCGAAAGCGAACCTCAGGTACCTCCTGTGCTGCGGAAGGATGGAGACATGGAAATACGCGTCTTTAAGATCTATTGTGACAAACCAGTCCTCAGACTTGATTTGGGACACGATCTGTTTGAGTATAAGCATCCTGAATTTGAGCTTTGCTACAGAACGGTTGAGGAAGCGCAGATCTAAAATAGGACATAGCCCCCCATCCTTCTTCGGCACGATGAAGTACCGGCTGTAAATCCCTGACTCCCTGTCGGGCAGAGGAACTTTTTCTATTGCCCCTTTCTGCAGAAGAGTCTGTACTTCTTGAGTCATAACCAAAGCCTGCTCGGGGCCTGCTCGGTGGTGGGCAGAACCCCGTGGAAACTGGGTGGACGACACCTGAACTCAATGGCGTACCCTTTTTTTTATTATCTGCAGGACCCACTGAGATATATTCGGGAGATTCTCCCACTCTGCCGGAAAATCTACTAAGGGTACCAGCCTCTCGAGACTGGCCCCTGATGTACTCTGCACCGCGAGCAGCGCCCTGAAGCGGCGAACCGGCAGGGAGCAACTGACTCAACGGAGGGTGCGAGCCATCCCCGGATGAGCCACGAGGGCCCTCCATGCCCCAGCATTGCGGTGGGGTTGGCAGATTGACCCTGTGAGGGCCTCTGGAGAGGACCACCCTCACACCCCTGACCACACAGATGTCAGGACTTCTTAGACGCAGCCTTCCTCGAGATAATAACGCTCCTCAGATCCGCTTTACCCTTGTAAGGCTGCGCCTGAGGGCGCCGCCCACCGCACCACCCTTTATGAGGGGGGAGTACGGGTGGCGATGTTTTGCTTTTGCCCAGCCCAATGCGAGGAGCTCGTACTCGCCATCTGCTGCTCCCGCACAGCAGCAGATGGGATCTGGGACTTATCGGGGGAGAAACTGTTTGAGCGCCGCTGACTGCTTCTTTGCCTCCTGGAACCTTTCGGTGACAGTAGCGACAGCGTCACCGAACAGGCCATCAGGAGACAGCGGGGCATCAAGCAGAAAGGTCTTATCTTTCTCCTTTATCTCCGTAAGATTGAGCCACAAATGCCTCTTCGTGGCCACCAGGGCTCTCATAGAACGGCCCACTGATCTTGCCGTCTCCTTGGTGGCCCAGGGAGCTAAATTGGATGAAGACCGGAGCTCTTTAATGACATCAGCTCCGATCTCGTGGCTCTCATCCATGTCCTTCAGCAGGTCAGCCTGGTATGCCTGCACTATAGCCATTGTGTGCAGACATGCTGCAGCCTGACCTGTTGCCGAGTACGCTTTGCCCACTAAAGCCGATGTAACTCTGAGTGGCTTAGTAGGCAAAGCAGGGGCTTTAATGGATGACGCCAAATCAGGAGAGAGATGGCTCGCAAGCGTCTCCTCCACCCTCGGCATCGACCCATAACCATGTCTTTTTATCCCCATAATTTTGCTGTAAACTGAAGTGTGGGGGTTGAAAACACAGGAAGACATGGGCCGCTTCCATGATCTCGACACCTCGGTGTGGAGATCTGTGAAGAATGGCAAGCCCCGCCGTGGAGGTTGAGCAGAGCGGCGGGAAGGAAATGCTCATCAATCCTGCTTTTTACTGAGGCGCGCTTCTGACTTTCCTGTGGCCATTCGATGTTTAACTTTGCCATGGCTCTGTTCAAAACCTCCATCAGCTCCTTGCTGGCAGGGGATTGAAGTGGCGAGTCTTCAAATCCACCTGCGTCGATACTGCAGACATCCACCTCCTTAGAGCTGGACAGCTGCAGCATCGAGACTTCCTCCTGGGCGGGAGAAACCACAGCGCGGGCTCCCGAAGCCAGAGAGGAAGCACCAGACCTGACAGGTGAAGGCAGAGATAGGGCTGGGCCCGTCTCTAACCCCGCTGTCAGGTCCATTTGCGAACCCCACGACATGAGCTGCTGCTGTGCCGCGGGGAACGCGAAGAGTGAAGCGAAGAGCGCCCTGCAGGATTGCAGCGTTCTAAGAGGCAAAGCCTCGCAATGCTTACAACAGGCCCCCTCGAGAGCCGCATGCTGCTCACCCAAACAAACAATGCACATCAAGTGTGTATCCCCACTCGTAATGAAGCGCGGGCAGGGAGGAACACACTCTCTGTACTGCTGTTCGCTCGTCATTGTCTTTGCGCATACGTTAGAGGAGCATGAGGAAAGGCTGCTGAAAGTGTTGGACCAGCTAGAAGAATATGGGCTTAAAGTGTCTATAGATAAGTGCCAGTTTTGTCAGCCACAAGTCAAATATGTGGGACACATTGTATCTGCTGCCGGGATAGCTCCTGATCCTGAGAAGGTGAATGCCGTGTCTCACTGGAAGATGCCGCATGATTTGAAGTCCTTGAGGTCCTTTCTAGGATTTTGTGGTTTCTACTGCCGTTTTATTAAGAATTACTCTGCCATCGTGAGACCCCTGACAGACTTGACCAAAGGTTATCCCCCTGTCAAAAGTCAAACTAAAGCTGTACCAAAAGGCAAGTACTGAGTCAGAGCCATTTGGTGAGCACTGGGACCAAGGGTGTACAGAGGCCTTTCATAACATCATTTATTGCCTTACACATGCTCCGGTGCTGGCCTATGCAGATCCAGCTAAGCCCTATGTTCTACATGTCGACGCAAGCCTGAGTGGTTTAGGTGCCGTGTTGAATCAGGAACATTCAGACGGACTGAGACCTGTCGCTTATGTCAGCCGTAAACTGAGTACTGCTGAACGCCACTATCCCATTCATCAGTTGGAATTCCTGGCACTCAAGTGGGCTGTGGTGGATAAATTCCACGATTACTTGTACGGGCTAAAGTTCACAGTTAGGACAGACAACAACCCTCTCACCTACGTTCTGACAAGCGCTAAGCTTGGTGCTACTGGACATCGGTGGCTGGCAGCCTTAGCCACTTATGACTTTAGCCTTCAGTACAAGCCAGGGCGTCATAACATTGATGCGGACATACTGTCACGTTATCCCTCACACACTGAACTGTCGCAAGAATGGGTGGACTTACTGAGATCAGGAGTAAGGGCCATCTGTCAGCTTGCCGATACTCACCACTCCGATGAATCCTGTAGGCTGGTGGATCAGTTGGGTGTTACTCCGGAAGTCATTCCCGCTGTGTATGTTTGTCCAGTACAGTTGGAAATGGGAGCCAATGAGCAGTTGTCTAACTCTGAATTGAAACTAGCACAAGAGCAGGACCCCATCATCAGGCAGGTGAAACAGGATGTGGAGAAAGGACATGCACTTACCACTACAAAGAGCTGTAACCCCATTGAGACACTCTTTCGGCAGCAAGGTGCGAAGTTGAACATTCGTCACAACCTATTGTTACGAATTACGAAAAGCACCTGCGGGAGAGAAAGACAGCAGTTAGTTTTACCAGAAAAGTACCGTGCCCAGGTGCTACATTCTCTTCATGATGAGGCAGGTCATCTTGGAATTGAGAGAACGACAGAACTTTGCAGAGATCGTTTCTACTGGCCATGGATGAACAAAGATGTGGAGCAGTATGTGAAGGAATGTGGACGATGTATTGCTAGGAAGACTTTACCTCAAAGGTCTGCTTACCTGAATAACATTACAAGCAGTGGCCCACTTGATCTGGTCTGTATCGATTTCCTGTCTATTGAACCTGACTCGAAGGGAATCTCCAATGTTCTGGTCATCATATATCATTTCACCCGCTATGCTCAGGCTTATACTGCAAGAGACCAGAAAGCATTAACAGTGGCCAAGATCCTGGTTGAAAAGTTCTTTGTACACTATGGTTTGCCAGCCCGCATTCACTCCGACCAGGGGCGTGATTTTGAAAGTAGGCTCATCAAAGAACTCCTTGGAATCCTGGGAATTCGCAAGTCCCGGACATCGCCATACCACCCTCAAGGAGACCCACAGCCAGAGCGTTTCAATCGAACTCTTCTTTCCATGCTGGGTACCCTGGATCCTGCCCAGAAGAACAGGTGGAGCCAAAACATCAGTCAATTGGTGCATGCTTACAACTGTACTAAAAATAAAGCAACTGGTTACTCACCTTATTATCTGTTGTTCGGGAGAGAGGCTCGTCTTCCAGTAGACGTGTGTTTTGGGACTTCGGCATCTGATACTAGTGGGATGAAACATCAGCAGTATGTTGAGAGAATGAGAAAAGAGCTACAGCATGCATACCAGTTAGCCTCTGAGAGTGCTCTGAAGACACAGCAAAGGAACAAGAGACGGTACGACCGGAAAGTGAAACATCAGACTTTGAGGAAAGAAGATCGGGTGCTTATTAAGAACCTGGCCATCACAGGAAAGCACAAGTTACAGGATCGCTGGAACTCCTTACCCCACCTCATCATGGAGAAGTTGCCAAACTTACCTGTATATAGAGTACAACCCAAGACCGGCACCGGGAGTGTTAGGACGTTGCATCGAAACCACTTGTTGCCTATTGGAGATAAAGTGAGGATGTACTTACCTGATGAGAGGAGAGAAGTCCAGCGTCCAGTGGTAACCAGAGCAAGAGCTGTGGAGAGAACACAAAGAGAGCAATCAGCACAAGATTCTTGTGATTCAATAGACCACTCTGATAGTGATGACAGTAGCCTGTGTGATTACTCCCCAGTTCAACAAAGGAGAGCATCCAGGCAGATGCCCACCCCATCTTTAAACACAGAGAATGTAGAGATCCATAAAAGCCCTGAAAGAGTTCCTAATCTAATGGAAGAGATGGTAGATCTACCTGAGTGTGAAGCAACTCCTGATCAAATGGAGGATCTAGAATTAGAAGGGGGAGACAGGCAATTCTTGAATGCCCCAAAAGAAGCAGAAGCTGAAAGTGTTGAACTCTGTCCAAAAAGAGAAGTAAAACCAGTGAAAAAACTGAGTTATGATGAACTGGGGCAATCTACGGACAGACCCTTAACCCTTGTATATAGGGGTAGGGTGGTACAAATTGGAGATTTCCCAAGAAAAATTAATCTTTGCAAAACATTGTGGTGCCATCCTATGGCCCAGTGTTCCCATTGTTCTAGTTTGAGTACAAACCAAACGTCTAGAGCCAAAATACTGATGTAGTGGGTTAGTCTCATGGGGACATGAGTCATAAAGAAGGGGGAGAGTGTAACCCAATAAGGGTTATTATTAAGCCCCTATAACACCTATTTACCAGGTATAGGGTGTTTATAAGGTTTTATGATCCAGATCGTATCATAACTGTGTCTGTGTGCATACTTATGTTATTCCCCTTTAAGAGTTACAGTGATCTATAAAGTTTGTTTGTGATGCACTTGCTCAAAGCATGTTTTTGCCCAGCAGGTTTGTTCTTTCTTTGCTGATTTGATACATTTTGATTTATTCCCGCCCTGCTGACTATAGGGGAATTCTGATTGGACTGAGGGGGAGAGAAGGAGAATGGCAGATCGAGAAAAGAGTTTTTTGATGCGTCTTAAGAGTTTTAAGCAAAAAAAATATAGCATTAATAACCGCTGAAAAAATGTGTTATATATATATATATTTTAGCTTGCATGCTCCACACCGCATGAAGCTTCATGCCTCCTTGGGACTGAGAGTGAGAAACCACGACTAGTTATTAAATAGTTGCAAACAGCCATCTGAGTTATTTCGAGAAGGAGACTGAATTAAAGCTCTCGATGAGGCCACACGCGATATCCTCACTCTCATCCGGGAAAGACTCCGACTGCCGGGGACACGGCGGGGTGATCTGCCGCTTCCAAGGAGGAAATTGCGGATTTCAGCTGCATAAAAAGGGCGTTTCAGGTGATCTGTTGTTTTGTTTGGCTCATTTGAGGCCATTTGTTGTTTCTAGGCCCCAACGCTCCCCAGCAACGTTACAGGCCTGCAACGGGGTGGGTTGTGCTACTGGTGTGTGTGTGTGTGTGTGTGGGCCCACATATTAACTGTTACATTAATCTTTTACATTCTACGTTGGTATTTCACACTGTTGGTTGGTGTTATTGTTACGAACAAAGTGTATTATGAGGTTGTGATTTTTTTCCCTCATCTCATTTTTTGGTAAAGGAGTACCATCTATGTGAAATTCATTAATTTTCATAAGACTGTGAATTACTGAACCTGTATTTTAAAAGGTATTTAGCAAAAGTAATATACACATCAGACGTTTATTAATTATTTTGAGTCTTTATTGATACAAAGTATTCACTTATTTCTATATATTTTCCTATATAAAAAATAAATAAATCCTATTGTTCATATTTTCATACTTACCTTTCGGGTTGATTGAGGTTCTTGCTGTATAGAAATATTACTAAAAGAGTGTAAGCATAGTTAATTTGGGTTACAGTAGTCATATAGTGTAATAGGAGGAATATTAATATATAGTCGGGAGACATCTGTCAGAACCCAGTGCTCCGCCCTATTAAAGGTTAAGGGTAGGGGGCGCTACATATAGATCCCAAAATTTCTACTTAAGTAAGGTAAGTATTTGTACTTCGTTACTTGACACCTCTGGTGATCGATAAAATTATTGACTTTCAGGGGGACTTTAAATGTATTTTGAAACACACAAGCCACAATGTTTATTAATCCCAAAAATCTCCAGGAAAAAAACTCTTTCATGTTGATTGGTATTGTGACAGAGTGAGGACAGCAGAATTTGCATCAGCATTGAAATCAGAACATATAGTGACTACAGCAACAATGGAAACAACCCCCGATAATGGTTTTGCACTCCCAAACCAGAATAGTTATGGGTGAAAGTGCTGTGCTGGCAGCAAAGGAAAACATAAAATCAGTGTTGATGGAACAAACCATTGGAAGAAAGCTGACATGTACAAAGAAGTTTGTCCAGGGTGTACTCAAATCCACACTCCAGACTTAACTCAATGGGAGCAACAGACGGCTGAATGCATTTTACATGAGGGAGAGAGAAGTGGAGTGCTTTGGGGCACATTATCCAAAGCACAAATGGACTCTCAAACAGATGTCAACCTCCTCAAATATTTACAGCAGAGATTATGCTTAATAGCTTTCATTATAAGCTATGATTTGTCTTGATATTTCTGTGCTCAATACCATCCCATGTGTGGGTACAAACTATTTTTCCTGAAGATTTTCCTGTAATAGGACAATCAAATCTTCATGACTATTCAAATGAATTATATTAAATTGTATATATAAATATGAACTGACACATAAAATATAAACTTTATATTTTGTTAAGGATCTTGGTTGGATGGGTAGATTGGACCTAAAAACAAGTCTTCATTTTAATGTGTTAAAACTCTTATTGAAGATGCAAAGCATGATCAAATTATCTGATATATTTTATAAACAGACATGTAAGGAGTGTGCAATGTGTAGACCTTGATGAATGAAGGGTTTTCAAACTCTGAGGTAAATATGCAGATATTTTTGCTATGTTCTGCAATAAAACACAAGATGCTTTAAAACAAAAAAGGCAGAGATCATCAGTAATGTCTTCAAATGTCCAAACAAAAATGGAAGCTCTCACCACCACACCACACCACAGATGGCAACAAAGCATTTCCATCATGATATGTAATGAATTACACAAGGAAGCTGTATTTACAAATGTTTCAACCTGAGGTGCTAAAGAGTGTTGAAAAACAGATTTTCTATGTTTCAGCATGAAAAATCACACTGACTGAAAATTTGTCATGATTGCAAAAAACTGTATTTAACCCTGAACTATTTTAAACTATAGTCTCTCACATGAGAACATTGAAGTGCTCAAAAAAGATATATAGATTTTAAATTAAGGCTAATATTCACCAGCCTTAGTAAAACCACAACCATCACAAACTTTAGACGTGTTTGCCCGAGAGGCACAAACCAAATTACAATCTCATTTAGTGAACTAGACTAGACATTAAGCAAATTAAACTTTTTGTTGTGATAAACAACAACATGGTTTCAAATGTTTCCATAATGTACAGCTTTCAATTCTAACTTGCATTCTAAACCTAATTCAACCTGTAATGATACCCTCACAATGCCACACACAACAATAAAAAGATAAAGGACTTAAACATCTTTTGAAAACCTTGCCTCATGGGCATTTCTCCCTTACCTAGTCATGACCTTTATTGAAATTGCTTTTCACTGGAATAGGTCACCAGATTCAAGAGGCACGGAATGGGCAAAATAATAGGTTGGTCTCTGTTCAGCACACATTGAATACAGCAGGTTGAGCTTTTACTTGGCTTTTGTAAAGCTTTAGGGCCATTTGCAAAGGCCAGCTGCAGGAGTCTTTCTGTGGTCTGCCTAGAAAAAAGCAGAAAGAGAAAAAGGTGGAATAGGGATAAAATAAAGTAGCAGAAAGAAAAAAGTAAAATGTGAATATTAACCTTTATGCATATACATTAATTGGGGCATTGCTACGACTACAAAACAATAGCCTGAAACTCACCATGAAATCAAAATCAGCTATTTATTTATGGAAAGTATTTATTATAAATGATTTAACCGTGCACATGATTATTTTTCAAAAATGAATGTGCCCTCCTAACTTTAAATGAAACATATATAAACGTCCCCTTCTTCTCAAAATGACTTCTCTTTTCTGATGACTAATGATCACAATTTCCATTGTGGTTTTATTTTGTGCATGTTTCAGCAGAATATTCAACAGAAATTCATGCAAAAAATGGGATAGAGCTAAATATTGTCATGCTGTAGTGGCTGCAGTAATAGCACGACGCAGGAAAATCCAAACACTTCTTTATTAATCCACAAAGATACACACAGGAGATCGCAGGACAAAACCAACACACATCCACAACAATACCAGACAATGAACTGCAGAAACTAAGGGCTTAAATACACAGTGAGACAGAAACCAAGGGAACGAACTATAGGGACTAATAAGGACTAAACTGAGCCACCAAAAACAAACACATGGGGACAAAAAGATAGCTAAATAAAAAAATAAAAAAAACAATATAATATAACAGATCATGTCAAAATAATAGCTAAAAAAGAAAAAAGGTTGTTAAGAGACATTTGATGCATTTAAAACTAGCTATTTTTCATGATTCATTTTATTTTACATAATAGTTTAAAATATCTAATAGTTCTCCAAAAAAAATTATTTGAGCTTAAAGTCACTATGGAATCAAAATTGATCATTCTTGTTTGTTATGGAATATTGCAGTATTTATTATAAATGATTTATCTATGCACATCATTATTTTTTTTTATTAATTTTCCCTCATAATCTTAAATAAAATATAACCTCCCCTCCCTCTCGTAGCGACATCTCTTCTCTTCTCTGATGACGCGTTTACTGGAGCGGGGGCGGGACAACCTGTCACTCACATTACATCACAGCAATAGCAAACCGCAACCATCCATCAATTCCCCATGGACAAAATCAAGTCCCGTCCTACATTTTTTCCTTGTTCTAAAAGTTGTTTCACTCGGATTACGTCACAATAGGGAAGAAAATACTATTGCAACTTCCATTTGGCGACTTTAAAAAAGTAATGAGACACCAAAGTATATTGTCTCCGTGGTTGACATTCAAGAGACTCTTTCGAACATTTTTATGTAACTAGAATGGCAAGGGATTTTTGTACACAATGTGTGACATTGTTTGTCTCATGGTGAACCGGTGAAAAAAAAAAAAACATTTTCATAAAAAATAAAAAAAAATACTAATAAAATGTCTCCAGAAGTATAATAAGGGTGAGAAAACTAATATACTGTACAGATAAGCACAAAAGCCCTATGTTTAATTCCATCACACCTCACTGCACAAAGGCAGTTCTCCTTGGATTGAAAAAATTCTGTTTCATCACCTCCATGCAGTGAGTGATTGTTCCTGGGGGTCTAGGAAGCCCTTTTCAGTTAGCCACCCTTGGGTGGAACAGAGTTTCAAAGTGAGAGATTAAAGAGCCGTGCTAGGACACTGTGCCCTTCCTACCCAAAACTCTCTCTGGTTACAAGCCTGCTGAATCTTGCATACAGTACAATAACAAACTCTGCTAGATTTAATATAGAGCAACAAAGCACAGAAACACTATATGCATTATTCAGAAAGGACATTAATGAAGCCTCTTTGCTATGACTGACCTGCATACATAAACATTGTTTTCTGAAGGGTTATCCATAGCAGGTGGCGTGGCTTTAAACTGGGCCTCAAGTGTTTTCTCTCTCTTTTTAAATGATGAAATAAACCTTAAGAAAGGTAATTTCCACTGGTGATTTAAATGTAAAAATTCAAAAGGTTTGGTTAATGCCATCAGACTGACATTTCTGACAAATAAAAGAGCTCTTTCCTTTATATCCGCCTTTAAAGCTATTAACTGTGAAAACACTATTAATCTTATTAATTAAAACAAATCTACAAGAGATGATTAAGAACCAGCTTGTGTTTTAAATTCTGCATCAGTTAACAAAACCAAATCCTTTTACATCATGATTTCAGATCTTTTAGAAAGATGTAAAAGATATTTAATCCAGTACCTGGCCGGTAGACCCATTCGCAATTTGGTGTTGGGGAATTTCTCAGTTGAACTGAGTTAGTGGGTCCCTAGACATGAAAAATCACAGAGGTGCTCATCTGCCATAGTGCCACAAATTACGTAATGGTCAAATCAAATATGGCCGCCGATGGATGATGATGAAAATCCAACTTCTTTGTTTCTGAATGTATATACACATGTAATAACTCCATTTAGACTTATTATGGTATGTGTAATTAATTTCTGATATTGTAATGACCATATTGGGTGATTTTTGGTCAAGGTCATTTTCCTATTCTGAAGACCTTGGCCATAACTTGGCCATTATTAGGAATAAAATCTAGATGCAATAACTCTAATTCTACTAAACCTGACAGTTACCATGCATTGCTAATATTGTTTTTAACATTAAGGATCATCTTGTCTTTGAAATGTCAATGTCAACATAATTTTCGATTAAGATTTTTTTTTATAGTCACTTTTTATTTTATTTTTTTTCCACAATGATTTGTTTTAATTATAACAAGACATGGAGAGAAGAAACGTAACAATTATAAACATCCCCTTTTAATTTTTATTTTAATTGGGTGTTAGTACAATTATATAAAATAAAACAATTTGGTGCAAATAAAATTATGTAGCAATAAAAGTGATACAAATTACATCATACCAAATTAACTAAAAGTGCACCATATAGTCTGATTTCTCTCAAAGTGTACTGTATGTGCATGCATATTAGTGGGATGGGTTTTTACAGGATGATTTCTTTCATTTTTCCATGGCAGAATACGGTGCATGAACCTCCAGCAGCACGACAGCCACATCAGCGATTGTCACACTTGCCTGCACACTTACATACTGTGAGCAGGTGTATTGTGGGAGGGAGAGCATCAATTCCAGCACTTCCACTGATGTAGATTTCTACCCTGAAGTCATCAAATGTCTTAGCTGTTGTAGTTGACCTGGCCCCAGCCCAGACACGCACCAAGTACTTCTCAGCCAACGCTGCATCTTGCTTTGTCAAGGTGTCTGCCTCTGTATTGGACTGGGTCAGAAGCCATAGCAGCATGTTTAGTCCCCACCTTGCTCATTCAGTCATCTCCAGTTAGGATATGTGCTTTAATCACTGTCTCTGACAGTGACGCTCCAAGACAAGAGACTGCTTGATAGAGTGGAAGCATTCGCCGCCTCTCACCAGTGCCATACTGCTGCCAGATCATCCCGAGTTCTTGGAAGTATGGGCTGTAGTGGAGAAGCAATGCAAAGGTGTCTGTGTCATTGGAGACTATGACAACTCTCTTGCACTGCTTCACACGAACAGCCCACTCAACATGCACCAGCAACCTGGCATCAGCCTTCTCAATCCAGTTAAAGAGGTCTGGGATCTCTTCACCACCAGCTGCCTTTGCTGGTAGCACCTCATCGTCAATGACAATAGAGCTGACAATGACAATAGAATTGGCACTGGCTCAATTGCACACCATATCCTGAGCTAACAGTTGGAGATTCCGCTTGTTTCCGCCCAGAACTTGTCAAGTTGCTGAGGGACGGGTGTATGTCTGTTCATGCCAATGATGTCGATGCATGTTGTTGAGTCTGTACGCCACATACACTCCCCTTCTTTCAGGGACATCTCGATGTAGGAATCTAGTACAGGATGGATGAACTGGCTTTTGGCAGAGGGATGATGTTGAGCTGATGATGGCATTGATGACAGCACCTAAAGTAGGGAATTGTGCTAGAGGCATCTGTCACATCTTTGACATGAAGTCTACCACAACATGAGTTGCATAAGGAGACTCAGGACTCCGTTGGGTGAGATCAAGTCTAGGCTCAATCTCACTGACAAGTTTTGACTTGTTGACATGAGCTGGAAGGTCACCATCAAACAGGGGAGATGCTGAAAGCTCATTATGAGAAAGTATCTGCCAGATACTCATGCCCCGCTCCTTAGCAATGTCCATACTCCTATGTGCCTCAACCATGTCTTTGGATGAGACTTCTGCTCCTTCATACTGATTGTCAGTGTCTTATGTGGTTGTTCGTTGAACTGAGGTAGTTTTCTCTTTGATACAGTTGAGCTAATTTTCTTGGTCTTCTCAACTAACCTCTCCTGCCTGTATGAGCAGTAGACATGCTTCCCATTTTGGAGACAGTTGAGCAAGTGAGGAGCAACACCTCAGTCAACAGCCTGCTTGGTGAGTAGATTGTGCAGTGGAACAGGCACATTGACTGTCACTGAGTATGGATTCTGCCGCTCTAGCACAAAGTCCAGCAGCTTTAAAACATTTTGGTTGAATGCAAGGCGGCGAGTGGTGCTCAGTGCATGCTGGAGATGGCCTTCTGTCTGTTTCAATGTGTGGTTGTTGGTGAGAAAGCTGAGGATGTCAGTGATCATCCCAATCTCATGGAACAAGAGCTCAAACTCTGCTACAGAATTTGCATTGTGTGTGGCTCCTACTACATAGTGACCTCCTGGACCCTTTGACACTCGCTGAATGGTCTGCTTGACCTTCATGTCACCTCCTACAGCACAGAACCAGCCAGGGTGATCCTGCACAACCCACTGACCTATAGAGAAGCGCCGGTAGAGCTCAGGATGTGTGAACTCTAGCACATTGATTTGTTCAAGATACCATGAGCCATGGAGAAGGTAGTTTATGCAGTCACATTCTGCAAAGATTGGCATAGAATCCTTTATAGTAGCCAAGTGTAGGTTCCAGTTTCCTTCTCTTTTGGAGACTACACCATTTTTGATAATGGCCACCAATTCCAGCCAAACTCCAAAGAATTGGCAGAGCTCTGACTTCGCTTCCCACTCCTTCCCAAACTCCAGAAAGTCCTGATTCAACTTCTGCACTTGTTTAATCAAGGACTCAAACTGCTCTGGGCAACGTTGATTTGCAGCCAGTGTAGTGTGCAGTGCCTCTACCTGTGCTTGCACTGGATATTCTGCTTTGTCCTCCCACTGGAGCGACCTGATCACATCCTTTACAATCAGCATCCCAGTGAGAGCCCGGACATAATGACTACCATTTAACACCGACTCTATCATACCAGTTCCAAACACGTCACACTCCACCAATGCATCATCCAGGCCAGAACCTCGAAGCAGTTTTCCCTGTCTTCTGAGAAGAACACGGGTCCAATGGAAAGGGCCCATGCAGAGGAACAGATCCTTGAACTGCAGGTAAATATCTACAGCCAGGGCAAACATGCTTTCATCACACCAAATCGCCATTGACGCCTGATTCAGTTGTCTGCGAACACTCTGGAAGTTAGTGAGGCAATGTCTGACAGTGGCACACTCAGTAATGGGTCTTGGTATGACAACACGCATCATCGGCACCACAGCAGATGAGACAAGTGTGTGCACAGCGGCCCATATCAGAGGGTCTCCTGCTGATGCACCGCAGCGGATCAGACTGATCAAGAATTCTAGCTTTACAGATATACTTTTGGCAGTTGCAACATCAAGTAATGTTGCTTGCTTGTTTTCAGGATGCAGCACCATGTCTGGTGGCAGGGCAGGTCAAACCACTGACTTGACATGGTGAGGTACCTCTTGACATGGCAACTTTGTCCGCAGGATTGGATCAGCATGGCTTAATCTAATGCTTGACACTGGAGGCTTATCAAGGGGTCTGTTCACTGTAGTGTCTTGGAACAGTACTAATGCTGCATAGTGTGAACCCTTGGTACCAGACAGTAATGATTTATCAGCATAATCTGAGTTGTCCATGCCTGCCATAGTATAATCCTACCTTGTAAAAGTACTTGGTATGGGTGTCTCTTCTGAGCATTTCACAGTTTAGCTAGCGAGAAGACTGTGGGAAGATCTGATTGTCTGGTAGCTTGAACATAAACCAATCCTGTTGAAAGTTGTGAGAAGGCTCTTGCTGCGATCTCTTGCATAAATGGCATGACTAAGCATAATATGCAATGGTGTTCAGTTTACTCCACTGTGAATGCTATAAGTTTTTGGAAGAGACATTGCAGTTGTGTACTCTTGTGATCTCTCACCCATTTCCCCTCTTCTTCTAGTAGAGACTGTTCTCTCAGTAGAGGCTCTTCTCCATGTGTGGGCTGTTGCTGCTGTGGCTGTTCCTCTGCTAGCTGGCTGCCCTTATCCTCCCCCTGTGTGGACTGTCCATTATCCTCTCCCTCTGTGGAATATTGCTGCTGTGATAGCAGTTCCTCTGCTGCTGACTGATTGTCCTCATCCCGTAGAGGCTGAAGAAGCTCCTCTAGGTCTCTAGTACTGCTTCTAAAGAGCTTGTGCTTGGGGACCTTGAACAGAGCTGCTAAGAACGTAAGAAGAGGCGCTGGCATCATTGAGGTCTCCCTTGATGCTTTGAAGTCAGTACTGTCACAGAAGCTGTCTTGCAGACCAAACTTCCAGGAGCACTTCTTTCAACTTGGTGCCTGCCTCTCTTATTATGTCCTGATTCTTCAGCTTGATGGCCAAGTCAGTAGCGTTAAAATCAGATGAGAAAAAAATGTCAGATTCAATCATCCTACTGTTGGGAGCGAATGTGACCAATTCTAGTGATTAGGTATCAGCTGTTTCATATCATGGGTCTGGAAGGTACTTGTAAGCACGTCGCCTTCTTCCAACAGGCTGAATGCAAACTCCACAATATCACTCACAGTGCAACACTCTCACTTCGCCAAAAGCTTGTCAATATATGAAAGAGCACGAGCATACAGCACTTGCTTGATGTTGGTAATGGCCGGTTGTAGTTCTAGTGACAGAGATTGTGGCAAAATAAATCAGCTGATTTAAGAGAGCTATCTTCATCGTCCTTCAGTTGATCCGCAATTCGTGTGAAAATCTTGGTTATACTTTGCTGCAGCAATGAGTTTCTTCGCACTATTATACTTACAAATTCTGTACTTGTCACAACATTTCTTGTGTTCCATATATCCACATATAACACAGGGCAATGTTCATGCATCCTTGTCAGAACTTGGAGGTGCACAAGGTGTAACACTTCTCCATAAGGTTGTCATGAATTTAACAGTTGTAGAAGCCTCATCTTCTGTCTCACACACCTTAGATTCTTCAATTCTTTTCTTCTCAATAGATGTCAGTTTGCGAGAATGGGTGTATGACTTGTAGCATTTGTTGGTATTATGGTAAACAAACATGCTATTATCATTATTCTCATCATTATCCTGCATCAGAATTTTGATACAATTTGTAACCACACCATTACGGATTTTAGCAGCTTGTTTGATTCTCTCACATCCTGTCTTTTCACTTGTTACATTCAATTTATTATCTTCTTGACAGATGATGCATAACCTTTGATTAAGATAGTCCTGATCAGCCATTGAAGCAACCAAATTCAAGCTTTTGGAGCCAGGTATTTCAGAATGTGCCATGTTGAGCAATATGTGCAATGCTCAATAGTGAGACGAAAACTTTAGAAACCTGGGAAATCATTTAAATTTGACTACTTCTGGTAAAATACAAGAAAAGTCAACTTCTTTTTTTCTGTGAACTCTATCTAGTGCTGTACAAATACACAGTATAAATTTGAGTTAGTTCTAATGTACATGTGTAATGCTCACTGTTGATTAATTGGTGCGATGCTCAATAGTGAGACGAATACTTTAGGAACCTTGGAAATCTTTTGATACTCCTGGTAAAATACAAGAAAAGTTAAACCTTTGTCCTCTTATTTTCTGTGAACTCTGTCTGGTGTTGTACAAATACACAGTATAAGGGCAGACTGTAAATTTGAGTTAGTTCGCATGTACATGTCTTTTGAGATTTTTCAGAATAGGAAAATGACTTTGACCATGCCCTTTCAAGGTCAAAATCTCCCAGTATGGTCATATCAATGGCAGATATGAATTCCACATAGCATAATTAGTCAAAATAGAGGTATTACATGTGTATTTCATCATCATCCGATGGCCATATTTGATTTGACCATTACGTAATTCGTGGCACTATGGCGGACAAGCACCTCAGTGATTTTTCATGTCTAGGGACCCACTAACTCAGTTCAAGTGAGAAATTCCCCCAACATCAAATTGTGACTGGGTCTACAGGCCAGGTCCAGGATTAATTCTGGTAACACTTTACAATAAGATCTCATTCGTTAACATGAATGTACTAACTAACAATAAGCAATACATTTGTTACATTTGTCAAGTCAAGTCCTTTGTTTTGGATTTTTGTTAATAAAAACTGCACATGGGTTCTTCAACCTTGCCTCCAGGAGACTGTTACACTATAATATATAAATGTGTACAGAAATGTTTTGATTCTATTTTCTTGGAGAAAACATAAGGCTTTATCACATTGAATCAATCAGATACCAACCAAAACATGTTGACAAGGGACCGAATGGCAGAGAGATAATGTGTACCATACAAAAACATTAGACAAAGAAAAAAAAACTGACTCTTGATGGAAATGATTTTCATCTGAAATACAGAGATATCAGTAATGATTGTTTATCATTTGCTGGCTGCCACTTACAAAATCCAAACTTGAGTGCACAGGCTTATTCTGATTTTTTATGACCTCTAAGACAGAAACTGTATTTCACAGAAATTTTACATTTCAGTAACGGCACAAAAATATGCTTGTCTAAATCAGAAACAAAGCTGAGGAAATTGTGTTTCTATCCACAGATTAATTGGTTGGTGATTATAGAAGCAAATCTCCCTGGATGCCTTTTGAAAATAGCTATCCTGTATCACTGCTTCTGAGTCTGTCATGTTGTAATATGGCAGTTAAATGAGGCTGGTGTGGTAAGTCAAACACATTATTTTCGTTCACAAAAACAATTGAGCCACTAAGTGGACAGAAGCAATGGCTGTGTCATCTGCTATGCCCTTAGGAGACATTAAACAGAGAGTGGATGGCACATATGATTTCTACAATCTATCAAAACACTTCCTCTGTGTCTGATGTCTTTTACGGCCAACATGAACAACAATATCCAATTAACACCCAGACAGGCCTCACTCAGATAGAACGCATATTGGCAGAAGTTCATTGAATGCTTGTCTCGTCACATTATTTCCTTTATTCTATTCAGTTTTGGCTTTCTTCTCAATCCAAGTGGAACTTAATAATGGTGTTTTACGGCAGTAATGTTAAATCAGCAGCCGTTGGCAGACTGCAATCTGAAACATGATAACATTTAAGCAATGAAAATGGTTGACTGCTAAAGTAAACATAACACTAATTATTTTTTTCTTTTTCTTTTTTTTGCCTTCTAATGTGAAAAGGGCAGTTCACTAGATGGAAACCTATTCAAAACATCTCAAAGTCTGAAAATAAAGCATTGTAAATGAAAAATATAGTCTTCACTAATTGGCTGAAACAGATTTGCAAACAGTATCTCAGACAAGAGTGACATATGTGACCTTCGCAGACAGTATGCAAGGCATCAAGGAGACAAACATCTTTTTCACTGCTGTTACGGACATGACCTACTCAGCTTTGAAAGCTCAAAGTGTCACACTCCTAATACAGATTTAGGATTTTTTGTAAATAGGATATGGCTGCATCCAAATATGTATACTTCCCCACAATAAAGTTGGCGAAAAAAAAGAAGTAGCAAAGACTTTAGATATACAAAGAAAATACAACATACAATATGGTGAAATTAGGCCTGCCTTCTAAATAAAAGAGCCTAAATAAATAAAAAATAAATAAAATCGCTATTTCAGGGCTGCACAATTAATCAAATTTTAATCATAATAACGATTTCTGCTTTTAACGATTAATTAAAAATAATCATTGCGGTATTTGCCCAGCTGATAATTTGTCCTGAAAGTTGTTTTTTTTATTTCTTTTTTTTTTATTTTGGATTGGACATCTGTGCTACAATACAAAGTATTAACATAATTTTGAATTATTGGAATTAATAATAGGAATTTCACTTTTTTGCATTTTAGCTTTTGAGAAAGCTACATGACACTACATGTAGTCGCTGTCTGTTTGCAGTGTTTAGCCATTTCAAAGATAAAAAAAATGGCTTTGTGGTCTCTATGTACGAATTAGTATTTGTGGAGCAATCTGAATCTGTGGTTTGTTTCATCTGCATCTGAATTGCCTCTCATAAAATATCTAATGTGGTCTAACTTGATACCGAAAAAGTAAGACTGACTTGAATTAACTGCTAGTGGGTCATACATACACTGTCTTAACATAATGGCTTTGTCTATGCATGTGGCCCATTTTGGTCTTTGATGCCTGAAATAGCTGCCTGTATTGCAAACATAGCTGCAGAGTGAACACACTTACTTTAAAAGGAACTTTGGTAGTACACTATTGTCTGCTGTAGAGCTGCATACCATTGCTGAATATAACTTGTTTCACAGTTGATGAATTTTGATGCTGATGAACTGAACTGAATCAACACTGAAATGAATCAGTAAGCAAAAAGTACCTGGAGGAGTTCCTGTGAGATTCTGAAGTGCACATCCAATGGATATTTTACTATCCCATTATGTCACAAGAGAGGAGTTGTGAATGGCAATGAAGCGATGCAACTGATGCCTTAAGTCACATGACAACATAGCAAATGTAGTACATTCAGATTACATTCATACTAAACGCATTCATTATACCAAGAACATACTTTTTTAACAGTTGTGAGGTACTCAAAGAGTATACGATTTTGGATGCAGCCTATGTGTGCTATGGAGAATGACCAAAATTGTATACCACAGTAAAACAGTTATTAACCCTTAAACACATACCTCGGGTCTTAGTGACCCGAAACGTCATTCATTACCCTCCTCCTCATTCATTTTCAAAGTTAGACATCAACCATCTTAGCATTCCTCAATCAATTCATTATAAACAATATAACAAGGGGGGAAAAATATCCTGTTTTCCCATTCATTTTTTATAAAAACTGTATAGGGTTGCTAATGATCCGAGGTGTGTAACAGTGTAATTTTTTTTTTCTGCACAACAATAATTGAATCTTTGATGACTAAATAAGTGCAATTTACCAATGCAATTTGACAATGTCTGATACACAATGATGAAGTGACATTTCACTCATAGTTCCCGCAGGCATAAAACAAAAGAATAGGAAGTATCATCAGCAAACCTTGAAATGGCTCAGTGATTTACTGTAGAGCAAGTACTGAACACAATCAAATATTAGTGTCGCTGTCACTTGATGGTGGATCTGATGTTTGGTGTATTGGTGTATTGATTTTGAAGATGTTGAAAATGATAGCTTTGAGAATATGTTTGAGATGGCGAATATGAGCCAGATGTTGAATGTACTGGGAAATGAGCTCCAAAAGGTAACAAAATATGCTTTAATTAATTTTTCTGTAATTGTTACACTAATATCAGGAGAGTTTTATATTATCGCGACAGTTATAGCGATCCATCCATGTTAGATATAGATCACTAAAGACCCTAATATATAATAATAATTGGCAAAATATTCACGCATTTAAGGATTAAAATAACTTGAGGGTTGCATGCTCAAGGGCCAGCAGATAACATTGCAAATTATTCTATCACTGTGTGAAGTTTAAGACATAAAAAAATAACACATGTGCCAATGAAATGTTGGCAATCAAGGATGGTATACATGGTGAACTGCCTACACTACTAATAGTTTTTTAAAGAATGAAATAAACTCATTCTTCATCTCTGAGCATGCAATGTCATGTTGGAGCGCTCTTCTCCTTTGCTCGCTCTCAGCATTAGTATGTAAATAGAAAGTGGATCCATGGATATGACAAGTAGGAACATCCCTTTAATTAACTATAATCCGCTTTAGACCCGCTTGGCAATCTGTTCCCAGAGTCTGCTACATGCTGCTTCATTCACAACTCAAAGACACCTGCATATTTTCACCGTGCTAGATTAATTCATAAAGGAAGATTTTTTAAGTGGCATGTGCGTGCAATTCTGTCAAGATTTTATAATGAGTGTTTTTTTTCATTGAGCATGGGCCTGTACATGTGAATTAGACATTCTCTGCAATATTTTTTTCTTGTTTTCCAGTAATATATCTAATCATTGTTAAAACAAGATTTAAGTTTACTTAAATGTACTTTAAAATATACTTTAATTCAGAAGCAAACTATTTTTATCCCAAATAGTTCAATGTTTTCTTATTTTAAAGGTGCACTGTGTAATATTTAGGATAATCTATTGACAGAAATGCAATATAATTTACATAACTATGTTTTCAGGGGTGTATAAAGACCTTACATAATGAACTGTTATGTTTTTATTACCTTAGAATGAGCCATTTCTATCTACATACACCGTGGGTCCCCTTACAGTGAAGTTGCCATTTTGCGCTTCCATGTTTCTACAGTAGCCCTAAACGGACAAACTGCTCTACTCTCTGCTGTCTTAGACGACTGCATCTTGGTCCTTTGTCGGCCCCGTAGCTTCTCTATGTGCATTGAAAGGAAGGGGTGAGCGGTGGACGATTCACAACCTCATTGCTATATGTGGCTAAAATTTACACAGTGCACCTTAATTTTCTAAATGTATTGAGGTTTATGATTTAAACAATGCAAAATATATCATTGGGGAAAGAAAATCAACTTATTATAAGATATACTGTCTGAAAATCTATGAGGATGTTTACTGGAAAGCAAGACAAAAATGCTGATTAAGAAAATGATCTGATTTGCAACACATAATTAAGCTTAATGTTGTTTCTTCTTCATCCTCTCAATTATACAATTAAAAGTCACCTTAAGTTTAATCTTTGCTGTTGTTGATTTCTAAAAGCTCATTTAAAATTCTGAATCTCTGGCTCTCCAAGTCAACATGCATAAACCGGGCTCTTGACTTCAAAGCGACAGGGATACAGCTTTGTCCCTAATTAACACCTCTGTTTGTAGCCAAAAAGAACTCAGACAGTTAGGTTGGACTGCATTTCATATCCAGGTTCTGTGGTTTTGCAATGCATTCATATACCCACAGGGTTAAGTCAGAGGTGAGGGAATTCATAAATGCCTTTCTCTTAATTATATCCTTTGACAGCTCCTGGCACCTTGCTGACATTGGGTTATTTAACTGTGAGCAATAATTAGAATATAGCCGTTGCAATCAAGACCGCTGCTGAGGTCTACCAGTGTGCAATTTGCTAAGAGAATTCATAAATTGATTTCCATGCCAAATATATGATAGTGCAGGCTATCTTTAGTGAGCAAAATTAGTCTAGCCTGATATCATCAGCATAATGTGCTGTTTAAAAATCACCAGCAAAACAAGCTACTTGCAAATTTATAACCTCATCACATTTAGGCAATAGGCTGTACAAACTGGCCAACTGAAGTCACAAAATCAAACCGATTAAGACTAATGAGATTCAGAATAAAACATTTCAGTGACCCGAATTCTTGAAAGCATCTATGATAAGAAGGCTAAACAACACCCGCTAAAAGCACTTTATTTATGGCATGAGTGTTGTGCACAATCGACTGAATAGATATTGACTTGGAACAAACATTGATAGAGCTATAAGAAAGTGAAAATGAAACACCATGGCTCATGCTCAATTTGATCAAATCAAACCTGAAGACAGATAAAGCTTTTTGATGTTTTTTGAGAACACATGGGCTATAAATAGGGAAGGCTCTAGCTAGTATGTGACAGATAAGAACATCTCGGTTCAAAATATGTTTAAGTTGTTATATCTCAAAAACAGCTGCTATAGGGTAAAAGTAACTGATATTGACCCTGTGGAGGAAAAACTACCCCACGGTAGAAGTGGGTCTAGACTAGAAAATAATATGGCTTCTATGATATATAGAATAGCTTTATGGTATTTATTCCAAACACACTATAAATAAAATTCACAAAACTACTAGCTTTTTTTTGGCCTATATTTCATTATTCCTTTATACATTACATTATACATTTAATACATGTCTACATTAATAATATTTTAAAATTCAATATAAATGCACTTTTCTACCACAATAACATGGTTACAGTTAGTATTACTACAGTAAATCTATAGTAAATGTTGGTGATTAGCAGATTTAAAAGTATTCTAACTGTCGCACAATGTTTTCCACGTCAGTGTTGAGAATGTCAGCACTGTATCTGGCTTTAAACTAGTAAGAGGTTTGTATTGGAGTACTCTGCGCCAAACTTAAACTCTTCTCACTGGTGCTGCATCCAAAATCGCATACTGTCTCAGTAGGTACTACATTTGAATTAAAGTGTCCATCAAATGTGAACGTCAGAATCTCGGCAGAACTAGTAGGTCATCCGCCCGACTTCTTGCTTACTGTTTTTCGGATACTATATAGTAAGTGTTAGATTTCAGATGCAGCGTGGATCTCAGATGGCTGTTTAGTGGTCACATGATCGAGACCGCTCAGTGAATAAGGCTATAGTTCAGACTGCAGGCAAATGTTTTTTTTTTTTTCAAATCAGATCCTTTAAGGCAGATTTGTCTGTCCAGACATAACCAACATATCTGCATGGGTTGGTTTGGTAATGATGTAGGCGTACCCACGTACACTATATTGCCAAAAGTATTACTTACATCACCAAGTGCAATGCAAAGCGTCGGATGCAGTGGTGTAAAGCACGCCGCCACTAGACTCCAGAGCAGTGGATACGTGTTCTCTGCAGTGATGAATCATGCTTCTCTGTCTGGCAATCAGATGGACGAGCCTGGGTTTGGCGGTTACCAGGAGAACGGTACTTGCCTGACTGCATTGTGCCAAGTGTAAAGTTTGGTGGAGGGGGGATTATGGTTTGGGGTTGTTTTTCAGGGGTTGGGCTTGGCCCCTTACTTCCAGTGAAAGGAATTAATGCTTCAGCATACCAAGACATTTTGTACAATTTCATGTTCCCAACTTTGTGGGAACAGTTTGGGGATGGCAAAGCAATACAAAGCTATGTCCATAAAGACATGGATGAGCAAGTTTGGTGTGAAGGAACTTGACTGGCCTGCAGAGTCCTGACCTCAACCCGATAGAACACCTTTAGGATGAATTAGAGCAGAGACTGTGAGCCAGGCCTTCTCGTCCAACATCAGTGCCTGACCTCACAAATGTGCTTCTAGAAGAATGGTCAAAAATTCCCTTAAACACACTCCTAAACCTCATGGAAAGCCTTCCCAGAAGAGTTAAAGCTGTTTTAGCTGCAAAGGGTGGGCCAACTCCATATTAAACCCTACGGATTAAGAATGGGATGTCAATAAAGTTCATGTGCATGTAAAGGCAGGTGTCCCAAAACTTTTGGCAATATAGTGTATGCAGGAAAACGGAGTTGCATCACATATAATATATTTTAATAGACAAGCTAGCTGTGGGCGTTTGAAATTCATCCCCGGGCCGTGATTGGCCCGCAGGATGGCAAGTCGCTATTAACAGGAATACTTTTTGTCAGAAATCCGGCTCAGTATTGGCCACCGCTGTTCAAGTGAGCAACATGACGCATGCCTGTGATGCTGACACAGGAGCCAGCCAATACTAAGCCGGCGTTTTGACGTATAACCCGGAAGCGCTGCACTGTGTTTACACAACACGTTCTCACTCCCAACTCGTCACATATTGACGGTTGGTCAAGACTCTTTGGTGTCACTTTTTAACGCACAGGGTACCCCAGGAGTCCATTGATTTCAGTGAGAAACCTTTGGCGTCATACACAGACGCGTTGGACATGGGTATGTTATCATCATGATTAAATTATATATTGGGTTATGATTTTGCCATTATGACATGTTGGAGTGTGATTCACAGTTTAATCAGTCAGCATAATTTTATTTTTTTATTTACGCTATTTAGACAAGTTTGAACACGCAACCCAACCCCATCCCTAAACCTACCCATTTATTATATTATACAAACCACAGGATATAACAGGCAGATACGAATGCAGGCACAATTTATTCAAAAAGTACAAATATTCCAATTGTTCCGAGGCCAAACGATTGATTGTGTGAAGAAAATCCCTAAAAGTCATCAGTGTCTCCATCCGCAGAAGATTTTGCACACATTGAAAAATTGCCGCTCTAAGAAATATTACGTCAGCTTTGATAGTAAAATTGCATTGGCTCTCATATGTCTCGTGACCAATTACGTCATTACGCCAGCAAATCATATAACTTCAGAAGACTTGGAATGAAACATTAGTTAATACTTTTATACTGTTTTTGGTCAGTTTTTGCAATAAATACCTGTGACTACTTTTATTTGCTTGTTATGTGTTTTATATTGTTGAGAAGGGGGTAGGTTTAGGGTAGGAGTTGGGTTAGTTGCTCTAAAATATAAAAGTAGCCTATAAATATTTATAAAATCATGTAATCATATAAAATCATCAAACTTTTACATATGCAGATCAAGACGCATTGGGCCAACAACTAAAACTCAATGGAGTACCCTGCACGTCGAAAAATGGCACTAAAGGGGTACCATGTGCGTTAAATATTGACGCAGAGGGGTCCTGACCAAGCGTCAATATGTGAAGAGTGGCATGTTGGTTTACTACGTCAACAGTGTATGAGAATGACACAAATGAAAAAGATTTGATGAATAAAGTTGTTATTTTTTATTTGTTGAAATAGTTTGTATAATATAAATATAAAAAAATAATATAATGAAATAATATTAAAAACTTTTATTTCAGCTAGTTGCCAAGGCTAGATGTACTAAAATAACTAAAACTGAAATAAAAAAATTATAAAAACTATATAGACATACATGTATGTGTATATATATATATATATATATAATATAATGTAATTATATATATATATATATATATATATATATATATATATATATATATATATATATATATATATATATATATATAAATAATAATAACAAAAACACAGCCCAATAAAAAAATTAACTACATTTAAAATGACAATAGAAAATATAAAAATAAAAACAAATTCAAAATATTAAAGTTAAAGTAACTCAATGATCCTAAAATAAGAATGCTCTTAAGAACACAGGCAAAAAGGGAAAAATAATGGATATGTGTCAAAATATTGCATTGCATTACACATTGCAGTCTAAATACAGCCTGATACACCTGTTGCTGTTTATTATGTTATTAATATTAATGAAAAAATTATATTAATAAAAATAATAATAATATATTGAAAAAATGTTGACCAAAACAAAACAAGATTAATCGCTGTTCTTAATTTATTGCTTTGTTCTGTATTATAGACTGTTTAATTTAATTAATTATATGAGAAGCATAAAGCAATGTTTACTTATTAGAGAAATATTGTACTCTACATACTATTGTCTCAACTTAACACTGTTCAAGAACATTTTATTTTTTGCTATATCTTCACACACACCTCATCCTTTTCTCTTAGTTTGCTTAATGAGGAGAAGTTTCTTGATGAAGTTTCTTGATGAGTTCCAGTCTGCTGAGAATGCAGAGTATTAGGAGATAAAGCAGTTAGCGTAGCGCAATTAATTTTTTTAATGATGTCTGTGTGTACCTGGCCCACAGTGATCACCACTACTTTATTACTGTGTCTGCTGACGTCTAACTATAAATTAAGTGCTATTATAAACACTTGCTGACGCATTAAAAACAAAGAAAGCTCTGTGTGCAGTCCAGTAACATGGATGTTTTGATGATTTTAAACCTAGGTCAAAAGATAAGTTACTCGCTACTCATGCAGCCTTCACATGTTTTCAGAATTATCGTAAATTTGAGTTTCCTAGTTAAAAATTGGACATAAACGCCCTCTCAGGTCGAGCTAGGGGTCATTTTGATACCCAAGGTCTTGACTTGGGCAGGCCATTAACTTTAAACATGGCAGAGGGGAGAACGAGCAGCAAACAATCAGTTCTCATTATAAACGTGCTGGCTGCAGGAGAAATGGGCAGGAGAGTCAGCAGTCCGGTCAGCAGTGGTGAGAATTTAACAGTGGTCCGACAAGAGACAAACCACAATCCGGTGACAGGGTACTGAGCACCCAAGGCTCATCAATGCACGAGGGCAACGTGAAGTTTGCAGCTCTATTGTTGCAGTAAACTTGCACAACGTTCTTGAATGAATAATTTATTAGATGCATGCCGGTCTGTTATCACAGGGCCATCGACTTTACATTTCCACACACCTAAACATGAAGTGGAACAAAATTAACTGTGTTGCTTTACATGTCGGTCAGACGTCCTCTTGGCCATGCCTTGGCCAATGAAAGCTGCGATGGAGTCCAGACCCAGTCTGGCTACACGAGACTAGGCAGGTGGTCATAATGTTTTAGCTCATTGGTCTATGTAGATAATATATAAAGGTGGTCATTTGTTGTAGCTTGACAAATAGATACCAAAATGATAGACACTTTATAACATAGATTCAGCAGCGAGTAACCTATAACATGTTTACAATCATCAAAATCTCAATAACTGTGTCCCATCTTAATGTTTTTTTATGTCCTCCAAAAACAACAAGCATGGATGGTGCTTTCCAAGACACATTGAGAGATATGCTGCTTGTGTGATAGGACTAAATGACTTGTTCATCTTTAAATTTTCAATCACATCATGGTTGAGATAAGCCTCCAAAAACACCTGTGAGCTTCGCTGTAGCGCCATAAATGTATTTGTATGGGCTATGTTTCCACCAGCATCCTAATGATTTGCTCTTTATCAATTTTGCACTGAGATTGCGCATTCTGTGCTGTGATGTAGGCTGAGCTCATTTCAATTTTGTCACAGATAATGCCGCTACACTTTCTGCTGTAAAATTCCAAACAAAACATCCATCAAACTCCCCCCTACGATATCATACTTGACAAGGCATTTAAAAACAAAAACACTTTACAATCTGAAGTGGGGACCACTGGCACAGTGGTGGAGCTCTTGTGGCTGTACTAGCCAGTGGGCTGCAAAAGCACATTCTGCATGTGCCGTTCTCCATATTAATGCATTTTTGTCATAATCTAAGATCATGCTGATCACTGTTGACATTTCATTCTGTTTTTTTTAGATGACTCTCAATTTGCAGTGTTGCAGCTGAAACAAGCAACTGTGCAAAATATACCAACAATGAGGATCTATTTTTGGCACAGTCATAGGATAATATTTACTCATCAGCTTCACACTGTAAACCCTAATGCTCAAAATACTTAATTGGTTTGAGTAGGACAAACATAAATTAAGCAAATTAGTTTAGTCAAATTAACTGTTATGAGTATTTAGAAGTTTCTTTTTCTTTTGAGTTCACAGAACTGATATATTTTCAGTAAACTGAACTGTTTCATTGTTTTGATTTGTATGAACTCATTTATTTTAATTTAGATGAACTTAAGTTTAACTGAAACTGGGCTGGGATTTTTAATTTTATTGCCCATGGCACTTGAAAGGGAGAGTAAATGCTAAAATTAAGTGTTATATAATGTTTTGTGCAAGATTAATGGTAAGGGAGATTTAGAAGTATTAATGTGATTAATTATGCTAATTTAGAATAGTTTTTGTTAATGTAATTTTTGGAGAGTTCATGGTGAAAAGTGGCGTATGCTGCTTGGTTTGTGAGCAGGTAAGTTACAAGTTGCTGTACTCATTCAGTAAGTGCTAAACCATGCTATTGTTAACTGTCCCGCCGGAACACGCCCCCTCAGCCGGGACTGAGTGGAAGTAGAGCTGCTGAGTGACTGGAGTTAATAGGGACAAACACAAGTAAAGCAAACAGTTATTAGTTTAAGCTAAAGGTTGGACTCGATATAGTGTTCTTTACAACTTGGCAAAGATCCAGTGATCCATGAATATTGACATGCAGCCAGGAATCGTGTTTTCCTGACATTTATATGAGCCTGATTTCGATACATAAATATTTATAATATAAATATATATTATAGTCATAACAATTTTGAGAATGAATACAGCATGTATATGCGGATATGGGTCTATGTATTGAAGCGTGTATGTGGCCGCTTGTCAAGAATGGAAAACAAAAGTTTTATTCAAATTCTGAATATATTATATTATTTATAAACCTATTAATTATTAGTTTTATATCACTTGTTTTGTGTGTTTTTCGCTGCATTCACGCTGTAAACCAATGCTGCACAAAAATGGCACTAAGGGGGTATCATGTGTGTTAAAAATTGACGCAGAGGGGTCCTGACCAAGCGTCAATATGTGAAGAGTGGCGTGTTGGTTTACTACGTCAACAGCGTATGAGACTGACACAAATGAAAAAGAATTGTTGTATTTCTTAGTTAATTAACTAAATATTTTATGTTAATTGTTATCAAAATGTATGAGTTAGCTAACTCAGTACTTAAGTTAAGAGCAATTAACATGCATGAGTACTACAAACTCAAAACTTGATAGTTCTGCTTACTTAAATTTGGGAACAACATAACTCAAAAAAATTTATGTAACTGATTACCTAATTTTTTTTGAGTTAGCCCAACTTATTCGTCTTTACAGTGTACCAGAAAGAATATGATTTCTATTATTCATACAGTAACAAGCATTTCATACTGATATGTATGCGTGATGGAATAGATTTTCAGAGAGATTTTATCAATACATGCGCAAATGCAAAAGTTTGAATGGATCATCACTACTCCAAGTTTGAGTGAATTAGACCCAGTAATCCATTCACCACAGACTGGAGCAGTAATGGAATGGAAGGAGGGCACCGCTGAGCATGTTTCATGAACTGACACTAATGGATTCTCTGTTTGCATTTAACAAACGCTGCTTGAAATATGAATTAACCCTATTCCAAATATTTTGCAGAATTAAACAAGACAAATAATTACAAGCTATGGTTTTCTGAAACACAATAACAGGTGTACAATTCTGATAAGACATTCTAAGCAAGTCGACAACTTCAGCGTATTGTAATTGTGTTATTTATCTTTAATTTGTTGACAGGCGGTGAAAAAATTAATTTGTAAGTACACGTTGAGGCCTAATCTAGACAGACATGGATTTACTGTGACTTTTCACAATGAGATAAAGCATTCAATAGTTATCATTGTAGGAAAGCTGTTAGTCGCTTTTGACTAAGTCCAGTTTTCTCGACTTGGCAAATTAACTTGTTTCCTCTGGTTCTTGCTCTCCATCAATGATTCAAAATCACAAACTCTCTAAAACAGGCACTTTAGATAGATCTTAGCTCTAAAGCTTTCCACAGCTGCTGTTTAGGTCTCTCACAAAAACAGTGAAAATCTCATCTGCTCCAAACTAAATAAGAAGATTTGAATGCCAAATGCATGCTGAAGTGAAAGAAACCTGTAGATTTGTAAACAAACAGCTTTATAAAAAGGTTTAAGGTCAAAAGCATGGAAAGACGTGTTAAACTCTGGAAAGCAAATCAGCATATTGTAACCCGAATTGAATTCTGATAGTGTTGTGAAAACTCATTATTTCAAAGGTCACTGTGATCACAGCAATGAATAAGGAAAAGACTTGCCCTAATTAAAAAATACTCTGCTTTTGATTTATGGTACATCGATAATATTGACAATGTGTCTGTACCCTCTGATAAACTCACTTCGTTTCACTCCATTTCTCATTGTTTTCCTCTCCAGCATGGACTATATATCATTATAGAAATAAGGCTTTCCTGTAGCATTACCAGACATTATAATCTGAAGATTTTTGATGTTCTTTATTGGTGAATATAGGGGAGAATAACAACAATTGTGATATATTAGAAATATTTTTGCATCTTCAACCTAAGTCTTTTAAGTACCATACTGTTTAAACAAAAGCTGATTGCTTACTCTCTGGGTTCTCTAGATTACAGTACCCTGGTGGGTATCTAATGAAAAAATGAGAGAGGAGAGCTGGTGTCCCATGAAGCTAGAGCATTCATTAGAAATTGGAAATGCAGTCTATTTCTGGACTCATAATGGATGTACAAATGTCCTGGGCTGCGTTTCTCAAAAGCATTGTGAGGTTAGTTAATTGTTGAGAATGTTGGTGCCAGTGCTTTTGAGAAATGCAGCTCAGGGGGGTATTCCAGAAAGCAAGGTTTAACTTACTATCACATATACCCTGAACTCTCAGTTGATTAGCCCAAACCGTGCTTACTCGAGGTATGCTGGTTCCAAAAACGTGTGCGTGAGTAAGTTCAGACAACTCAGAGTATGTTCCCGGTTAACACACAAGACATTCTCAACAGAGTGATGAAACGACGAGTCACCATGGAAACAGACGCTAAGAAAAATCTTCTTCTTTTGTTTAATGCCGATTTACATAACCTACTTAGGGCACATTGCCACCTTTAGTGGTTGTGCAATTTTTTTGGTTTATTCACTGAAAATAAGGATTATATTGTTTGTTTGATGCTAATTAATTGAATGCAGATCCATGTGTGAGATGACAATAAAATAAATAAATATATTTGAATTGAATTAACATTAAATTAACGCATCTGAATACCTCTTACAGTTTTTCTCAATCGATTTGACACAATTCTCCAAATGAATGTAGCTGCTCTCAAAACAATTACCACAGCAAACTAAACACACTCTTATGTTGCCAAAATAGTTTAATATTCACTGCATAATGAAGCACTGCAGTTTATTCTAATGATGCATTTATAAAAAATATATAGTAACATCAAAAAGTGTGTTTTCTGTTGATTTGATAACAAATTAAGCTGTAGATATACAAATACATTAATGAAAATACAAGTTTTTTGTGTTCTTTAATTGTGTTTTTCAAAGTTCTTTATTGACAAGTTTAGTTGTATAACGATGAGTTTTCACCCAAAATCAATCAATCAATCAATCAATCAATCTATCTATCTACCGCAATCACTGAATCAATGAACTTTATAGATCTTGCTTTACAATTACATCTGGTCAAAGAATTTCAACAACATCACAGCATATATTTTCACGAGTCATGCATCATGGGAAAAAAAGCTGTGAATGCTGGATCTATTCTTTTGCCTCAACCACAGGCCTTTTCCATCTCCTGAAGAAGACTTGGTTGTAAGTGTTGCAGTCATATACTTTCCATCTCCAAGAGGATGGATGGAATACCATCCTAAAATTTAAGTGATGTTCAAACCACTCTTGCACCACAATTTCACTCAATTTGCTCCTGATCACCCTGCGTAAAGTGGATTTCATTGAGGGAATTGAGAGAAAAATGTAAACTCTCTTTCTGTGTTGTGCGGCCCAAGACAACGTTGTGTCACAACACCAGTGGATTGCAGCACTCCAGGGACATTGACTGTGGCACAATGTTTATATTGGGCTGAACTCTTTGTCCAGCTTCTCTCATGGAAAGACCATCATTTATGACATGGTCAATTTGGGTGGCTCTGATTTCATTTGAAACCAATCTGTACCCTATCCTTCCTCTCCTCCCTCCTGTTACATTGTGCTCTCCCCTTCCCCTCTGTCCATGTCTTGTTATATTTTCTTCTCTTGCTCTTTCCACTAAAACCATTGACTTCAACTCTACCATCTCTTCTCCCTCTTCTACTCTTCCTACATCCTCAGCTCTTCTTGCTCCATCTCCTCTTCCTATACCATCTATTCCTTATCTCTTTCTACCTCTTTCACTGTTCCTCTCCCTCTCAATATGTCCTACCCTCTTTCTGTGAGATCTTCGCTCCAGATTAGTGAGTTTTATTGTTCTATTGCAGGAGGTTGGATCTTTAGCTATTGTCTTTGCATTAAAACCGATTCCTTCAAGCTCGCAGCTCAAGGTGCCTGGACGAGGTGGAACCTCCCAAACAGAACAATCACATGGAGTGAACTGTGGCGGCTGGAGCCTTTCCGTATATCCTTTCTACTCCGAGCAGTGTATGACACCTTACCAACCCCAGTCAATTTGCACAGGTGGAGGAGGCAGGTTGTGTAGCGGGAAAGGAACAATGGCAAACATTTTGTCAGGGTGTAAGATTGCATTGACACAGGGGAGATACAGGTGGCGCCATGACAAGGTGTTGGCAGTGCTCGTAGACATCTTGGAGCAAGAAAGGAGGAAGAAACAACCAGCCAAAGTAAGACCACTGCTGAGCCCCATTGCCTTTGTGAAAGAGGGCCAAAGACCTGTCGTCCACAGCCAAGCCAGGTAGAATCTCCTGCAGTCAGCCCAGATGGGAAATGGAGGTTGACCTCGGAAGGAAATTCCACTTCCCCGAGGTGGTACTGTCCACAACTCTAAGGCCCGATATCATCATGTGGTCTCCAGAGGGAAAGAAGATCATCCTGGTTGTTTTGCCAACTTGTCCAAGACTGCCGGGACAAGGGGTGGACAACATAGCTGATGACAGTGGAAGTCAGATGTCGAGGATTCCCAACTCAATCTGTGTGGAATCTATTGACAAAGTTTGGACTAAGAGGCCACTTGAGGAAAGCAGCCGTTCGTAGGCTGGGAGAAGCGTCAGAGAGAGCCTCCTGTTGGCTCTGGCACAAGAGAGAGGACACAAGCTGGAAGCCTGGAGGAGAGGGGCAGTGACCTGGCCAGTCACTTCTGACCCGCCAACTGGAGGGTGTTTTGGTTAAGGGTCGAAACACCCAGTGAAGGTTGGGGACCACCTGACAACCACTCTTCCAGGCCAAGGCTTCATCCATTAGCAATGGGTGTATGTTAGCATCACAGATCTATTATACAACTAATAAAACAGGAAATAGAGTGGTGGATGCAAGGAACAGTTGAATGAATCTCGTCAGTGACTAATTCTATTGAGGGCTGGTGGGTGGGCTGCAGGCTCAGATGTTACAGTCAACACCATTTGGCTGATTAGCGGGGCACCATTAGTCCCTTGTGGTAAATGCCATAACTACAACATCTGGACACATTGATGCCCATTCAAAAGTATTCGACTCAACATATAAATTACTAATATACAGTAATTGCTTATATTATTAAAGGTTGTACCAGTGCTAGCTGCTG
The DNA here is from genome assembly GCA_039654625.1 of Rhinogobio ventralis. Lineage (NCBI taxonomy): Eukaryota > Metazoa > Chordata > Actinopteri > Cypriniformes > Gobionidae > Rhinogobio > Rhinogobio ventralis. The sequence continues at coordinate 18,506,596 of CM077196.1, forward strand.
TTTTGAAGGGCTCTTATAGACTTATTGTCTATAGACTTAAAGGCTTTAATTGAAAACATAAGACATATGTCTTATTATAGTTCCCATTCAGTCGGTCACTCTCGACGCCACGTCGGAGTACCGACGAATAGGAATCTCGCTAGGGAGAGCCAATCTACTTCGAGTGTAACTAAACGAGCCAATGCACATTGGCATACAATGATTGCACGAGCTGCTCATGCCACTCAGTGTGGGTATAAATGAGGCACAGGTGCTTGCATCAAATTAGCTTTTTGCTTCGGAGCCGAGTGGTGGATGGTTTGTCCTGAAATCACTCTCTACAAAGCATGTGTTAACATTTTTAACGAGTCAAGCTCTTCGGATGGACCTCTCCTCGTTTGGTGTTGGAGTGACGGCACTGCAGCGGGGTCGATTTTCTCTCTTTTTCTATTTATTTTCCTGTCTGTGTCGCCGCGACTATCCCCCTGTGTGTTCAGCACCACGGAGTGCAGTTTCCCTAGAAGAGCTACACAGATAGAGCTTGCGTCTTTTTAAAGATAACATTCTATCTGTGTGTTTCTGGTTGCGGTTGTTTCCTGTCCTCACTGACGGCCACGAGCACTGTTTCACATGTCTGGGCATATGCATGCTGAGACGGTGTTCATGGGTGGTTCACGTTTTCTAATGAGAACACGACCATGTCGGCACGCCGGTCGCGACTCTTCTTTCTCCGGGAAGCTTGAATCAGGTAAGTGTTGCACAGCACACTCACACCCCGCTGCGGGCCGCCTCCACGAGACAGCCGCCCCAGCCCGGTACCTGCATTCCACCTCGCTGCCCCACGGTGGGTACGCCGGAGGTCCCTTTGGTCCACTTGCACTGTCTCTGCGAGCCTGGTTAGCGCTCCCCAGTCCGTCTCGCTGGCTCATCCGGACCATCAGGCTCAGCTATGCAATTCAGTTCGCCCCGGCGCCCTCCCAGGTTCAAGGGGGCGTCCGCTTCACTTCGGTGAATGCCGCAGATGCCCATGTCCTGCGTGCAGAGATCGCAGTCCTACTGGTGAAGGACACGATAGAGCCGGTCCCTCCAGCCGATATGAAGACAGGCTTCTACAGCCCGTACTTCATTGTACCCAAGAATTCCGGTGAGTACCTGCGAGTCCTGAATCAGAGCCTCCACAAGCTACCGTTCAAGATGCTCACGCAGAAACGCATTTTCGAATGCATCCGTCCCCAAGATTGGTTTGCAGCGATCGACCTGAAGGACGCGTACTTTCATGTCTCGATTCTCGATCTCAACACAGGCCGTTTCTGCGCTTTGCGTTCGAGGGTCGAGCATATCAGTACAAAGTCCTGCCCTTCGGGCTGTCCCTGTCCCCCCGTGTCTTCACGAAAGTCACGAAGGGAGCCTTTGTACCCATGAGAGAACAGGGCATTCACATCCTCAACTATCTCGACGACTGGCTCATTCTAGCACAGTCCAGGGATCAGTTGTGCGAACACAGGGAACTGGTGCTCCGACACCTCAGCCAGTTGGGTCTTCGGGTCAACTGGGAAAAGAGCAAACTCGCCCCCGTGCAGAGGATCTCCTTTCTCAGTATGGAGTTAGATTCGGTCAAACGGACAGCACGCCTCACAGAGGAGCGCGTCCAGTCGATGCTGAACTGCCTGAGCGCGTTTCAAGGCAGGATGGCGGTCCCACTGAAACAGTTGCAGAGGCTCCTGGGGCATATGGCAGCCGCAGTGGCAGTAACACCGCTCGGCCTGCTTCATATGAGACCGCTTCAGCATTGGCTACACGGCCGAGTCCCGAGATGGGCGTGGCAACGCGGCACTTACCGGGTGAGCATCACACCGACCTGCCGCCAATCCTTCAGCCCATGGTCAGACCCCTCATTCCTTCAGGCTGGAGTGCTCCTGGAACAGGTGTCCAGGCATGCTGTGGTCTTCACGGTTGCCTCTGCCATGGGCTGGGGAGCCACGTACAATGGGCATGCAGTGTCAGGGGTTTGGACGGGCCCGCACCTGCATTGGCACATCAACTGCCTCGAGTTGCTAGCAGTGCATCTTGCTCTGAGCCGCCTCAAAAGGCTGTTACGGGGCAACGATGTACTGGTCCGCACGGACAACACTGCGACCGTTGCGTGTATCAACCGACAGGGTGGTCTGCGCTCCCGTCGCATGTTGCAACTCGCCCGCCATCTCCTCCTCTGGAGTCAGAAGTGTCTGAGGTCGCTTCGGGCCATTCATGTCCCTGGTGTAAGCAACCGTGTGGCCGACGAGCTTTCATGAGCTGTGCTCCCAGGGGAATGGCGACTCCACCCCCAGGTGGTTCAGCTGATTTGGAGACAGTTCGGGGTGGCACAGGTCGACCTGTTTGCCTCCCCAGAAACGTCCCACTGCCAGTGGTTCTATTCGCTGACCGAGGGTACACTCGGCACGGATGCACTTGCGCACAGCTGGCCCCAGGGGCTGCGCAAATATGCGTTTCCCCCAGTGAGCCTACTTGCACAGACTTTGTGCAAGGTCAGGGGGGAACTCATACTCCTCACGACCCTGTGGCACCCGTGTCCAGACCTGTGGAAGCTTCATGTCTGGCCGCTGGACGGGACGCAGAGGTTCTAGGTGACTTACCCCAAGAGGTAGTTAACACCATCACTTCGGCACGAGCACCGTCTACAAGACAGGCTTATGCTTGAAGTGGAACCTGTTAGTCGAGTGGTGTTCTTCTCGCCGAGAAGACCCCCGAAGATGTTCGATCGCGTCTGTGCTTTCCTTCCTGCAACATGGGTTGGAGCGTAGGCTGTCACTCTCCACCCTAAAAGTTTATGTTTCTGCGATATCCGCCATCTTGTAGAAGGTAAGTCGATGGGGAAGCAAGACCTGATTGTCAGGTTCCTTGGGGTCGGCGAGACGGTTAAATCCTCCTCAACCCCCCCTCCATACCCTCTTGGGATCTTGCTCTGGTGCTTCAAGCACTTCAGAATGCCCCATTTGAGCCTTTACAGTCAGCAGAGCTTAAGATTCTGTCTATGAAGACTTTGCTGTTGGCTGCATTGGCCTCCATCAAGAGGGTAGGGGACCTGCAGGCATTTTCGGTCGACATATTGTGCCTAGAGTTCGGGCCGGGTGACACCCACGTGGTACTGAGACCCCGGCCTGGCCTGTGCCCAAGGTTCCTACCACTCCCTTCAGGGACCAGGTGGTGAACCTGCAAGCGCTGCCCCTGGAGGAGGCAGACCCAGCCCTAGCTTTGCTCTGTCCCGTCCGCGCTCTGCGGATCTACATGGATAGAACACAAAGCTTCAGGACCTCAGTTCAGCTCTTGTCTGTCACGGAGGCCAGCAGAAGGGAAAGGCTGTCTCCAAGCAGAGGATGGCCCACTGGATAGTGGATGCCATCATCCTTGGCTTACCAAGCACAAGGTGTGCCCTGTCCGCTCAGGGTGCGAGCACACTTTACTAGAAGTGTTGCATCCTCCTGGGCACTGGCACGTGACGCCTCGCTGTCAGACATCTTAGAGCTGCGGGCTGGGCGACACCCAACACGTTCGCTAGATTCTATAGTCTACATGTAGAGCCAGTGTCCTCCTGTGTTCTCGCCTCAAACAGGTAGAAGCACTGAGAGGCCCTGGCTCTTGTCGGCTTGCTGCGCCACGGCGCTTATTTTCTCCAGAAGCAAACTCTGTTGAGTCCTCCATCACCCTCGGTGCCGGACGTGGCGGAGCATCTGGCATCAGGCCCCTTGCCGCTGAATCTTTGAGAACCGGTACTGGGCTGGGGTTATATGAGTGACCCTGCAGGGATCCCATATATTTTCCACGGTCGCTCCTATGGAAGCCAGTGTCTTTCCCTTGGGAGAGCCCTCCCCTTGGTGGGGCTGGAGCCCCCTGTCAGTTGCGGGCTACGGCTCACCATTGTACTCCACATAACTCCTTCGGGGTATGATGTGGGTTCCGCAGCGTTCCCCTCCACTAGGGCACGCTTTCCCAGTGTTATCCAATAAGTCACTGAGCGGGTCATGCGGAACAGCAGTGATGGACTTCTGGCTACAGGGCACTGGATGGGGGCAGAGGCCAAGGCGCTTTGGTAGGGATTCCTATTCATCGGTACTCCGACGTGGCGTCAAGAATGACCGCCTGAATGGGAACGTCTCGGTTACGTATGTAACCCTCGTTCCCTGAAGGAGGGAACGGAGACGCCACGTCCCGTCGCCATGTCCTCTGTACCCTGCTGGGGTGCCAGTTCACCTACTCAGAATTTGATGCAAGCACCTGTGCCTCATTTATACCCACACTGAGTGGCATGAGCAGCTGGTGCAATCAGTAGTTACACTCGAAGTAGATTGGCTCTCGCTAGCGAGATTCCTATTCGTCGGTACTCCAACGTGGCGTCTCTGTTCCCTCCTTCAGGGAAAGAGGGTTACATATGTAACCGAGACGTTCCATTTTATGCATGTTGACAGAAATGTATAGATCAAAATATGACCTTGCTTAGCAAAACATATGCCGCAGATGGCTGAGAGCTCAGATAATCTGATTGTTTTTCTTTTCCTTTCTGTTTCTCTCACACATTCAAAAATGTGGGGTTGATAAGATTGTTCAGTGTTTTTGAAACAGGTCTCTCTCATGCTCAACAAAACAATAATATTTTAAATCATTATTACAATTTAAAATAACTGTTTTCTATTTTCTATTTTAAAAAGTAATTTATTCCTGAGATTGTAAAGCTGAATTTTCAGCGTCATTATTACAGTCTTCAGTGTCACATGATCCTTCAGAAATCATATAATATTATGAATTGCTGCTCATGATAATTAAGATTTCACTGTAGAGGTCTACACGGAGCACCCGAGACCCGTGGACCCGGGTGGTCAGCCGGGTCCGGGTCGGGTCCCAATCTATTACTTCGGGTCGCGGGTCTGTTAACATTGTGTGTAATACCCGAGTCGATCGGACTCGGAGAACACCTGGCCGTGATCAGAGTCAGTCAGCACGGCTTGTGTGTTTTTTGTAACTTGCAACTTGTAAAATTAGCATAAGAAAAGTGTGAGCCAGGAAATAAGGTTTAAAAAAAGAAAAGAAAAAGCCGTTAGAAGCAGGCGGGCAGATTTAATGTATGGTAATAATGTACTCATATTTAAATAATATATTTTAAATCAGCAACAAAATCTCAGGTGAACTGTCACATAAATGTTTTCTATGACGCTCAAATTGCGTAAAAAAGCTCATATTTCAGGTTGATCCAGCTAACTTGCATGTGCAGTCTCAAGCTCGTCATGTTTCTATGGCAATCCGAGCTTCCGCAGTGACTATAATGACTTTAAAAATAATATGAATGAACCGTCTTGTTTAATCTTAAAGTTTTGATGGTCAGGCTCGGCTCACAGAATGATAGTAGATAAATAATGCGAACGTCAGCGGCCATGGCACCGAACGAGCAATCGTTATTATAGTTCAAAAGGGAAAACAGTCAAATGTATTATACGAGTTAACTCGAGTCGAATTGCAAATCTGCAAAGTTGCATTTGTCATCCGTCACCATGACATAAAGTGGACTTTTAAAGCTGAAATGATGAGTGAATTAAGCATGCTTGGAATAACAAGAGAGAATAACATGGATAGAACTTTTTTCTTAGCAAGGATTGTCATGCATCACAATCAGGAAGGGAGGCGACGGCTATAGGTAGGCTAAGGCATATATATATATATATATATATATATATATATATATATATATATATATATATATACGCACAATACATTTCTATATATAATTTTTTGTATTCAGAAATGCAAGCATCAAAAGAGCTAATTCAAATCTGTATTAAAATGTTTTTTTTAAAAATGGAAAAAAAAAACTTGAATTCATTATAACACACATTTCCTATAATCAGAAAAGCAGAAAAAAAGCCAAGGTTTGCTTTGCGTCTTGTTTGAATGTCCTACAAAGAAATCCCATTTCCTTTTGTGACACCCAAAATGAGTTACCGATGTGTTGTATTCAAAGAGGGTTGCCTCTGTCGATAAAAGGTCAGGTCCTTTAAAGCAAGATAGGCTAATTACTTCAAAACATTCTCATCGTTAACGGGCTTATACCTGAGACAAATGAGCGCCCACTTTATTGATTTCCCCCAGACAGCTGTTCATTTTGCAGTCTGAGCATGAAAAAGCAGAAAGCCGTGTCAATATTGTTTCATGCAAAATACTTTCTTACTTCTCTCCAAGTGTTTGCCCACTCCTTGTTTAACTTTATCACGTTTATTCCAGACACTGGCACTAATTATCTTTTACTTTCATGCTTCAACAGGGAGAGAGCCTTTGAATTACTTGCTCAACTCTTGTCTGGCTTGGCCTATCAAGAGGCAACAGCATACATAATTCATTTGCACAGATTTCCCTGCAATGTCTCTGAACCATCATCAGCCATTCCCCAGTAACTGCAAAAATTACAGATGGAGCTGTGTGGTGGTCTCTAACATTGATCTGAAATACATCACAGCTGAAATCCATAACCCAGGTGATTATCTGCCACTCTCAGTGTCATCAACTTCTATATCAAAAGAGAAGTAATAATCTTTCTTGCTTTAATAGATACAGATAAATTAAGAAAATCAAATCCAGGTCCTCTAATTACGAATTTGTTCATGCTATAACAAAACTGAGATCATATTGAACTCTGTGGATCAATAATATGGCCTGGGTTAAGACCCATTCACACCAAGGATGATAACTATAATAAATTTAAGTATAACGTTTTAATATTCATTCTATTTCTATAAAAATAGTGAAATCCACACCACAGCTATAACTATAATGACAGTGAATTTGATTTCATGTCCAACATGTTCCTGGCAACATCTTTGTTGATCCTGGAACAACATTCAACCAATCAGATTTGAGGGACAAGTTTACAGTTTATGTCAAGTTTAGGCTTACACCCAGGGTTAGGCGCTTTTACATTTCCTTCTGACTTAGATAAGTTATTGGAAGGGTTTAGGTTTAGGAATAGGGTTAGGACTAAATATTCAGACAGGATTTTTGATCCAGGATCAACACAACATGTGTTACTTGAAAAAATCACTGTGACTATAATGACACAGAGGAATGGTATCATTGGGATTACTTTCAGGACAATGTTTTCCAGCTGATGAACGATAAAAACATTGACAGCCAATCAGAATCCACTTATTCTCAGCCAATGAACTGTGATTGATTGCTTTATAGGTCAATCAGACGGCCTCTTAGGCGGTCCTTGGCCAATGAAAGCTGCAGGGATTGGTGCAGGGATGACATCAAAACCCGAACGACTAATTCGCCCCTGGTTCCCTGGAGATTTTCTTATGGGGTTTATAATGGGGTTTTTTTTTCAATCACACAGTGTTCATCCACTGGCCAGTGGAAAACTGGCCCCCTGACTGAGCCTAATTTATCCATAGTATTTTTTTTCTCCTTTCTGTCACCTGATGGAGTTTGAGTTCCTTACCACCTTCGCCTCTGGTTTGCTTAGTTGGAGAAAGCTGCTTTTAAACAATCTGTATTGTATATAGCGCTATATAAATAAAGGTGACTTGACTTTTTTTTTTTTATCCTTAGCCTGTTTTATGCCGACTATATAGTACGTAAGTATGCATATTTCGATGCAGCCAATTCTTTATGAATGATTGTTGAATAATTTGTTTAAAAACACTGAATCATTCAGGAAAGTAACACCACTGTTGTGTGTTGCTCGGTGTTGAAACGGTTCTGCAGTGACTTTATTTTCATTGGTGGAGATAAAAAATAAAAAAGTAACTGTCAATATTGTGTCTAAAATGTAAGTTACTCAAAATTAAAGGCACAGTATGTAAGTTTCGCCGCTAGAGGTCGCTTATTCAAAACAAAGGCGTAACTTGATGATGCCGTGAATGAGCGTGGAATCATGGGAGTTGTAATCTTGACTCTTCACCTCCACAGCCGATGGAAAGTAATCCAACGTACTCTGGCAGAAATCATGCTAATGAATGAGCGAATGTATTAAAGTTTTATTAACGTTACAGTGGTATGAAGCAGGACGCGGCAAGAGCCTGGGAGCAAATGCTAATGAGAGAGTTCTGCGCGAAACACCAGTCTCTGAGCTTTTATTATGCTTATGCTGCAGTCGACCGCTTCCGCTCTTTTCGTTAAGTATATTGGGTAACGCAGTGCTGTTTTTACATGGTTAAAACATACTAAATACATCATACTAAATACATTTGAGTGTGTTGAAAGTTTGTCACATCTGGGCCCGTATTTATCAAGCTTCACAAAGTGCTATTTTAGTCTTAAGTGCTGAGAATTCATGAAATTTACTCCTACTTTCAAACTTAAGTATAAAAGCAAGTTATCAAATTTCTTAAAGCTAAGAATCACTCTTACTCTCCCAGTTATTTAAGACAGCTCGAGAGGTCTCTCAAGTGGTTAGGAGTTGCCAGTAGGAGCTTGTGATGGCACTGAGGAGACCGAGACGTGCGCAAATCTTTCAGGAGAGGGAGAACGTTTTTTAAATGTTTGACGATGAGCAGTTAATCAAACAGTATCGTTTGGACAGAGCAGGCATCATCTTTTTCAGCGCTGGTTAATGTTGGGCTGAACTTGCCTTTTATAACATGTTTCCACTGTTCGACTAATTCAGCAAGCAGTAGCGCTTCTTCCTCCCGCCAATTCGGTTTTCTTTTGGATTATATCATAAAATCTAGCCTATATATAGGCAAGTCAGTTAATAGCACACCGGTTTAAAATTTATAATTTGTCAGAGAACGTGTTAATCTTTCATTTCCAATGTGTATATCATAATGTATTTTCTTGAAAATTCTTTATTGTCAAATGTGTGTTGAACGTAAACTGTTAGGAATTTCACCATTTAATGTGAATTTATCTGAGAATATTCTTAAATATGGAAATCTATTCAGTGATTGGTCCATGCCTATATCGTCATCCAAAATCCCGTTTGTGGCACAGCAAAGTGTCGTGAATCATCTCTAAGACTGACACTTAAGATTTAGTCCTACACTTCACTTAAAGTATGACTGAGATGCTTGATAACTAACTTTTAAGCGCAGCTTTGAGCCAAGAATTTTTTTACTCTTAAGTCAATTCTTAGCAGTGTTCTTGTGAGTAATTCTCAGAGGCTTGATAAATGCGGGGCCTGTTCTGTGTCTGGCACTCTGTGGGACTTTTATGTTGAAGTTTATCTGTGCATTGTTTCTGTTTCCTGTGGGGTTTTTGTAGTTCTTGTAGTTTTTCATGTTGATTAGTCTTCCCAGGTGTTTCCCATTCACCACACCCCTTGTTATCTTGATTAGATAGTCTTCCCTGTGTGTATATTTAGCCCTTGTTTTCTCTGGTTCTCTGTCGGTCGTTGTTTGATGTCATGCTCTTCACTGTTCCCTGTGTTTTGTTAATTTGTTCCTGATTTTGATTGTTTGTTTATTAAAGTCTCCCTGCATTTGGATCCTCATCTCTGCCTGCCGTCTGTGATTTCCCTTGTGTTCTGTGCCAGAACGACCGACCACAAATGGATCCAGCAGGGAGATTAACACGTCTCCGTCAAGGAGAGCAAAGCACTGAGGACTATCCGCTGGAGTTTATCAGGTTGGCCCGCCTGACTAAGATGGATGAAGTGTGCCTGATGATCTTCTTTCAGGGGGGATTATCAGAGCTGCTCCGTTCACATATGCCACGGTGGGAACCTGACGGCACGTTAGAGTGCTCCGCGGCCCTTGCACTTCAGCTGAGCGGCTCAGCATTGGTGGAGGAGGACTTTGAGGCAGAGGTACGGGAGACTGGTGTCGAGGCTGGAGGACACAGCGCTTTGCTCTGTGCGAGCTGCTGGCGTTCTTGCGGTGAGGATTTCGGCCAGGATGGCCACCACATCTGGGCCTTCAACCTGTGCCCAGAGCCCAGAGAGGACTCAAACCAGTGGAGTGGAATCCCTGTGATGCCCAGTGATGAGAGGGTGGACAGAAGAATCTGATGATTCACAGTGTCAAAGGCAGCAGATAGATCGAGAAGGACGAGGACTGGTGATTTGGAATCAGCTTTCGCAATCCGTAGGGCTTCAGGTACCGACAGTAATGCAGTCTCTGTCTCCGTCTCCTGATTGGTTAGACGTCCAGTTGACTGTACTGTGAGAGGAAAGATAAAACCTGGTTGAAAACAAATCGTTCAAGTGTTTTTGCTATGAATGTTAGGAGAGAGACAGGTCTGTAGCTATCTGTGTTTAATGTGGGGTTTTTTAAGCAGTGGGGTTACCCGAGCCTGCTTGAATGTGGTAGAGAAGATGCCAGTGCGGAGAGATGTGTTGATGTGTGTGAGTGCTGGTAGGTACGGTGGCCCAGTAGTGCACAACACAACAAAATTTAAAAAGCAAACATAAGTTCACAACACCGCGAAATCAAGCCACAACACAACGGAATCAAGCCACAAAACAACGGAATCAAGCCACAACACAACGGAAACAAGCCTGATACAAATTATACGTTTCAACCACTTGGTGGAACTGGCAGACGTTCCCTTAGGCATCATGCGCTGTGATAGTGAGTAAAAGTGTCTCAAGTATAAATATGCAGCTATAATGCATGTAGGTGATTTTGAATTGATATTTCATGTCGATATACAATGGTTACACATTTAAAACTGATCGTAGTGTTCATATCTTTGTAAGAATGGCGAATCTATGGAACAATGGCAAGGAAAACTAACTTTACCGCGCTCCGAGAGCCCCCTAGTGGTCGGGAGCATTTCCGTTGTGTTGTGGCTTTTTCGTTGTGTTGTGGCTTTTTCGTTGTGTTGTGGCTTTTTCGTTGTGTTGTGGGTTGTTTCCGTTGTGCTGTGGCTTGATTTCGTTGTGTTGTGGCTTGATTTCGTTGTGTTGTGGCTTGTTTCCGTTGTGTTGTGGCTTTATTTCATTGTGTTGTGAACTTATGTATGCTTTTTAAAATTCGTTGTGTTGTGCACTACTGGGCCACCGTAGGTAGGAGTGTAGGAGAGATGGCTTGTAGAAGGTGTGAGGGGATCTAGAGGACAGGTGGTAGGATGGCTGGAGAGGAGAAGCTTAGATACTTCTGTCTCAGTGAGTGTAGAGAATGAGGAGAGAAGATGTTCGGCTGTGGATGTGGCTGATTTATCCTATGTATCCTGTGAAATCCTGTGTTTGTGGAGGTGTGAACTGACTGCTGATGGTTGTTGTTTTATCAGTGAGGAAATGGGCAAAGTCGTTTGCAGATAAAGAGGTAGTGGGAGGTGGTGGAGGAGGACAGAGGAGAGAGTTGAATGTTCTGAAAAGTGTGCGCGTGTTTGAAGTGCTGTTGATCTTGTTGTGGAAAAATGAAGATTTAGCTGCATGGACTTCATCTGAGAAATATTAGAGCAGAGTCTGATACTTACCCAGATCAGACGGGTCATTTGATTTGCGCCAATTTCTCTCTGCTGCCCTGAGTTTGGTGAGGTGTTTGCGAAGAACATCAGATAACCAAGTACTCCATTCAACAAAATATATAACATTGTTCTAGCAGTTTTTGGATATTTTAATCTAAAAATCTTACATATATTGTCTTTAACTTGTTTATTGAACTGCTGCATAAAAGCAGTCACAGTCTCGACCGTGCTTTAGATCTGAATGTCAGTTTTAGAAACAACAGCACATTTGCTGTTCCATTCATTTGTTTGTCTAAAGCTATTTTTAATGACGCATGGCAATGACTAGCTTTACCTATAAAAGCCACTTAGAAAATGCAGATATTGACTCATGAAAATTACCTTGTTTTGATTTTCTTCAGATTTTTAATGTGTTAAACACATTAAAGTGTTTACCTATTGCTCTTTAAAACTGTCAAATCAATCAGGCCAAATAAAAATCTGTGACATCTGTGCCAAAGGCTCTGTCCTGTGAGAAATAATGCATTTCAGATGTATTTCTTTCTTATTTTTTGCACTCAATTAAGGCTAATTAGCAAACTGCATATATTCTTGAAGACATACAGAATCACCAAGGGTCTGCAATCTGGAGACCATCCCAGATCCATGTGCAGTATCTGAAAGAACACATTTTCCCAAATCAATGCCTCATTGGGTTAATAAGGCCATATACCACTGGTAGCTTGACTTAGATAGCTTGCCAAGACCACACAAAATCTATGGTAATTGGATTTAATTATTTAGCATATGTGAAACTGATTAACACACTGGATGTAAAAAACAAGACATATGATTGGCTCACAATATACAGTATTGAGTGTCTTTGTGGTTTTGCTCAAGGTAATCACCTATAGATTTAAGGTTTTAAGGTTTTGTAATCCAAACAAATGCAACAGAATAGCATATCTGAGGATGAGTTATCCATCAATTTTGCGACATCATTTCTCACATTTTGGAAAAGGAAATTGCATTTAGTTATCTACATTAAGCCATACTCCTTTCTTTCACTCTCTCATTGCACAAGGCCCAAATCTCATTTTTCAAATCACCAAACACAGACACATTTAGAACAGATGTCAACACTAATATCTTTTTCTCTTCGTAGTCATTAGGTATATTCTTTCTCATGGCCATTTCATGTTTTTATTTATATTCTTCTATCTTGGATATCCACAAAGAACTGCCTTTTCAGCAGATGGCTGACAGGATAATAATCAGATCGTTTTTTTGCTGCAGTATTTCCATCTATTTTGCTGTTCTATATTAATCAGTGGTTTGGGTTGTAAACTAATGTACAAATGCACAGGGTCCAAAACTCTGACACCACATTGCAATTATGAATTTAAAAAAAATCTGAATCTGAAAAGCTTTAGACTTTTTAAGCATCTAAAACAATGATTAAATTAATGTTTAATTAAATTTGTTTAATAAAACTATTTAAAAAAGAGTTTTCAAAAATGTAGAAAATGTGATCAATGCCAAATCAAGGGCATTTTCTCAGATTTCTTGACCCTATGTTGCTGTCAGTTATACTCTTTAAATTCTTGCCTCAACTGCAACAGATAAAGAAAATCTGTTGATTCAAAAAGCTCAAATTTTCCACTAGTGAAGTTTCTTTTTCAAAAGTCTAATTGGTGTGCTAAATCCAAACCTGCCTTGATCACTCCTTCACATATACTGAGCCAAATGTGGTCTCCAAACAGTGCCAGTCAAGCTAGACCCTCATTTACTCTAGGGGGCTTGTAAATGACATCCCTACCAGTGTAGAAAACAAAACCAAAGCTGCCTGGCAAGAGCATATAGATAGTAATTGTGCCCCTTGGGCTTTAAGAAACCCTGAATCTATATATAGCCAGCTGCACTGAATTATGAAAGGCTTTAAACGCAGAATCACTAGCTCCCACAGAAAGACAGGAAACTCCCACAGTCTTATGTCATTGGACACAGATGATCAGATACTGTAAGGTTTTAGGTGGTTTGTGTTGTCCTATATGACATATTGATGACACATGGCATTTGACCTTTCCTACTTAACTGGCTGAAATGCCAATATGAATCCGCCTGGGCACAATTTGCCAAGACTTCTCAACTCCAAACTCCCTGTGCTCTGTTGCAGCATATTGACTGACAAGCTTTTAATATCACACTTAACAGCTGTTTTAGTGTGTTGCCTGCGGGGAAACACTGTAGGCCCCACATCCTAAAGTGTCATGCCTTCAACCAAGCATTCATTCATTTTTATTCAACCAAGATAATTCAATATTCAAAAAGTCCTTATGAGGGACTTCTGAAACATTTAGGGTGATGATTTCATCCAAATCAGAAAGAAAGTTGGAATGCTACTTTAAACCAAGTATGGAAAGAAGCAGAGTTGTAAAAAGCACTGGGAAATTGAACTTGTGCAGATACTGTCAAAAATGTTACTTAATCAAAAGTCTTAAATACCTTGCCAAATAAATAAAAAGTATCCATATTTAATTGTACTTAAGTAACTAATAGGGAAAAAGTAACTTTTTCTTTTTTTTTTTTTTATTGACTTTTGAAAACAAGAGACAGTAAAGATTTTCTCATTTAGTTTTTTTTTAAGCAAAAACCCTGTCAAAGTCCCTATTTTCTCATTGTTCTAACTATGTAAGACTCTAGGTAGCTGTTTACACGTTTTTAACTAAATGCGTAAAAAAAACTTTTTATGTGTTATATTTTGGCCTTCAACGCAAGCTTTTGAAATCGTGTTTCAAAGTGCACGTTTTTGAAAACGATACTGTTATTGTCTTCCTGTAAACAACAAAAACACAAATTTGTGAAATCATGTTTCATTATAAATTGACATCATCATAATTGTCGTGTACACATAGGACACAGCAGATGTTAAACTGAAACAAATATTCTGAAACCTGTTACATAAATATTTTTAACTAAAATTTGCAACATACGATCATGAAGTGTGTTCATCCATCTTACTGCAATGGTTTATATAAAAATGCTGGCAAAATTAATAACAAATTTCCCTCTGTTGTATACATAAAGCCTCAGTACATGACTAGTTTGGACAACTTTTTATGATGCTTTCAAGCTGATGATTAATGATTCATTGCTCTCTCTCTTCTTTTCTTCTTTTTTTTTTGGAACTCGAAAGCCTCTGATCTCAATCATCCCAACTTCTCCTTTTGTAATTCACAGAAGAAAACCGTGCAAGTTTGGAAGGACAATGGCAGAGGGAAAATGTATGACACTTTTATTTTTGGTGTCTTTTCAGTATTTACACTAAAATAAATTTTATTGGCTTTTTAAATAAAACGAAAGTTAAACTTATGTGAGCATATTGATTGGCTTGTTAGTCACATTGGAATAAAGAAAAGTACCATTACTCAAATACTTCACACCTCTTCACAAAACAAGGGCTCTGTGTGCAAATACAAATAAAATGGTAATACACTGTGTACTGCTATGATTTTATACATATGCCTATATATATACTGGTTCGGTTTATTTCCCATTTTTATTCTGAACCTCTTCTTTGCTGTCTGAGATAATCTGCATCTGTTCTTCCAAAGAACAGACATTCTCAATACTGACATGTTCAATGGTTCAACCTAATCCTAATTGAAAAATGAACCATTATAGACAACATATCTCCACATGATAAATGTCATTCAGTCTGATAAGCATGTCAGCAGTCTTCTCATGTTAAGAATAACAATAATTTTTTTTATTCATTTGCTATTTTTTTAGCAGATACCCAGAGCCAAAGTAATCGAAAGTCTTGTCTGTTAAACAAAATATTTGATAACATCAGATAACTACTAGTTAAGACTCCCATCAGCTTTTAAAATAAAATGATTGCTTTACGCTCACATCTATCTGACTTTCACTGAATAAATGAATCATGATTCTAGAGTTGTGACCTGTTATTTTATACATTCATTTATTAGTTGTCCGAACTGGAATATGGAAGCTTGTTTTTCTACCACAGAATTAAAAAAATAAAAAAGGTAATTGCAACTTTTTATAAAAAAACATGTTTAAAATAATCCTTAATGTGTTCACAATCAAAGCTGAATTTGCAGCATCATTACTGCAGTCTTCAGTGTCACATGTTCCTTCAGAAATCAATCTAATATACAGATTTGGTGCTCAAGAAACAGTTCTAATGATTATCAATGTTGAAAACAGTTGCTTAATGGCACAATATGTAATTTTCACCACTAGAGGTCGCTTATTCAAAACAAATGTGTATACACAGGTCTTGAGACCAGCAGAGCTTTTATCATGCTTATGCTGCAGTCGGTCGCTTTCGCTCTTTTCGTTGCGTATGTGGGGTAATGCAGCGCAGTTTTACATGGTTAAAAATAACGTTACTGTGCGTTCGCTCTGTGGCTGGTATGAGAGACTTGTTGCAATTTGCAGTAATCTAGATCGATATTACAATATCATATTAATTAAAGCTGAATGACTAAATGACATGCAATTCATTTTAAAATGTATGCTGGAGAAATCTCTCTCTAATTATGCTATGTTTGTCACATGTCTGTCTTGTCTTGTGTAGCACATGTTGTGTTTTTGTCATTTCTGGCCATGTGCTTGTGTTTGTCATGTTTGGTCTGATGTCATGTCTCAGGACTATTGTCAACCCCGCCCTTCTTGTTATCTGATTGTGGGTTAATTTGCCCCACCTGTTCTCCCTCATTACCTGCCTTGTTTGTTCCCTTTATAATCTCCTTGTGTCTTCAGTCCTGTGCTGGATCAATGTTTGATGTCATCGATTTACTGTATGTTTCATGGTCCTGCTCCTTGTGTTAAGTTTATTGCAAGTATGGTTTTCCACCTCGTGGGTTGTTTTTGTTTATTTGTTTCTGTTTATATTATTTAAATAAATACCATCCTTCTTCCTGCACTTGAGTCCTCGCTCCCTTTCTCTCAACCGTACCTGACAATGTTAGCCACTTGACAAAATAGTGTTGTCTCTGAGACGTGGTGAAGCATGCACTCGTGGTAAATCAAGAAAACAACCGATTCAAACAATAAGACTAACCGTGTTGCGCTGTATAACAATTAGTTTTCTGTTGATAAATGTATATCCAAACATTTGCTCGCCTGTCTAATAAAATACATTGCTACTATATTAAAGCGTCTTTGTTTCCATGGTTTC
Source organism: Rhinogobio ventralis (assembly GCA_039654625.1). Lineage (NCBI taxonomy): Eukaryota > Metazoa > Chordata > Actinopteri > Cypriniformes > Gobionidae > Rhinogobio > Rhinogobio ventralis. The sequence continues at coordinate 18,523,157 of CM077196.1, forward strand.
TATGAAAGTAAACTGGAAATCGAGGGTAGCGTGGATATGATGTCAGTGACAGGCGACACAATGACACGGTCCGTAGCACTGGTTAAAATAGCTGATTTCTCTGGATTTAAACATTGTTGGAAACGTTTGGGATAATATCAATAAATATATAACACTGTTCTTACATATTGTGCCTTTAAATGTACACTATACATGTAAATTTTGGCCCTCAAAACAAAACTCTCATGCTGAAGACATTATTGTAGATGTTGCAATTGAATGGTACTTTCTTTCAACAACCATAATGAAATGATCCTTCGCAATAGATAATGCTTTACAATGAACTCTATTAGAGAGCTACATATGGCAATTTATCTGTTCAATAAAATACCTTACTCACCTGTTGAGAAATAAAAACGCCATCTCTGTGTCGCTTTTACAGCATTTCAATTCCTTCAATCCTCGCCATTTCCGAAGAACCAAGCCAATGTTGATTGTTGTTTTATTACGTGCTCTTCGCATTCTCTTTTTGCCAGCAGACTCTCCTCTGTTCGCCGTTTGTTTAAAACGGGTGATTCCCAAGAGGTTTGAAGTTTAGTTGTGACAACTAACCTATGCCACTGCCACACCCTCAAAGTAGCCGGAGAAACTTTTCTCTATTTACGGATATGATGAGACACGCACAGACGAGTTCCCTTTCAGTCGGTCACGTTCGACGTACGTCGGACGTCACCGACGAATTGGGATCACTTCAGGGAGCCCCTATCAGCTTCAAGATATAGAGAACGCGGGTATAAAGCGGAAGCGAATGCAGCGCACTGTTGAGGAAGACGTTAAGTGCGGGTTTGACGGCACAAACAGCGCGACCGCGAGTTCACTGCTGCTATAAACAAACTGCTGCTCTCACAGCAACTGTTGGTTTGGTGAGGGCGTTTGTTACAATGAGTGCAGACACAGGTCTTTCCCTGGGTGCTTCAGCACTTCTAAGAGAGCGTTTCCTTACAAAAGAGCAACACGGGTGTGACACTGCGTCTTTTTCAAGATGTCATTCCACCCGTGCGTTTCTGGATGCGGTCGTTCCCTGTCGCTAGCTGATGGTCACAATCGTTGTATCACGTGTCTGGGCATTCAGCACGCTGAGGCAGCTTTTGTGGATAGTTCATGTTCCCACTGCGGGAACATGACTATCTCGGCGCTTAGGTCCCCCTACCCATACCTCGATATAGTGCTATTTCTCATAATAGACCTACTTCGACGGATGGCCGGGGTGACCTGAGGATTACGTTCAGGGCAAACCCGCCGAGCCAGCCTCCGCAGGCCCCTGATCCCTCACAAGCGCAGCAGCCGGTAGAGCTTTGGGAGGAAATCGCTGGCCCCTCCCATGGGCGTCCAGTGGTGACCTTCGGGGCTCCAGCAGACGAACAGATGTCAATCGCTGCATTGGAGGGGGAGTCCTCGGAGGATGAAGATTCGGCTGTACTGCCTCCCTCTGGGAGAGTGGCAACAGCCGAGTGGACGACACCATTTAGTGCCAGAAACAGACCTAGTGGCTTCTCCCTCCGCACTACCCTTGACGGCGGGCAAGCCAGGGGGTACGTGGGAATCCCGCCAGTGGAGCGGACCGTCCCAATGCAACTATGTCCGGCGACTGCATCCAACTGGCGCGGTGACCCGCGGCTCCCGTTCAAGGCCTGTAAGTTCTCTTCCAGTCTGACTGCGAAGGCTTACAGGTCTTGTGGCCAGGCTGCGTCGGAGATCGCATCCATCCCCAAGATTGGTTTGCAGCGATCGACCTGAAGGACGCGTACTTTCTTGATTCTCCCTCGACACAGACCGTTTCTACGCTTTGCGTTCGACGGACGAGCATATCAGTACAAAGTCCTACCCTTCTGGCTGGCCCTGTCGCCCTATGTCTTCATGAAAGTCGCGGAGGCGGCCATTGCTCCCATGAGAGAGCGTGGAGTTTGCATCCTCAACTATCTCGACGACTGGCTGATCCTTGCCCAGTCGCGAGAGCAGTTGTGCGAACACAGGGACATGGTGCTCAGTCACCTCAGCCGGTTGGGTTTTTGGGCCAACTGGGAAAAGAGCTAACTCTGCCCCACGCAGAGGATCTCTTTTCTCAGTATGGAGCTGGATTCGGTCGGCCTGACAGCGCGCCTCACTGAGGAGCGCGTCCAGTCGATGTTGAACTGCTTGAATTCGTTCAAATGCAGGACAGCAGTACCACTGAAACATTTTCAGAGGCTCCTGGGGCATATGGCATCCGCAGCCGCAGTAACGCCGCTCGGGTTGTTTCATATGAGACCGCTTCAACGCTGGCTACACGGCTGAGTCCCGAGATGGGCGTGGCACAGCGGATCCCTCCGTGTCCCCGTGACTCCGAGGTGCCGCCAAACCTTAAGCCCGTGGTCGGACCCTTCATTTCTACGGGCAGGAGTTCCCCTAGAACAAGTGTCCAGGCATGCTGTTGTCTCCACAGATGCCTCATCCACCGGCTGGGGTGCCACGTACAACGGGCTTGCAGTTTCGGGTCTGTGGACGTGGCCTCAACTGCAATGGCATATCAATTGCCTCGAGTTGTTAGCAGTTTGTCTTGCGCTGGGCCGCTTCAAAACGGCGCTACTAGGCAAGCACGTTCTGGTCCGTACGGACAACACTGCGGCCGTTGCGTACATCAACAAACAGGGTGGTCTACACTCCCGTCGCATGTCACAACTCGCCCACCATCTCCTCCTATGGAGTCAGAAGCATCTGAGGTCGCTTCGTGCCATTCACATTCCGGGCCTGCTCAATCGTGTGGCCGACGAGCTCTCACGACAGCCAGTGCTCCCCGGAGAGTGGAGACTCCATCCCCAGGTGGTCCAGCTGATTTGGAGTCGCTTCGGGACCGCACAGGTAGACCTTTTTGCCGCCCCGGACACGACCCACTGCCAGTTGTTTTATTCCCTGACCGAGGGGACCCTCGGCTCGGATGCACTGGCACACAGCTGGCCCCGGGGCCTACGCAAGTATGCGTTTCCCCCAGTGAGCCTTCTTGCACAGACTCTGTGCAAGGTCAGGGAGGACGAGGAGCAAGTCCTGTTGGTTGCTCCGTATTGGCCCAACCGGACTTGGTTCCCGGAACTAGTGCTTCTCGCGACAGCACCTCCCTGGCCCATTCCTCTGAGGAAGGACCTCCTGACTCAGAGACAGGGCACCCTATGGCACCCGTGTCCGGACCTCTGGAAACTCCATGTCTGGTCCCTGGACGGGACGCGGAGGTTTTAGGTGGCCTACCACAGGCTGTGGTAGACACCATCACTTCCGCTAGAGCTCCCTCTACGAGGCGCCTCTATGCGTTGAAGTGGAACCTGTTCGTCGACTGTACCATCACTGCATGGCCGAGTCACGGCTCCTCAGTGAAAAACAACAGTGCGCTACATTCGCTTCCGCTTTATACAAATCTCGCAAATCTCGCACGCCAATAGTCATTGGCCGGTTCTCTATATCTCGAAGCTGATAGGGGCTCCCTGAAGTGATCCCAATTCGTCGGTGACGTCCGACGTACGTCTCCGTTCCCTCCTTCAGGGAACGAGGGTTACCATACGTAACCGAGACGTTATGTATGTACGTAATTTCCAGTGAAAACCTAAAATATAAAAAAGTCTAAAATATAATAAAAATAAGACAAAAAGACATTTTAGAAGGATTGATAATGTATTGACTAATTATTTAAATTTTGTTAATTTTTAACCAAAAAGTTACATATTGTAGGCCTGTTATTTTTATCGATACATTGTTTTAAAAAGTAAAAAAACAGCATTTATTTGAAATAGAAACCTTTTAACATTATAAATCTCTGTACTGTCACTTTTGATCATTTTAATGTCATTGCTGAATAAAAGTATTAATTTCTTTCAAAATGTACTGACCCCATACTTTTGAACAGTAGTGTAGATGAAGTAACAAAAAGTCTATTTAATCTTGTATATATGGCCATACTGCATGCATATGGTAATTAGGCACCTGTGAAATTGTGTAAAACCACTCCATATAAATTAATGTAATAGTTTCTTTGGCTATCAGATACTCCCACTATAAAAGTCATTATTAGTTAGTGGTATTCGTTCAAGTACTGTATGAATATACACTGAAAACAGCAACGTACATGGACAAGAGTTGTACTTCAATAAAGATGTCTTGGCATGATCAGCAGATCCTGGATTCCCTGATTATTCTTCAAAAGCAATTGTGTCACAAAATATAACTGATAAATTTCCAAGTGAAACGTTTAATGAATTTAAATCAAAACATTTAACTGGAAGCATTTTTCAGTAGCTAGATCAGTCATACTCCTTTTGTGTGTCTTTCCCGCTGTTATCTATCATAAAAGAAGTGTTAGACACTTTGCCAAAAGTCTTGTCTTTGGTCTCCTGCTGGCAGCTGAACACTCACTCCTTAGGTGAGACTGCACTTGTCATGAGAATGGCAGCAGCCGAGAGATTACTTTCCCGGAGATGTTAGAAGGCCTGCCGGTAATCTGAATAGACTGCCAGACCCTGTGAAGAGCAAGCGGGAGGTTTCATGGACTCAATGTGTGACAAACCCAGCTCTTCCCTCTCTAGGACCCCCATGGACCTGACTACAGCGATGTGTCAAACCATGCCTTCAGCATCTTTAGAAAGATTAATGACCATGTGCTTTAAAAAGACTCCCCAGCCTCCATCTGGGCTCCTTAAGCAACCCGGAGGGGTATTCATCCAGAACTGGAAATGCTAAGTGGATTCTATGGGGTTTGAATTTAGCCATCATTTATTGAAATTATGAGCCTATGTGAAGGTGATGAACTCTGATCTGCTTTAGCAAGATGTTAAAGAAAAACCTTAAAATGTAATCATACTTGTTCACCTGCGCCTCCAGGAATCTAGCACAGGGAATTACGACTATATACACTATGCTTAAATTGGGTTTCCATTTTTTATGGGGACTTTCCATAGACATTAGGGTTAGGATTAGGGTTTGTCACTGACCTGTGACAATTTCTATACTGTACAAACTGTATATTATACCCCCTAACCCTATACCTCCAAACACAACCCTCACAGAAACTTTCTGAATTTTGACATTTTCAATAAACATAACTTAGTATGATCTATAAGCTGTTTTCCTGCATGGGGACCAAACTAAATCTTCCCAAAAAATCTAACATTTTTGGTATTCCTATCCCTTACTAAAATGTCCCTGAATACCTGAACTAAACACACACACACACTTTTTTAAGTGAAATTTCTCCAGTCTTCAGTGTCACATTATCCTTCAGAAATCATTATAACATGCTGATTTGATGCTCAAGAAACATTTCTTATCAATGTTAAAAACAGATGTGCTGCTTAGCATTGATTTCAAATAGAAATCTTCTGTAACATTATAAAGGATTTACTGTTTTGGTCATTTTTAATGCATCTTTGCTGAATAAAAGTATTAATATCTGTATTAAAATCTTACTGACCCCAAACATTTAAATTGTATGTACATCATAAATTTGGAATAAATGTAATGCATGCACAAAAATTAAACCATCATTGTTTTATGGGACTCTTTGACTCTGCAAACAACAGATAAACCATGTAGGCTACTTTTTGGTTGTTTGGTTACTAAAACATTTCGTTCTTGTCTTATGAGTCTAGACATTTCCTCCTGTTTGACAGTTTATAGGTTAAATAAAGACATCCCAAAATTACTTTGTGTACTATCTGTCAGTCTCCTGCCATTGTGTCCTATTTTCTAACTTCTCATTTCTCTGTTGCCCACCTAGAGACTGTGTTTGCTGATCCACACCTGTCCCTGCACAGGCTAATTGGATAGAATGAACTAGTGTTAGGGGGTAACACATTACAAGTAATGTGAGTTATGTAATCAGATTACTTTTTTCAAGTAACTAGTTAAGTAAAATTTTAAAATTACAACAAGTACAAGTAACAAGTTTTCCCATTGACTGACACCTCTCCTCTCTCCATGTTGAGAGAAATCGTGAGTAGAGGAGAGCGTGGCACAACCTAACCTTTTTGACTTTCTCTGTTTAAATCAGCTTGGGGTTCAGAATATTTATTTTTCCCCACATTAATTGCACACATGTCTAGTACAATTATGTGGTTTTGTTTCATTAATACAGTGTATACTTTTTTCTTGATTTACCCCGAAAGAATGGAAGTTAAATGTGACAACATTCCCCGTAGGTGGGGTACATTGTAACATGTGAGGGGCACATTGTAACATGACCAAATGACAGCTTAAAATGTTACCTGAAATAATCAAAGAATTATCCATGACAAACTCAAATATTTTGTCAATAAAATACAATTATTAACTTTTTTTAATCATTCAAAACATACAATTTTTTGAGTTTGACAACAAAAACATGGCTAAATACAGCTATACAGCATAGTTAAAAACATAATAATAATTAGTCATTTCTGAATATTGACTCTCAGTCTTTATTCACCTTTTTCTCATGGTTTCTCAAAAGAATTCATAAAAGTATAGAATATAATAGCGTAGTTTTATTAGGGGCTCATTGTAACGCAGTGTTACAACGCACCCCACCTGGGATTTAAATAACAGATATAAGATAATATCAGATTTGTCTTATTTTAAATAAACACAAAAAACAGAGATGAAAAATAAACTTAAGAAATTTACTTTTGCTATGGTTAAATAAATGTTCAGAGATATCTTCTAAAGATTTTTTAATTTTGGCGCAATTTTTTCTCTAAATAATGTTGATATGGCAACTAGTAATATACACTAAGTTTCGTCATCCTGGCATGTGTGGAAAGTTTTAAACCATGTGTGTTACAACTAACCCCGCGTTAGGTTGTGCCCCGCTCACCCCTATGTGCAGAGACGTTGTGTGCGCTGTGTGAACATGATGGTTATTGTAGTTCTAGACTAAATGTAAGCAGGCATTTACTCATCTCACTTGCACAAAAACAGATTCAGTATTCCTTAAAATTAATAAAAACAGTGAAATGCAAACTCAGAATATTACACAAACCTGAAATAATTAAATGAGTGATCAGGCTATGGTTAAGGATAGAAAATGCAGTGCATTAAATTTCTCCTCTAAAACTGTGTAGCTGTTTCTCACATGAAAAGGGATTGATGGATTGTTTTTTATTAAATGAATTCAATGTTTTTGTACATGTTCATATGCAATAAGGCCATTGAATTGTGATATAGGTCACTGAGTCTATGGAATTGCAAATGTTCTGAAGGAGATTAGACTCACATCTGATTATTTTGGACATGTGCAGCTGTTGGAATAAGCATTAATGTCGGCTGCACATTTGCAATCTTGGAAGCCAGGAGCTTCATCAGAAAACCTCTTCGCAATTTAGAGGCTCTTCACAGACAGAGACCTCTCTGAATGCGACTCTAGCAATCTAATGTCTGTGAAGCAATGAATATTCAGGCTCATGCTCCACTTCCCATTCTTTCTGACAGGAGAAGGCCTTATAGCTTTTTTTAAGTTTGCAAAGCCACTTATAACTAGGATCACGTAGCCAGACTTATAACCACCGACTTAGATGGGAAAAGACAACATGTAAAGCGAACAGCAACTGTTTGTTTAGATTTGAACTGCCGTTTAGGAGTGAAGTTAACCATCACAATTCATCTGTCTTTAGTATGTTTCTCTTTGTTTCCTGTTTCTTTTGTTCCTATGTTACCTCTTTGTATTAGTTGTCATGGTTATTCATTATGTTAGCACACCTGTTTGTATTTCATCACCTTGTGTATTTAAGTCCCTCATTTTCTTCAGTTCTAGGTCCGGTATTGTTTGTGCATAGCATGCTGTTTCATTTGTGCTTTGTTTTGTCTTAATAGATTACCTGAGTTTGGTTTGTTTAACAGATCCTCAGCAAAGACCACAAGAATCAGATAAGTCCTCTGCACAGACCTATGACCAGCTTCGGCCCCATACTGATGAATCCGATCTTTAAGCAAAAGGGAACTGGATGAATATTTGAATGCTACCGAATCTGAATTCTGACTTGTGATGCAGTCTGAATCATAATCACACTGTGTTCATTTGTTGGTCAGAGGAGTTTGGGTTCCTTGCCACTGTCGCCTCTGGCTTGCTTAGTTGGGGACAATATTATTGATCTGTCTGTACTGACGCTGTTGAATGAGAACTGAACTGAGCTGGAAGATAATTTTAGAACTGATTTTTTGCAGAACTGCTTTATACACTGCCCAGCCAAATAAAAAAAGTAATTGTTTGGATTGAAATAGGCAAATGCTTAAGAGTCAGTGATTGGATCATTATTGCCGTGATTATTACAGTATGTTTCAATCATGGCAACAGTTCTTTTAACCCTAATTGATGGAGTGTGTAGCTTTTCATTTCATAAACAATCATGTAGGAACACACATCATGGCCATATTCCAGGATGACAATGTCAAGATTCATCAGGCTCCAATTGTGAAACAGTGGTTGGGAGGGAGCATGAAGAATCATTTCCTAGCACCTCTTAAATTCATTGAAAGTCTTTGGGATGTGCTGGAGTAGACTTTACAGAGTGCTGGACTCTTGCATTGCCAATATAAGAAATGATGCACTTCTTGATGGAAATAACATCACAACCTTTATTTCCATCAATAGGTGCATAAAGTTTTCTTGAATCTTGACATTGTCCCCCTGGAATGTGGCCAAGATTTGTCTTCCTACGTGGTTGTTTAAGAAATGAAAAGCTACACATTCCATCAATTAGGGTTAGAAGAACTGTTGGCAAACATATAACATGAAACATAATAATTACTGCAATAATGATCCAATCATAGACTCTTAAAGGTGCAGTGTGTGATTTTTAGCAGCATCTAGTGGTGTGGTTTTGAATTGCAATCACCCACTGCTCACTCCTCCCTTTCGAAGCACATAGAGAAGCTACGGTAGCTAACACAGGACAAAAATTTCATCGTCGGAGAGAGCAGAGAGTGGTTAGCGCTCTGTAGAGAAGTTTGTCTGTTTAGGGCTACTGTAGAAACATGACTCTGCAAAATGGCGATTTCACTGTAAGGGGACCCACGGTGTATGTAGATAGAAATGGTGTGGACACAGTGAAAGTTGCCTGATTATTTATGACGGATGGCCAAATTGTCAAAAAGACAAAAGTCCTCTGATGCAGGGAAGAGAGGGATAAGGGATAAAGACAGAGGTAAAGTGATGTAATGAATGAACAGTTTATCTAATTGCATAGTATTAAAGTACTAATGTTCGCTAATTAATTGCAGTTATTTTTCCCTTAAGCTTTATGCAAGCAGCTTCTCCAGAGGCCACAGACAATGTGATTTTGTAAAAAATCATGTCAGGTTTTTAATAAACACTAATATTACAGTAACATTACTTTTTTAATAGCCTAATGTTTTTTTTTACTCTACAGTTTTGCAGTTTTAAGGGGATATATGGTATTTTTGTAAAGTATTTACCGAAATTAGTAATGATATTTATATAGCCTACAGGTTTAGTTAAAATAGCAATATTTTATGTAAAATTCGGATTAAATATCGAAATTTCTCAGTTTAATTCATGGTGAAAACATGAATGTGCATAGTTTAGTGTAAGATTGCTGCCATCTACTGGAAAACAAACACTTTTGCTAGTTCACAATGAATAGTTTATGCATGAATGTTAGATGCAATTACTCTTGCTATTTGTGTTTAGGCTGTAATGTGGCGTAGGTGCTATTTTTGTATAGTTTAACTATATATATATATATATATATATATATATATATATATATATATACACTCACCTAAAGGACTATTAGGAACACCATACTAATACTGTGTTTGACCCCCTTTCGCCTTCAGAACTGCCTTAATTCTACGTGGCATTGATTCAACAAGGTGCTGAAAGCATTCTTTAGAAATGTTGGGCCATATTGATAGGATAGCACCTTGCAGTTGATGGAGATTTATGGGATGCACATCCAGGGCACGAAGCTCCCGTTCCACCACATCCCAAAGATGCTCTATTGGGTTGAGATCTGGTGACTGTGGGGGCCATTTTAGTACAGTGAACTCATTGTCATGTTCAAGAAACCAATTTGAAATGATTCGAGCTTTGTGACATGGTGCATTATCCTGTTGGAAGTAGCCATCAGAGGATGGGTACATGGTGGTCATAAAGGGATGGACATGGTCGGAAACAATGCTCAGGTAGGCCGTGGCATTTAAACGATGCCCAATTGGCACTAAGGTGTGCCAAGAAAACATCCCCCACACCATTACACCACCACCACCAGCCTGCACAGTGGTAACAAGGCATGATGGATCCATGTTCTCATTCTGTTTACGCCAAATTCTGACTCTACCATCTGAATGTCTCAACAGAAATCGAGACTCATCAGACCAGGCAACATTTTTCCAGTCTTCAACTGTCCAATTTTGGTGAGCTCGTGCAAATTGTAGCCTCTTTTTCCTATTTGTAGTGGAGATGAGTGGTACCCGGTGGGGTCTTCTGCTGTTGTAGCCCATCCGCCTCAAGGTTGTGCGTGTTGTGGCTTCACAAATGCTTTGCTGCATACCTCGGTTGTAACGAGTGGTTATTTCAGTCAAAGTTGCTCTTCTATCAGCTTGAATCAGTCGGCCCATTCTCCTCTGACCTCTAGCATCAACAAGGCATTTTCGCCCACAGGACTGCCGCATACTGGATGTTTTTCCCTTTTCACACCATTCTTTGTAAACTCTAGAAATGGTTGTGCGTGAAAATCCCAGTAACTGAACAGATTGTGAAATACTCAGACCGGCCCGTCTGGCACCAACAACCATGCCACGCTCAAAATTGCTTAAATCACCTTTCTTTCCCATTGTGACATTCAGTTTGGAGTTCAGGAGATTGTCTTGACCAGGACCACACCCCTAAATGCATTGAAGCAACTGCCATGTGATTGGTTGATTAGATAATTGCATTAATGAGAAATTGAACAGGTGTTCCTAATAATCCTTTAGGTGAGTGTATATATGATATCATGAACACAATTACTGGGTAGATTCAAATCTTGCCTAAGCCAGCAAATTGGTCAGGGCCGGCCCTGTTTCTGTCAATAGATCCTCATACACCGCACCTTTAAGCATTTTCCCATTTAAATCCAAACAGCAGTTTTTGGCTAGGCAGTTGAAATGAAACTACTTTGCATATATCTTCATTGAATTTAAAGCATGACATTAACTGATACTGATTATAGTATTATATTGCAGATAATAATAGAGCATTATCAAATAAAGAAAATATACAACAAACAAAAATCGGAAAATGTATTTGAGAATTTTTGATCTCTTCAAAAGTCAAAGCTGTCAAAGCTGAATTTTCAGCATCATTACTCCAGTCTTCAGTGTCACATGATCCTTCAGAAATCATTACAATATGTTGATCTTGTTTTTGTAACATTAGAAATGTCTCTACTGTCAGTTTTGATCAATGTAATGCATCCTAGCTGAATAAAAGTATTTAATTCTTTCAACAAAAAACTAAATTATTAATAAACCCCAAACTTTTAAATGCTATAGTGTATATATTGTTGTATTATAGCAATATCATGAGGTTGTACTTAATATGAACACAGCTGTATCTACCTGCAGTCAAATGTGCAGCTGTGCTGATATTCAGTATAACATTACTCTTGTACGGAGCCCCGGCCTAAAGGGACATGGTGAAGAAAAAAAAAATGAGATGGGAGGAAAGATTCTATTTCAATGCTTTTGCGTTCTCTCACAGATGTTTTGAATTCCCCTGAGAAAACAAAACTTTTGCAAACAAATGCAAAATTTCTCGGGGAACACAAAACTTTTCCGAGCGAATGCAAAAGCATAGAAATATAATTTTCCCTTCCATCTCATCTTTTTCCCATTACCATGTCCCTTTTACTCTTGTCCGTAAAATATTGCTGCATGCTTCAACAACCATTTGAAACCTGTCATTCAATCACTCCAAATTCTGTCAAAATAATCTGTTTGATAAATTTTCCCATTCAATGGGCCTTTATGGCAGTGTGACCTGTGAGAAGAAAACTCACTGAGAAAACATTCTAATCTCTTTCCTCCAGACCCACAGAAAGCAGATTTGTGTTCATTCAGCACTGGAAGGTGCATGTATCTGTTTATATCGGAAAGGTTCATTGTCAGCGTCTGCAGCTCCACATAGAGCATTACACAGCCGCTGATCAAATAAGCTGGCACTCCATCAAATGTTTTTAAGCATATTTTTATTTGTATATCACCAAACAAATCAAGTTTTCAGCAAGTTAACTTTATTTCCGCTGGGTTTGTTTGCATTCTTTGCCAGAAGCCATAAGATTAAAAAGCTGATCTTGTATTCTCATAATAAAATTTTGGAAGTATACATAGTCTCTTCAAATAATTTATCTTCCCTAATTGACTGATATTTACATACAAGCCACCAGCTGTCCTAACAAAAGTAAATTAACCTGACAGTGCACTGTCCCCTTGGAACACTCTTGGAACAGATTCATTTAATATTGAAGAGTGCAATTTTCACCTGTGCGAAACAGCACACCAACTGCTAGGGAATTGCTTGATTAAATACAAATATATTTTAGCATTTATTGCCATGGGAGTAGTATCAAATGTGATCAAAACATTAAAGAAGGGAATTAGTGGAGGGAAAAAGTCTTTAACTCTGCTCACGGTTATTACAATCATTCCAGAATAAGAGACAACTGTATTTTATTGGGTCATTCTCATATTTTCTGGAATGACAACAATTCTCTAAATTCAAAAATGCATGCAAATTCTATTATAAGGTTTACAAATTACCCTGCATTGCTTAATCAGACTTCAAAACCCCACAATTTTGGGTTTAATCAGACTGTAACAAAGGATATTTACTATGTTAATTCGAAGGGCATTTATTCATGCAACATGTATTACCCGGGGCAGTGTGTTATTTGTATAAGACATGGGAAGAATTTTGGTTACAATCAAGGATGAGCTACATAAAGTATTAAGGTGATATATATATATATAATTGCCAAAATGTAATAATCCTCAGTTTTAATTTATGAGTGTGAATTTGAAATGTACTACATTGCACAGCAGAGGAATATTTGTGCAATAATTCTATAATTAAATTTTGACTAATTATACATAATTATTCCCTAATAAGTTGAGAATACTATTTGCTCATCTAGACATAACTATTTTAAATACTGTCTAAATAATTAACTTTTTTTTGTCATACAGCACCACAAAATGTTCACCACAAAAAACACTTTACCAAAATAAACAATTTATATAAACAAATTAATTTGTTGACTTAATACAGTAAAATGTTGATCTAGTGACAATTTTTCTAAACCAATTTAATTTCTCTAATCAAAGGTCAGTGATCTCAGAACAGTTAACACTGTCATCCAAATAGACTCTTAAAGGTGCAGTGTGTAGTATTTATGAGGATTGATATTGACAGAAACGCAATATGTTTTCAGTGGTGTATAAAGACCTTACATAATGTACCGTTATGTTTTTATTACCTAAAAATGAGCCATTTCTATCTACATACACCACGGGTCACCTTACAGAGAAATCGGCATTTTGCGCAGTCATGTTTCTGCAGTAGCCCTAAACGGACAAACTTCTCTACAGAGCGCTAGTCACTCTCTGCTCTCTCCGGCGACTACATTTTTGTCCTGTGTCGGCCCCCGTAGCTTCTATACGTTCTTCGAAAGGGAGGGGTGAGCAGTGGGTGATTGCAATTCACAATCACACTGCTAGATGCCACTAAAATCTACACACTGCACCTTTAATTAAGCAGTTTAATTTCACTGCATTAAGTCAGGTTAAATGACTCAGAAGTTCAATAATCCTTTATTAGGATAAAACGTAGAACAAACAGTGCAATGGTCAGAAACGTTGTGGGTGCAGAGTGAATCCTTGGCGGCACAGGGACTACAATGGGCAGATGATCCAGGACAGAAACTCCAATGAGAAATGAGGGGGACCGGGGCAGGTAGGTTAATAGGTGAACGAAAAATGGGTTTTAATTTGGATACATGAAAAGCCGGATGAATTCTCCTGTACGCCGGAGGAAGTTTGAGGCGGACTGCCACTGGACTAAGGATCTTAGAGACAGTAAAAGTGCCAATACATTTAGGAGCAAGCTTGTTACAAACGGAGAGGAATGTTCTGAGTAGAAAGCCACACTTTTTAAAACAAAATCTATCGCAATGTGGGACCAAGGTCTCGAAGGGAAAGACAACGGCTGCAGAAGGCCCGTCGGGGGTCGATTGGAATTTTTCCCAATGGCACAAACTGAGCAGGCCAAAACAAAACCATGAATGTCTCGAGCCATAGATGGCCACCAGAATTGTATTTTAACCAAATAAATGGTACAATTAACTCCTGGGTGACAATCGATCTTGGAACAATGACCCCAGCAGATAATATCGGACCGCAAGTTCTCAGGCACAAATAAAGTGCTCAGTGGACAACTGGACAGAGGCGTTACCCCTTGTAAGGCACTACGAACCTTCGATTCGATCTCCCAGATGACCGCAAATATGACCAGTTTCTCCGGCACAATGGAATCGGGAGAGGATGGACGCTCGTAATGACAAATGGACGCCCCCTCAGGCTTGATGTTTTTGGAGCCCGGATGGTACGAGATCGAAAATCAAAACAGCAGAAAAAAGAGCCCACCAAGCCTCCTAGAGTTCAAACTATGTTCTTGTGATCGGTCCAGACGACAAAAGGCACCCCGAGCCTTCCAACCAATGACGCCACTGCTCCAATGCCAGCTTGACGGCCAACAGCTCTCTGTTACCAATATCGTAGTTGCGTTCGGCGGGTGATAAACAACGGGAATAAAACGTGCAAGGATGCATCTTGCCGTCCATGGAAGAGCGCTGGGAGAGAACCGTGCCGGCCTCTACCTCTGACGCGTCGACCTCCACCACAAACTGACGCGAGGGATCAGGGGTCACCAGAATGGGAGCTGAAACAAAGCGGGTTTTAAATTTGGAGAATGCAGCTTCAGCTGCACTAGACCACCTGAAAGTCACCCTGGTGGAGGTCAAGGCAGTCAGAGGAGTGACCAGTTGGCTGTAATTGCGAATAAAACAGCAGTAAAAATTGGCAAAACCCAGAAACCTCTGCAGGGCCTTGCGGAATCTGGAGTTGGCCAATCCACCACAGCCTGAATCTTGTCGGGATCCATGCGCACTCCATCAGACGAGATGATAAACCCCAAGAAAGGGACAGACTGTCCATGAAAAACGCACTTCTCCGCCTTGACAAAAAGCCCATTCTCAAGCAGCCTCTGAAGCACGTGCTGAATATGTTCCTGGAGAGATGGAGGGAAAAAATCAATATATCATCCAGGTAAACATATATGAACTGATTGACCATGTCTCTCAGCACGTCATTGATGAGTGCTTGGAAGACCGCGGGAGCATTGGATAGCCCAAACGGCATGACCAAATATTCAAAATGCCCCCTGGGGGTATATAAAGCAGTCTTCTATTCATCCCCCTCCCTGATGCGAACCAAATGATAAGCGTTATGGAGATCCAACTTCGTAAAAAAGGATGCCCCCTGCAATCGCTTAAAGGCCAAAGACATCAACGGCAACAGATACGTATTATTTGCCGTGGTGTTATTCAACCCTCGATAGTCAATGCAAGGTCGCAGAGAACATCCTTCTTCTCCACGAAGAAGAACCACACACCAGCTAGAGAGGAAGAAGGGTGGGTGATTTTGGCTGCCAGAGAATCAGAAATATATTTCTCCATGGCCTCCCTTTCCGGAGCAGAAAGCAAATATAACCTGCCCTTAGGCGGAGACGTACCAGGCAATAGGTCTATAGCACAGTTATAAGGATGATGCGGAGGGAGTGTAGCAGCTTGAGACTTACTAAACAGTTCCTTCCAGGTACTTCTCGGGCATGTTAGACAGGTTCATGGATTCCTCCTGAAACACAGAACACAACACGGAAGAACAAGCAGACACTAAACAAGACATATGACAATAACTGCTCCAAGAGCAGACAGTGTTCTGCTGCCAATTGATGTGTGGGTTATGACGGGACAACCAGGGATGACCAAGCACCACCGGAGCCAGAGGAGAATCAATTAACAGGAGTCTGATTTCTTCTGTGTGATTACCAGATGTGATTAACCTGATGGGACCAGTAGAATGGGTGACTGATGGCATGAATTGACCGCTGAGTGCATGGACAGATATGGGGTGAGGTAGCGTGATAACAGGAACCATGAGCTGAGAAGCCAAAGTCGCATCAATGAAGTTACCCTCCGCTCCGGAATCCACTAAGGCCTGGCAGGTGTGAAATGTGTTGGCCCATTGTAGTCTGACCGGGAGGAGAGTAGCAGAAGAGGATTTCTCAAAGGAAACACCAGGCTCTGGCTTTTACCGGACAGCTGGTAGCAAAATGTCTGCCCACCCCACAGTATAAACATAGTCTGTTGCTTCTACGCCAATCCTTCTCCTCCTTGGTCAGTCGGGTTCTGCCCACCTGCATGGGTTCAGGATCTTGAGCAGGGCTGACCATACCGTTGGTAGAATCCACCTCAGTTTTTCTCTAGTTCACTTTGGCCACAATTATTGGCACCCAATTATCGCAACGTCCATGTACCAAGATAACAGCTCTGAGTCTTCTCTTATAATGCCTGATGAGTTTGGAAAACATCTGACAAGAGATCAGAGACATTCCTCCATACAGAATCTCTCCAGATCCTTCAGATTCCTAGCCCCATGCTGGTGCTTCTTCTCTTCAGTTCACCCACTCATTTTCTATAGGGTTCAGGTCAGGGGACTGGGACGGTCATGGCAGAAGCTTAATTTTGTGCTCAGTGACACATTTTTGTTGATTTTGATGTTTGTTTTGGATCATTGTCCTGATGGCAGATCCAACCATGGCCCATTATAAGATTTCTAGCAGAAGCGTTCAGGTTTAGATTTTTTTTTTTTTGCTAGAATCCATGATGCCACGTATCTAAACAAAAATAGGCCCACAACATTAAAAATCCAGCAGTATATTTGACCGTGGGCATGGGGTACCCATCTGATGGGTTTGCTGCCAAAAGGCTCTTTTTTTAGTTTCATCTGACCATAGAACCAGGTCTCTTTTGAAGTTCCAGTCTTGTCTGACAACTGATTATGCTGGAGTTTGTTTTTGGATGAGCGAGGAGGATTTTTCTTGAAACCTAACATAATGAAAAATAGCATGTGGTAATGTAAATGTATTTTCTTACGGTCACTTTCTATTTTGTGAAGCTCAACAATCTTTTGCTGCACATCAGAACTATATTCTTTGGTTTTACTCATTGTGATGAATGATTAAGGGAATTTGGCCTTTGTGTTTCCTCATATTTATACTCCTGTGAAACAAATCATAGCTAGACAATTTCATGCTCCTAGTCACCCTGGTGTGCTAAAAAAAACATAAATATTAATGGGAATATACTTCAGAGATATTTTACTCATAATAATTTCTAGGGGTGCCAATATTAATGGCCAGCAAAAAAGCTAGAATTATCTAAATATATTAGCATTTTTGCATAATTTTGTAATGCATTTATAAGAATACAATAGTAATTCACATACTATAACTGCACATATTATGATCTGCACATTTTCTATAGCACTTAAAAAAGGTATAAAACACAACTGTCAGTTGATGAGGGTGAGGATGAGGTGTCATACTGTAATGAGGAAGATGAGGTCATAGTGACAATCCAGCAGGGAGAAAGTGAGGGTGAGATCGAAGATGGAGATGAGGATAAAGATGGATATGATAACTTGTTTGGTTATACTTGTGTTCCACGATGGTACAATGTTGCCTGAGAGCAACAGCTGAATTTGAAATGTTACTTTTTATTAAATATGAAATTTGTAATACATTAAAACTGGATAAATGTGTTTGTTCAAGTGTCTGGTTAAAGAAATTTATGTTTTTCATAAATATATTTCTTTTTTCTACATGAAAATGTCAATTTCAATTTGTCCATTATGGTACAATGTTACCTTGAGGCAACAAACTTTAAAAAAATAAAATAAAATAAGTAAATAAAATATGAAAAATTGTATTGATATTGTTATAGTGTCCAATTTTAGGCAGGAAAAACACCACAAATATTTTTTCCTCAGTGATCATATTGCGTATCATAGAGGGATATATATATATATATATATACGTTTTGTCATATCTCAAAAATCAGTGATATATATATATATATATATACACTCACCTAAAGGATTATTAGGAACACCATACTAATACTGTGTTTGACCCCTTTTCACCTTCAGAACTGCCTGAATTCTACGTGGCATTGATTCAACACGGTGCTGAAAGCATTCTTTAGAAATGTTGGCCCATATTGATAGGATAGCATCTTGCAGTTGATGGAGATTTGTGGGATGCACATCCAGGGCACGAAGCTCCCGTTCCACCACATCCCAAAGATGCTCTATTGGGTTGAGATCTGGTGACCATTTTAGTACAGTGAACTCATTGTCATGTTCAAGAAACCAATTTGAAATGATTCGAGCTTTGTGACATGGTGCATTATCCTGCTGGAAGTAGCCATCAGAGGATGGGTACATGGTGGTCATAAAGGGATGGACATGGTCAGAAACAATGCTCAGGTAGGCCGTGGCATTTAAACGATGCCCAATTGGCACTAAGGGGCCTAAAGTGTGCCAAGAAAACATCCCCCGCACCATTACACCACCACCACCAGCCTGCACAGTGGTAACAAGGCATGATGGATCCATGTTCTCATTCTGTTTACGCCAAATTCTGACTCTACCATCTGAATGTCTCAACAGAAAGAGTCATCAGACCAGGCAACATTTTTCCAGTCTTCAACTGTCCAATTTTGGTGAGCTTGTGCAAATTGTAGCCTCTTTTTCCTATTTGTAGTGGAGATGAGTGGTACCCGGTGGGGTCTTCTGCTGTTGTAGCCCATCCGCCTCAAGGTTGTGCGTGTTGTGGCTTCACAAATGCTTTGCTGCATACCTCGGTTGTAACGAGTGGTTATTTCAGTCAAAGTTGCTCTTCTATCAGCTTGAATCAGTCGGCCCATTCTCCTCTGACCTCTAGCATCAACAAGGCATTTTCGCCCACAGGACTGCCGCATACTGGATGTTTTTCCCTTTTCACACCATTCTTTGTAAACTCTAGAAATGGTTGTGCGTGAAAATCCCAGTAACTGAGCAGATTGTGAAATACTCAGACAGGCCCGTCTGGCACCAACAACCATGCCACGCTCTAAATTGCTTAAATCACCTTTCTTTCCCATTCTGACATTCAGTTTGGAGTTCAGGAGATTGTCTTGACCAGGACCACACCCCTAAATGCATTGAAGCAACTGCCATGTGATTGGTTGATTAGATAATTGCATTAATGAGAAATTGAACAGGTGTTCCTAATAATCCTTTAGGTGAGTATATGTTTAATATTAAAAGGAGGGAGGAGAATTAAGGAATTTAGAAACTGGGTTGTTCATAATAGTGTGAAAACAATAATAAACAGAGAATGTATTTTATGATTTAGATCCTTTACAGAAAACCAATATTATAAAACTGAAGTTTTTGGATGGATTAAATTAGCATGCTTTTTTAGTGTGTCTGACAGAGTTGACACAAATTAATTTAGGGAGTGAATAAATATAATTTTTTTAGAAAAAATATTTAGAAATAAGCCTGTTCCCTTACATGGTTCATTATGAGACCTTTGTCTACAAAAATACCAATTTTTAATAATGTAGTGTTAGTTTTTATTTTTTAACATCTAAAACATGTTTTGTCCCTTATCTCAAGAATCAGTGATATATACATACATATACATACATACATATTCATGTAGTCTCTACATCACACATATGTTTTTCAGATGCACCTAAGCATGGATATTGAATCCTGACACCCATATACAGTATCTTTGCAGGCCTCTGCAATGACTGATGATCACTGACATTCCCCATTTCTTCTCCTTTTTCGTTGATGCTGAAGTCACAGTCTCTGTTGACATTGAGCTGAACCTTCTGTCCAACCATGATTCATAAAACAGTCACTTAGAGTGACTCTCATCTCATTTTAAGACTCTTCTCTGCTCTCCTCCTCTCACCATCTCCTCTTTTCCCCACTGTATTTCTCTGTATACTTGATCTATTCTCAGTGCTACACAACTTTCTTTTTCTTTCTCCAGGGTCCTCCATTGTTACTTTACTCATGGGTTTTTACTTTTTATGGACAGAAAATGTATGATTGAACAATTTAGTAAATTGCACTTGTGCTTTGTGTATTACAACAAAAATCAATACGATGGCATTTGACAACATGATGTGGATTCAGGAATATAGCTTTGCTTTAGTTTTTCTGTGTTAGCTTTTGGACAACATGATCCTTGAATTGGAATCTGATGTGTACACTCTAAAGCAATTGGGTTGTTTAAGCAAACAAATTAACCCGACCGCTGGGTTAAAACAACCCATTCACTGGGTTAAAAGAGTGCATGTCAAGAAAACATTGTAGTTTGTATAAAATAAATGAAAACATGCAAACTGAAAATTATGAACGGTTAGATGTCTGCGTTAATTGTTTTGAGAGTACTGGGAATTGATCTTAGTTTGGAGAAATGTGTAAAATCAGTTGAGAAATACTGTTATAATAAACATGTATATCAAAAATCCTTAGTCCATTAATTCAGTAATTACATGTACAAAATGTAACTTCTGGCCCTCTAGTAGATAAAAAAACAAAAGCGTGAGTCTGCGTATGAATATGATTATTTTTTGATCCTATTGCTCACAAAACATTAGAGGGTTAAGAGATATAACCAGTTTAGATGGAAATGATCTCAAGCTGACTATATAGCTGAAGACGTTACTATACCCATTAATAGACATGGTACTTACTTAAAATTAAATTCACTGAAATTACCCTTCACAATAGATAATGCTTTACAATGAACTCTATTAGAGAGCTACATATGGCAATTTATCTGCTCAATAAAATACCTTACTCACCGGTTGAGTAATAAAAACGCCATCTCTGTGTCATCATCTTTACAGCATTTCACATCCCTCAGTTCTTGCCATCATCGAACAACCAAGCCTTGTTGATTCTTGTTTTATTACAAGTTCTGTTGCGTTTTTGCCAGCAGACTCTTCTCTGTTCAGCGTTTGTTTAAAACAAGTTATTCACCGGAGGCTCAAGGTTTAGCTGCTCCATGTCAACCTTTCTTGCTCATTGTGACAACTAACCTGTGCCACTCCCACACCATACACGCGTCAAAGTAGCCAGAGAACCTTTTCTCTATTTATGGATATGACGAGACACGCACAGGAGAGTGACGCATGTACACAATTTCCCATAAAAAAAGGCTAAAATGTAAATACATATAATAGGCTTACCATAATGAATCAGGGTAAGCAAAAACACATTTTGTAAGAAGGATTGATGATGTATTAGCTCATTATTAAAAAAATTTTTTTTATTTTTTTATTTTTTTAAGTTACATATCTTTAACGGATAATCTTTTGTTTCTGTTTTGGGTGGGTTTGTCACATTTTAGTTCATGCGCACATGTTATTCATTTCATTGATTGGTTTGTTTGTTCTATTTAATCCATGTTTCTTTCTGTTCATTGTCAGTTCTCGTCGTGTAAAGTTGGTTGCTTCGTTCATGCTTTTGAGAACGTTTTCGGAGTGTTTTTGTTACGTTTTGAGTTGAAAATAAAATACTGCATGTGAATAGATCCAGCACTTACTTTTCAGCCGCGACACTTTTACCCCCAGTTTCACAGACAAGGCTTAAGCTAGTCCCAGACTAAAATGCATGTTTGAGCTGTTTTAACTGAAAGCAACTTGCACTGACAGATCTTAAAATATGTTAGTGCCATTGTTTTGTCTCAAGATGCACACCAGTAATGTTTTTTTTCTTCTTCTAAGGCACGTTTATAAAAGCTACTAAAATGTCCTAATTGAACTAAGGCCTAATCCTGGCTAAATTCTAAGCTCTGTCTGTAAAAAAAACAGGCCTGATTGTTTTATGTAAGAAATCCTAGATATATCAGATCTGGAATGTGGAAGAAAAAAAGAAAGAAAAAAAAAGCTAAATATGCTAAATTGTCAACACATATGCGCTTGTCAAGGCAGAGCAAACTCCTGACGTTTAAATAGGCATTGCTGAGATGATTAATTCTAGGAAATTAAGTGTTCTTCTACCATGCTTCACAAAATGAAAATCCTTGATTAAGTATAATGAAATATAAATGGAAATTTATGTTCCTGAAAGTACCACATATGCTGTGCATTTAATAACGTGTTTAATTCATACTTGAAAGTTATATGATTCCTTGGTATTATTTTTATTTAGAACTTTAATTCTACTATCTTAAATGTATATTTAAATTGTATTGTCTGCGTTACCTAATTAAAAATTCAATTCAAAAGGCTTTCACATAATTCTACTACACAAACCTTTATAAAAAGTGTTTCCAAAACTTTTTGCTATTCAGTATTAACTCTAGATTCTCAGTCTGTCACAATAAAAGACAGCAAATTATTACAGTCAACTTGGGTGCCTGAACTTTGACCTCTGAGGGAATTTGAGATGTTCCAAGAAACCTGAAGGATGCGAGTTAACCACAATGAACCGTTAAGAAATAAAAAGTAAAAGAGGAAAAAACTTCAAAAATCAAGACCATAACTTTAGGGCCCAAAAAAAGCTATTATAAATTTAGCACGATCACTTGTATTTCCAAGGCTGAACCTCTGCAGACTCTAGTCTCCAATTTTATACCCGTTAACAGGCCTATAAAACTAAGCTCTCAAATAAATTCCTTAATCTTCTATAATGAATTCTCCAGACTCTTTGGACATGTCACTAGCGCATGAGTGGACTGTCCCTTGAACATACGTTTTTGATACGTCAGAGCGATGATCAAAAACCACATCATTCAAATTGACCCAAGCGGCACACATTAAACATACAGGTGCTGGTCATATAATTAGAATTCATCAAAAAGTTGATTTATTTCACTAATTCCATTCAAAAAGTGAAACTTGTATATTATATTCATTCATTACACACAGACTGATATATTTCAAATGTTTATTTCTTTTAATTTTGATGATTATAATTGACAACTAAGGAAAATCCCAAATTCAGTATCTCAGAAAATTAGAATATTACTTAAGACCAATACAAAGAAAGGATTTTTAAAAAATCTTGGCCAACTGAAAAGTATGAACATGAAAAGTATGAGCATGTAAAGCACTCAATACTTAGTTGGGGCTCCTTTTGCCTGAATTACTGCAGCAATGCGGCGTGGCATGGAGTCGATCAGTCTGTGGCACTGCTCAGGTGTTATGAGAGCCCAGGTTGCTCTGATAGTGGCCTTCAGCTTTTCTGCATTGTTGGGTCTGGCATATCGCATCTTTCTCTTCACAATACCCCATAGATTTTCTATGGGGTTAAGGTCAGGCGAGTTTGCTGGCCAATTAAGAACAGGGATACCATGGTCCTTAAACCAGGTACTGGTTGCTTTGGCACCGTGTGCTGGTAGTCCCCAGGTGCCAATCTCCATAAAGTTGGTCAGCAGCAGGAAGCATGAAGTGCTCTAAAACTTCCTTGTATACGGCTGCGTTGACCTTGGACCTCAGAAAACACAATGGACCAACACCAACAGATGACATGGCACCCCAAACCATCACTGACTGTGGAAACTTTACACTGGACCTCAAGCAACGTGGATTGTGTGCCTCTCCTCTCTTCCTCCAGACTCTGGGACCCTGAATTCCAAAGGAAATGCAAAATTTACTTTCATCAGAGAACATAACTTTGGACCACTCAGCAGCAGTCCAGTCCTTTTTGTCTTTAGCCCAGGCGAGACGCTTCTGACGTGGTCTGTTGTTCAAGAGTGGCTTGACACAAGGAATGCGAAAGCTGAAACCCATGTCTTGCATACGTCTGTGCGTAGTGGTTCTTAAAGCACTGACTCCAGCTGCAGTCCACTCTTTGTAAATCTCTCCCACATTTTTGAATGGGTTTTGTTTCACAATCCTCTCCAGGGTGCGGTTATCCCTATTGCTTGTACACTTTTTTCTACCACATCTTTTCCTTCCCTTCGCATCTCTATTAATGTGCTTGGACACAGAGCTCTGTGAACAGCCAGCCTCTTTTGCAATGACCTTTTGTGTCTTGCCCTCCTTGTGCAAGGTGTCAATGGTCGTCTTTTGGACAACTGTCAAGTCAGCAGTCTTCCCCATGATTGTGTAGCCTACAGAACTAGACTGAGAGACCATTTAAAGGCCTTTGCAGGTGTTTTGAGTTAATTAGCTGATTAGAGTGTGGCACCAGGTGTCTTCAATATTGAACCTTGTCACAATATTCTAATTTTCTGAGATACTGAATTTGGGATTTTCCTTAGTTGTCAGTTATAATCATCAAAATTAAAAGAAATAAACATTTGAAATATATCAGTCTGTGTGAAATGAATATATATAAGTTATATAATATAAAAAAGTTTCACTTTTTGAATGGAATTAGTGAAATAAATAAACTTTTTGATGATATTCTAATTATATGACCAGCACCTGTATTGTTGACACAGACACTCAGATTAAAGTGTGAGGTTGCAAGAATTTCCATACTGTATTGTACACGCTGCAGCTCAGTCGAATATGAAAGCGCCAGAGCTGCCGGCAGAATTCATTTAGGTATGTTTGAGTCTCTCAGCTGAAGATTCTGAGCTTGAGATTACAGCAATCCACAGTCGGACCTGACATTCTTTTTATATTGCTTTCAAATCAAGCATGCAGTGTTCAGTTTGAGCTTCTTTAAGTTTGAGGAGTTGAGCATCATAGGCAAGGAATGTATAACTATAAAACTCCCAACTCCATGAGGGTTAGATATTAATATACTCTGATCTAACCTCTATGAATCATTAAAACCCCTTTTATTATTTCGATTTCATATTTGAACAAATGTTAGGTCTAAACTCTCCATGTAAGTAGCACAAGCTGGATGTCATTCACAGCTGGACTGTGGAAAGCAAGTGTCTGAGATAATAATATGTCATGCTAATATCTGTGAGACTGCACTGCTACAGGGACAAAGGATTCTCATTAGTCATACTGTCTATAAGACACTTATCCATCCTCTCTGCAGCTCCACCGCTTATAATGAGAGAATGAATGCATCTTTCTATGCGACTGGAAAAACTGTTTTTCGGTATCATGCAAACAATTTAGCTTTCTGGTTAGGGAAACACAAAATTAAAGTGTTGTCAAATAAGCCACACTTCAAGAGTTTGCTAAAAAATGCAAAAGACAATGCAGGATTTTTAACTCCTGAGCACTCGACTCTCAGATGGTCGGGGAAAAACATGGTTCCCAATAACAGCCAGTCCATGTCTTCTTCACACTGCTGGGGTGTGTGAGACTCTTGAGTACAACAATTACTCTGCTGCTTTCAT
Source organism: Rhinogobio ventralis (assembly GCA_039654625.1). Lineage (NCBI taxonomy): Eukaryota > Metazoa > Chordata > Actinopteri > Cypriniformes > Gobionidae > Rhinogobio > Rhinogobio ventralis. The sequence continues at coordinate 18,548,634 of CM077196.1, forward strand.
GTTGGCAACTCAAGAGCACCATCTTCTGGCAAACTGAATATCGCTCAATCCATACAGATACCTTGCAGTGAAAATTACTCCATTACTAAGTTAACAAGTCACCAATTCCAATACAACTTGAGTAAAAGTCTTAGAGTAGCATCTGACTTTAACAGTAGGCCTACTTAAAGGGTTAGTTCACCCAAAAATATTAATTGTCATCATTTACTCACCCTCAAGTTGTTCTTTATAGTAAGTTGTTCTTTGGTAACCAGACAGTTGATGGTAGCCATTGACTTCCATAGTATGGAAAAATGGAAGTCAATGGCTTCCGTCAACTGTTTGATTACCAACATTCTTCAAAATATCTTGTTTTGTTTTCAACAGAAGAAAGAAACTCATACAGGTTTGGAACAACTTGTAAGTGATGACAAAACTTTCATTTTGGGGTGGACTCTTTTACTAATATTTTGCTCATACTGAATGTAGGCTCAAAGATGCACTAGTCTTTAACAGAGAAAAGCAATCCCATTATTTTCTAAAATCAAAATAAAACTGAACACCTCATATTTAAATAAATCAAGGTCGATACAACAGCCTCTTAAACATCTATAAACACTCAAGTTTCAGTTAAGCTCAAGTGCTCAAAAAAGGCATTAGTAAACAAATATCCTTCAGAAAGGTAATGTTAAGTAAAATTATATAATCAAAGCCTACTTTCACTGGACATCATCTGCCTCATCACCGACTGCAGCCATGTCCTCATCATGTATATGAAACCCCTGCAATTCAGCAACCACCTGCTAATGCACTTGCATTCAGGTAAAGCAGCCTTTTGTTGAAAAGTTTGGGTGAGTAAGGGCAAAATGCACAAGATATAATACATTAAATGCCCTGTAGATGGTGATGTTGCTTATTTTGTAGCAGAAATAAACTGCTGCAGAAAAAGTTAGGTGCTATGTAAAATGTAAGGAGTAATTGCATTACTCATCACAAATGTATTGGAGTAAAGAGTACATATACTTGTTCAAAAATGTAGTCAAGTAGAGTAAAAGTTGTAGTCGACTACAAATATCTTTTATCAAAGTAGTCAAAAAGATAAGTACAGTAACTAATTACATTTACTCAAGTACTTTACACCACTGGGAGTACCTAACACCCTAAATCTCATTAGGGCAGTGGTTCTCAACCAGGGGGCCGAGGTTCAAGGAGCCTCGAAACGATTGAAGTTGAAATATTTTAAAATAAAACAAATCAAGCTTTAAAATAAGCTCAAACAGCTAAAATATTCTTGGTATTCATCAAATAATATATGTTGTAATATATATGTGCTTCTGTAAGGATATAATTACTAACAGTGTTGGGGAGTAACTAGTTAACATGTAATTAGATTACATAATTTAATTAGATAAATGTACTGTTTCTGAGAAAAAATATGTAATTAAATTTAAGTTACTTGTGCAGCGCATTGCGTCATCAATTACATCAATCCACACATTGCCTCTGAAAGCTTTAGGCTACAACCTGTCTGAGAGTTACCATAATGGCGAGTGATAAAAATGTGTTCCAGTGCTGGAAAATAGAAAAGTAATCAAAAAGTAATCAAATGTAATCAGTTACATTACTTTAATAGATTGAAATAGTTACACTATCTATTACATTTTAAATAGGGTAACTTCTAATCTGTAACCTATTACATTTCTAAAGTAAGTTTCCCAACACTGATTACTTATAGGAGAAAACATACACTATACACTATTATAGTATACACTCTAAATATAAAATAACTTACTAAAATGACTCACTTAGATGCATGCCTGTCATTTATGCAAATCTTCATATAGGGTTATATTTATTCTAAATCTATTTATTCTGCTATAGCATGTATTTATGTTCAGGATATGTATTAGGTCTCTAGTTTCTAATGCACTGATCTGGCAAGTAAAACAAAGCCAATTACTTTATTTTATTAAATATATATATATTTATTTATATTTCAAATATTAAAATTGCATTTGCATGAAAAATACTCAGCTTCCTCCTATCTCATTTTAAACATCCTTGCCAGAAAGAAAAGCTCTGCTGACTCCTTTCTGCTTGCTCTTGGTTTTACAGTTCTTACATCTTGAAACATAGAGGACAGTCTCTGCTGGACCTTATGGGCCAGAGCTCCATCCCAGTATTTACAAATCAAAGAGCCCCCAGGACACAAAACCTTGTCAGCCAAGTCCAGCACTGATAGACACATGGTGACTAGTCTTTCATGATCCAGTTCCCTGAGCCCACTGGCATTGGGGGCCATGTCACTGAGGATAACATCTGCTCGAGCTTCAGGGAGGAGCCTCTCCAGCGCCATGTGAGTTGAAGGAGCAGTGATGTCGTGATTGGACAAAAACTGAGCTCCATCCAAAGCGGAGATGCGTAATATGTCTAATCCTATTACGCTTCCTTTTGGAAGATCTGCACCTGGAATGAACAATGATATGGTGTTTATATCAGCTATGGAAAAAAGGCCTGTTCACACCAAGAACGATAACCTTAAAGATAACAATAACTATAACTATATTTGCTTCAACACCAGCGGACGATATGATTGGCTACCAACGTTTTTATCGTTCAGCCTGAAAGAATCGTTCTGAAAGCAATTCCAACAATACCATTTCTCTGTGATGTTATTGTTATAGTTGTTGTGTGGACTCTGCTATTCTTTTATACTTAGAACGATTTTTTGGAACTATATTTTTACCCTTATTTGTACCCTTGTATAAACACTACTGTTCAAAAGTTTTGGGTTGGTAAGATTTTTTTTCTTTTCTTTAAATCTCTCATAAAGTATGCATTTATTTGATCAAAATACAGAAAAAAACATTAATATTGGGAAATATTATTACAACTGTTTTCTATTTGAATATATTTAAAAATGTAATTAATTCCTGTGGCTGTGTCTTCAGCGTCACATGATGTCATATATAAATATAATGATAATAATAAATCATCATTATATATATATATATATGATGTGATGCTCAAGAATGTTGCTTAATGTTGAAAACAGTTGTGCTGCTTAGTATTTTTGTTGAAAATGTTTTTTAATAGAAAGTTCAAAAGAAGAGCATTTATTTAAAATATATTTTTGTAAAAAATAAAAAAAATAAACTCTCCTTGCTGAATAAAATTAGCCTACTAATTTCGTTAAAAAAAATCTTACTGTCCTTTAACTAACGGTAGCGTTTTCCCCCCAAGATCGCATGCATATTATATGACGTGACATTATATGTGATTCATTCACTCAGTTTAATTCAGCAGCTCACTTACTTTCTGCTGTTGAATTGACTCTCTGGACAGCAACTTGACTCCATGCACCAGGCGCAGCACCACAATCTATGACACTTAAACCAGGTTTCAGAAGTCTGTATTTATCATCTATCTCGATCAGTTTAAATGCGCTTCTACAGCGGTAATTCTGCACGTGAGCAGCTTTAACGAAAGGGTCATTGAGCTGCCGCACCAGCCATCTCTGGTCAGCAGCACTCTTCCCCTTCATATGCACAGGAGTCTTCTTTAGAGAGACCGCTGACATGTGAATGCACGACCTTTGTATACATTTCCACATAATTTACAAAGAAGTGGTCAGTAGAAGAGATCAAAGAAGTACATGAAAACAAGGAGACACATGTGCATATGGTGTCCCCTGCCGCATGATGTCAAAGATGCGCGCACTTTGCGCAGAACCTTTCAAATCGTTGAGATATACATTATTGTGCTTTATTTGTCTTTAGGATAACTTATATATATATATATATATATATATATATATATATATATATATATATATATATATATATATATATATATATATATATCCGTTTGTGATCATTTCGCTGTTGTAGATGGCCATCCTTTAATTTATTTCTGCCTAATATTTATTTTTTCAGTCGAGAATATTTGACTGTTGCACACTGCGATGTCTGAATCGTGAAGGACTCATTCTTTTGATTCGAATCTTTTCAATGAACTGCATGTGACGGAATGAGGACAAATAATAGCCTTTAATAGTCGCATAGAAGGAACATTACAAAAAACGTATTTTAAATATTTTAACGGTTGGGCAAAAAAACATATAAAAACGATAAATTAATTTTAGGTGTTTTTAAAACGTTTTTTTTTAGTTCGTTTAGTTCTGTTCAAAAGAACCGATTCACAGACACGAGTCGGATTTCCGATCGAGAACATTTCACTGTTGCACTCTCGATTACAAACCTTGGGTAGGCGGAGTTCGTATATTTTGCAGATCTGTAAATCATCTGTTGGATTTGGAACAATAACAACCTGAATTTAAACGTCAATCACTATTATGAACAAATTCACTGTTGTCATTCTTAAAGCCTCCATGTGATCGCGAGCAACACGCGGGAAACAAACTCGACCGATCCATGTCTTGATATTGTTATTACATTTTCATTGTCTCTACTCGTTTCTTTGGGCAAGGTAAACAAATTATTTGGGTAGAAGCAACAGTGATAAACTTAAGACTACACTGTACTGATTTATATTAATCATCGATTACATTATAAATCCTCATTTGTCTTTTGTTGTTTAGACTCTTAAGAAAAGCTAACGTTAATCGTCTTTGAACTTGATCTGTAAAATTGGATATATTATTTAAAATACAAATCCTCTAAATTGCAGGAAGCAAGTATTGTCAAAGACCAAATACATTTTAAATTATATATATATATATATATATATATATATATATATATATATATATATATATATATATAACACAATGTATTACATTATATTACAGCATGTTGTATTATATGTATAGGGTGATGCTGACCTCTAAACTGCTGACCCTGGTGCTGGTAGTGCAGCCCGGCCGGGTGTTATTGGGCATGAAGAAAAGAGGCTTTGGAGTGGGCAAATGGAATGGGTTTGGAGGTAAAGTCCATACAGGAGAGACCATAGAGCAGGGTGCTCGACGGTGAGTCTAACTCCTGTTCACTGATGTATGCTTTTGCAGCAATGCCACACAGGATTTCAGAAAGAAAGAAAAAAAGATGTTAATGTCTCATTTCAGTATTTTAGTATCATTGATATGCTATTATAGATTTTGTTAATATTTTGCATTATATTTTATTGTTATATTTTTTGTTTTCATTTTCATTTTGTTCTGTGTTTGTGTCATTTTTATTAGTTGTTTTTATTATTAATTAAAAAATATATATATATAGTTTTTATTATGTTTTAGTTTTAATAATTAATACTTCAGTTTAAACTAAACAAACATGAGAAATGTTGCTTTGGTAACTAGCTGAAAAAAATAAGTTTGAGTTTTTATATTTTATTTTATTTTATGTAATTTTTGTTTTATTTCAAGTAGTGAAAATATTTTTTCATGGTTTTAGTTAATGATAAAATAATATTTAATATAACATTTCCTAGTTCAGTGGTTAAAATACAAAGATGTAATTTTTTTTTGTTTTTTAATTGTTGTGGGTTCCATATACTGTTATAATCAATTCTGTCAGGACCACTTTCGTCAAAGATGATTGACAATTAGCGGTTTGGATTGGCGGTATGGTTTCTTTTGTGGGCAAGAACTCCCTGTGCAATAACCCCTCTTAGGGTAAACAGAACAGAACCATCATAATGTATTGCGGATATCATTAATGTCAATATTTAATGTACAACATAATTCGGGAATTAAGTCTGATTCAAGGGGAATCAGAATGCCAAATCCTAACTGGTCTAGAGGAGGAGCTGGGGATGGAGGATGGTAATTGGCTCCGGAGAAACGCAATAGCTGCTGATAGTACTGAAGGAGCTTATATATGTGTGCTGTGATAGACGTCATATTCCTGACGTATATAAGCTGACAGTCAGCTGATGCGAGCTTGACTAACGTGACCTGCCAGAACTAACGCTATTCTTGATTGAAAAGTTACTTTCCCCAACAAAGTAATGTGTTACAATATTGCATTACTCACTAAAAAAAAGCAACTAATTGCATTACTTAGATACTTTTTATGGAAAGTAGTCTGTTACGCTACTTTTGCTTTATTTTTCTCAAGTTGGGCTGGGCTTGCTTTTTAATAACAAAAATATATATATTTTTGGCAAATGTAAAGGCCCTTTTACACACCACACACTCTTACTTCAGCAATAAAAACATTTAAAAAATGAAAATGAAACACAAATGTGGTTTATCTAAAATCATATTTGCTTATTAATATGGTTGAATTGGATCATCGAAGGTCAACAGCAAAGACATTGGTTAATAAAGTTAGATACATAAAGTATATTTGTGTTTGCATTTAACTGTTTTTATTCATTTTGAGGAATACTGACTCTGTTTTTGTGCAAGTGAGATGAGTGTAATGCCTGCTCACATTTAGTCTAGAACTACAATAAGAACCATGTTTACACAGGCAGGATTACTCATGATTTCTCTCAACATGGAGACAGGAGAACTCAGTCAATACATGGGGGAACAAAGTAACTTGAGTTACATGAAAATGTAAATCAGTTATTTTATTGTACATTTTAAAGTAGTGTGTTACATTACTAGTTACTTGGAAAAAAGTAATCGGATTACATAACTTGCATTACTTGTGATGTGTTACCCCAACACTGATTATAATTAATAATTATTATGAAGTTTGCAGGTCTAACAAACCCTACCTGGTTTTACTACAGTTCACCAAAAACCACACTATGAAAAATAATAAATAGTAACCATTGCATCTAAACAATATTATAACAAAATTATGACTTTACAAAAACGATGTAATTAATATTTTCTAACATTTTCTAATTGTATTTAATATTTTAATTTTCACAAACAGTGAATGTATACAGTAATGACTGACAAATATGTTTATAAGTCTGTAGGTGTACCATGTTTCATTTTATAAAAGCCATTATTTTGCCTCCTTGAAGCTACAGATCAAAGTTAAACAGTTTGAACCTTGTAATGTTGCGAATGTTTGATATTATTTACTTCTCTGTAGAACTTAACAATGGTGTCAGCGATTTGTCATGTTCAATCTTCCCTGCTTTTATTGGTTTCCAGCTGAAACAAAATGGCATTTAATTTGACAGGGAGCTGCTAGAGGAAAGTGGCCTCACTGTTGACACCCTCCACAAGATTGGAAATATCAAATTTGAGTTTATTGGGGAAACAGAACTGCTGGATGTCCACATTTTCAGAGCTGACACCTATAAAGGAGAGCCAACTGAATCAGACGGTAATACAGCTCCACATCACTTTATGATCCAGTTCATGAGACATGTACTGAGACAGAAGGTCTAATAATGTGCTACTGAAGTGGTTTGTTTGTTTTTCAGAGATGAGGCCACAGTGGTTTGACACAGATAAAATACCTTTCAGCCAGATGTGGGCAGATGACGTCCTGTGGTTCCCACTGATGCTTCAGAAAAAGAAGTTCTTGGGATATTTTAAATTCCATGGTCATGATGTGATAGTGGAGCATAAACTGGATGAGGTGGATGACGTTTGATTGGGGTTTTAATACCATTGATGGACCTCATCACTGTATCAGTGGAAATGATTCAGCAAAATCTGATGTTCACACTACTGAGTACATGTCTTCATGAAGCACGACATGCATAAGAAAATAGCGTTATCTATTAGTTTGATGTTCCATTTATATTTTGGTTGAATCCTCAAATGCGTCATGATCTGTATTCTGATGTTTTGTTTTACCCATTTCTTTGTTCCTCATTCCTACAACCAAATTTTCCATTATTAGTGTACATAAAGTTATTTCATCTCCAACTACCTGTCAACTAAAAGTTTAATCAGAAAAAAACAGAAGTTTAACTTCATTAAATGACGTGCATACTTCAATGATTTCAAATGATAAATATATCTATATAAAATAAATATATTTTCGGGCATAATTTCATAACGTCAAATAAACTGGCTGCATAATATGAACTGGTTTCAGTGCTCAAGAACATGTTGAAAACAGTTGTGCTGCTTTATAGTTTTTTGTGGAAACTACTTTTTCAGTATTCTTTAAGCAAACTTGCATTTACTCTCTTTTGCCAGCAGATGGCAGAATTGAATATGCATACAAAATCATGTTTCCATTTCTTTATTGCGTTTCTTAACCGAACAATCAAACATGAACAACTGATAATAATAAGTTCTGCTAAAGTATTTACTACAAAAATATGCATGATACATGCGTTATCAACCAACAGCAATGTGTCAATCTATACAACATTATGAAACACTAGCAGACATATTTCAAAGTAAAGTTAACGCAGTAGCTTACTAGCAGTCTGAGAATTTCAGACCTTCGTGATTTATCAAACGAATGAAAACAGGTCTTTTGCGTATAAGAGCAGCTAGCGGCTAATTTCATGCTAACTGAAGTTATTGCTTCATTTCAAGACCCTGTCGATCCAGACTCCAGCTTCGTTACAGAAAATACACAATTTAAAGAACTGTTAGACAAGCAATTAAAAGTATTTTTCACCGTTCAAGTTTGGATATCTCATGATAATGTTTTTGAAATTCTGTTTACCAAGGCTGCATTAACTTGAACAAAAATACAGTAAAACAATTTAAAATAAAAATGTAATTTATTCCTGTGATGATGTAATTCCTATTCCTGTGAGTTTTTATCAATGTTGAAAACAGTTGTGTTGCTTAGTTCATTAAGCATATTTTAGAATTTTTTGATTAATAGAAAGTTCCAAAAACATTTGAAACAGAAATCCCATAAATGAATTTACAGTCACTTTTGATCAATTCAATGCATCCTTGCTGAATAATTATGAAATTTAAAAAATACTACCCCCTTTTGAATGGTAGTGTATAGCCTAATTACTTAATAATGAAATGTGAAAACAAACAAAGCTGGAAGTCTGAAGATTACAAAATAGATAACAGATATCAGACTGGCAGCGGAAACCACAAACAAGTAATACAGTGCCTTTGCAACTAATAGCATAATCTCTGCATATTTTCTGTGTTTTTGCTATGTATATTCAACTGAACACTGCAACCTCTTGCTCTCTGGCTATTAGCTTCTCAGCTCATTTCTTTATATTGCATAGCTTCTTGTAGGCTTTCATGTGTTACACTGTTTTGTACAATGTAAAATTTATTTTCTTTCAAATTAGTTTACATTTCAAAACAGCAACATCTTTGCATACATGTAGATCAAAAACAGTAATACAGTGTCTTCCCAATCCCAGAAATTATTCTCAACAATAGCCATTTATTTTAGGCGTCCATTTGCTCTTACTGTATGAAATCGAGGGCCCTCTTCACCTCTGTCAGATTTTAAGATCTGCTGCAGTTTCTCATAATTCTTTGCAAGGTGCTTTTATAGAATACTGACTGTAATTCCTGCCAAGATCCTGCTATTCAAAACAGACTAGAATTCATCGTCTACTTTTGATTCTGAAGTCACAGGCTATTTTGGGCTGAGAGGCGGAGACCGTCCATTACCATCCCCAAAAAGACTTTTAAGCTTAGAATGAAGATCTTGCCACACCTTACCCATCTAGATCAGAGCAAAATAAGACACATCAACAAATATAAGGTTTTGTTAAAATCAATGTAATAAAGAAAACAGCTTTGGCACTTATTGAAAGAAAACTCACTAACTAAATAAATAACTAACACACACACTGTTGTTGATATTATAGATAATGATAAGTTTACCTCTTTATGTCCCAGCACCTGTGAGTCTACAAATGCCCCCAGGATATGAGACGTAATGGGCAGGTATGTGAATATGAGCTGGCTCTCCTGGTGCAGGCCAAACAGGGAGAAGTAGTTGCGGAGCTCCATGGCCTGAATGGCGTTTTCTTGCTGCCGTGAGTCAGAGATCAGAGTGAGGTCACAGTGCGGTCACATCATCCCACCCTAACCATCATCATCATCTTCCAGCAGTTAAAAACCACAGGATCATGGCATGTTATTTAAAAGTTTAACGGATACAGTATGTGCATCACATGATGTAGCATTGCATCAATATCAAATCAAGTGTGAGACATACTTTCGTCCTCCGGCTGGCCGGGCTTTTATCATAAAAACAAAGAGAAGTTCTTTTTCTAACAAAATTGAATGGATAAATCCTTGAAATAAATAATTAAATGGTAAAATAAAATGGCTGCTCAAATGATCAATTAAATGTAAATCTGGCCAGTAAAACTATAGATTATAAACTTGCTTGAAATTACTTGGTGGCTTATACAATATTTTGAGTTCTATTGATGCAATGGAATTACATTGTCTTTCAGAATAGTGGTACTTTTCAGTCTGGTCCAATTTTACACCAATAAACTACAGTTTTTTCTATTTTAATATATTTATCATCCTAGTCTTAAGTGTCATATGATCCTTCAGAAATAATTTGAATATGCTGATTTGGTGCTCAAAAATATTTATTCATTATTATCAATGTTGAAATCAGTTGCTTAATATTTTTGTGGAAGCTAATCATTTTTTAGGATGCTTTGATGAATAGAAAGTTCAAAAGAACAGCATTTATTTGAGATATAAATCTCTTTTAACATTATTGTCTTTACTGTCACTTTTGATCAATTTAATGTGTCCTTGCTGAATTAAATTATTAATACATAAAAAAAAAAAAAAACATTTTACTGACCCCAAACTCTAATCATTCACAGACCTCCTTGCATCCTTATGCGGCCCATCTGGGCTCCAGTTTGAAAACCATACAAGATTAAAAAGGCCTCCTGCTACCTCTCTAAAGAGGCAGAGGTCTTAGTTCATATTCCTGCAGCATCCCTAAAGGGATTTTGAGGACTAATCACCTATTAAATTAAAAGGATATATCAGCAGCCCTCAGGCTACTGGTCCTCACATTTCCCCTTCTCTTATTCTACCTCAAAAGCTGCTATAGCTTTTTTTGTACTGTGTGTGTGTGTGAGGGCTGACCTGGACGATGCGGGACTCCAGCTGCTCTACAGAAACCTGTTCTTTAGGCTGCACGGTGGCGCTCATCATTTGTCTCTTCATGACACTGTACTTCTGCAGCGCTCGCTGATGTTCATGCAAGACCCCTTTCTCGTGCCGTTCACACAAGTCCTGTATGACAACACACATACACACTCATTAAAAAGAACCTGCTGTGGCTTGGCTTATTGGTTAACCTATATGCACATTAAGCTTTAGTGCACATGTGGGTGACACAGGTTTGAATCTAGCTTGCAGCACATGCCAATTCTGTTATTCATTCCCATTATTTCCTGTCCTCTCTCTCATTATAATAACATTATAATATGCTGCTCAGTTATTAATGCCGCTCAATTATTAATAATTGTTCTTATTATGTCTATGTTGAAAATGTTTTTGCTGGAAACCGTGATTTTTTTTTTTTCAGGATTCTTTGATGAATAGAAAATTCAAAAGAACAGCATTTATTTGAAACAGAATTTTTGTAACATTATAAATGTCTTTACTGTTACTTTTGATAAATGTAATGCATCCTTGCTGAATAAAATTATTATTTTCCCAGACATTTGTATATCACGGTTTCCACAGAACTATTAAGCAGCACAACATTGATAATAATAAGATACTGTATGTTTCTTGAGCAGCAAATCAGAATATTCAAATGATTTCTGAAGGATCATGTGACAATGAAGACTGGAGTAATGATGCTGAAATAAATAAATAAAAGTAAAATATATTAAAATAGTATTTGTAATATTTGACAGTACATCTGTTTTACTGTATTTTGATCAAATTAATAAGTGAATTTGTGAAAAGTCATTTAAAATTTTTAAAAATTGTAATTATTCCTAACTTTTGACCGGTAGTGTATATATAATTTTTTAATAGCCTTTAAAGTCATATGTCAGTTTATTTCCTCTAAATGGACAAAAAATAAATTAAATTTAGAAAAAAGAAAGAAAAACTTCACAGCTGAGACTTAACATTAAAATGCATCGGTACTCACCCTGTACGATTGCAGCAAGTCCAGAAACAGATTTAGTTTTTCCACCACATCGTCCTCCTCTCTTCTGCCCTGTGTTAAGTAAACAAATTAAATTCCTCTTCTTGCAGCATGCAACCAATTCACGTGGTATGTGTGGGCAGCACAGTACCTGTTGGGCAGATTTTTCAGACAGAAGTGAGAACTCAACAGAGAGCCCTTTGACAGAGTGTCTAAGAGCAGCCCAGGGACTCTTGCAGGATGCCAGGACAGGCACAGGTGACTCATCTGATCCCAAAGAACTGAAAGCGGAGAGAGACCAAAGCTTAAATCTACAGCCAATAGTCACAAACATCTGACAATCAAACTTTTAAACCACTGCAATAATAAATATTCCATTATTTTCCAACTATTCAAACAGTTAATGATACATGTATCGTTGTGTGTAAGAGATAAAAGTCACACGCCTCGGCTCCGCCCCCTCGCTGTGCTCCTCCTTCTTCACTTTTTTTCCCGTTGAATCCTAGATTTGCATATGATTATTCATAATATGACGCTGTAGCTGAGGAGAGGTAACTATCAGGCTAACAGCCTACGCATTTTGCTGTGATAATGAGTAGTATTATTTAGTTGAACGAGGCGTCCCCATTTCCAGATCTAATTCAATAGGTACATATTTGATTGATATTGATATTGTTAACTGCTAAAAGAATGCTATATATTATGTATGGTCAAGTGTCAAATAAAATGTAATCTTGCATTGATGAAGTAAATGTTAGTAATTGTTTAAAAATTAACATAGTAAATTAGAGTTCCAATATACAGTATAAACATATGGAGTTTGTCATTATCATCACCCAAACAGTACATCACCCAATCAGACATTGTTGATTTCGTGGTCTAAATGACAGCGCTGCCAATGGCTTTTGTAACCCGAACGAAGCTCGTTGATGGGCGCATGCGCCCATACAAGGAATGGGCAAGGAATTCTACAAGGAACACCCTTTTTGACGTAATACATGGCCATCCTCGAAAAAAACTTTCCGAAACTTGTTTGAATCCTGAAGGAGTATATTTGGAACAGAAATTTTGGCCATGTTTAGCATGACAATCAAACTCTTTAGCAGTGTAAATAAGTCAGAATGCATGAAATAGCATCAGACACCCCCCGGCAGTTCTTCTGGCGCACTCAGTGTCCGAAATGTTCTCATTCATTTTCACTCTTTCAACTGGACTATATTAGTGGATTAGTGTAAGGAATAGAGAATGATGGTATAGGGGTGATTTCAGACACAGCTTTTGTTTCCTTAGTTACCCTTTTTAGTCACCATAGTGTTTAATCAGTTTCACCTGTGCCTTGTTATCCTCTTGTTTGTATATATTAGCATATTTGTATATATTAGTCCTGTGTTTGTCTTTACATCTCTTTTGTAGAGCTGTCTCTTGTTGGATTTTGTTTTTTCTTTGTTTTTGTGTTTGCTAAATACTGTTTGCGTATAGATCCTCACCTCATCTGTTCCATGCTGCACGTGACACACATTGACAATTTTAGCAAAGCCCTTTACAGTAAATTAAAATGTAAAATTGAACTAATGAAATAATCTGCAGCTCATAGTTTAATGTTTTGGTGTTGTTTTGGTCTAAAAGACACTGCAAAGATTTAGGCACAACACTCAGGATGAGTTGGTACCTGAGCTCCTTCCCAAACATCAGCAGATCTGTGGCATTCTCCTTCGAGCGCTCGGCCATCCTCTCTGCCCGGTCTCGTAACTTCTGAAAACTGTTATGGATATTTCTGATGAGCTCCCTGCTGGACGAAAATTGACTTTGGATATCTGCTGGAAGGTAATCCTGGAAGAGAAATCACAATACAGACGATATTGCAACAATATTTAACATATGACGGATGTAAAGTAAAAGCTGAATCAAACCTTGGCCTGTGTTGCATATTTGCAGGTCATGAACTCATCCCCCAATTTTTTGCAAGCATCTCTAAGCTTAGGTTGGACATCCTGTGGGACATAAATATGGGAATATTTTCTCAAGCCAAAATTGACATATCTAATTTATTTTTCTTGCACTATAAAATATCATACAATTAAATCCTGTTTATCTAGAACTTCAAGTATCAAGTAGTATTCAATAGTACCAAGTTGGTGTTCAGGTTAGGCAAAAAGTGCATACCGAGCCATTGAATGTGAGGAATGTTTTCACAAGCTCATCTTCAGAAAGGACAGGGTGTCGTGCCACAAGATTCAGAAACCTGCACAGCGCTCGTCTCCGCCCTTCAATGAACTCTCGCTCTGACATGGATGTCAGGACTGCAGCAGGGCCAAAGAACAGAGAAAAGATTAAACTTTTACAGAAACAACAAAACACAGACCTTCCATTAATACAACACAGCAAGGTACTTTCTGATACTCAGTTACTATGGAAGTACAACTTGCTGAAGTCTGCAGAAAAACAGAACAAGTTTACTTTTTTTAACCTTGGCAGAGCTGCGATTGTTTGTCCGGTGCATTCCCAAAAAGCATTGAATGTCACAGCACAGCCTAAGTGAGAGGTGCACAAGACTACAATCTAAAGGTTTGATCACAAAGGCTGAGATTTTACAGTGAATAAACAACGACCTACCTCCTTTCAGCACCCTTTTGGGAGGAAGCGCCGGCACGGCTCTGTAAGCATATCTCTGAAGCAGGAGCTCATGGAAGACATCAAAATCACTGTATCGGCGATAAACCGATACTGTAAAATGCTGGAAAGGGCACACAGCACATGAACTATCAGTAATACATTTAAAAAAATGAAACTGTAACTGATGCAATGACTCAGTCACATGCTTAAAAATGACTTGACTGAATGTCTTTTTGGCCAAGTTTTCAATAAAGGAGGTCATACTTTTATTATATCATTTTTAAAAATATTTTTTAATTGTATTTTTCCCCTGAGGTCCTTATATAATACTATATTTTGCACCAGAAATCATTTTCTCTGAAATGGCTTTTCTTTTGAGTCAAATATATTTTTTAACTTCTTCATCCTTCAATAACAGCCTCTTTGTGAAGTCAGGATTAAACTGTGACAGGATCACAGAACAGTCAGAGCTGAAATGCACCATTGGTCCCCCACGTTCCTTTTTAGAGGATATGTTGATGTTGAAAGTTAAAGATTTCATAGCTCATCAAGCTATTTAATCTCAAACAATCAAGGAAATTGATTCTTTGTGATATGTGTCTGTTTAGCTTGGTACATACTCGGCAAGAACAAAGAGATTTGTTCGTTTTCTCGAGGTGGCAAGAACAAGAACAAAGTTTGTTCTGGCCAGGGCATTCCATACTTCACGAGAAAAGCAGGTGCCGAACATGTCCGTTTCTCCGCAGTAACCCCGCCCACTTTACGTTTCTGACCAATCACAGTTCTCGGGCACCCACGAGAAAAAAGTTCTGCTCAGATGATGCGTCAAGAACAAGCTGCGAGAACTCCCAAACCCGCAGCCCTGGGAGCTAGAACTTTTTTCTCTGTTCTTGCGGAGTATAGCGGCCTTCATTCATGTGTCATCGCGTTCTGTATCAGTGTCCATTTGCACATACATTTCATTTGAACAAGACATGATTAATTATGTGTGCATACGGTGCTGGGTCATGTTTAGAGCACTATAGAATGTATGAAATATGTCCATAAAAACTTTAAACACGCTTGCTTGCTCCGGTCCGTATATGATATGATCCACGTTGCAAGCGTTGTTGATCATTGCGGCGTTCAGTGCCGAAACCGCTGTTGTTTGAATTCTCTGCTGCAATGCGAGCTCCTGCGTAATACAGCGCAGGGTTAAAAGAGTTCATACTCATAAATAAATGCAGAGAACCGGCTGACGCAGAATCCTGCCGCCATCCAAACACACACTCCAAAGGCACGCTTCTACCTCACATTCCGTGACGTAGCTTCGACTTTGCTTTTCAACCCGGAAGAACGAAATTGCTTAGAAAATCGCAAAAAAATTAAATAAATAATAATAATAATAATTTTAAATAAATTCACTTGTTGCTTTTAGTATTTTCAGTGATGTGCCGCCTATATCTGTGCATATCTCTAAAAATGTGTTTCATGACCCTTTAAAAGGTGCACTGTGTAACATTTTTGCAGTAAAACATCCAAAAACCACTAGGCCAGTGTTATATATTTTGTACTTACAATATCCTAAATGTTTACAACTATTTGTAAATCGTGAGAAAATTGCTGTTTTAACCAAGGAAACGGGCGGGGAGTCGCCTGTCAATTGCGTCATATCTGCGTTACCCTCGGTTTCTGGTTTTATTTTGCAGAAACGCTTTACTCTTACTGCAGTGTGCAACAAGTGTCATAGCAGCCACCGATCGAGCACACAAAGTAACGTCATAACATCATTTTCAACACACTCAAATGTATCTAATATGATAAACAAAGCTGCGTTGGCGAGCATACTCATGACCGGAAAAGCAGAAATGACGCCGGCGCCTGCTGCAGCATAATAAATGTCCCGCTGCTTGCGAAGCGTGTGCTGCGCAATCGCTCCAGCGGCCTTGCTCAGCTCCCACAACACTCGGTCCTGCTCTGCTTCATGCTACAGTAACGTTAATAATCCATGAACATGATTTCTGCCTGAGTCCTATCCTGATTCTTTTCCACCGGCTGTGAGGTAAAGACCACATGTCCCAAGATTCTGTGCTTAAACTTGACATCATCAAGCATCTAGCGGACAGAAAAGTTACATAGTGCACCTTTATATATTTGGTGCTTTACGTAATTTGGTGCTTTACGTAACGTTATGTAGTGAAATTGATAAATCCCGTTCAACATTTGTGTTGGCTACTGTATACAGGCCACCAGGGCACCATACAGACTTTACCAGAGAATTTGCTGATTTTCTATCAGAGTTAGTACTGGCTACAGATAAAGTCCATATAGACAATGAAAAAAATGCATTGGGATTGACATTTAGAGACATTCTAAACTCTATTGGAGTTAGGCAACATGTGTCAGGACCCACTCATCGCCGTAATCATACTTTAGACCTAAATTGTCACATGGAATAAATGTTGATACCGTTGAAATTCTGCAGCAGAGCCATGACATCTCAGATCATTACCTAGTATCATGTATACTTAATTTAGCAACGGGTGCAAAGCCATCCCCTCGCTTCAAATATGGCAGGACTATCACTGCTGCGACTAAAGATTTCTTTGTAAATAAACTTTCTCATCAGTTTCATCTCCTCAGCATCCCAGATAGCCTAGAGAAACTTGATGTTGCAACAGAAACTATTGACTCTCTCTTTTCCAGCACTTTAGACACAGTTGCTCCTCTGCGCTTAAAGAAGATTAAAGAAAATAGCCCAACGCCATGGTACAACGAGCACACCCGGGCCCTTAAAACAGCAGCCAGAAAAATTGAGCTGGAAGTTGGAAGAAAACAAAACTGGAAGTTTTTCGCATTTCGTGGAAAGAGAGCATGATTGCATACAGAAAGGCCGTAAAAACTGCTAGATCTGCTTATTTCTCGAATCTTTTAGAAGAAAACAAACACATTTGATACAGTGGCTAAATTAACCAAAAATAAAGCTTCAACTTCTGATGTCTGCCAACAGCACAGCAGTAATGACTTTATGAACTTCTTTACTTGTAGAATTGATAATATTAATTTTAATATTCTAACGTCTAATACTGTATCAGTGCATTGTAGTGTCACTGAGGAAAAATTACATTCATTCACTGCAATAGGAGAAGAAGAATTGGCTAAACTTGTTAAATCATCAAAATCAACAACATGTATGATCGACCCTATACCGACTAAACTATTAAAAGAGATGCTTCCAGAGGTCATAGATCCTCTTCTTAATATCATTAATTCATCCTTGACTTTAGGATATGTACCGAAAACTTTTAAGTTGGCTATTATTAAACCACTTATTAAAAAAACGCAACTTGACCCTACAGAATTAGTCAATTACAGGCCAATCTCAACTCTACCCTTTCTGTCAAAAATACTAGAAAAGGCAGTGTCCTCACAATTATGCTCCTTTTTAGAAAGAAATGTGTGAGGTTTTCCAGTCAGAATTTAGACCGCATCATAGTACTGAGACTGCTCTCATTAGAGTTACAAATGATTTACTTTTATCATCCGATCGTGGTTGTATCTCTCTGTTAGTGTTACTCAATCTTAGCGCTGCATTCAATACCATCGACCACAACATTCTTTTGAATAGACTCGAAAATTATGTTGGCATTAGTGGAATTGCATTGGCATGGTTTAAATCATACTTATCTGACCGTTTTCAGTTTGTAGCAGTAAATGAAGAGATGTCACACCGATCACAAGTTCAGTATGGAGTACCGCAGGGCTCAGTGCTAGGACCGTTGCTTTTCACCTTGTACATGCTACCACTGGGAGATATCATTAGGAAGCATGGCGTTAGTTTTCATTGTTATGCTGACGATACTCAGCTCACGCCCTGACGAAACTTACCAATTCACAAGATTAACGGAATGCATAGCTGATATAAAAAAAATTATTTCCTGCAACTTAATTCAGAAAAAACTGAATTTTTAATTATTGGACAAAAAAACTCCACATGTAGTAACCTAGAATACTGTCTAACACTTGATGGCTGCTCTGTCAAGTCCTCGTCGTCAGTTAGGAACCTGGGTGTGCTCTTTGATACCAATCTCTCATTTGAAAGCCACGTTTCTAGCATCTGTAAAACTGTATTCTACCATCTTAAAAATATATCTAAATTACGGCATATGCTTTCAATGCAAAATGCTGAACAGTTAGTTTATGCGTTCATGACCTCAAGGCTAGATTATTGTAATGCTCTACTGGGTGGTTGCACTGCTCGCTTAATAAATAAACTGCAGCTGGTCCAAAACGCAGCTGCATTGTAAAAAGCATTGTAAAAAGCGCTATATAAATAAAGTTGACTTGACTTGACCTTTAACATTAACTGCGTTCTTGAAAATAAATGTTCTTTATTGGCATACAGAACATCCATGGAACCTTGGGTTGTTTTTATTATTAAAATGTGGTTCTTTTAAGAACTGCTCATTGAAAGGTTCTTTAGCAAAAAAACAAAACTTTTGGAACCTTTATTTTTAAGAGTGTGATCACAAAGCATTTCCAAGACTTTCTGTTTACACATTTATTTTGGGCTGTCCACATGTGATGTATCACCCAACACAAAGGCTAAAGCTGAAGTGAGACATTTTTTAGCTTAATGTGGAGAGAAGAACATTTTAGGCTAACTTCCCCCACATTGTAGTCTGATTTTTTGTTTGTGCATCATGGCTAGCCTGACACAGCAAGAATTACTCAAATAATGGTTTAGGCTGTTGGACCAATCAATTTTATCTGATTTATGACAGAAAACTGTAAACTGGGTCTTTTAATGCTGCCTCTAAACTCACTCACCTCACTGGTGACCTGATACTCCACATGTTTAAGAAATAGTCCCTTCTTCTCAGGAATGAGCTCAACTTTGATGGTGTCCTTCTTCAACAGCTCTGCCAGAGTCAAGGACAAGATTAGAGGACTCTCCTGAACCGACTGAATCTTCAGACTCTGAAGCTCCTTCGGCTCTCCTAGCTGAGGCTTTGGGAACTCTTAAAAAAACATGACATACAACACCATGTATTTAGAGAGGTGTGACAGCCAGATGTGAGTGAATAAACATTACACGTGTGTGATCACAGTATCATACTTAATCACTTTAAAGAAGATAAAGAAAGATGGCTTTCTTCCCATCTCTGTTCCACAGCAGTCTTATGACAGCACATTAATATTACAGCATTAAGGAAAGGTCACAAGTAACGAGAGGAAATGAGTGAAAGACAATGGACAATGTTGAGCTATGTGGCACACAATTTTTTTCCTGTGGATTTCTGTGGTTTTTTGTGCCAATTTTAGAAAAGAAAATCTGGGAAATGGGAAAAAACAACATGACTCTGCATAACAAAAAGTTGTCTCAGCAGATTCAAACCAGGATCTTTGCTTTTTTTGGTAGAATGCAAAAAAAAAAAGGTTTCTTGGCCATTCCATAGAAAGATATGCATTTGGCATGCAATGGACGGGAAACATGGTCTTGCTTAGAGGAGAGAACAGGAAACATCACTATTAAAGTGCACAGTCAACTGTCATACTGGCAACACCTGAAATAACACAAGAGGCCTGTATTGAATAGAAACTTTAACCCTTCAGAGCTGATGAAAAACCATTAAAACAAGCCATTGAACCACCAGCCCAACAGAACCATAAGCCTGAGGAATGTAAATTATACACACATGCTATATAGGTGTATATGAGAACTCTTTTGGATTCAAAAGTGCTGAAATGTTGAAAGCAGTGATAAAAAAACTCCACATATTAAGCTTTGCTCTTGTGCAAATCACTGCAAACAGATGGTGAGATGTAATTCAGTTGGGATGACATGTGAGATGCAATACAATATCACATGATATGTTGAACACAAGACCGTTTTTATGGAGACTAAATGGGGTTACTGACTTTAAAATGACATCTGATTAAGCTAAACATTTACTACAGTCAGCTGAGGAATAGATCTGTTTTTGCTTACCTTGTATGAAGTTCTCCAGTAGTTTGGGACTTGGTGGTTTTCCTTGTTGAGCCAGGGCAATGAGAGCCAAGCCTTTATACAGCGAGACTTTACTTAGGAATCCATCACCATTGTTTACATGTTCAGTTATCTAAAATGTAAATGAGCTGCCTTTCAGTCTGTGCCACAGACTGTCATGGTTCCACAAGAGAAACCAACAAAATCATGATCTTTATTCTTATCAAGCCATAAATAAGGTCACCGAAAAAAGCTTGTGAGATGTAATTCAGCAAAATATTAGCTACTGTCTTCCTAACCAATAAGAAGACATAATCCTGATGCAAATCTCACCTGGTTCTGAACGGTGATGGAGAGAGATGTTCTGCTGAGAACTCTCAGGAATACACTAATAGACACTCGTTCATCAGTTCTGGAGCAGATCGCTTGATGCACTTCACGGTAGTATGAAGGGACGGATCCTAGATTCATAAGACTGTATGTTAAAGGGATAGTAGTTCATCCAAGAATGAATATTCTGTCATCAATTACTCAGCCCCATAAGACTTTCTTTAAGCCTCGGAACACAAATTAAGATATTTTTATATATCTAATAAATAAGGAATTCTGTCCCTCCATTGAAAGTCTATTCACCCAAAACTCTGACAACAAATCCACATTAATGGAGCGTTTAGAGAAACAACTGTTTTATATGATGAACAGATTCAATTATGGCTTTATTCACAAGTAAACACTGATCAGCCAACAGAGCACTCAAATATGGTAAACAGAAGCTCAAGCATGCTTAAACTGAGTTGAAGAATGGAGGGACAGAAATCTCTCAGATTTCCTTAAAAATATCAGCATATGTGTTTCGGAGATTAATGACAGTCTTATGGGTTTTGAGTGGCATGTGAGTGAGTAATTGATGACATTAAACATTAAATTCATTTTTTCATTTTTGGGTTAAGTATGCCTTTAAGAACTTTGTGTATAACAAACTGACAGAAGAATTATGTCTAGGAATAAACGCTGCAGGTGGGCAATACTAATTTGTATTTTTATAGTTTTTTTATTATTATTGAGTTCAGTAAGTTCTCAAGGCATTTGACACAAGTAGTGGGGGTGGCTTTTTTTTAACATTTCATAAAATAAATTTCAAGGGGTAAATACATTTGTGTTTTAAGTTCCCATTCGAAATTTAAATAGGCATTCGCAGAGAAATTTATTTGACTCTCTTAAAAGCAGACTCGCGGCAGCACTGGCAGTCTCTATGGCAACATTCAGCCTATAGGAATGGATGTATATTCACAGCATAATCATTGTAATAAACCATTATGCTGTGCCAACACGTTAACAAATCGATATAGTGTTGTCATACAAACAATTAAAATGCCTATAGTATTATAAAGACAGTTTAAACTTGGAGTCGTCAATCTGGACAACTTCGATGAACAAGTCAGTAAACAGGGGAAACCAGTGAAACAATAAAAATTAACATTTACGCAAGACAACAAAGTAAAGCGCATAACTCGCGTTAAAGTGACGCAAGTTTTTAGTCGCAGACAACCGTTCAAATACATATAGAACAGTAAAATAGTAGGCTACAAAGGTTCAAATACATAGGCTAACGTTACATAAAACAGAGAGCAAAATATTGTCTTAAACTCGTCGACATTAAGCTTAAATGACCGTAATTTATATTCCTTACCTTCACTGATGTCCCCTGCCATATTTTAGATGTCATGTGAGAACGACAGCACCTCCATGTGATTTCCTGCAGAAAAGAGCAGGAATGTCCTTCTCCTTAAAGTTGTAGTGATGTGAAAACACATGGTACTGTATGTGTGACAGAGCGGTGGGCGGAGCCTCGTCAGGTTCTACAGGCTCTCTGAGGACAAACACATCTTTATATGAAACTACAGACTGGTTTTGTGTGGTTAGAATATCCTGTCTTTTTCAATATAGACATTCAAGTATATTTAATTTTCACCTTCTACTTCTTTTTACTTAATTCAAGTGTGAATTGTTAAGGAAAAAGGTAATTCACTCATGGGAAGCGAGAAAGCTAAAATATATTTAACACAAACACATTACACTCACAACATGTCGTATTGTAACATATATCATGAACAAGGACCATGAAACCGCTAATCTCTTCCCAATTACACTGTTCCTCTTTCAGTCAAAATACTTTTCTGTTGAAGACAAAACAACACATCCTAAACTAAATCCAACTTAACTTTAAGGAACTGAAAATAATAGTCATGAGGAGTAAATGATTTAGTTGAAATCAAATTAAGTATTATTTTTCTGTCTGAATGAGAACGGTTTGAGAGATATTCAAATGCAACTAACTGAATTGATTAGGAGTCTTGATAAATCATTCCTTGAGACCTAAATACATTTTGTATTGCGTCAACATTTCCAGTAGCATATTTTATTGCTAAACTCATTCATTATTATCATCATATAACTTCCTCTGTGAAGCTTAAATGCCAAAGCTCAAAAAGACTTGCACAGCTCATGCAAATGTATCATTTTGGTCCCAGTGCCTCCATATTGGAAGTTAAAAGGCACAATTATTTAGTTTAAAAAAGGCAGTATTCTAATGTTGCCTGCTACAGTACTTAGTTATCCAATATTTCTTGTTGTTTATTACCAAATTTAGTTAGACAGTTACCAGTAGTTTTTGGTTGTGGCACTGAAATGTTGCAATTGTTGATTTACAAAGGTTAATAATTTCACTGCATCAGATGCATTTATAAGACAGTCTATTTCCCCTGATAGATTTAGGATAAATAGACTTGTAAAACGGGTTTATACAGTAAATCTTAAATCTGTATGTTCCATAAGTTTTTTATTATTATCTAAAATCACTTTCATTAATATTTTTAAGACACAACGTTGAAGCATTATCTCATTTGTTTATTTATTTTCTCATTATAGAGACCTTAAAAAGTCTCGCACTACATTTAGGCACACTTTCACACTATTTCAAGGGCCAACTAGTTAATAATTACTTTGGTGATATTGTTCATTGACACTGGCTCATCTTAAATTTAACATCAGTTACAATTTGTACAACAGTTTTTCCATCCTGACATAGCTTATATCTTTATGTTCAGAAATGTATTATTTATTCTTTAGTGAATTACATATTCTATTCAGAAACCATCACACAATTTAAGGAAATTCATACAGGTTTGGAACAACTTGAGTAAATGATGACAACATTTTCATGTTTTGGGTGAACTATCTATTTAAGGGAGTCAGGTTAAGTTTTCTGACTTTGGGGAGACTTTTTACTTAAACATAAGGCATCAATTAACCCTATAGTTTTCATATTTTAGTTGGTTGAAACATTTTACAGTGTAAAAACAAAAAGTCTCTCCAGCATATATGGTGACATACAGATCGATGACATGAAATAAATGAATAAATGAAATGCTATGTGATCAGATATATTTTCTTCAGCTAAGTAATGTATATCATTGTTAGCTGAGGCTGTGAATGCAGTGTTTTAGCCATGATTTGTTGTCACCTCTATATGCATTGGCAACTATTCATTTTGTATTTTCAATTTCAATTACATTTTATAGAAATTAATACATTTTATATGTTTTGTCAACAAGAATCACCAGCCTCCTATTCCTAAGGAATTTTTTTTTTAAGTATTCATAAAAAGAATATTCCTAGTTTAGTGCAACATGAGAGGTGCGATCCTAATATACTGTATGTGGTTTCTTCAAGTAACCATTATGTGTAGTATTGTATCTGGCCACTAGATGTCAGTATTCTCAACAGTTATCACATACCGTGATAAACCTTCACTCTCTCAACGTGAGTTTGTTGCGGTGGGCATCGGGCTCATTGCTTGGCTGTTCTTCATTCACTCACTCACGCTGTATCTCACGAGTTTTGTCGGCAGGGAGGAGTCGCGTGGCGTCTGCTAACCCACACACGGACATTTCGACTTCATAAACACCTTCCCCGGTCATTTAGTACTAATAAGGACAAAAGAACGGAGGAGTTCCACCGTGGGAATGACGGATCCGCAGACAAACGCCTGGTATTAATCCCGGCCAAAACAGGGGAGATACATCTCTTAACCGACTGGCGTTGAGAGTAACCTAAGGACTGAGTCTTGGATCTCGGAAGGTTTCAGCTCTAAATTAATCCATATCTCAGGGTTGGTGGTGTACATGCGTCTAGTTATAGTGTATCCAAACAATAGGCAGTTTGGAAAGGGGAAGTGAGAGCTTGAAATACGCGCTTCCCTTGTGTTTACCAGTCAGCCGGTAGGGAAAGGAAAGCTTAAGTCCTGTCTCATACAGCTGGACGCTTCTGAAGAGAGTAGATTATCCAAATAGTTAGCTATTTGCCGTTGCATGTTGGTTAAACCCTTCGTTTTACTAAACAACCAGCTTTCGGTTTCTCTCCGGTAACGCAGGCGATTTAGACAACGAATCGCTTTTTGCTCCATATCACTATGGGTGAAGGGCGATAGATGTATATTTCCCAGGGAAGAGCAGATTTATGTGTCATTTTGTAATCTAATGACATTGTTTAAACCCCGATAGAAGTTTTAAACTTCCTGCTTCAGTTTCTCTCGGCTCGGAGTGTTATTGTCATAAAGATTATGGCATCCGTTGTGAATTACTCTCCTCCCTGGTGGGTTAACCTGCTTCACAGACTGCCTCACTTTAATCTGCAATTTGAACAAACCAGCAGTGATTTTCGCCCAGAGGACTCGTCATACCAGCAGGTAAGTCCAAGCATTACAGTAATCCTGCTACTGTTTGATACTGCGACACGTGTAGATGAGTGTTCTGTAATATGACGTTTTGTGTTGAAAAGGTATATAACAGCAAGTGTTGCTGATATTCACTACATTTCTGTTTTTATACATGTGAATTAAGTGATTTGTTTTATTTAGGTGATTTGTTTGAGACATAAATTGGCTAGTTAGTTGCTATATTTCGTGTCTGTCAACTAAAGTTCCCTAAGAAGCCAAAACATCAAGCTTTGCTTGTCACTGGGCAAAACAGTCCCCCGTCAGATTATTTTTATCCCAGTATAGGCATTTGGAACATTTGGGTCAGGAAAAGTTACATTTCTATCAAACTGTAAAATCAAATTATGAATTGGAAACGTATCTCCAGAATGTCAGAGACATATCCTGATCAAGTACGGGCTCAAGCACAGTCTAGCACGTGAGACACCTGGTTTCCAAAAAAGAAATGAGTAGGCCTATGTGCTCACTGTAGGAAAGGAGCGATTGAGACAGAGATGCACTTCCTCCTTCTCTGTCACAAATCAATACATTCGTAGACTTAAGACCTTTACAGCCAAGAATGAAGTAGAACAAATTAAGATAATACAAATTCCAAGCTTTGGCAATATTGTAATATTTACAGTCATGCCAAATAAAGCAATTTTGAATTTAATTGTTTAGATGCGAGGGTGGGTTTAGGCTTGAACAAGATGGGGTTATAATTTGGCTGGAAGTAGAGTAGAGTAGAGTAGAGTAGAGTAGAGTAGAGTAGAGTAGAGTAGAGTAGAGTAGAGTGTGCTTTCCATTTTGTGCTTTCCAGCACAGTAGTGAGAGCATTGGTGTCAAAAAGATTTTTATTATTTTTCTACAGGGAAATTCTAAAAAGTATAATGTGAAAAACGCTTAATGTACTTACCAAGGAAAGCCAATTTTCTGTCACCTTTTACTTCTCATTTACTACTAAGACAACGACACTGTAATCCAGGCGGAGTGGTGCAGGTAGGACATCACTTTGTAGGCCAGCTGGCAGTTCGCATCACACTGGTTCCCTCTATAAAAAACCCAATAAGAAAACGCATAATATATTGTCTTGGATTATGGTGCCATTGATGGTATGAGAGAGAATTGGTTTCCCCCAGTTGTTGTTTTAGTACATAAACACTTTTCAACATTTGTCACGTTAAGTGTTTTAGAAAGTCTTGTATTTATGAGATGAATCCCATCATATTGTCATAATTACGAGTGGGAAGCTTTTTCTTTGAACCCGGAGTTTCCGAGTTGGGGGCGTGTCAGTGAGAAAACATGGTGGACGCAATGGATGTCTGTTGACAGTGATTTTTGTTGTTGTTGTTGTTGTTGAAGTGTATGATTTTTAAGTTAAACTAAGTTTAATTAAAAGTTTCACATACAAAATACAAGAGTATTGTACAATTAGGACAGAATATATAACAATACAGTTTACAATAAATGTAATAAAAACATAAAGCAAAAAAACACATAATGCTCATTCTTTGTTTGTCATTTTGTAGTAGTTAAAAACCCTTTATATATAACTTTATTTATTTTTTTATTTTTTTGTAGAAAAGGTACATCATCATATTGCTCCAGCCAAAGTACTTCAAACACACCTGACGTCGCAATTGTGACTTCCCAATTGGTAAATACGAACTTCCCAGGATTACTTAAACGCACCAAGAAACCCTGATACTATGGTGTAAAACATCTCTTTGCCATCACATTAGAGGACCAGAACGAACTGTTCATTTTAGCTCAAGAGTTAATGGGTAGCTTATCTCTTAAAGAGATTATGCAGGGTTTATGTGCACATTTCTTTGTGCCATAAAATGGCAATAGTGATCATTCAGTCTTTATGATGACTTCATAATTGTTGTAAATGCTTGCATGTCTCTAATGCTGAACACACCCAGGTGTGGCTGTTGAAGGTAGAAGGTAGAACTGCTTGGCTGTAGGCTGTCATCAGAGAGACAACAGATGGCCTACAGACAAGCCAGCAGTGCCATCAGCCTGGTGACAATGTGTCTAATCAAAGCTCCTTAAATCAAGTTTGGCCTTCACTGTTGTTCGCTTTATGGAGTGTTGGGTTAAACCAGTTGGTAACTTAGAATACTAATGTAAAATAATGTAAAAAAAATAATAATTGTGCCTTGCCATCGCCATCAACCCAAGCAAATGCAGAGAGCAACTTCTGAATGACAAATTAAGTCAATGAATTCAAGAAGCCAGTTGGTACAATATATTGTCAGAACTTTAGGCACGTTATCATGATTTGTTGCACCTCTTACGGGGTTATTAAAGGTGGTTTATGTACAGTCACAATAGCTATTAGATGTCTTGTAAATGGTCGTCTTAATGGTTCACTTTCACTCTGGGGTATTTTAGACATCTCTGATCACAAAATGTTGTGGTTCTTAGTATCAATTTTGGTACCAGAGCAAAAACTGCTGAATTGTATATTTTAAAATTTTGTCTCGTCAGTTGGTTATCACTGTAAATCATCACAGTTTCTGACTCAAACACGCATTTAAATATGGTTGTTAATCCAGAAACTTTGCATTGTACTTATCAGCATGAAAAACGAAACTTTGCGAAGATTGCGAATGGGTAATAAATAGAAAGCAGGAGAAAGACTAAGGCTGTCAATCTCTGAAGCGCAAGCTCCCTGAATTCAGCACTATTGTGAAAACTCCTGTTATAATAAAAAAAGCTGTTTTAATTGTACAGTTAATCTCTTTTTTATATTGTGTTTACACTTTGTTGATTATAATGAAAGGAACAAAACAAAGCTTGTGCGTTTTCAACTTACTAGCACCTCTGATAGTCCATTAATAGTACACACTCAACAGATAACTCTGTGATTGGCTACATTGCTCAACGCTTGTAAAAACACACTGTAAATAGAAACCTTTGATGCTTAATGAGCGCTCAAACAAACATGAGCAAAACCATTTGAAAGTAAGCATCTCTTTCTCTCTTTTGAAAGTACTGAATATACCCAGTACTCAGTACTACTGGTACTGCAGATGTACTGGTAGTAATGGCATGTTTGACACCCCGATTACGCAGTCATACAGGTGATAAATTGTTGGGGTGGTAATAACTGATTGGGTACTGTAATAATTTAGCTGATTATGTGTTTTACCTACACATAATTTAGGCATAGTCAACATAGTTTTGACTGAGAAGCATACCGTTCAAGTGTTTTTGAAAGAAGTCTCATGCTCACCAAGGCTGCATTTATTTAAGCAAAGATAAGGTCAATGTTTTCTTTTTTTAATATAATTTGAAATGTATACAGTATTCACCTACACATTATTTAGGCATAGTCAACATAGTTTTTGACTTCACTAAAAATCTACTTGACACAGTTTAGTTAAAAATAATTGCAAAAAACTGAAGTTAGTTAACAGATGCCATTTTCTTATATATTTGGTTATTTTAATGAATTGCAATGAAAGACTTATTTGACTTATGTGTCCAAGTGTCTAGACACTGTCTTAGGGCCAGTGTATATGTTCACGTGATGATGAGAATCACTTCTCTTTCAACTAGAAGCTAGAAGGAACTAGATCTTGCAAGAATGTGTGGATCACTTTAGACTCAGCATTTGTAAGCTGACAGCCAATGTAATACTCAGTTCCTGCTTTTCTTCTGGCTTTTTTATAACTGAAAAATCGGTCACAGAGATGTTTAAAGTCGCACGAAAAAGGAGCTGAGATGGAGAGCAGAGGTGAAGTCAGAAAATTCAGTGCTTCTTGGGTCATAAAGCCCAGGATAGACTGTCAGCTGTTTGAAAATATGTTTCACCGAGCCAACAGGATTGGAAGAATGTCTTAAAACAGCATGGCAGGAGCAGTCTTAAGCACAATAGACTTAGATGAAGCAAAGATTTTCTGTTTTTACAGTTGTGCTAAGAGGTCTACCCCCCTGCCAAATGCCATTGGCATCAGGTACATATAGCATTGCAGATAACACGTGAACTGCCTAGAAGCTCATCTGCATGAATTGAGGAAGGTCTGACCCCTAGCCACTAGATTTTATTTTATAATTTTGTGCCCTAAGGTGCCCTTTTGCAGCAGTAGTCCTAGTAGTCATGCGTTCTTAATTTTTTTGTTAGAAAATCAATCATTTAAATGTGAATGTTTTTTTTCTTCAAAATGTAGGAATTTTTTGGACCGTTTTAGGCACATTGACAATTGTTTTTGCTGATAATATTACATTTTATGGCAGAAAAACACATTTGAGTTTTCCACTACGTTAAAGGGATAGTTCACCCAAAAATGAAAATTACCCCATGATTTACTCACCCTCAAGTCATCCTAGGTGTATATGACATTCTTCATTCAGACGAACACAATTAGAGTTATATTAAAATGTCCTGGCTCTTCAAAGCTTTATAATGGCAGTGAATGGCAGCCCAAAATGTGAAGCACAAAAAAGTGTATCTATCCATTATAAAAGTAATCCACACGGCTCTGCCGGAAGCTAGATATTTTACTTTATAACGCGTTAAATATGGATATTGTTCTTACAAAAACCCTTTGATTCACTTTAGAAGGCCTTTATTAACCCCCTGGAGTCATGTGGATTACTTTTATAGTGGATGGATACACTTTTTTTTTTATAATGCTTAGATTAGTCAGGGCATTTTGAGGTGAACTATACCTTTAAGCATACAAAGATAAACATTTAAATGATTTAATTGAAATAACTCCCAATATTCTATCACAGACTATTGCTTGGAGAATTTTTTTTTTACTTCCCTTAATCATGCAAATTTAAAATCGACAGGACGCTCAAGCAGCTTGTACTAGCAGCCTGTTCTCTGTAACATTTGTCTTGGAGTCAAAGCACATATAGTGAATGATAACAGACTGCACAGCTGAGGATGGGAGAGAGGGGGAAAGGGAGATAGAGAGAGGGGACACCTGCTGTTCATTGAATGGGGCTTGTTCACAGGATTAGAATTAACTAGAGATGTCATCTTGGTTGGCCACTAGTTAGGGGTTAAGCCCACTCCTGATGCCCCAGTTGGGGTTTCCTTGATGTGCTTATCTGTGAGCTTTGTCCTACTTTTAATTTCAGCTCAGTATTTGTACTTCTCATGGTCTGTTTTCATTAAAAAGAACAAAGGCAGGCTTGCTTTTTAGTACAAAATTATTTATTGATGCTGCTGCCTAAATATTCAGTTGTTGGACTGCTGTGCTTGAAGCGCAGGGTAAGATGATAGGTTATTAATGTTGCTCTGCAGAAGAAATGTGAAGTTGCAAGCTAATGCAATAAATGCATATACTGAAAATAGTTTGGGTCATGAGTCTTAGGCACATTTAATACAGTGTTACACTGATGGAGTTTTGGTTCCTTCCTTGCCACTGTCGCCTTTAGCTTGCTTAGTTGGGGACACTAAATTTTCAAATAAATATCCAAATAAATGTAATTACTAAACTAAATTAACTATATCAACTACATTACTTGAATATATATGATAATTGAAATGAGCTAGATGACATTACCGTTTTCTCCAGAGCGGCTGTACAGCCGAATCAAATTCTGTTGCATTATTTTCCTGTTTAACACTGTGAAGCTGCTTTGAAACAATCTGCATTGTAAAAAGCGCTATATAAATAAAGTTGACTTGACTTGACTTACACTACTGCTCTTACAGTGGTGTGGGTCTGTGTGTAAATATGCCAAATATATGTATTTTTATTTAGTTGTAGCAGTATCTTCAATGAACCTTTGGAAAAATTGATTCACATAATAATGTTATTTTATAGCATTAACAACATACTGTAGTTGTGCTTGCTTAGTCATGAATTATTTTGAATAATTTTAAAATTACATTTTCTAAACCTTTAACTGTAAGTACAGATAATAATGTCTCTTATGCTCACCAAGGCTGCATTTATTTGATCAAAAATACAGTAAAACAGTAATTTGTGAAATTATTATTACAATATAAAAGGCTGTTTTCTGTTTTATTTTATTTTAAAATGTAATTAATTCCTGTGATGTCAAAGCTGGATTCTAATGATTTATTATGATTTCTTAAGCATTTATTAGAAATAGCGTTTTTTTGTAACATTTATAAATGTTTTTACTGTTCTGTTTGATCAAATTAATTTGTCCTTGCTAAATAAAAAAAAATTATTTTAAAAGAAAAAAATCTTACTAGCCCCAAACTTTTGAATGGTAGTGTACCTGAATTCATGTCAATACAATTTTTTTTTTACGCTAAAAAACAAATTAAAATGAGTTTAGGCATCACAACATGATGATGTAAAATTCGTTCTGAGTTTTGTTAAATTACATTTAACTGTGTTAAATGAATAGTATTATTAAAGATGTAATTTAATAAAATGAATAGGCCCAGTTAAATGTTAGTATAACGACTGATAACGATAAATTAAAAATATCTTTCATATTGGCCGATAACTCTTAAATCTTTGGGGCCACCATTCCGTGGACTGAATGTCTAATATTCTAGTTGAACCTCACCCTTTCCCATCCTTAAACAATTGTCATTGGCCATCAGTGGGTATTGCATTGAGAAAAGCATGTCTCGCATGTTTACAAAGGCCAAGACTGTGGGAGTTTGAGCAGTGCTTCTCATGAATTGTCGTGGATGAAAGCCAAGCTGTGAAGGGGGGGTGGTCTATTCAGCTGCATGATGGATGGGACTGGAGCTCTGGGTTTGTTTGGGTGAGGACAGACCTGCCAGCGGATAAGGAGGGCACACAAGGCTAACTTGAGTGAGCCACCACTGGGTTGTCTGTCACAAGTTAGCCTAAGGTAGTTTGGGAAGTCTTGTATAGTAAGGTATACGATTTCCATCCAGAGTTGGGAGTGAGTATGTTAACAAGTTAAGAGTAAAGGTGTAATTTCATATTGACTTGTAGAAAGAGGTGGTATTTTCATATTTAGTCTTAATCAATCCATGCTAGACCTTTTGCTTACTTACAGCTTTCTAAGTGGATTTTGCTGGAGTCTTGTTGGAGTGTTGAATTGAAACAAACAATGCCAATATAGGAGCTTTAAATCCATAGGATCGAACAAGGTTTATTTTTCTGAACATGTTTACTTGCAGCTTAAGGACAGATTATTAATAGAGCCTTAATTAGATTCATGACTGTATTCAGAGATTCTACTGGAAATTTGTTTATCATCATCCACCCAGATTCTACTCCGGTTTGTAAGAAATTGGGTTTTATCCCGTCCCGATCACATCGAGAGTGTCATGATAGCTGAACCTCACAAACGTTCTTTAAGCACCAACAAAACCAAACGTTTCTTCTTGACGAAATTGACCTATTGGTATGCCCCTCCCCTCGAATGCAGATGAGCGAATGGCAGTTGAGTATCAGTTGCCCGGGGACCGGAACTCGAGCATCTTTAGGTTTCAGCGCCATAAAGAAACATTGGAAGATCGGAAGCGCTCATCGGTTTGATGGTGTTTATGCTACAAAAATGGTAAAATGATGTGCCTGAGTTGAGTTACAAAAGATATCAAGCCAAGGCACTCAGGTTTATGAAAAATATAAAAAGCCTTTAATTCATCATGGCTTAGGCATTAAAAACATGTAGAAAAACCCGCACACCACCACGTTGCGGCTAATAAGCCTTCATCGGGGTGCCTGAGGTACTTTAACACTGATTCCAGGTGTCTTGAGAGGATGTGCAATGGAATTTATTTTATTCCATTTCCTAAACCCAAACAAGACAGAGCAGACTAGTGCATGATTGTTCATAGTGGTACACAACAGGTTCACATGGTGCATTAATCCAATGATGTGGTCGCAGTAACCTGGTTCCCTAAGGATTCAACCCCAATCCCAATGAAGACAAAAACGTTCATTTTCTGGTTGTCATACTCTCATTAATTTACAATTAAAGTTAGTGAGTCCATGCTAACATATAAACCTAAATAACCTAATGTTAACTCCTCACGTCATGTAACTACAGTGTAGGTCAAAAACACATAAACAAAGGTTTACATTTCAGTGCCTCTCCATATTAAACTGGTTAAATGTAAATGAAATTAAATTTTACCCTGCGGTACATGAACAGTATTGATGTCATCTGCGATCGTGACGACTGTAACATGAGGCTTCTCCCCTGTGCATTGTGATGTTCAAACCCTCTCTTCCAAATTAAACCTACAATATGTATTTTTTCGCCGCTTGGAGTCGCTAACCTCTTTAATGAAATGTTTCATCGATTTGGACTTGCGCTGGGATTGGTGAAAAATCGCTGTCATCGTTACTGTCTTTACAGTGTGTACAATCGCTGGGCTTTAGGAAGCCTCCGGACAGAGCTAGAGTTTAGATATGGTAATGGGCGTTTGTTTCCAAAATATGCACTGTACGTGGTAGACCAATCACAACAGACTGGGCCATCTGACCAATCAGAGCAGAGTAGGCTCGTGGAAAGGAGGGATTTAGAGAGACGATTGAGAGTCGTTTGAGAATCATTGAACACTGTGGGGATGTGCTGTTTTTTGACTTTTTTGATACATGTAAACCTGTTGTTGGAGATCTCCAAAACTAAATTAGGAAACTTTAAAATAGCATAATAGGGGCACTTTAAAATCATTTATATATCCCACTTGAATGCTCCTCGATGAGAGGTGGTCCTTCTGTGTCCAAAATTGATCAAAAACATATTGGCACAAGGTTTTCACACTGACAGCTGTCATTGTAAGACAGTACTCACCTTTGTACCTTATTTACCCCTAAAGCAGGCATGTCCAGTCCTGGTCCTGGAGGGCCAATGTCCTGCAGAGTTAAGCTCCAACTTGCCCCAAATACCTGCCTGGAAGATTCTAGTAATCCTGAAGACCTTGATTACCTTGATTCAGGTGTGTTTAATTGGGGTTGATGCCAAATTCTGCAGGACAGTGGCCCTCCAGGAACTGGATTGGACACCTCTGCCATAAAGGGTATGTATTATTACCTAGAGTGTACATATTGGTACCTAATGTGTACACATTACTACCTTAATAGTACATATTAGAACCTTTTGAAAGGGTGCCACTCCATTGACAGATTTTGTACCATTATTTATTTTTCTGAGAGTGTGTGTTCCTAAGAGGGTCATTAATATTTTGGCCAGTTTTGCCAGAAGAGAAGGATTGTAAAGTTTATGTGAATTTTGTTAACTAGTGTTCCTAGAGTTAGAATTTGACTTCCAATCTAATAGATGTGGACTGAAAAAAAACAGATTTGATTTTGACAGTTTTAACCACTATTTTAATAAAAACATCAGAGTATAGTTGTTCATTTGCCTTGTAGTGGGAATGTGGGTTTGAGCACGGCTTGAAGTGAAAATGTGAAAAACAAAACCCCTACATGCTTTCCCACACCCCCTTCCCAGGCTGGCTGTGGGGGAGGTTGGAGAAATTCGTGACTGGCCTCTACATGTTGTGGGGGGATCACTGGAAACATTTCCATTTTTGATAATTGTAGCACTGGTGGTTGTTGAATCATTCTAGCCTGTCCTTTTCAGGGATGTCGTTGGGTGCACATGAAGCGAGAGCAGGGATGCTGCTAATCTGTTTTGTCAGCGTGTTTGCATGGTGCGACAGACTGACGAGGCCATCCTGTCGTCAGGCCAGGCAGGAAACACAAGCTGTCTCTCATTGTGGCTTACTGCCAATAAATTCATCACGTGGTTGGCTAGTTATGAAGGATTTGTGAGGAAAGCCATTCATGGAACGATGTAAACACAGTCCTATTTGAAATATTAATGTCTCTGCTTTGGTTTGACTCCAAATCTGATTCTTTTACAGTTTACATTTGCTGTTAGGTGTTAACTACTGACTTCCTGTATGTGTGTGGGAAGGTTTACTGCCTCCAGTCTGCCTTCAAAGGCTGTAATGCTTTTAGCATCCACTCTGAAAGTGAATCTAACTCCTCCCCAGATTACTCTTGGTTTCCTAAAGAAATCTCTGACCCAGATTTGGCCTCTTGCTGCTCCAACAGCTAATGAAAAGAGCTTCACTCTTTTCCATGACAATGTTGAATCTATTGCTCCCTTAGGAAAATTAAATCAGTTGAAAGTAGTGCTGGACGATATACCGGTTCATACCGAATACCGGTGTTTATTTTTGTTATGATATGAATTTTGATTATACCGCAATACCGGTATATGTCGCTTAAACAACGTTCGGAACGCGGCGCAGCGCGACACTGTTTGAGAGGAGTCCCGTTTCACTGTTGCACTGTAGGACACAGCTGAGATCGCATTACAGCCTATGGCTGAATCCGAAATCGCCCCCTAAACCCTAATTCACTATTCCCTACGTTAGTCTACTAATACAGTTCACTTGAAGGAGTGAGGGAATTCGGGCAGCCATTGTGTGTACATAGGCTGCACACTCATTATTGCGGTGCAATATGGGATCGTATAAATGCACTTAACGTCCATTATGATTTTGGACACCAATACAGATGGCTGTCCCCTCAAATAATGCCCCATTTGAGGGTATGGGGGGCGATTTCGGATTCAGCCTATGATTACAGCGGAGAATTCAAACAACACGCGTCACGCGCATGAGAGCGGTTTCTGCGATGAGGCATTTACGTTTTTTATGGACTTATCTCATATACTCTAGTGCTCTAAACATGAACTAGCAGCGCAGGGGCGTACATTTCATCTAACAGTTGGGGGGGACAATAGACATACAATTTCTTAAGAGCAATTTTTGAAGGGGACACAAATAATACAGCCAAACTCGTACTTATAAGGATATGTGTACCACAACAAACATTTTTTTTAACTTACTTGGCGTTTTGGTGCACTGAAAAATTATTTTTAAATGATAATGTCCGTTTTTCTTTTCTCTGTCATTTTATCTGACCAACAACACAAAGTGATAGTTGTTTAAATATGATTAAGGATCACCACGTAGTCATATTATAATTATTAAATTATCTTGCGTCCTCCACATAGTATTTTATGCTATGATATTTAGATATTCAACTGCAGCAAGCCCTCTGATCTGCCACTTTTCATATTGAGCAAAACCCAACACAGGTCTGACGACCCGTGCACATATACTTTTGGTTTAGAATTAGCGGCAATTCGGGGGTGGCAGTTGCTTGAATTGTGGGTTCATTAGCCTATTATTCTTGATGAAAAACACAAGAAGAAAACTCCCTTAAATAGGCGCTTTTACATTTTGCTTTGAAACCAAATCTTCCGCAATCATCTGGTCTGTCAGCTCTCCTCACTTGTGATGAGTGAGATCTGACTCCTGCTGCGTTTGTGCTGCGACTCTCATTCGGCTCACACTGTATTGAGCAGACACGTTCAGTTTTTAGTTGTAGTGTCTGTTCTCTAACTGAACTAAATTATTTTATTACTATAAAAATTAAAACGACGGTGGGGGCGGTGCCACTGTGGACAAGTGATGTAACCGGTGTTTTGCCTGAACACCGTAAACACTATCGCAGCAAGTCTAATCTGTATTAAAGAGAAGAGAATCACTTCATCTGATGTTTATCTGATGAATCACTTCATCTGATGGGGGGGTTCCTGACCCCCCGACCTCCCCGCGATTTACGCTGTAGCAGCGTGTATGCGCACATATTTCATCACGTCTTCTTCAAATGAAATATATGTGCAAACAAGGACACTGATACAGCCGTATGTCTGATCATGACCGCGATGGATTATTCTGCTACACCGAAGACAATGATGCAAGTTAATACACTGACAATTCAAAGAAGAATGGGCAAAAAAGAAACCGCTTTATTCTTTCTGTGTTAAACTTGCATGTCATTTGTTCAGAGACTGTAGTGCTCTTAAATGTATTGAAAATATTCTTAGACCTTTTAAATGTTTCTCCACATTTCTCCTTCGTTTTGGCAGTTTGTTAGGGTTAGATTTTTCTACAAAAAAAGTTTTTTTCTCTCCTTATTTTAATATTCATGTGTCTGTAATGAGTGTGTTTCAGGTTTGTGTTTTATTGGTTGTTGTCTGCCCACAGCATCATTTTGTGGGGCTTTGCAAACATGTATTAATTCTAGTGTGGAATTTTTTTTTTTACAATATTTGCTCATCTTGACAGTAAAATAGGGCATTCTAAGTCAATCTACTGCAGTATTTCCTCTCTCAATCAGTAGAAAACGTGGTTAACAACACCCTGTCATGCATAGGGGAAAAAATACTGTCGTATATCGTGAAACCGGTATATTTTAGAAAAATACCGTGATATACATTTTTGGTCATACCGCCTAGCACTAGTTGAAAGCCATGCTTTGAGATATCAACATGTACATTTTGGGCTTTAAAAATAAAAATCTTGTTGTGCTTAGTGTAAAGATTAGCTTGAAAATGAAATTAAACTACTTTGCTTTTTCAGAAGGAACAAATATCTCTGCCTATGAGATGCTAGTTTGTCATTTAAATATGATTTCCTAAAATTGCAGCTATATTATTTCATGTATAAACTCAAGCATATTTACTTTGTGTTGAATTTTAAGTTGTGTTCAGCATTGTGGATATCTTTTTTTTTCTACCCACTATTAAATTGTTATATAAACCTTTAAAATATGAATGAGATTTGTATTTTATTTCTCACTTTCCATAGAATGGCTGTCCATAGAATAGTCACAAGTGGTCTCATGAATTTAGTCTATTAGACTTTTGCTTGAATAAAATGTGCACCTTGCATGGTTTCTGTTACCCTGTACCAAACCACCCACACAGATGCTTTTTTTGGAAACTAAATAATCTTTCAAACCTGTAGCTTAAGTTTCTGTTTTGTTTTTTAAGCCGCAGTCATTTCAAGTGGCAGTTTTTAATAGAAGTAACATTCACTCAAAAGCTTAAGGCTGAACTATCCTAGACTCTTATTGTAGGTTGTTTTAGAAGGTCTTGCGCTTCAGTCTCTGCCAGACTAAATGAAACCGTCTTTGTGTTTGACTGCCTGCCACATTCATTCAAAGAACTACATCCACCGTTTCCTATAGGAGAATCAAGCCCTTTCATAGGTGGCTCTGAAATGAAGATTAGGTCAATAATGATTCAGTGTCACTTGATAAAGCCGGATTCACTGATCTTCAATGAGTGATTGTTTATAGTGTCCCATAGAGAAGAGATGGATGGATGGACCTGTGTTTCCACAGTTATTAACATCGTGAATCTAGCTAAGTTTTTTTTATATTTTTCAAAAAAATGTTCATTTTATACTATAATACAGTGGGCTTCAGGACACAAGAAACAATTGTTTTATCTAGTATAGTGTGTCATAGTGGACAACAACTGACACCGTGTCATTGATGCTTCATGACGTCCTGACAGAAAGACTAACATGTTAAAAAAAAAAATGTAGTCCTCCACGACGGATTCTATCACGTGATGTTGACCAATAGGAGCACAGAAGCTATTTCAAACAATGCGAAATGAAAGCGAGACAATGGTATTAGTGCTGCTAGGTGATATTATGCATAGGTGATATTATGGAGGAAAGGTTCATGGAGCTATGGCGTTTCTGATGTATTCTGATGTAAGCTAGCTAATAATTCATTATATTATCCTTCACTGCTTCACTGCCTTTTGTTTGACACAAAAACAGACAGCAGCAGTATTATTAGGCTGGAGTTGCACGGATCCAATATACTGTTATACATGCATTATATTTCTCACATGATCACATTCACTTAAGACATAACCGACTACATTTATGAAGATACTCGACAAGATGGCCATTTTGACACAATTTTGTGTGAATATGTCCATTCAAACTTAGGGAGATGTGAAAGTATTTGTGCGCTGTGAGACGCACAAAAATGATCACACTCTTGCAAGTACCAAACTGAGAGACGTGGGTACTGTCACGTCTACTTCCATGAAGAAGCAGCACTGGTACAATCGGGCAAGTGACAGTTCCGTCAACTGGCCTGAGTGTCTTTATTGTCCTTATTGTCAAGCCCTGAGTCTGACCCGACATAAGGAAACAACGGCAAATTTGACATCTCTCTTCTGACCACTGCGATCAATCGCTCTATATTTTTTTTCCCCTCTTTTTGGAAAGTCATAGTAATTTTTATTATGCTATTGGAGTAAATGAAAATGCCAAAATTATATTTGTCATAGTTAATAGGGTGAACTTCTGTAGTAGTGAACAGAAAGTATGACGACTTCCGCTCTTTAAAAAAAAAAAACAGGGAAAAGGGTCCATTAAAAATAAATAAATCACAATACAAACACAAATAATTTGAATGGTAAATAAATGGAAAGAAGTGTATTTGCTTAGTAGAGCACAGTGCGATACCATGTATGGTGAAAATCTATTTTCTCTGAAACGTAACAAAATAAAGGGTGGTGCATATTTTGCAAATATCAGGAGGATGGCCTACAGCCAGGAGCACATTTCAGCACAGTGACCTTGTGTTTGAAATGCTGCTGTTGTTCTTGGGCAGTGGTATTGCTCAGCGGGCTCTTTTGCTGTGCCGTGTCCTGAATCAGCATATGGAAAGAGGAGATCCATTAAGATAATCTGCTGAAGATTACCGTCTGTTTAGAAAAGCTGAGTCTGGGTCTTTTCCTGTTAGCTACAAAAGAAGAAACGTGGCAGGATTCAAATCTTGGTAATTGCAGTGACCTCCTTGGCGCAAGTTCTCACAGAAAAACACGATCATGAGCAGTTGGCTAGCTGTGTTTCAAACCTCAGTCTAACCAGTGAGGAAGACTCAAAAACATGTAGATTGTGTTAAATTTACATTTACACATTTGGCAGATGCATTTATTCAACGCAACTTGCTTGCTCACATTTGATCAGTTTATGCATTCCCTGGGAATCAAACCCATGACATTGGTGTTGCAAGAACCATCCTCTACTGTTTTTTTCTTATTTGAAAACTTGGTTTTCTTGTTTGAAACCAATTCAGTAGATGATAAATTGACCTCAAAACCTCATGTTTCTTCTACCATCTTCTACTAGTGCTGATTATTCAATTGCATTGTATGTTTATAAAGCCACTGCATTCTGCCAGTACGTTGAGATGATCTCATGGGCTCAAAGGCTGTTAATCACGTTCTCCAAACACATTGTCAGAGGTGGTCAGCTATGCCATTCTGGTAAGAGCTGTTATTCTTTGTAAATGAGAGTATTTAAGCACTGATTAATCATATCAAAGTACTTACTGGCCATTCTCCCAGATGGTGTTGGCACAGATTTCCTCATCCTGAGTCGTCATATCACCCATCATCATCATTCACACCTCATTTGTCTCAGATGAGTTCCTGCCTCATATTACCTATTGTTGTATTGGGATGGTTTTGGTTTTGAATCTGACTTGTAATGTAACTTTGCTTTCCATTTATTACTTAAAGCACTCTTTGTACTTCGATACCACAGCAAAATCTACTAGCCTATTATTGAACATTATTGAAGGCAAGTGAACAGTCAGTAAAAAAATAAGATCAATTAAAGCTGCAAGCAGCGATGAAAGGGCCCTCGTACCCGGGGCCACCGCCACCTGGTGCCCTCAGGAAAACAGCGAA
Source organism: Rhinogobio ventralis (assembly GCA_039654625.1). Lineage (NCBI taxonomy): Eukaryota > Metazoa > Chordata > Actinopteri > Cypriniformes > Gobionidae > Rhinogobio > Rhinogobio ventralis. The sequence continues at coordinate 18,589,450 of CM077196.1, forward strand.
TAGTGAGCAACATGCATTTAAGCGGGTAAATATAGGAGAAATATTGAAAAGTCATTTTGATGTGCCACACTTTCTGCTGCCAGCAGGTGGTGCTTTGACTATAACTGAATATTGGTATGTAGATGTCTTCAGCTCAGGACTATTATCAAACGTGAAGTTTAAGGCAGATTGTCATTCTCTGCCTGAGTTACAACAACTTCCTGTTCCGTGGCATAAATAGCATACATTAGCATTTAGCCAAGTGTTGCATGATTTAACGTGTTTCTAACATGTTTTGTACTTCATGGCATATTTAAATGTGTTTCTAGGAGTGAATTACAGTGTAAAGCATGCCATTTCCTGTTGCCAGCAGGTGGCGCTTTGACTATAACTGAATATTGGCATGTAAATGTCTTCAGGCTAGGACTCTTAGCAAACGTGAAGTTCGGGGCAGAGCATTAGGCCCTCAAAAATGTGATTCATTTCTGAGAAGAATGATGATAAGCTGAGCAATTACAATAGGGTCCTCACACCATCGGTGCTCGGGCCCTAAATACACAAATTAAAAGCATAGATAAATACAATATAACAAAGTTACAAATAAAGATTAAATAAGATCTAACTGTAGTGTGTTCGGGTACGGACATGTAATAATTAGGCCTAAATGTAAAATAACAGCGTATTCACTGTAGTCAATTCAACTTTATTTATATAGCGCTTTTTACAATGCAGATTGTTTCAAAGCAGCTTCACAGTGTTAAACAGGAAAATAATGCAACCGAATTTGATTCGGCTGTACAGCCGCTTTGGAGAAAACGGTGATGTCATCTAGCTCATTTCAATTATCATATATATTTAAGTAATGTAGTTGATATAGTTAAATTAGTTTAGTAATTAAATTTATTTGGATATTTATTTGAAAATTTAGTGTCCCCAACTGAGCAAGCCAGAGGCGACAGTGGCAAGGAACCAAAACTCCATCAGGTGTCCTAATGGAGAAAAATAAACCTTGGGAGAAACCAGGCTCAGTCGGGGTGCCAGTTCTCCTCTGGCCAGTTAACAAACAGTGTATGTTTATTATTTTGGCAGCCTTATAGGTCAGAAGTAATATTAGATCGGATTATTCGAAAGATCGTAGGCATCACGCCGCAGACAGGTTTATTGAGGATGGCGTGTCGATTAAACAATGATTAAATAGGAATATTCGAAATATCGGAGTCATCACGCCGGAGATGGATCCATTGAGGATGCCATGTCGATGAGCAATTTCAGAGGGTAGACTAATTGACACGGTCTCTGCAGACACTTCAGGGATGAGTTGGTAATGTCTGGGTGCTGGTCCACCATCTGATCTGGATACGGGCCGGATCCGGCTGACTGCAGTAAACCTCGGGATAAACAGAGAGACTAACATTAGCGTAGATGCCATTCCTCTTATGATGTAACGAGTACATCAAGTGTTATGGGAAGTGTTCCCGGTTCTGGTTGACCTAGTTAATGCAGCCTAACAATTTGAATAAAATATAAATTAAAAATGTTTTATGTGTATGCCATAGTAAAGAGATGTGTTTTTAGTCTAGATTTAAACTGACAGAGTGTGTCTGCTTCCCGAACAATGCTAGGAAGGCTGTTCCAGAGTTTAGGTGCTAAATAGGAAAAGGATCGACCGCCTGCAGTTGATTTTGATATTCTAGGTATTATCAACTGGCCAGAGTTTTGAGACCGCAATAGACGTGATGGAGTATAATGCGTTCAGAGCTCGCTCAAGTACTGAGGAGCTAAACCATTTAGTGCTTTGTAAGTAATTAGTAAGATTTTAAAATGTATGCAACGTTTAATAGGGAGCCAGTGCAGTATAGATTTATCTTTGTCAAAGCTGTGTTTTGTTGTTTGATTAACATTAATGGCATAGACAGCAGCAGGTATTTATAGGTTGCTGTCACTTTAAGAGCGAATGCACGGATCCAATATACTGATACACATCCAATTTATTTCTCAACTGTTTAAGTTCACTTAAGACACAAATGACTGTTTACGAGAATACTTGCGGAGACTGGTATTTTGACATTTTTGTATGTGTCCATTCAAGAGCATGGGGATGAGGAAGTACCAAATTGATGGTGGAGCAATTAATCCCTGAAACACATGCATGCAGAGGATCACGGATCAACTACGATCCCGATCCGTTTAACCCCTAGTCATGATGGTCAACTAAACATCCAACAACTTTGACCAGGAAAGAGGTTCATGTGCCATCTTCTATATATAAGAGATAGTTGTCTCAGTTGGTCCGTTTATCCTAAATATGCATCTATTTGGTTATTCACCTGTTGGCTTAAAAAGAATCATAAATGTAATGTCCAGGTGTCTGTTACCAGTCAGCATAACCTTAACTGTCTGTTTTTGAACTCTCACACAGTGAAAGATTCAGAGGGCCTCACAAAAGATTCATTTTTCTTGAAGTGCCACTGTGAATGGTGGACATTGTGGCTTGTGGACAAGTGGTTTTCACAGTCTATACAGCACAAGGCTTAATTGTGCTTCTAAAATTAGATCAGGGTTTAGGATTTGCCTGCAGGGACTGGGTTGTCTTGTTTTTCTCTATCACACATTAATGCAAGTCAGGAATGAAGTAATAGACATATTCTGAAAATTTAATCTAGAGGTCTTGAATTTAAATCTGTGCAAAACGGGTGGATTGATCTTTTTAACTTTCTACAATAGCCAAAGACCCATCAGCTGGTCGAACATCATGACTGATCCTTGGTTTTGAGGGCAGAGAGTATGTTAAATGAGGTAACTTAATTATCTTTGCTTATGTTTAGTAAAGTAGAGCTGTAAAAACATACTTGTTGTTTGTTGCATTATCCAAACTCAATAGTGTTTTTTTAATCTAATTGTGAGGCAGACTTTTATTAGTCTGGTGCACATTGTACCATATCCTGGCTGTAAACAGTTCACTTAATCTGGAAAAGACAGAATGACTGACATGTAAAATGACCAGCCAGTGTCCGGAATCCTCCGGATGGAGATGAATTTAATGATGCCACAATAATAGACCAGTGTGCAATTTGGTAACTCATTCAAATAGCTGCACATAGCAATGTCAGCAGCAAACCAATACAAGTTTTGGGATTGGTAGTATTTTTTTTTTATGTATTTTGAAGGATGTCACTTATGCTCACCACAGCTGCATTATTTTTTTATATATTTGTAACATTATAAATTAATTTATTAAATTACATTAATTTAAGTAATATTTGCTTAATTTTCTTTAAAAAAAAAAAAAAAAAGTATCCCAAATATTTCAACGGTAGTGTGTGTAAACTGTTTTCAAAATGTCCCTTCATCCAAAAGTACCAAATATTGACTATTTTTATGGACATAGGACAAAATAGTTATATGTATAGGTCTTGTTTACTTCTTAACAGCTGCCTAAAACAAAACTCTTGAACTCTTTCATTTTTGATGACACAATTGTTAATCCAAAACTTCCAGCAGCTAGTCCTTCTTCAGAAGGTCATTGTGGCAGTTTGGCACAATGTAAACACAACTTTGTTTCCTTGCAGTCTGATATACCTGTGCACTCTGACCCAAAAATTCACCAGACTCATCTAAGCTTAACCCCAAGGAATTACCTTGAGACGAACAATCAGACTTTGTGTGTTAAAGTAAATGCCCTTTTAGCATTACAGACTGTGCTGTTAAAACCTGCTCACTTTTCCAGTCTGACTTGCTGGGTCCTTTTGAACCGACACAATGGTTTTCCCAGCTCTCCTGTGATCACACACTGTGAGCTTGACGGACAACTTGGCACAAGTTGAAAGCCGTATGGAAGCTACATGATTTGGGAGATTTGAAATGCTTACATGTGAAGAGAGGAGTTCAGTGAGTCCGTGCAGATTAACTGATTGGATACCAGGCCAAACCCGTCATGGGTGTCTCCATTTGACTGATACCCCCGGTAATCAGGCGCGACCAGAATTGGGTCAGTTTTTGAGGAATTTGAGTGCGGACGATCTTAAAGTGCTTAATCCCTGTGTGGTTGTCACAACAAGATTGTCAGAGTGAAGTGTGCGTCTTAACCTAGAATAGCTCTGACCTCATTATACACAAAACTTCCCCTGCAGGTTATTTGTCACGTGATTTGCAGCGGGAGACTTGGCTTAGAGCAACCCACACACCATTTTCAATGTTAATAAAAAGGGAAGTGTTTCAAGGTGTCTATGGGTTGTATTAGTCATATTCTAAACTCAAAAGAGTCATAAAGCTGAAATGAACAGCTGAAAAGAAATCTAACACACTTGTTGAGATGGGTTCAACAAATTAGGTAATTTATTTATTGTAGCATATAGCTTTTTTACAGTTATGAACTAATATATCAAGCCACACTATATATAATTGTTTTTATTTCTGTTAAAACTTAGGTTGCCTGTATAATAAAGTGATCGCATTCTCATAATTTCTTGTTTTACAATGCATAATGTAATATGTGTAACAGTTGTGTAAATGTGTTGCGTTAACCTTTTCATTATTATTTGTTTTGGAGGCTAAAGCCTGAAGTACACTTATGTTTTTTTCTTTATTGGCTATATCTACACTGAATAAATGTACAGATACCAAAACTATTCATCACAAGTTAAAATTCTGTAAAATGATTACCCTGACTTATAATACAATTAAACACGGCTCGGCTTAGGGAGGCCATATCATATCGTCATTTGTGAGACAACGCTTCCCTGCCATTGGTGGAATTTTCTGGCTTTCTGGGTTTTCACTGTTATGCGGTAGGGGGTGCTATTTTGCATCTTCTGAAAGAGTAGAGAATCTCTGGATCAAAACCATGGACTGTAAAAAAGATAGGCAACGCCCCTTCACTATCTTCTATTGGTGAAAAGTGAAGCTGCCAATGTCCAAATATGGCGCTGACATCTTGCGCTTATTTGGGACAGTAGAGAGCAAGAAGTAGAGCCGCGATATCAAAACCCTGCCCACACTCCTGCAGTATCTGTTAGTTGCAGAACAACTCATTATGTTGGTGTGAAATAAACAGTTGTGGAAATGTAGAAATTAAAGTTAAAGCTGCAATCTCCTCCCGAAAATCCCGGAAAAAATCTGTTGGTGCTGCAGTGAACCATTTTCGTTTGTTAAAAAACAAACACTTGAACATACATCAGCGTGATTAAAAACTGCCTAAAATGACAGAAACCATAGTTGGAAAAAAATTATTTGAAGTGTAATTTGATTGTTTAGTTTGTCTCGTGTCACATTAGAATACATGGAGGGGTGGATTATGACCTATACTGGGACCAACCACCTGGGGGCGATCGAGATACTTTGGCTTCACTTTTTAGGACGTGTGCGGCACGCTTGATCAAAACACAGGGAAAAAAGGAGCAGAAACCAGCGATAAAAGCATTGCTTATGCACATTGAAGTCTTTGAAAAGAAAAACTTGATTTTCTCAGCTTTTTGATTGAAATGTTGTTTTGTATTTTTTATTTATTTTTTTATTAAACTTACCCATCTTTCATTTATTCATTATGTTGATAAAAACAGTTTTGTTGTTGTTTAAAAGCAGAGGCTATGGTCTTTCTTTTGATATATTGCATGTTCAGATATTCATCTGGAAAGTAAATTTCAGATTCCAAAGATAGCTCACAGTGTTCTTAACTGAAGTATAAACCTTGACCCAAATTTACTTACCGTACAGCTGAACACATAGTATATCAAAGTATACTCTATTTGATAGTGTGTACAAAGCGGTCGACACACACACTACAATATTTAATCTTTTTCCAGTGTATTTCTCTCCAAATGTTGTGAGCAAAAAAATGTCTTTGTATTAATTTTAACTAGAGTTGCGAGGAGTCTCTTAACCCCCGCACACAAGCACTCGTCGACGTGGGCATCTTTTGTTGTTGCATCTCCACTAGTTAGTTGTTGTTGTGAAACAACGGCCCGGGCCAGTGTCATCACCAAGAAAATTCAAGGCGCATACCCGAGCTGAGCATACAAATTATGCATGTTTGAATCCATCCATCTTTAACATTGTCTTCTCTTCTTTTCTTGCGCAGTCCATCCTGCTGCTGGGCAGTGTAGCACTGGCATGCTTGGCTTTGGACCTCCTCTTCCTCCTCATCTACTCCTGCTGGCTGTGTTGTCGCCGTAAGAAGAGTGACGAGCAGCCGAATGCAGACTGCTGCTGCACCGCCTGGTGCGTCATCATCGCCACCCTTGTCTGCAGGTGAGTCTGAATGCATTTTTTCCTCTCATCCGCTCTGTCAGCGTCATATTCAGGCAGAAGATGATGCATGTTGTCACTGCTCACTTTTATAAAATTTTGCTCACTTTTATAAAATTTTCCCCACTTGGAAAAACCTATTCTGCTTGTTGGTGTATAAAAGAAGTGTTGCATTATCTGAAGGGCTGCATGGTTTAATTTCTGGGAGGGAAGTCATTTCTGCACTGATCTCTGCAGTTCATTTGGATCTTTCCCTAGGCTGCTATGCTAGCTGCAGGTGTGAGTCTAATTTAGAGATGAACCAATACTGAATTTCTCCACCAATATCCAATTATTAAGAATGATATCTGTCGATGCTGATTGTGGAGGTAGTCTGATGCATATTACACACAAAAATGGGCAGTTCTGGCTGAAATCTGATTGGCTGGCTTCATGCAACTTGAAGGAGTAACAGCACGTTGTTCAGTACATCTGGTAAAGATGTGTTAAGAAGCAGATAAAAGCTTGATATGGTTAGTGCTTTTGAAGAAGAGTTCTAACAACCCTCTACGCACACCTTGGCTATATAATCGCCATTGGCTAGTACATTTTTCCGTTTACTCGCCAGACTGTATAAACTGTTTTATTTATATTAGTGCTGTCAAATTGGTTAATCGCAATTAACCACATCCAAAATAAAAGTTTGTTTACATAATATATGTGTGTACTGTGTATAATTATTATGTGTATATAAATACACACACATGTATATATTTAAGATTTTTTTAAATATTTATATTAGGGCTGCACAATTTATCGAAATATCGCAAATGTACATATCGCGATATGCATATCGCAACGGTACGCAATATCTGAATGATTTTAATAGGCTACTTACATTGTGAAAAGTGTACGTTTTAGGTCGACGCATGTAGCAGAGAATAGACTGGACACACGACTACTTATGTGTTACTTATGTGACTTGCTTGACATTAAAAAGAGTTACTAAACGCAATAACTTGCGAAAAGCAACTCCTTGCAGTCTCGCGCTGTCTGACACACACACCGAAATGTGCGCACAAGCCACCTCTCTGAAAGCATGTGATCCCTTTAGTTCTGTTTCATGCCTTGTTACACACTCGAACTGTCAAATACACACACAGTTATGTCAAAATGGCTGTCTTGACGAGTATTTATGTAAACACAATCGTTTATGCTTTAAGTGAACGATATCAGTTGGGGAAAGAAACCGAATGCGTGTCAATAGGATCCGTACATTAGGTCTTAAAGTGACAGCCTGCTAATACAGTAAACCTGCCGCTGTCTGTCAAACAACAAAAGAAAAAGAGAAAATCACTCAGTGCTCTTGGCTGAATAACCTTTGTAGCTTTATTATGTATCAGTGTATATTTAATTCATGTGAAGACTACCGTTTTTAGTTCTTATTTTTAATAACAAAGATAAATTAAAATAACAAAAATAATCGTCCACCCCTAGTTCAGGTGTCTTTTGTTTACCTGGATGTTCTTGATGTTAAGTTTTAGGTTGATATAACTATATATTACCAAGTCAAGCAAAGAGTTTTTGGTATTTAAATATTGGCATTACATTTTTTATTTACATTGATGTTAAAATTATATTGTCAGATTTGTGACATAAATTTTTGCTAAAACACTGCTGGTCACTTTCAGAAGTTGTAGCGATCCTTTCTTTTTCCAGAAAGAATGTGAAACACATAAATGGTATCATTCTTAGTTTTAAATATTTTTTTTTAATATAATTTAAATAGATTTTACGCACTAAAGCAATATCATATCGCATATCGAATATCGCATTATTTAACAAGGTATTGCATATCGCATTTTTCTTCAATATCGCAAAGCCCTAATTTATATATAAAATATTTATAATATAAATTATATAAATATATATACGGTATATACATGCAAATATTTCTTAAATATATACATTGTGTGTGTATTTGTATATACACTCACCTAAAGGATTATTAGGATCACCTGTTCAATTTCTCATTAATGTAATTATCTAATCAACCAATCACATTGCAGTTGCTTCAATGCATTTAGGGGTGTGGTCCTGGTCAAGACAATCTCCTGAACTCCAAACTGAATGTCACAATGGGAAAGAAAGGTGATTTAAGCAATTTTGAGCGTGGCATGGTTGTTGGTGCCAGACGGGCCGGTCTGAGTATTTCACAATCTGCTCAGTTACTGGGATTTTCACGCACAACCATTTCTAGAGTTTACAAAGAATGGTGTGAAAAGGGAAAAACATCCAGTATGCGGCAGTCCTGTGGGCGAAAATGCCTTGTTGATGCTAGAGGTCAGAGGAGAATGGGCCGACTGATTCAAGCTGATAGAAGAGCAACTTTGACTGAAATAACCACTCGTTACAACCGAGGTATGCAGCAAAGCATTTGTGAAGCCACAACACGCACAACCTTGAGGCGGATGGGCTACAACAGCAGAAGACTCCACCGGGTACCACTCATCTCCACTACAAATAGGAAAAAGAGGCTACAATTTGCACGAGCTCACCAAAATTGGACAGTTGAAGACTGGGAAAATGTTGCCTGGTCTGATGAGTCTCGATTTCTGTTGAGACTTTTTTTTTTCCGTTTGCGCATTAGTCCCGCCCACTACCGCATATCTTCTGCTTGTTGTTAAAAGCTGAATAATTCCAAATGAACTCCGTTATTTTGAAAATACAACAAAGAATACCGTTTACATGTAACGCGGCGTTTCTGCGTGTGCACAGTCCTGCAGTGTGACTTCTACGACCGTCAAATTAACTTGGCTTACAGAGGGGATCATGCTCGTACAGTCTGACAAGAAACAATCGTAAAGGTCTATTATAAATCGCACAGTGTGTACCCGGCTTAAGACTCTCTCTCTTTGCGTGTGTGTGAGAGACCGAGAGAGAGAAACAGCGCTTTCTCAAAGTAACTGCGAGTTGTGCGCCTTCACACTAGAGTTTGCTGAACTGGAATAGACAGATCGCTTGACGGAGAGCGAAACTGTTTCACAGTGTTCAGCGAGTGAAAATATATCTATGCTAAACTTATTCTTAGCCTTCAACACACACACTGGCGAGTAAAATCTAAGCATTTATTAGCCAACAATGGCTAATGATATATATATATTGTTTAGTCCAGAGTGAAGATTTACTCTCAAATGCCAGTGATTTACGCGCATTGTAGAGTGTTGTCTAATCTCTGGATTTGGCAAAGTTTGCCAGGTTAACGGCATCAAAGTTTTAGTAGGAAAGTGAACTACATATCCATGAGCCATTAAATTTGTTATTCAGGTAGCAGAACTCGAACCACTTTTTCCATGGCAGCACTTTTTGTTGTTGCTTTATTTTTTCTCTGAAATATGTTACGAACAATAAGCATTAGGAGTAGTGTTGTCAAAAATATCAATATTTTGATATGTATCGATACTGAAATATCTGAAACAATACCTCCTTTCTACAGTATCGATACCAGCTGCGCTTTCTTGCTCTCCTCTCCGACCGACAGCGAGTTGACACGCAGCCGCCTCCTCTCATTCACTCCGGTAAAATTGTGTTGGTGCGACGGGTCTGAATTTTGCACGGGATTGCACATAATGCTACTCATTCCCGCAGATTTCTCTCTCACATCTGAAGCACAAACCCACACAGTAATAAAGCCGCCTCTGACATACAAGTGCAAAAATGATCTCCTTTTTCCAGCTTATTAATGGTCAAATTCTCTCAAAAATAATGTCACGATACCCATCTTGGTGAGTATTAGCGTAAACACAGTTGTAAACCGTTCAGGAAAAATGTGAACAACGCGTGCAGTCCTACGTCACCGGTACTAGACCGCGATGGAAACGCAGACAGCAGCAGGTCTAGGGGGATAAGAGTTCCTGGGAAAATGTTCCTGGGATAAATTGTTCCGGGTTATTTCGGTGGACACTGGGCTTAATTAGGGGTGCTTTGAATATTTTGGGGTAGCAGAAATTTCAACGTCAATTTTTATTTAGAAATTTTTTTGATTTTTGATACTAATAATTTAATAATACTGTTAATGTAATCATTAGTAAATCTCAAAATGAATATCAATTTTTCATTCTGTATATTATAATGTTGTGACATAAGTTACTTGTAGAATTTTTAAACAATCAACGTTTTATTTTTAAATTATTTAGGCAAAATAGTATAGAATTGAACAATTCTTTATTGTTATAGTGTGATTTAACAACATGTACTTACTGTAGGGTTTGGTTTAGGGTTAGTTGCATGTAACTATGCATACGTTGTAGGGGTGAGGGAAAAATCGATTCTTGGATGCATCGCGATGCGGACGTAGACGATTCTGAATCGATTCACAAATGTCAAAAAATCGATTTTCTAAATGTTGATAACGTAATTTTGACGGAACGCAAAATGCGCAACTCTGAAGCGCGGGAAGTGCAGCGCCCAGACCGTCTGTGGCGTGCACATAACAGAGACTCATGATGGCTGAGCGAGAAATCCGACCGGAACCGTCTGCATTAAAACCTAGCGAATGGAAGCACTTCTATCAAGTGGGGAAAATGACCTGGGCAAGAGCCACACTATGTGCAAGTTGTCAAACTAAACAAAAATATTTTCGATACATGACAAACATAAACCATATTACACGTTTCCAACGCTCGGTTGTACCGGTAGTTGCTGCCAACCAGTACAAACTCTATCGCAAATTTTATGGTCAAGGATTTGCGTCCGTACTCTCTGCAGATGGTAATTTAGTGTTCAGATGTTCATTTCATAAAAGCTTTTTGATTGTGGTATACAGCAAAAAATGTGTCTGTGCTCAGGATTTAGTTTTAAGTAATAAGTCTTAGACTCTTTATTTGTGTATGAGAGCAGTTGTATGTTAGCTACTAGTTATTCAGAATATGCTGAAGTCCACAAGCATTACTTTTGTATGAGAGCTGCTGGTACAGAATTCTATATTTTTGTATAAAATCTGTGATTTTGGTGCAGCAAAATGTTTATTTTATTTGTTTGTCTTAAGGATTATATGGCTCATTGAACATAACAGGAGGGTTTTGGTTATTACTTTGTTAGTGATTCAGAATATTCCGACGTCTGTATTAATTTACTACAAGTATGCTGCTACAGACACTTTTTTTTTGGTTCAAATGTAACTTTTCTGTTGACTTGTAAAATCACTTCCATTTGTTTTATTAGTAAAATATATTGTAAGTAAATTCATTATGGGTCATTACAAATACAAATACAAGTACCAAGTGAGAAAAAAGAAAATCCGTATATAAAAAAAGATGCATTGATAATCGTTTTATCATCGCATCGCAGCCCTCTGAATCGTAATCGAATCGAATCGTGAGGTTCTGTAAGAATCGGTTTTACTGCTAAGACAAAAGTTGAAGATCTAACCCCCTGCAATAGAACAATAAAACTCACTTATCTGGAGAGAAGATCTCACAGAAAGAGAGTAGGTCATCGGCCTGCCCAAAACCTTCTCCCCCTCTCCCTCCTCCCTTCCCTCCCCCTGATTCAAGTCACAGAATGCAGATATACCACAGATGATGCATCTTGTAAATCTATTGTTTTTCCTCTGTCATGTGTGGTATCTTTTTAAAGGTCTCAGTGCGATTGGTAAAATGGTCTCAACTTCACTGTAGTCACTGGTAGAATGAGAAAGATTGAAACATATGAGAATTCTGTTCTCCTTTTGAGTGGTCTCAGAAGATATCTGATCCTCTCCCCCAAACTAGGTGTTGTGTTGCAAATATTTACCACCCTTTGTTCTGGTTTGGGTATTTAAGGAAGGGTAGCAGAGCTGCCATTTGGGAACATTCTGTAGCCAGAGCCCCCATGCAGTGCTGTGTCAGTGTCCGAGAGGCACTCACACACACTGTGTGTACTGTGCCAGATATAATGACTCTTTGAAACTATTTTCGTATTACTTTGTAATTGTATTTTATATTTTTATGCTGAACGTTGTGTACCATGGATTCATGTTTAATTATGTTTATTTAAGTTCTGTCTGGCCAAAATAAACGTTAATCTTGATTTATCTTGTATTTTCTGAAATTATTATTCTAGTATGGATCAATGTGGAGTCCGTTACTTCCGTAAATGTTTGGCCAGGATAGATCAAACTGAGGACCCCATGACTGAAGCATGGAGCGCAGCATGCGGGATAATCTGATTTCTGACTATCACTGTATTAGCAAGTTGCAGCTTTCGTGTCTATTAATCAAATTACACTTTTTGTTGAGTAAGCAGGTGCGACCACTTAAAGGTAAAATATTCACTCTGCAATCCTCTGACTAATATCAGAACTGGTGGGTTTGCGAGCGTGAGCTAGTGTAATTCTCGCGAGCACTCAGTCTCTGTGTGGTTTTGGGTCCCTTGATGAACGAATATTTGAAAATAAGAGATACTAAGAAGAATCAACGATCCAAATTAAATCACAACGAATCACCAGCTGTTAAATTACAAACGTAACAAAATGAACGAAGTCACATAAAATTGGAGTCAGATCACTTTATTCATGGAGTCAGATTTAAAATTAGATATTAATAAATTAAGTGAATTTAACAGAAATGCTGAAAAAGCTTACACGCAGAATCCTTCAACCAAGCCGTTAGATTCCGTTTTTGGGCTAACGGATGGAGCTTACAGTGCTTAAAGATTCCCACCCCTAATACGTTACTGTTATTACTATAGTAACTACATGTAAAATGTGTAACAATGACGCTGTCAAATAAAATGTTACCCTAATTTTAATACTGGCCATTTATCTGTTATTTTATTGGTGTTGGACATTTTAATATCAGTGCATCCCTACGAATTATGTAGTTATTATAATTTAAATGTAGCTTTTTTCCAGCTTTCAGACAATTGTTAAATTCTCTGCTGCAACACCATTGTCTTTGTGATGATTTGTAGGTGACTTTTCATGATCTTGTCAAGGTCATTTAAATCTCATCGAAAGAATAATTGAATTTTTAATGCAAGAATGCATATTTGACTCCTTGAATCCCCTGTGGATCCCTCGACACACACGTGTTGGATTGCTCGGATTAATCACAGGATGTCTATTGATTGGTTGGTAAAATTTGCTGAGGTGAAACATTGACTGTTTCATTGGCTATTTCTAGTGTATTATGTCACTGATGGAAAAAAAGCTGAGCTGCAGAATAAAGTGGGTGCATGAGACAGTCATTACTTCAAATGCAACCTTCTCTCTGGGGCAGATGCTATAATGCATGCCACCACAAAAAGTATTTCTGCTCTCCTTCATTGTCTTCTGAATCGACCGTAGTGCTGTTTTCTTCAAGTGCATTATAATCTTTTAAAATTCAAGATGTCAAGACGTTTCTTTGAGCAAGTGCAAACCACTAGAAGGACTCATAAACAAACAGATTGCATTAGTAATGCTGGCTTTTGTTATGATGATTTACGAAAGCGAAATGGACGGACAATGTGAATGAAAAGAGTTTGGTGGGAAAGTTTAGGCTTGACTATTATCTGACCTGTTGCTATGGCAACGTCTTTCCCGGCAAGTGCCTAACTTGTGGACTCAAAGACCACCACCCTTTTCCACCACCACCTCCCCCCCCACACCTCATGGCCGCTGCTCTTGTTTTTTCTATGTTAACGTGCGCTAGCTCTTCAGGGAAGTCCGCCTATGGTAGTGTCAGCATGAGAGAGGGCCTGCTGTGTAGTTTTATGGGTCTCTCTCCTTCATTTCATGTTCTTAGCTGTCAGGCAAGATGGCAGGTGAGAACTTTATGGTCCTTCAGTGCATGGTCCATTTTTTTCCCCTTGCTCGGAAGTTATAAAGAGCTCAAAGACAAGGCAATAAGACACAAAGGAGTGTTGCTGTCTCTTAATATCTTCTTCAAAGCCACCATGGAAGCAAAATGGGCCCTAATACTTACTTAATACACAATTAGACATCCTGGTCTTATTTGGATTGATTTATCAGTGCACATTTAAAAAAACAATAACATAACATTAATGTATAACAACATGTATAACATAACACAATGTTTCTGTAATTATTATAATATAATTTAAAGGTGCAGTGTGTGTGGGTTTTTTTTTTTTTTGTGTTTGTTTTAGGGGGGAAATGTATGCATTTGGCCTAATTATTTCATCCATGAAGAGCTAGTCTCACATATCCTCTCACTTTCTCTACCTACTCACCAAGAGTATCTCGCTCTGTCAGTCTCACACTCAATCCGTTCTCTTGCTATATCAGTTACCGAAACTCTTTTCTCTTTCTCTCTCATGCTTACTGCTGTGAGTGTGCATTAGAGAAAGCATCTTCCCTTCTGTGAAAGTCTATCAATGCACATCTGGTCTTGTGTAGAAGTAGTAATACAGAACACTTTCTCTGTCGTCTTCACAGGCTCCCTGCTGATTTTTCTTCCCACCACGGGGAGGAAGATGAGCTCATTTTCAACACAAACACCATTAATAATCATCACGCCTGCGAGGGACATGACTCAGGATTTCTCATAACGTGATATTAATATTCTCATAATATGCGCCTGCAGTCAGTAATGCTTTAGGCAGGCTTCATTCTCACTTTTAAGAAACGTTACTTTTATAGCTACTGACTAAGTTTGACCTGTTATGTTTGTTATTCTTCCCACCATTTACAGTCCTGAAGACGATGGATTGACTGTTTGTGATATGAAGCTTTCATGCGGACGTTTGCAGAACTCTGCCATACTGTCTGATCTTGACTCTTACTGTTCTTATCTTCCTGAACACCAACATAGTGAAGTAGGTCAACTGATCAGAGAATATCCCACTGGTTTCGCAACACCAATGACATTTATAGAAATGGTATTCCACATCAACACACCTGCATGATAACGGCACCATCAGAATTCCACTGAAAGCTCTGCAGATTTCTATTTAACTCTTTTGTATGTCATTCATACAAATCTCCTTAACCCCACGCGTATGAGTTTCAAGTGAAATTCACCATATTTTAGTTTATTCTGCAAAACTATGCAGATATTCCTCCCCAATCAGCACATAAATGTGAAAAATTCAGATGCAGAGTCTGCATGGACTACTCACTTATGCATGAGGAGGAAACAAGCTCATGGCGTCTGTCCAGTGGGCAGTTTTGCTGTAGACCCTGTGGATCTAGACAGCCTATAGGAAAAGACTGTTATAAGAAGCCCTTGTAACTTAAGCCATGGGATGTAGTATTAAATGTGTCTTCTAAGTCTGTTTCTATTGGTATAGAAATGTAGAGTTGTGCAATTTGTGGTCTTTCTTGGAAGTATGGTGAGATCTCCTGAGAATTGCTGATGAACGAAGGCACATATTTTTAGAGCTTTACAAGAAATCTCAGTGGATGCATTTAAAGGAACACATGAGCGCTCCGATAGAAACCAGAAAGTACAAGAATGTTTTACAAAATGTGGTTAAGACATGCAATCCTCTGTCCTGCATCAATAATTCATGAGGATGCAGGGGAGTGAGCGTAAACAGCCAAATTTAAGTCATTGTTATTGTAGCTTCATCTACCGCCCAATCAGTAATGTAGGTTAAAACCTATAAATGTTTCCTGTTTGTGGTGAGAAACATTTTAGGCTCTGTGTTGGTATTTACTCCTACATATGAGTGTTTCTTTGACGTCTACTTTGAGTACATGCATTGTTTAGTCCAGATGAAATCAGAATTGATATAGTGGAGGCTTGCAGGTCAAAACACATGTATTTGCTGTGTTTTCTATGATTAAAGTTTGATCCCCACCTCTGTCAGATAGTTTGAATGTAATTGGTGTGAAACAGCCCTGGAGGACTCATTCCAGATGCACAGGACCTAAGTTTCACGCTTGGACTTTTGATATCTGTAGCTTCAGGCACATTTTAGCTATAGCGCTGCATGACTAAAGATCATGGAAATCCAGAGCAAGACTCTGAAACCTTTACAGCATTTATGCTAAGCAGCTCATGACTTGACATTGAAGCCACTTCAAAGGCTCTGATAGCATCACAGCAGCTCATTTGGTAAATTCTGAAGACTGAGACTGGAATATATATGTCCATCCAACATTTTTATGTTCTCAATATGATGGATCTCTCTAGCTCTACATCACTGTAAAATATACAAATTATTTAATTATATAGCAGAATTCCTTTTTCAATTCTGATTCCCAAGCTCTTGATTCCAGTTTTGATTTAAATTCAGATTCCTTTGGGTATATATCAGTTATTATGTCCATTTTTCTTACATATTAAAAAGATATTCTGTCTCTGCCAATGCTGTAAATTATATTGGGCAGTAGGGCTTGGTGATGCATTGAATGTTAGCAATGTTATTATTATGTCTTTGCTGACAATATAAAATTAGGAAAATAGTGAATATCGTGATAATGTTAAAAGTTTAGCTTATGTGTGATCTGTGGAAAAACTGTCCATTTTTTTTTCATTGTAGCATTGTAGCCAATCACAGACCTGTCGGTTGAGCGCATGAATGCAATGACCAATCAGTTTAAGTTATTGAGAATCCACTCAATACCCGCTCTAAGTGCTGGAGTTTTCAATCAATTTACCTGCCACTTGTTCTGTGTAATGTGCTTCTTTGTTATTCAAAGAACTCCCCTTTTTTGATGGAAGATAACACTTTTTGTACAATTTTCATTTAAGTATATACTTTCAGATATCTTTAAGTAAATATGATTAGTGTTCATTTTGCAGTAAACTATTTGTATGTACTTTGAAACTATAGCTGTTCTATTGAGATCATGTCTTTTTCATGGAGGGCAAAATAAGTCCCCTTCTTTTTAAAAAGTTTCTAGAGCAATTTATATACACTATAAATAGTATTGTACTTCGTGATGTGAGGTAGAGGTCTTATCGGGTCCTAAAATCTGTACTCGACCTAATCACTTCTTACCCAAACCCGTGCATAAATAAAAAAAATTCAAAGAAAAACCTGACCCATGACAAACCAGATAAAATTGGACCTGACTCCAATCCGACGGTATTTATTTTTGAACCTGACTGGACAAGAACATAAACTGCATTGACGTTTGCACAGCCTGCAGCCCGGCAATCAGTCAGGAAACATCCTGGTTTCCTGCTGACTGATTTGGCTGCTGCGCCATTACTTTCATTTATTTGTTTACTTATTTATTATTACTTTATCTTATTGCCTGTCTGAAGGATACAAGTTATTTCTGAGATCGGCTTTCAGTTGTGACCAGTGAAATGGAAAAATAAATGCGATCGCTCGGAAAAAAATGTATGCACTGAAGTGCTGAAATGTCAATCACTCATCACTGTAACCTCATCACATCCTATAACTTTTGCCATAATGTTGACCATGAGATGATTAAAGTAACACATGACCGTTCATGCACACTGGGCATGCGTGTACAAGTGTAAACGGTTGCCTCTTGCGCATGTAGACAGCTGCAGTATTATACAATACAGCGTTTACCTGCAACAACGGCTGCTAAAAAGGACAACAAAGTCAGCAAAGCATGCTGTTACGTCTCCATGTTATTGTTTACACGGTCGTCGAGGCTGGTATGTTACAAAGCCGTTGAGAGAGACTGCTCAGGGCTGCGTTTCCCAAAAGCATTGTAACGATCAACTTAGGTGTACAATGGTTTTGGGAAACACAGCCCTGCCATCGTTTTCAGAAGTGTCCGTTTTGGGTCTGCAGCGTTTTCCAAAGTATCTGTTTGCAAGGTTCAAAAAGACGGAGTACTGTAGACAACAGGCATAACCTTAGCAAAAGTTATGGGTTTTAAAACAAAAACGCACTAGTGTAAACGGGACCTAAATGTGGAAGCAACCATGCATCGAGAGTCCATTGCATCTAGAAAGGCGGACTCCGAGAACTTGGAAAAAGTGAGATAATAACATTGTCTTAGAATTGTTTTAAATAATCACATTTTGTTAAATTCCTGATTATAGTTTAAAAGAATTGGGGTCTTCTCAGGTCAATTCAGAAAAAGCACATTTTAAATTACCCAAGACCAGAGCCACTAAAACCGAACTCGACCCGTATCCGAGGCATTTGTCAAAGTTTTGGACCCAAACCCTCTCGGGTCGGACCTCAGGTCTTCAGATCCAAGTGGACCCGTGAGAACCTCTAATGTGAGGCTTGCATGCAGCTACTCGGCCATGAAAACCCATTCCATGAAGCTCCCGTTGCACAGTTTTAGGGGCAGTTGTGGCCTAATGGTTTAAGAGTCAGACTGGTAACCTGAAGATTGCAATTCTCAATACCAGCAGGAAATGACTGAGGTTTTGAGCAAGGCACCTAGGATGGCAGAGGACAAATTCCCAGTATGCGTTACCATACTTGACCTTCACGTCATGACGCTGTCTGTTTTTGTGCTGATATTAATTCCAGTGTAAGTATGGAAGTCTTCAGCTATGGAATCAGCAGAGCATTGTCAACTTTCACGTACCATGTGACTCAGCACTCGGTGATACCGCTCTGTGACTTTACAGAACCAGTGGCAAATATCGACATGTATTTTTTTTTTTTTTTGCCCTGCCCTATTGGACAGTGATTCAATCAGTTAATTATTCCTTAAATGAATCAGCACCTGAGAGCCTTTTGTTTTTGGAAGAACACTAAAGGCTGCTCACTCTTTAGGCACATAGTGACCAAACCTGTCTCATCTTAACCATGTGTCACTCCACTTAGCCAAATCCCAACTGATTCAGGATGCTGTGCTTTAGGGGGATGGGCGCACCAGGACGAGCATGAGTAATGAGATCGCTCAGTGTGATCTGCCCAGTCAATGGAGTGTTATTCTCTAAGGAGCGTTTAACCCCATTCACATCGATCAAAAATCACAGGTCATTACTTATTCTATATGTTATGCAACTAAAGTCTGCTTCTTGGCATAAGGGGGCCCTGGGATAGATTTCGATGAGTCATGTGGCTTATTTTTGTTATTTATTTGTTTGCAGTATGACTGTATAGAACCGTGAGAGCTAAGGTTCAGAATAGAGACCGTCTAACAGATTGAACTTTCATTAAAACAGTGATATCGGCCCACCATAGGCCTCAGCTACGGGACCATTGATTGATCTGTCCTCGGGTCACATCTTGCCTTAGAGCCCACAATCACTTCCCAATCCCATCTCTCAATAACTATTATCGGAGTTGTTAAAATGTTTCTGACCCAATAAACCTCACTGCTGCCCTCTTTTGCTTTGTGTTTTCTTCAAGTTTTATTGATACTTATACAATGATAATTCCATAGTATTCTTTGAAGTACCTTACAGTATCATTTAAATACCATGGTATATGATTATGATAAGGAAACAGTAACATTGTATATAGTAGCCAAAGTATACGCAGCGTTAAGTGTTGTTTTTGCATTTATATAACAAAATATCAAACCAAGAGGCATTTATTTTAAAGAAAAATGCCAACAGTACACTTAAGTCAAAGCGGTTGTTTGTAAAACATAGGGTCCAAAATTGTCCAGATAATTTTCTGGGGCCACTGTGTACAATTTAAACCAGCATTGTACCACCACACTAATTCTTTTGTTAAGTATTCCTTGAAATGTGTCTCTGTCTGAGCAGCTACTGCTTACTAAGCCAATATAAACCTCTGCTTCTTACAAAAATAATTTCTTGGTGAAATCATTGCACAGTTTTGTTTTTGTTGTTTTTGTGTAAATGCAAAAGTAGCATTATAATTTGATTTAATGCAAACAACATGAGAAAATAAATGGTCCACATATCACTGTCTAGTCATTCATGGCCTGCTATGAGAGATTACACTGTGTACTGTGTATTTTGCTCCTGCAGATTATCCCAGATTTGCAGTGTAGTAGGAATGCTAGGAATTCCACTGAGACCTTTCTAATGGGTCACATGACCGTGGCCTCAGGGGCAACGGCCCGGTGACATCTGCTTCCTGATCTGCACATTCGTGCCGTAACACGCCCGACTGAACACGACAGCGCATGGAGCATAAAACCAATACCATGCTTCAGTTTAACACAACTAACTGCTTGTTTAGAAAATATTGAGCTAGTTTAAGAGACTGTCACTTGATTCAAGTGACTTCCTTCCTGCATAGTGCTTCAGCGACAATAGGTCCTTCAAATTCACGTTATTGTGAAATTTTAATAACTAGACTTTCTTCCACCAGCGAAGCAAACGATACGACTGGCAAACGCATGGAATGCGTCTTAAATGTACTCTAGCTGAGAGTTGCGGGCCTGTACTGCGGTGAATAGCTCTTTGTTTAGGCGCAGAACCCCTGTAAACGGGGTGGCTGCTGCTTCTAGCTGCCATTGAATGCTTTACAATGGAGTTGGGTGACATACTTGAGCGAGAGAGGGTGGGGAATGGGAATGAGTGGGATTGAAAGCCCCATTGGCAGGTTGTGCCGTTGTGCCACCTGGTGGTGAGGCAGCAAGTTCAAGTCAGATGTGTTGATGGTCATCTATATCTTTGGCTCAGAGGCTGCAGGTGGTCTGTCCGCTGCTGGGAGTGCATTGTGAATGGCCTCACTGGGTTTGTGCGGCAGCGAGTGTTTGTGACCTGATTCTTGCGTTGTCAAAGCTATTAGTGCAATTTGATTTAATTTTCATCTCTCTTTTCCCTCGCTGTTATAGCAGCCTAACAGTCTGAGTCAGTGGTGTTTTGAGTTTCACAGAGTGATATCCATCATCTGACCACTATGTTTCTCTTTGTGTATCTCTGATGTACACAAGCAACAGACAAGCATTTTGTTAACTGTGACCTCCCCATGGAGCAAAGGGCTGTTTGTCTTATTCACAGGTTGGCCTTCATGAGGCTTGAACCAGCAACCTTCTGGTTATCTCATCTCGCTCAAACAGTACTACACTCTTTCCTATTTCAAACCCATAAAATGTCCATATAACTTTTTGTTATATGCACTACTGTTCAAAAGTTTAGAAGAAGCTGACTTTTCATCATCATTCCTCCCAGCCTTCAGTGTCACATGATCCTTCAAAAATCATTCTAATATGCTGATTTGCTGCTCAAGAAACATTTATTATTATTATCAATGTTGACACAGTTGTGCTGCTTCATATTTTTGTGTAGAATTTTCTTTGAATAGAAAGTTAAAAGAACAGCGTTTTTGAAATAGAAATATTTTGCATATGCATGTAAAAGTAACAATTTCTTACAAAAAACTAAAATGTACTTGCTCCAAACTTTTGAACGGTGGTGTATATGAACATATTTGTTGTATTTCCAGTAGCTGAATAATAGTTATTACTATGATGACAGAATTTTCATTTTTGGCTTGACTATCCCTTTAAGTGCCTCTGGTTAGGAATGACTGCTATATATCAGTATCCAGAATGATCTGTGATCATTATCTATTATTTAACGGTCATTCGTGTGTATTCCGTTGTGTTATCTTCTGCCGGCTGTGTGCAAGGTTTGAGAAATGACTAACCTATTCCTTAGGGTGACCATGGCTCTACTGAAGGCCTTAATTCCCCTGTCCCCCCCCCTCCTTATGCCCCTCTTTCTTTCTGTCCTTACAGCGCCGGCATCGCTGTTGGTTTCTACGGGAACGGTGAGACCTGTGACGGCGTAAATCGACTTACTTACTCCCTCCGCCATGCTAACCGCACCGTGTCAGGAGTACACAGACTGGTGAGGCACTGATGTGCACTGGGTTATGTTCACATGGCGCTTCATCCCTCCAAAACACACCAGAGCTTGACATTCTCACTGACATATTCACAGCTGTTACACTGTGATCCTTAGCTCATGAGAAAAGAGCTTACAAAGCAAATGTGTATGTCTGTAGGTGTCAGAAAGTACATCAGCTCAGAGCCAGACTGTGGACGAGAATCTTCGGTTACTGAAGGACCAGTATGCAAAGCACACAGACTACCTGTCCATCGTACAGAAACTCCAGGATCAGCGGGGTGAGCTGGTGCTTCAGATGGCTGACATTCCTTTTTGGAACAATCTCAGCATCTCCCTGGAGGATCTGGCAACCCAGATTGAACTGTATGACTGGTACAGGTATGTTAAATTCATATCTGTCACAGAAAGAGATCAGTGAAAGAATATGTAGGGATGTCAAACTTTTTTGTATTTCAGTACCAAGTCGATACTAAAACAAACGATACAGATTTTAGTGCCTGAGTGCAAGTTTTTATACATTTAGTTATTTTTAATAAATGAAGATAGCTTGAAATGAAATATGTTATTTGTTTACCTGCATGTCATGTGACCGTTAACCGGCATCAGAGAACTGTGAACATATGTGTTATTGAAAAACTTAATCTTAAATATTAACTTTAAATAATTTCATTATTCATGAAACATCAAAAAAATTAGGGATTCCTTATATTGGTAACTGAAATTTTGGTGTTGTGACAACCCTGGCACACAAGTGTACTTCATTTGTGTAAAACCTTTCTAACATCCCAAAAAAAAAAATTCAGGTGAAAAAAATCGCTCAAATGATTTCTCTGTGTCACCTAAGTTGTGAACAGTGCACTCTCAGAGAGAAAAGAAATTAGTATTCTGTTCACTCGCTGCCTCTTTCCACCTCTCGTCAGCCATTTACATTTCTCAGTGAAAGAAACTGCCATGGCGTCCGTTAGTTTGCCTAAAAAAAGTTTCATTCCAGGCTTCCAAAACAGGATAAAGCCATAAAACTTAACATTTTTGGTATTGATTCCCAAAATGTAAATTTTCTGAACATGTAAGTGGTTCTTGCTTTTTACACATTTTGCAAAACCTTACAAACCTTTATGCCATCTAGCAACAACCCCTATCATTGTGATGGAAATTTTGCACGAGTAATGTTGGCATTTTTTAAGATCTTCTTCATTAGGGCATGTGCATTAAAATAGATATGTAATGAAACTTATATTTTCATATTTATAGTATATACTACTGTTCAAAAGTTTGAGGTCTGTCACCAAGGCTGCATTTATTTGATCAAAAAAATACAGCAAAACCGTAAATATTTTTATATTTTCGTGGAAACCCTGATAAATTTGTTTGGATTGTTTGATGAAAGTTCAAAAGAACAGCATTTATTTTAAATAGAAATCTGTATAACTAATAGATGTAATGCATTCTTACTGAATGAGGATGTGGTGGTGTATTTCATATACAGTATTTAAATGTACAAGAGACAACTGATCTGTTAGTGACATAAACACTGTAGAATTTGCTGCGGTTTAAATGTATTATGTTAATGTGTTATTATCATAAGGTGGCTGGGCTACCTGGGTCTGCTGCTGTTTGATGTGCTTATTTGCCTGCTGGTGCTCTTCGGTCTCATCCGCAGCTCCAAAGGAACTTTGATTGGGTAAGACGGTTCATATGGATTTGTCTTTTGATCATGTGTGGTACACCAGGAAAAATAGAGCTTCAGTGAAACTAGCAAATGGCCAGCAATAACTGATCTGCTCCTGTAACTGACTCACAAAAGTCTTTTAACTGTCAGGAAGCTGTCCGTTTCAAGACATGAGGCTCCATGAGGCTGTGATGAATGATTTCTAACTCAAAGAAAGTATAATGTCTCTTTCTCTCTGATTCCCTCCCACCCCCTCTGGGAAGTTTAATTGAAAGACGCTGCAGAAAAGCAGAAGAACGAACAGCGTGACAAGCTCTCCACAGTGCCTGAACAACATAGCGACACTTAATCCTCTCTATATAGAAAGTAGAAAACAACTCTCCACACAGCCTCATGTAAAGTGCTAAGAGACTTGACTCGCCAATAGAGTTTGATGTTAGCTTATCAACATGCTAACAATGCAATTGAGTGCAAAACTGTCCACCCACTTTTTCAGCCTTGGTTCCAGAAGTATCTTTCACATAGGGATTTTCAAAAACTCTCCAATAAGGAGTTATAAGCCCTGAACCAAAGCAACCAGCTATGAGGTGAATCACAACATTACAAACTATAATTTGAATCAAAAAAGTATTGGAAAATCATACAAACAATCCCATTAAGCACTGTGAATGACATCACAGAATTACAAATGTTGAATATTTTTATTTATTATATTTATGAGTTTATTGTAAAGTATGCATATACACACAAAAAAATTTCTGTGTGTAGGGAGACTCGTTTGTCGCAGTGCTTCATGAGAGTGGGCGGGGACTACAGAACTGTTTTGGTGGATTTGCTTAGATGTAATTCTCTGATAGGTGTAATATTTAAAAAAAAAAAATAGAAATGATGCCAGCTTATACCATCAATTAACTGTATCTCAAAGTAGACCTGTCTTTAAAGGTTTATAAGTTATCGTTAAACATTAATTTCCCTATGGAGGTGATTTATGGGAGTTTACATTTGGAACCTGGCTGATGCATGCTATACTATAAGAATAAAAAAATATATAGTTAACTTATTTTGCTTATCTACCTTTTGAAATGGCTGGAAGCTTGTCATTTAAAATAATGTTTTGGTAGGTAGACAGCAAACCAGGTTTTGAAACGGAGCTATTGTCTGTGTACGTTAGAGAGTCGATCTCTGGATGGATGGTCACTTTCTGTTGCTTGTTTGTTTCTTGTGGGTACACCGGAGTACCTCAGGTGCATGGTGTGGGACCAGTCATGTTCTGTCATTTAGTAGATGGTGCACAACTCTTCCACTAAGAGCCTGGCGTCTCTATCCTGTAGATGGCTCACCTATTTCCTCTGGCTTGTCTTGCTCATTATATGTTCAGAGATTTAACACTTTGCATTTACATTATATAGCAAAAAAGCCAATTTGACTCGAAGCCGTGTCAGAAGGTAAATGTCAGGATATTGATTTTCTCAGTAATAAAGTTGCTTCTTGCTAAAAATCATGAAATCTTCAGGCTGTCATAGTTCACTCCTGACTCAAGGCATTTCATGATATGATGCCATCCTACTGTTTGATTTGGCCTTAATTTAAAGGTACAGATGGAGCCATAATGTTCATTAATGTACATTTAATAAATCACAAAAAACTCAAGTTGTCGACTGGATTTTTTTACAGCAAACTGTCAATTTGTTCAGAATTCAGAATTTTTGTCTTGTTTTCCATTAAAATATATAAACATCCATAAGATAAAAGTAATATGAGCTAAAATATTTAGGATATAAAAAATATATAAGTTTGAGAATGTGTTTTAGGTATTAAATATTACAATTAAATAATAATAATAATAATAATAATAGTGTGTGTGCATATATACTATATATAATTTAATTCTATTATTATTATTATTATTATTATTATTATTAATTATTATTATTTGCAGTCTGCTATTCTGCAATATGTTATATATGCTTAGAAATGGCCATTAGATGTGAAGATGAGCAGATGTTTTGGTTGTTTTACACAAATATGATACTAATAATATAACAACATGCTATATGGATGATAGCTATAAATGTGTGCTTAATCCCACTGCTGCCTCCATAATTTTACCACCATTACATTCATATTATATTTGAAAGTAATGAAAATTGTAGTGGGACGAAGGGTTTTCACCCTTTGAGGGGTTTTCAACCATTTAAATGATAATATGTATAAACGGTATATAATGATGGTTGAGATGATCATTATCTTTGTTCTCTCAGGGTGTGTTTTCTGGGCGTGTTGGCGCTGGTAATCAGCTGGGGCTCACTGGGTCTGGAACTGACTGTCTCCTCGGTGAGTGTCTCCATGGCAAACACTACTCCACACAGAAGCAGGACAGGATTGTAGAAATGCTTCCTCTGCACATGCTCAAATTATATCTGTGGAATTACCTAAAGCAGCCAGTAATAGCTCATCTCTATGATTGGCAGCCTGTTTAGCACAGTTATACCTTACTACTGCTTTGAAGGGGGGATATCATGGCATTTATTTGTAGATGTACTCTAAAGCCATGTTTGTGACATCAGAACCATGAGCACATTATCAACCATTAAGCAACTTAACAGGGAGAATTCAGCGATTTCATGGGACTGCTTTTACTTAATTCACATAAAAAGCAGTTAGCCAAACATAAAAGTCAGTTATGTAATAGGATTGTACAAACCTCAAAATCAACTAGTCAGTGGGCCTACTACTTTTTGGCAAAACGATTGTATGGAAGCCTCTGTATGATTGGGATAGTTTTAGATTGACCTGACTCTGATTGCATGCATTTCTTAGGGGGAATTTAGATTAGATGTTTTCTTGCTGGTGCAAAATGCAATGAAACAGAATTCAGGGATCTCAAAGGTGCATTATTTTATTTTTGTTTTTTTTACAACTTGGACTATTTTTAACTTGACATGCCATAATAAAAATGCAACACTTGTCAAACTGTTAAAGCACAGCAAGCTGCCAGGACACTAATTAAATCACTAAAAATAACAACTATATACGCTACCATTCAAATAGTTTAAAAGAACATTAAAAAAAATTAAATAATAAATATGTCAGTTTTGATTAATTTAATGAATAAACTTTCTGTAGAGAGGGAGATTTAATGGTCCTGAAAAACATTTCTGAACTTCAGGGGAAAATAACATGCTATTAAGTGTAGAAAATACTAATTTAATTGTTTTTCTCTCTAATTTTAGGGCTTCAGTGACTTCTGTGCGGCACCTGACATGTACATTGCCAAAGTGTCAGAGCAGTACACACTTATTAAGAAAGGTAAGTTTTATTCCACTCCAGTATTCTTTGAAATCGCAGATATTTAAATTTTCTCATTTTTTTCTTCCACCTCCTGCTGATTTTTGAGTAAGATGCTTAATCTAGCAGGTGTTATTGTGAATCACTCGCGAGTCGTCTGTCTGAATTTAGATTGTCCCACACCTTCTGATGGAGGAGCGTGTTCTCTGAGGAATGAACAGTCATGCAGGCTTTCATTTCCTGTTGGCTCAGAGAGGAAGCGTTCCATCTGACTTTCGCTTCCTCACTTTATCAGCATTACTCAACACAGCAGTTCATCTTCAAAGTGACCTTATTATCCACAGGAGGCTGGAGGCTCTCAGTAAATCAGTGGGAAGAGACAACTGTGTGGGTGTTTTATCCCACCAGCCTGTGTTTGTTTTGTGTGTCCGAGCCTTCCTCTTTGGGTGGCCGGAGCGAGATCATACATTCTGGTCAAGCCTAATCGAGGTGGACTCAGGGTACGGCCCATTGGATATTGGTCTTCCTATGACTTATTCCCTGGAAAGGGAGCATTTTCACTGGCTTGAACATGTGTGAATCCCATTAAAGAGGACCTATTATGCTTCTTTACATTTTCAACTTTCTTTAGTGTGTAATGTTACTGTTTGATTTTGAAAAAGGTCTGCAAAGTTACAAAGTCAATCTAAAGGGAGTTATTCTCTATATCAGTAAGCACTGTTTCTGAACTCCCTTAAACGCCTCCATTGTAGTCTTGTGTTCGTTCCCAGAAGAAAACTCATCACAATATTCCTCATTTAAATAATTCCCAGACAAGGCATACGCAAAAAATGGCTGAGGGCTGGCTGAGTTGCATTAGTAGTCGTGGGTTGAAACTCACAGTTATAGTAAGGGGCATGACATTTCTGAAATGCGCTAGAAGCGACTCACCTATCACAACTCACTGGTCCAGACAGCCAATCAGAGCACACTCTGCTTTTCAGAAGGAGGGGCTTCATAAGCCAGGTTTCCATCCAAGGATTGTTTTGCAAAAAAAAAAATCTGAACATAGCTGATAAAAATGGCAATTTTCAATAATTTTTTTCGTTTAACTTCAGTGCATAAATTCTACGTTGATACTTCAAATTTCTGAAAACTAGTTTGGAAACACTTTTTGTCAAGAAAAAGGGCTTTAACGCAAATAAATGTGGTGTCACATGACAGAATTAGCCAATGCGCAGCGTGCATGTTCCTGATTGACCCCGATAAAGCACCATTTCTCTGTAGTTTCAAATGGATGAGGAAAATATGGCGGGTCATCTGTCAAATAAAGGAAGGATGTTGGAGTTTCCAATGCGGACAAAAAGAAAGGTAAAATACACGTTACTTCTGTATGTGAATAAATAAAATTAATGTCATAAAATCATGATTTCATGGGCAGGATCTGGCTACTTGACAAAAGAAAATCACAAACATGACACTCTGATTTTATAAATACAATTTATTAATATGTAATATAATTTTATCTCAGACAAATTAGGAAAATAAAGTGGATTGAATCCAAAAAGCAAAATGAAATGTTTAGGTTACATCTGTCTCTGAGACAAATAAAATTAGCAGCGATTTTTATGTTTTGATCGATTACATATCTATATAGTATGCGTTCTCGGCCACATGCTTGCCTGCATGTTCCAGGCTTATGTTAAAGATTGTTGCTATATGACCAAACATTTCACTGAACCAATCATTTTTATGGATCTTAAAATTTTGCATACAGGACAAATAAGCTGCCCTGTGTCCAAAAAACCCATGGGCTTCATCACATAATGTCTGTTACATGCAGTCCTGTGACTCATGATCTTCTGATTTCCTATTTTCGTAATAGGCCAGTAAGCAGTAAACTGGTGAAATTGTGTATGGAATCAACTCGAGGGCAGACTTTTTAGCGGTAAAACAACTTATGCGACAATGCATTTTTTTTTAGGGACGACGTCATTACCCACACCATTTTTTCAGTAAAAGGCCAGTTGGATGGAAACAGAGCCTTTTTTTAAACGCATATTCACTTTGTTGATAACAAAAATGGATGGAAAATTGTCTATAGAGACAGGAACTAAACTGTTGCAGCACCTCTCTTCCCAGTCTGCCCTGTAATGCTCCATGTTTTTTTAAACATTTGAAGCATGAAAACCTATTCTAGTAGACCTCAAAATCAAGACTTTGTGAAAGTGGCATAATATGACCTTTTTAAATGTTTTGAAATGGGTTTCGTTGTGTTGGAGCTGTGGTGCAGTGTTCATTTAAGATGCAGAGGTTATATTGTGCTACACAGTAAGCAAAAGTGTAGTTTCAAATGCATGTGGATCCCTATATGCTTTAGTTTAGCATAAGCCGGTTCGATATGTCAACTTTGGCCTCGGTTATGATTAATCAATTTGTTGGTTGGTCTTAAAGAGAAGAGCTACAGCAAAGATAACTTTTGGAGAACAGAATACAGGAGAGAGATAAGAGTAGAGGAAGAGAAAACCACTGAAGGATGGGGATGATAAACCACGTGACTCTCAGCTTCACACAGCCATGAAATTGTGTCTTCTGGGCTCTATTCTTATCTTTGTTCTTCCTAGCTTCAGTCTTTCTCCCATTTGCTCTAAATACAAACTAAACTAAAAAATACAAAGCACAAACAAAATGAAAATGAAAACTGAAAATATTAATTAATACTATATTAGTATATAAAAATACTAAAAGAACAGAAAAGAAGAGAAAAGCTAACTTTAATTGTAATAATACATCTGAGTTGGTAAGTTGAACTAGAGAGCCAGATCAGTGAATCAGATGAACTAGTTCATATAAAAAGAACTTGCTCAACAACAACACCAAAAAATATATTCAAAAATATATCAACTCTGTGACTCATTGCTTGGTTTAACATGGGAAGATTTTCATTGAAAATGACAAATTTTAGTCTATTCCTAAAACAAAATCATCATATGATTTCAGAAGACTTAGAATAGAATAGAGTAGACATGTCATTTGGATACTTTTAAGGTTACTTTATTACTTTTGAGCTTTTTCAGGCATGGTCACTATGAACTATTGTGTGGAGAAAAGGAGCATACAATAAAACAATAACAAAATTTTTAAAAAAGACTAATCTTATGGTTCAAGGAGTCAAGTTGGATAGTTTTGATAAAATATTGCTGAATTAGGATTTCTTCATCAGGAAAACCTGTTTTGCTAGTGGGATTTCAGAATTTGTTGCACTATTCCAGAAAAAATGGCACATGGACTGAAACGTATGAAACCGTTCTGAACATATCTGATTTCATAGGAACATTAAAATGTGCTCATTAGTCTTTAGCTCACACATTTGCAGTTACATTCCTTTAGTCCAGAATAAGATTTGGAGCAGTAATTTAGCCGGAAGCATTCACACTTGTATATGGAAACCACAGAGAAAATGATCAGTTAAGCTTTGAGTGTGTTCCTTCTGGCCATCACTTTCCTAAACTCATGAGTCATCCTACTGCGTTTCCCCAGAATAGAACCCAGACATCTCTGTACTTACAAATAGTATGCATGTCCCTGTGCCATCGTGTTCCTTCTGTGAGGAAAGCCTCCATATGTATTCCAGCATGTCATCTGTGCTGTGGTTTTTAATGCAGAGTCTAGTTGTTTAAAGAGGCCATATGGACCCTTTTTACAGACTTTTATGCAACAATTAAAATCTAGCAAAATATATCAAATCTAGTTTATATACACTCACCTAAAGGATTATTAGGAACACCATACTAATACTGTGTTTGACCCCCTTTCGCCTTCAGAATTGCCTTAATTCTACGTGGCATTGATTCAATAAGGTGCTGAAAGCATTCTTTAAAAATGTTGGCCCATATTGATAGGATAGCATCTTGCAGTTGATGGAGATTTGTGGGATGCACATCCAGGGCACGAAGCTCCCGTTCCACCACATCCCAAAAATGCTCTATTGGGTTGAGATCTGGTGACTGTGGGGGCCGTTTTAGTACAGTGAACTCATTGTCATGTTCAAGAAACCAATTTGAAATGATTCGAGCTTTGTGACATGGTGCATTATCCTGCTGGAAGTAGCCACCAGAGGATGGGTACATGGTGGTCATAAAGGGATGGACATCAGAAACTATGCTCAGGTAGGCCGTGGCATTTAAACAATGCCCAATTGGCACTAAGGGGGCCTAAAGTGTGCCAAGAAAACATCCCACACACCATTACACCACCACCACCAGCCTGCACAGTGGTAACAAGGCATGATGGATCCATGTTCTCATTCTGTTTACGCCAAATTCTGACTCTACCATCTGAATGTCTCAACAGAAATCGAGACTCATCAGACCAGGCAACATTTTTCCAGTCTTCAACTGTCCAATTTTGGTGAGCTCGTGCAAATTGTAGCCTCTTTTTCCTATTTGTAGTGGAGATGAGTGGTACCCGTTGGGGTCTTCTGCTGTTGTAGCCCATCCGCCTCAAGGTTGTGCGTGTTGTGGCTTCACAAATGCTTTGCTGCATACCTCGGTTGTAACGAGTGGTTATTTCAGTCAAAGTTGCTCTTCTATCAGCTTGAATCAGTCGGCCCATTCTCCTCTGACCTCTAGCATCAACAAGGCATTTTCTCCCACAGGACTGCCGCATACTGGATGTTTTTCCCTTTTCATACCGTTCTTTGTAAACTCTAGAAATGGTTGTGCGTGAAAATCCCAGTAACTGAGAGATTGTGAAATACTCAGACCGGCCCGTCTGGCACCAACAACCATGCCACGCTCAAAATTGCTTAAATCACCTTTCTTTCCCATTCTGACATTCAGTTTGGAGTTCAGGAGATTGTCTTGACCAGGACCACACCCCTAAATGCATTGAAGCAACTGCCATGTGATTGGTTGATTAGATAATTGCATTAATGAGAAATTGAACAGGTGTTCCTAATAATCCTTTAGGTGAGTGTATATATAATAATTCAAATGACTCTGTACACAATTGGATAGTCCTTCAACCAATCAGACCACAAGAGGTGTGATAAACGAGCATAATTCAAATGACTCTGTATGCAATTGGATAGTCCTTCAACCAATCATATAGAAAGGTCACTTTATTCCCCTCATTATTGCCATAATTATGCCATTTATATGGCATTTAGAGAGGCCGGTTGTATGCGCCGGGAGAATTGGTTTGTACATAAGCAGGTTTTACAGGCACCACTGCTGACACTTTTCCCTATGACCGCTGCCATGTGCATGTCCACGTGTGTAATGATAGTGATGAAAGCATCACTCCTCCTCAAAAAAAACCCACTGCTCTGACGCATGTGTCTGTGTTTGAATCACATCCACGCAACCCGCTGCAAGCTGCGCATGAAGATGGCCCAAGACTCCATCTGCGTTGGCGTGTGGAGGTTTTTGAGAGGACTGTGTGAAATTAGTATTTCCTGTGCAGGAATAGAAAAATGTCTTTTTTAAAACCCTGCAGTCTGGATCAGCACTGCGCTCCACATTGTTACATTCACATGTCAGATTCATTGCATGCTCATGTTAATTGACACTACTGCTCAAAATTTTGTGGTCAGTAAGATTTTTATTTATTTTTTATGAAAAAATAAAAATATTAAAAAACCCTCACCCTCATGTTGTTCCAAACCTGTATGAGTTTGTTTTTTTTTTTTGTTTTTTTCTGTTGAACACAAAATATATTTTAAAGGATGTTGGTACAATTGACTTCCATAGTAGGAAAAAAATGGTAATACTATGGAAGTCAATAGGGTCCTTCAACTATCTGCTTACAAAACGTTCTTTAAAATATCATCTTTTGTGTTCAACAGAAGAAGAAAAAAAATCATACAGGTTTGGGACAACATGAGGGTGAGCAAATGATGACAGAATTTTCATTTTTGGGGTGAACTATCCCTTTAAGCAATGTTGTCTGCTCTCAAAAGCTTCGCTCCTTTTCTACCATCCCAACATTTTTTATTCTAGTGATTTGTTATAATTGATAATATAAACTGCAACCAAATATGGCACCCATTACTGATACACATTTACACATAAGCATATGCAATTATTAATGTCCAGTTGAGTGAGATTTGAACCTCCTACAACTAAGGCAAAAGTTATTCCTGGGCACCCCTAAGACTGAAAGCCTACATTTAAATTTAAATATTTTGGCTATTTTTTTTAATGCTTTCAGCTACCAATAAGAGTGTTCTGAACTTAATTTTAACACATTTTAACAAATCCTTTCCACAGATTGGACAAAATGGACAATTGTAAAGGATTTTTTTTTTTTTAATTCATGCATCTTTAGTAGAAACAACTTCTCCTCCCTCCTGCAGTGGCATCTCTTCGATGACGTAAGGGTGGGACAACCTGTCACTCACATGAGATCTACCAATAGCAAATCATCCAAACAATTCCCCATGGACAAAATCAAGTCCCGCCCTACATTTTTTTTTTTTTTTTTTTTGAAATGCCGTTTCAATCAGATATAGGACAAAAAAGGGAGGTAGAAGACTATTGCAACTTGCGTTTAATGTCAAATTTTAATGAGTTTGTTGAGGCAAGCACGTCTCTTCTTCACGGATCTTCATCTAGATGTTAAATGCTTATTTCTTTCATGTCATGGCTCCTGACCCCTCTCTCTCCCCTCAGATATCCTGCAGTATTACCTCACATGTAACGTGGGTCAGGTCAACCCCTTCCAACAGGTAACTATATACGTTTAATTCTTTTGATTCAGATTTTCTCCATTTAACTAAATCCCTTTCCTTCAAACCTCTGAGAGATACCATCATAAATGTATATCAGCTCTGTTCCAAACCATAGTGAGCTTCCTAACTAGACAAATTTGCCATCTTAGGCATATTCCCAATGCAAAGGCTTTTGCGAAAAGTAAAATTAAAGGGATAGTTCACCAAAAAAATCCATCCATTATAAAAGTAATCCACATGGCTCTGGGGGGTTATTAAAGGCCTTATAAAGCACATTGATGGGTTTTTGTAAGGAAAATATCCATATTTAACATGTTATAATGTAACTGCCTTCCGTATTCAACTTACGGTAAAAGCGTAACTGGCGCGACGATGATGTCGGTCGTAGCATAAGCATTTGGAACTGTAAGAGGCGTCACACTTTCTTTGTAAGTTGAATACGGAAGGCGGTCCACTGGAAGCTAGATATTTTACTTTATAACGTGTTAAATATGGATATTTTTCTTACAAAAACCCATCGATTTGCTTCAAAGGCCTTTATTAACCGCCCAGAGCAGTGTAGATTACTTTTATAATGGATGGATGCACTTTTTTGGTCTTCAAATTTTGGTCTTCCGTTCACTGCCATTTAAAAAGCTTCGATTAGCCAGGGCATTTTTTATTGTAAGTCCGATTGTATTCTTCTGAAAGAAGAATGTCATATACACCTAGGATGGCTTGAGGGTGAGTAAATCATGGGATCATTTTTGGGTGAGCTATCCATTTTAACACCATTATGGATTCCTCTTTTGGCTAAACTCTAACACCGCATTATGCTTCAAGGAAAAGGTAATCCTAGAATGCATTGTGATGAGGTTAATGAAATTGTCACAGATGACAATTTCACTTACTGACCATTTTTTTCCCCATTTCTGTAATCAATAAAAAAGTTACATTTTAATAATAATAATATTTTTTTTTTTTTAAAAGTTCAAATATTGAGCTGTTTATCAACATGCTATCAAGTGTTAAGTATTGTTATTTATCAATATTTTAAATGAGCTTTTGTAATATCGATTTAGCTTTAGCTTTTTTTTTTTATTTCACTTTTAGTAATATGTAAAATTTTGTAAAGTTTCATTTGATATTTATATTTTAATTGATTTCAGCTTTAATTCAGTTACTGGAAACGATTTACCCATCAGCGTTTTGGGAGAGTTAACTTAGTCCTGTGCACTTAATGTGAGGTGTTGAGGGGACCATTAATGTTGTCGTTTCTGTAAAGAGTTTGATTTCATTGTGATAAGGATGCTGCCTCATTGTGTAGTTGCCTGTGTAAACAATAGACAGCGAGGCATCTCTGGTCTTTGGAGGACAGCCAACCTTCTCCCTCCTCGCACTCCATTACATGGGAAGTGCCGCCCCCTGCTTCGTTTGTCCCTGTACATTAGCATTCTCCTCGTTGCAAGTGGCTCGATGGAAATGTGTGTTCCTTTGGCTTCCTGCCTCTCCCTTTAGTTAATGGAGTCTGTCTCCAAGTCTTTGCAAGTAATGCATGTGCATAATTCAAACTGATCATGATTGATGGATTATGTCAGTGATAGCTCCATTGTCTTGATGTCACTTAATTTGAATGAAGGGTAATGCCCATATGGAGATTGAACGCTGTACTTTCTCAGCTGATTTTTCTAAATGGAGTTCCTCTAGTTTTCATGCAGCATATAGATGAGCTCTGTCTGATTCACATCTGAGACAGCAAATCATTAGAATGGATATTGATTTTAGGCTTAAAATGTCACCCAGGAACATTGTAAGAACATTTGAAGAAAGAATGTTGAAGATTCTGCAACAAATGTAATGTTTTATACCTCAAAACATCAGAGCTACTTTGCTATCTACTGTCAGGTACCTTCTAAGGGACTGTTCACACAAGACATGTTCTTGTGTTCAAAACTAACTTGTCTTTTTGGGGGGGATTTCCTTATCTGTAAACGATGTAAAAAGTTTGTAAGATTTTTTTTTTTTTTATTGAAACCATGATACATTTGATTATTAGGAAGTTTAAAAGAACATAATTTATTTGAAATGGTAAAGACATTGAAATATTTTGTAACATTATATGTTACTTTTGATTTAGTTGTTGCTCAAAAGTAGTAGTAATTTCTATTACAGAGACCCAAGCTTTTAAATTGTGTATACAATGCTGTCTTAGAATTTGACCAAAACAAAGTGCATCTTCTAAGGCAGCATAATTATGGAACAATGTTGGAACAGCATTTGTGTGATATTGTTTTTCATAATTCCTGCCCAACTTCCTGCTAGCAGCTTTGAGCTAGGGATGCCACGGTGAGAAAAGAGAGAGTGATAGAGCCAATTCAATGGATGGGGATTATTAGGAGGCCATAATTGCTAAGAGCCAATGAAGGGAATTTGGCCAGGACACCGGGGTTACACCCCAACTCTTTACGAGAAGTGCCATGGGATTGTTTTAATGACCCCAGAGAGGACCTCGGCTTAACATCTCATCCGAAGGAAGATATTTGTTAATGACCAAATCCTCCGCCACTGTCTTTTCAGTCATCTCGTCTCACTCGTGATAAGTGAAGTCTGACTACTGCTGAGACTCACTAGCGCTTTTAAATTTAACAGAAAGAACAAATCACATTTGTATGCAGCAAATATGCATTAAATTTTTTCAAAAATGACAGTAAAAAAAAAGTATAATATTGCAAAATATGTTTTTTTTTCTTCTTTCTATTCATCAAAGAATCCTGAAAAACAATTTATCACCGTTACCACAAAAAATATCCATAACTATTTTCAACATGAAATGTTTCATGATCATCATCTTCATGATTTCTGAAGGATCATGTGACACTGAAGACTGGAGTAATGATGCTGGAAATTCAGCTTTGACATCACAGGAATAAATTACATTTTAAAATGTATTCAAATAGAAAGCAGATATAGAATTTTGAGGAAGGTACAATTTTTAAAAATGTTTTATATCAAGCTGTATGGGAAATCTTATTAATATAATTATGAAATGTGCATGTAAATATTTAAACAATTATGAAACTTACTATTTTTGCTTTTTTTATAGTTTGCTTTTCAACCAATGTCTTTAGTTCAATTTATTTTTTATTGAGTTTTACAAAAATATTTTAGATCAGTAATAATTTTGTTACTTTTAGTATGTGAAAATAACCAGATGCCTATATTTTTTCCCTCTCTGTGCTCTTGTTGTCAAAAAAAATAGAGTGAACCTAAAAATGCAGAATGTAAATGTTGAAAAATATATTGATTTCGACAAGTTTTTATGAGGAGTAAAAGCTTATCTATAAAATAACATTTGCACAGATCATATAAATGATTTTTTTTTTTTGTCGTCTTGTAGAAACTGTCAGGAAGTCACAAAGCACTGGTGGAAATGCAAGACGACGTATCAGAACTATTGCGCTCTGCAGTCCGAGAATACCCCAAAACAAAGGTGAGCACTTGTATGTAGGTATTACGTGTGTGTGTGTGTATTTCAGAGCATGCATGCAGTATGTATGGCCCATTTCCCACAATCTCTGATACACAAATATCCCAAAGCTTGCAGGTCCTTTTGTTGGTTTATGTGTGTGTGTGTGTGTTTCTCCCCCTGGGCCTCTGTCATTGTGCAGCATCTGTGTGTGTTCTGACACAAAGTGATGGCTGACATTCTGTACATGTGAGAAATAAAGCCGCCCTCTCGCTCAAACACAAGCGTTGAGAGTAAAATGCTGAATCAATGGATACATTTCAACCTTAGAACCAGCCAAAATCTGTTTACCACTGCAGCTTCATACAACTTAGACCTCACACAACACTGAGCCTTTAAAAGAAAGAAAACAAGCCACTCTTCTTTGACGTCCTTCTATGTGAACGTGAATGTTTGGCATGTGTTTGCTGCCATCATGTGCTGGACTCTTTAAAAACTAAATGTTAAAATTCTGAAATGTAGATAATGATTATGCTTAATATATACACTACTGTTCAAAAGTTTGGGTTCAGTCATTTTTTTTTAAAGAAATGTATACTTAAATTTAGCAAGGATACGTTACATTGATCAAAAGAGACTTTTTTTTTTTTTTATGTTTTTTTTTTAACTTTCTATTCATCGAAGTTCACGATTTCCACAAAATGTAAATCAACTGTTTTCAACATTGATAATAGTAAGAAATGTTTCTTGAGCAGCAAATATTCTGAAGGATCATGTGACACTGGAGTAATGATGCTGTTTTGTCATCACAGAAATAAATTGCATTTTAAAATATATTAACATAGAAAACGGTCAATTTTAATATTTCACAATATTACTGTTTTACATATTTTGATCCAAAAAAAAAAAGCAAGCTTTTGAACGGTAGTGTATGTAGAAGAATTATATCTATTTATATATTGCATTTAGAGTAACCATGTTATTTCTAACTATGTCGTCCTGTTATTTTAGGGAAACCTTGAGCAAATTCAGGGGGGGTTGAACACCACTGAGGTTGGACTGCACCAGCTCACTGCCCTAGTGGACTGCCGCAGTTTGCATATGGTAAGAAATAGTGTTTTGTTTCAAAGTATTTGACCACTTTGCACATCTGGTTCCACACTGATGCGAAGTAAAGCATAGCTTGCCACCATTTTCACTGTAACCTCAATTTGTGGGCTTCTGTTGACATGAAAAACCGGGGGCCTGCAATCCACTCACAAACAAACACTCGCAGTGTCTATCTTCTATCTGCTTTAAACCTCACCAGCACTTTCTCCAAGATGATGTCAGGATTCAGCATGACTAGAGTTCCTCCTCAGGGCTGGAAGACAGAGGCCTGCTGTGTGGGTGGTCCTGAAAATGCATCTGCTTCCCACGAGAAGAGAAAGTAACGGATAAAATATGGACTTTTGTAAATGTATTGTACATTATTAATGGTGTTTTCATACTGCAAAAGCAATAACACCCTTCACAGTCGTCCAAGCCGTACATCTGGGCTATATGTGGGAGAGTTTGTGCTAGAGATGCAGAACAGTGCCGGCAGTAATTACAAATGGAGCAATTTTGAAGTTAATAATGACTGTAATTTGGAGGAAGGAGACGCTGCCATGTTTCTCTGATAGCAGCATATGTGGGGCTTGTTGCAGTTCGGTCAGTATTTATTATTAAAAATCCCTGTTTCTCTCTGCAGCATATGGTGCCATCTACGGCAAGAAGTTCTCAGTTAGAGAGTCTAGCACTGGGTGTTATCATAGTGTTTTTATAGCTTCTGTTTTTATTATCCACAAAAAACACAGCAGAGTTTCTGTATCCGTGTTGTTTCATGCGAGCAGTGCTGGGTAGATTACTAACAAATTGTAGTTCATCATAGATTTTAAATTCCAAGACAAAAATTGTAGTTAGTAACTTAATCCATTACATTGCACATTTTACGTAGCATAATTGGACTACTTTTCGATTACTTTTCGATTACTTTTTTGACTCATCACATTTAAATAGGATAATTTTGTACCATATTGATATAAAAATACATACTGTATATATTCCATTCTTTGTTATCAATAACATGAAGTGCATTAAACATTACATTTACGTCAGGGTTTCCTAGTTGGGGTTCATGAAGGAACTGCAGGGGGTTTGTGCAGTTTAATGTAAAGCTGTTAATAAATTAAATCATAAAAATGTAAAATTAAAATAAATAATTTAAAAATATTTAAAATAGTGTGTTTGAAAGACAAAAGCCTACCAAAGAAACAGTAATGCATGACTTGCTGAGTTATAATTCAAATAATAATTGTGTTAGTCAGGAGTTGATTAGATATGCAATGTTGCAATGCTGAGAAAACACTTCTTAAGTGTTTCTGTAAATTCAGTGGTCAAGTGCTACGTGGCCTCTCAATTTTCCATGTAATCATAGCCATCTGACTAGAGGCTGGTCTCTGTGTGCAATTCAACAAAACTAGAAGATTTTCTGCACGTATATTGATAAGCTTTTATAGAAAGTAAAATGAAAAAGGTGAAAAAGAAGAGTTTGGGAGAATCAATCAATTCTGAATGATTTACTACCATTGTGTGAATATGTAATCATGTCATCAATAAAAGTAACTGTAGTCTGATTTAGAGTATTTTAAAATAATATAATCTAATTGCAAGTACTTTTTTTTTCAAATCTGATTACATAATCCAGATTACATGTACTATCCAAGAATTTAAAGCAACAGTTCCCCCAAAAATATTCTTCTGTCATTATTTTCTCACCCTCATTACCTATACGCTACTTTTATGCTTCCATCAATGAAAGAAAGTAAATGATCTTTTATCTTTTCAAATACTAAGCTGTTTAGAGTCCAGTGGCGTGTTTGAAACTTTTCAGTCAGGGTTTCGGAAACATAATAGTACAGAGTCTGCTCTTTTAAGAGTGTTAAATGATATTTTACTATCTGTTGATTCTGGTAACTCTAGTACATTTGCTTTTAGACTTAAGTGCAGCATTGGACACTGTATGCCACAATATTCTTATTTCCCACCTTGAACACTCTGTAGGTATAAAATGTTGTGCCCTAAACTGGTTCAAATCCTATTTGAATATTAGAACTTTCTCAGTCTGTGTGGATGGGTGATCAGTTTTGACTTGTGGGGTTCCCCAAGGATCTGTCTTTGCTCTCATTTTATTTATTTATATATGCTCCCATTGTTATGCTGACAACACTCAAATTGATGTGCCTTTTTAAGCAAAATGAAGACCAGTGCCTTAACCGCTTGTCTGTCACACTCTGTGTGTGTAACAAGCAGAGTGTATGCCGCCTATAGGCACGTATTACTAACGGTCACTTTAAATGACACAAAATAACTGCGCTATTGACTTTAGAGCAGGTTTTTTGTTGGTCAATGGCGCAGTCGTTTTCAGTTGCCTCAAAATAGCGACGTGCTAACAATGTGCCTGAAAACACCTTGTTTTCAGACCAGCACGCCCATGGACGAACAGATGGGCGCGAGTGCATTTGCTATTTTAAAAAAAACCATGGCGCTGGATGTGAAAATGATAACTGCGTTAAAAACACTTGCGTTGTACCGGGTGTATGATATGGCCAAATGTATAGAGGTATTAGCCAATCCTATATGAATAGCTTACAAACTGTCAAAAATGCAGGTCATCAAATCAGAAAATCTTACTGCTCCCTAGATCTAGGCTGAAGAAAAAGGGTGACCGGGCTTTTGCCATAGCCAGCCCTAAACTGTGGAATAGCCTACCACTCTTTTAGAACAATCTCGTCAGAATCACTTTTTAAAGCAATGTTAATCTCTTTGAGAAGGCCTATAATCGCAGAGTCAAACAGGGTTTGTCTAAACATCAA
This sequence comes from Rhinogobio ventralis, assembly GCA_039654625.1. NCBI lineage: Eukaryota > Metazoa > Chordata > Actinopteri > Cypriniformes > Gobionidae > Rhinogobio > Rhinogobio ventralis. Next base: position 18,630,317 of record CM077196.1, read on the forward strand.
TTGTGTGTCTTACTGTCATATTGTTTTGTCTTTTAGTTTTCTTTTAAATTATATTGTTCAGCAAATATTAAAATTAAAATTGATTTATTGATTTGATTGAATGATGACAGTGAGTTATTGACTGAACTTTCATCTCTTTAATAACAGGCAGTGTTTATGTGCAGTGCTGTGATTGTGCGTTTAATGCTGCCACTGTCTGTTTCTGTGCAGGATTATGTGCAGGCATTGACCGGAGTGTGTTATGATGGGCTGGAGGGTCTAATTTACCTGGTGCTGTTCTCATTCATCACAGCTCTCATGTTCACCTCTGTCGTCTGCAGCGTGCCGCACACATGGCATGGCAAAAGGTGAGATCTGTATAAAAAAATTTTTAAAAGTGGCCCAAATAATGTTATAATGTAATCATAATGTTTATTTCTAGTCAATAATCACTCTGTGTGAATAAATTACTAAAGTTGCGTAAATGTAAATAAGGCTTCAAATCAGCGATTCTCAACCAGCGATTATCTTCCTCTTGTTCACAAGAATATTCAAAGGGCCCGTGAATTTTCAAGTTGTTTATGATTCACTAGATAAAAATTATGGAAAAGATTTTTACAAATATTTTTTACAATTTCTACCTGATAAAATATTTTATAGCTTAGTGTAACTAAACATATTTCATATATATACCTACCTGTCTACATTAGTGTTACCTTAGTATACCTACCATTTTATAAGAGTATGCATCTGTTAGTGACCTTATACTATATATTTCTGTATTCATACCGCTGCTTTAAAGCATTAAATAAGTATTATCTGGCTTGTATTTTGCTTTACAGTGAAAGGTGCAGTTTTGTTATTGTCATTAAACATTGTTCTTTTCCCATGCATACTTTTGGCATGACACATTCATTCAGTGGAACATCCTTATTTTTTTGTAGTTAAATGCACTCAAGAGGATTAAACCAAAGATAAAACAACAATGGAAATGGTTAGTGGTATGTTTGTGTGTCCGTGGGCATTGTTGCGAAGACTGTGGTCAAACACCTCATGCTCCTATCACACTCTTCGGTCAAGAGCTAAACGGAAACAGCTGCCTCGCTTCATCTCTTCCCCACTTGTTCCTTCCTTTCAGGCGCTCTGTGTGGGAATCGCTCGCATCTTCCTCCTATAATTACATAAACTGTAATAATTCCCTGGCCTAGACCCATGCGGCTGTTCTGCTAGGACAGGCTTGCGTCAGGCAAACAGGATTACACTGGGAGAGATAGAAAGGACAAAGATGCCTGGTTGAGCACATTATGTAATTATCATCACACTCGTAAGTGTACATCTCATGGTACACAGCTAGTCACACTACCTCTTCATTATAGATAATTAGCAGTTTCTGAATATGAGTTTAGGCAGGCTGTGACAGGCAGTGCAGTGTTGAGGTAGAACTGTACTGTTGGAAAAAGTTGGTGCATGCATTTTTATATTCAAATAACTTTTTGTTGGCATTAAAGGTGCACTCAGACATTTTGTTCCTGATTAAAAAAAATAAAGTACTTTTTTAATAATAATAATAAAAGCTTAAAATGATGTGCAGTCACATCAGTAGCCTAATAAAAATGATTTAAACGCATAGTGGGTCTCTTTATGGGGCGGACATGTTGGTCACATGACCGATTGAATACTACCAAAGTCCCTTTAAGGCAAGTCATTTCATTTGTCGGCCATCTTTGAAACACCTCTCTGGCAGCTATTTCAGTCATGGAAGTACAGCTTCTATCTCTTTGAATGGAGAAACATAAAATTCTCCAAAGCTGTTCACCAAGCTTATGCTTAAATTTCATATTTGAAATCAATTAAATCTGACAACAACTTTCTCATAAATTGTTTCTAAACGCTCAAATCATGACGAAAGACTGCATTTTCCAGGCTGGTTCAGCCAAAGCTCGTGTATCTCAGATCACTGTCTGTTTTATTTGGATGTTTCTTCGATTGGCTCTTTTACTTAGAAGGTGGGACTTTGCACTTTCTCCCATTCATAGTAATATGAGTGCATCATCTTTTGTATATCTATAAATTTTTTGATACTTCTTGCTGTATCTCATTTGTTATGATGATGCAATGATGGGTGACTTCTCATATGCTGTAAATCCACCAGCACAACATGTTACAAAAAAGATTTATTTTTTAACATTTTAAACAAATGTATGAAAAAGAAAATACATTTCTTTGGATAAAAGAATCTGCCAAATGCATAAATGTAAATTCCCTCCGAATGTAGTCGAGAAACTGATGTAGCCGAGAAACTGAATTTGTTTTTATTTTGGGTCTGTTCAGCTGTTTTTAACCATGCAATATGCGCTCAAGTTAACCATAAAAAAAATTGTACACACATTTCCACAACATACAAGAGTGTCTAGACTTTGCACACGTATTCATGACCCTAAATGAGGATGTCATGAGAATAGTAACCTATTTCAAGAAAAAAACATCATAGATTAACCAGTATTTTAAAATATAGTATATATCAAACATCAAAATGGGTCAAATTGACTCACAACATAATTTGAGGGTTAAGGTCTTTTCTGATGCAAATCTGCTGCAAATACATGGCACAAAAGTGTTAAACAAAAATCTCATTATTATTATATAGTTGTCATGTTTTTCTTTCTGCATAGAAACAAATATTTTTGTCATTAAACTATACTGAAATGGCTTGATGTCTTCATGTTGTGCACTGGACCATCTCTGATAAATTCACCTTTGTGGACCATAACGCAACCACACTTTATGGCAGTTATGGTAATGCCAAGTTTCAAGTGTTAGCTACACTAGTACAGAAGCTAAACTATTGTACATTGAATAGTGATACATATAATCCCTCTCTCTGTATATACATCTCTGGAAAAAATTAAGAGACCACTTAACATTGAGAAGTCAATGTTAAGTGGTCTCTTAATTTTTTCCAGAGCTGTATATATTTCTTTGTTAACAGAATTCATCAAACTCGACACTTTATTGTACCACCAATGACCAGCAGGGGACGCCCAGATCTGTATATTTATAACGCCGCACTGTTTTACAGCCCTGCTGATAGTGTTTATCTTCCTCTGGTTACCATCAGCTTTTTCATTAATGCCCATTAAGCTATAGCACTCTAGATGCGTTCTGTTCCTGATCATAACCAATCTGATCATCAGTCAGCAGGCACAGGAGAACAGACTTGTTAGTGGTCTGTTAAGTGTAATTCACTCAATGATGCAGGTATTTGATTCCAAGCTTTCCTTTAAATGATAATATGTCCTCCCACTGAAAAGTAAATGGAGAAGAGTGGATTACACACTACGGCTGAAACAAACCAGAATAAGGATGGCAAACACCTGCATCTGTGCTCTTCCTGTTTGTTATCAGAAACACAGATCGCCCTCTGCTGTTCATACCACAGTGTGACGCTTTGATAGCAAATCTGAGATTTGCCACTGCTAACTGGAACTTTTACTCCAATTCACACTCCCACAGCGATCATGGCTCACACTTTCAGTGAGGCAACATCATAGCAATTCACAACTTGCGTGACATTGGGCTGTGTTGAAAGACTACAATAATGATGTAGGAAAGGATCTGTCAGTTTGAATATAAAAATAGTTGATGCAAGGCTTGTTCGAACTAATGTATTTGCATGTTGTGTGTGTTTGTGTGAACAGGCCTGATGAGGACAGTGAGGAGGAGTCCATGGCTCATGGAGGCAGACAGAATCATGATAACCTGTACCGAGTACACATGCCCAGTCTTTACAGCTGCGGCAGCAGCTACGGCAGTGAGACCAGCATCCCCCCAGGAGCGCACACTGTCAGCAACGCTCCTGTTACTGAGTACATGTGAGTTACTCACAATAACCCATACACAGTCTTTGAATGCATACAGGTCACCTTTACACTCCTGTGAAGGATCCATGGGGTATTTGTAGAAATGGCTCAAAAATCACTTTGACTGATGCTTCTTATTGATATACCCCACATTTCTACTCAATCGCTTTTTGATTCTTCCATGTGCCACCATTCATTTATATGTGAGGAAAAAATAGTAATTTAAGCAAAACAATTATTCATAACCTAAAATTTTTTTTTTAATTCATTTATTTTTGATAACAAAACAACATAATGATGATGCTTAATAAATAATACCATCATCACTATTATTTTTATTATTATTAATATTATAAATTATTGTAGTAGTAGTAGTAGTAGTAGTAGTAGTAGTAGTAGTAAAACAATTATTATATTGTATGATAAAAGTAATGTTATTGTTATTATACTACTATATTTCTACCTTATTATTATTATTATTATTATTATTGTTGTTGTTGTTGTTATAGTAACATAGTAGTATAATATAATGTAGTATAATTGATGATGATGATGATAATGATGATAATAATAATAATAATAATAATAATAATTAGTTGTAATGTATTAATTATATATATACATACACACTCACTGTATGTATGCATGTATGTATGCATGTATGCATTTTTGCGTGTATGTATGTACGTACATACACACCATACGTTACCATATTGGTAATAGTAGTTGTATACAAACTTATAATTTATAACAAGTATTATATTTTAAAAAATAATGTTATTTATTATACTTTTACCACTTATTATTATTTTTGTTGTTGTTACAGTAATATAGTAGTAGTATAATAATGGTATTTAATAATAATAATAATAATAACAATAGCAATAATTAAAACCATATAGTTTAGTTATATAGTATTATTTATTATTATTATTAATATTATTATTGGTTGTAGTAGTAGTAGTTGTATAAAAAATTCTGATTTATAATTTAAAAAAATAATGTTATTATTAAAGGGATAGTTCACCCAAAAATGAAAATTACCCCATGATTTACTCAATCATTTTTGAAGCCCAAAAAAGGGCATCCATCCATTATAAAAGTAATCCAAGGGGGGTTAATAAAGGCCTTCTGAAGCGAATTGATGGGTTTGGGTACAACTCCGATTGTATTCGTCTGAAAGAAGAATGTCATATACACCTAGGATGTAAAGTATGTAAATCATGGGATAATTTTTTATTTTTGGGTGAACTAACCCTTTAAGACAGTTATAATGCATATTATGTTTTTATTGTCTTAATATAAATCATTATCATCAAAAATCAGATACAAAACAACAAATTAGTTCTACATATTGGTTATCAGACACTGAAACAAACAAAATCCGTATTCATCCTAAAAAAAATAGTTGCCTGATTTTTAGTGTTCTACTACCGTCCCATTCAGACTGCCTCAGACTGCTCCATATGTGTGGACTTGAGAGAACCTCAAACCTGCTGGGGTGAAACAGCTGCACCAATCCAGCTGTGTATCTCAGGGAGGAAACAGACTGCTGGAGGAGTGATGGGGGAACAGGGTGTAGCAGGGGCTCAGAGAGGGATATAGGGTACCTGTCAGAATCTTACGTGTGGGAAAAAATGACAAAAAACACAAGACAAGCAATACTGTTCAGGAAGAGAAAAAATGCTATGTAATCTATAAAACCTCCTTATTTTTATCAAATGACATGATGCATTTCTATTAAAAGTAACATTTTCCAACACTTATACAGACACATACACTACCGTAAAGTGAGGTCAGTCATTTCTTTTTCTTTTTTTAAAGAAATTAAAACTTTTTTATTTAACTAGGGTGCATTAATCAAAAGTGATCATAAATACATTTATAATGTTACAAAAGATTTGTTTCAAATAAATGCTGTTCTTTTGAACTTTTAACACACACAGTTTTCAAAATTGATAATAACAAGAAAGCACCAAATCATTTAAAAATATATTGAAATAGAAATTATTTAAACTTTGTAATAATATTTCACAAATATGATTTACTATTTTTGATCAAATAAATGCGGCCTTGGTGAGCAAAAGAGACTTAAAAAAAAAAAAAAAAAAAAAACCTTTTGAACGGTAGTGTAATTAAACAAGTACAGTAAGTTTAAAATAGATCTGTAACATTAATGCAGGGGTTTTTGGATCTTTGTAAAGTGTATGTCTCATTTCCAGGACCCAGAATGCACAATTCCAGAACCCTCGCTGTGAGAACACTCCTCTGATCGGGAGAGAATCTCCTCCTCCATCTGTAAGTATTTGCACTCATCCTCAGTGAATGACAACACACACACACACACTAACACACAAATCACAGAGTCATTTTGACAGCCTGAATGCTTAAATATTCACATTCTTAAGGTTTGCCTGTAAATCAGAGATCTCCCCCACTCATCACTGTACACAGCAAGTCATTACAAAGAACCCTGAACTCTGTTCAAGTAAATGTCTTTATGGATGATTGAGTAAGTGAGAACTGACCACAGACCTTTTTAGCCAACTGCTGTTTTAGGAACCGAGTTCCAAAGTGGAAACTTCTTGCTTGACCAATCTTGCAAAACTGTAGATTTATAGCCATAGATCGATGTCGCATTGATTTTCCATGTGTAATGAAAAGGAGAAGAGAGATTTTGAGCTAGCTGCCCACTTACCAACTCAAAACACTTCGATAATGGAAGCGAGATGTCAACACGGTCACCTGTTGTTGGTGAAATCATGCTGTTACATTCTGCATTTACAGAAAAGGGGTGATTGATTTAAATGAGTGCCTCCGACATTTCACATAGACCTTTCGTGTATTTTAACACCTTTCTTTGGCAGCCGATCAATATGAAGCTTCCAAAGTAAGAACTGGAGTGCAATGCAAATGTAAGAAAGCACCTTGTACAGCACTATGTCTTGGAAGTTTCATTCTTGCAAAAAAGAAACTTGCCAGGGATTTGATTTGGTGGTACTGTTAGCATTCACTTACTGATAGACACTAAGAATGTGTGCACGTAATGTTGAGTAATTGTTTTGCACCACCTGGTTGACCCATAATAAATAGATTTTCCTTTGCACCAAAATTCTGTTTTTGTGCAAGTGAGAGGAGTAAATGCCTGCTCACATTTAGTCTAGAACTACAATAACCATCATGTTCACACAGCGCACACGTCTCTGCACTTACTCTGACAGCTCTCCTATCCCCATGTTGAGAGAAATCATGTCAATACATTGGAAAACAAAGTAATTTGCATTACTCATTTGAAAATGTATTGTACATTTTAAAGTAATGCGTTACTTTACTAGTTACTTGAAAAAAGTTATCTGTTGTAATGCGTTACCCCAAACACTGTCCAATTATGACAATATTTTGATTCTTAAGGTGTTACTTTTTACTATTGTTCCGCAAATCTTCATGTGCGAAATCCAGTCATTTCAATAGAAATCCACACGAATTTTGAGGGCGAAAGATTTCCCTATGCACATTTTGCAACAGGTTCAAGTTGTTGACACAGATTTGCAATGCTGGCAAACAGAACACTATTCACTATAGAGAGTGGACTATTTTGTATGTAACATTTCGCTGAAATTTCGCCAATATGTTAATAAAAGTGCATTTATATTAGTCATGCATCCCAGTGGATGAAAATCCGATTTTATGAGAAACTCGATTTGCATAAAAGACTGCTATCAGTTTGCTTATCAGATTAGTGTCTATTATTAAAATAGATATAACTTCTGGGTAAGTGCCAATTTAGTTGTTATTTTTTTACTAACAATTATTGCTCCTTTAACATTTGACAAATAAAATCTACATTTCATTTACATATCATACTCACTGGTAGTGTAGGCGAGCTACAGATTATGTGGACTTGCTGATGTAAGTTAATTCCACTCACACCGTGTACCTGTGTCCCCACACACCTTTGTGGCTGGTCTTTTGTCCTCTAGACCCTGCGTGTTGGTTTGTGTGTGTTGGGAGTTCATGTGTTACGTGTTTCTTGAGCTGTAGATGGAGTCAGTGGTGTATATCTGCTCTACACTTTCTTGTCGTTTTCTTTTCTGCAAATCCACACAGTTGTATTTGACATCCACGGACAGTAACAGCCATCACAGCTGGCAGTTAAAGCCATCGGAGAGTTCCCGCTCGTTTTGGTAACAGCCTCAGCTATTCCAACAGGTACTCAAATGCCCCATTCCCACTTAATTGGCCCACCTCCCTCCCAACAAAAACAAGAAAACAACAGCGTGATTCCTCCCCAAACCACCTTCACCCTGACCCAAACAAGCTCCCCTCGCCCCTGGTGTTTTTGTGTTGTCCTGGTCTTGTCATCTGTGGGGCCAGCATGTTCTCCCTCCACCAGTATTACCTCTTCACATATCTGACAGAGAATCTAATTTCCAAGAACACAGAGAGGGATAAATGCATTAACACAGACATTAAGGGAGAGAACAGCTTTTTAATTTAGTTTAGCTAATGATTAGCATCCTAAAGGTGCATTCACACTGAGCGTTATTAAATTGTTGGAGGTCACTGAGCCACAGTGCTAATAGTTCCTAGTCTCGTTTGAATAAATTTGCGCTCTGTCTGCTTTATAATGGTCCCTGACAGTCATGTTGCTAGAAATCAGCACTGTTTAAAGTCAGCATTAAATGGAAGTTGCAATGGTCTTTTCTTCCATATTGTGACGTATATCAGAGTGAAGAGGCTTCCTGAACAAGAAAAACTGTAGGATGGGATTTGGTTTTGTCCATGGGGAATTGATTGGATGGTTGTGGTTTGCTATTGGTCGATCTCGTGTGAGTGACAGGTTGTCCCGCCCTCACGCCAGTTAACGCGTCATCAGAGAAGAAACAAGATCTTGCTGTCAGGGCAAGTTATTTTGATTTAAATATTACGAGGGCACTTGAATAAAAAAAAAAAATGTGCAAACATAAATCATTTACAATAGGTACTGTAATAATCCGTAAAAAATCAGAATGGTCAATTTCGATTTCATGGTGACTTTAAATTGTCATGAAACCTGTTTTAGCACTGGCTGTTCACACCTTAGATTTGGGGAAGAAAAAAAACTCAAACAGTGGAAAGTGGAAAACAGGGGAGACAACAACCAATAAAACACAGACCTACAACACTCAGTATACAGAGTAATGAATATTCAAATGTGAACGGAGGAAAAAATATAACCCCTAAGCATCATTGGAGATTACTAACAACTATCATGAACAAATCAAATAGATTTGATAAACCGTTCTTAAGAAATATCCACAAAAATGCATTTTAACTTTCCGGAGATATTGGTCTGTTTGACAAATAATTGACAACTTATCGCTTTGTCATTGCAAATCTCTTTCAGTGTGAATGCCCATTAAGTCTTGTGAACGAAAGTAACTTCCTCTAGCTCGATAGATTGCAACAGTAGGCATGTCATGCTTTGTGTAGCAGTTATTCCTTCATGTTTGATTAGTACTTTTTATCTTTAAAAAGTAAATATTAAGTATCCCCATTAGGGATGCATTAATAGGTATCAATGTCAACCTCGTCGTGTTCAAATTTAAGTTTTAACTAAGAGCTGTCAGCTCCAGTCACTGCACTGTTGATGATCAGTGTACATTTGGATTTGAATGTACAGATTGGGCAGGCTTTTCGTTCATTTAGAAACAAACGTGACTGAGCGTGGTGATTTCCAACTGAGGGAATATTTTGATAACTCTATATTAAACTCTGTATTAAGTTTAAACAAGGCACTTTGCAAATGTTGTAGGCAGACAGAGTACATTCATGCCACATTTAAAGATTTATAGTGTAGTTTGGCTGCTTGCTGTTTTGTTAGAGTGAACGGTTCATATTTGCAATTTTGCCATTTAATTTACAAAAAAATACTAACTGCACGCAATAATATTGCATCTACAAGGCTGTCTAAATGATTCTAGGTGTGCTGTGGCAGTTTTATTTTTTTATTGGTTTCATCATTATATGATATATATGATTTTTGTTTTATTTTATTATTATTTAGCACTTTACACCTGTTATTAACATCCATCATGGGTGATTCACTCAAAAGTCATTGTCCCAAAACAAGGATATCAAATATTTCAAGGTACGACTCTGGAAAATGGCAATCCAACCATAACTTTTGGAAAACATGCATTATACATTATAAATCCACAATATACTGTATCTGGACCATTTTTTTAATACGCTGATATTACAGACTTTTTTTTATAGTTTGTTGGCATCAATATTGGTGTGCTAATGTCTTTTTTTACATTTTAGATTACTAGTCAATCTTTAAAATCACTAATAATTCAAAAAGACTGTTAAATGTCATTTTTCATTCTGCACATTATAATTTTAGTATAAGTATTATTTTAGTATAATTTAATATCACTACATCCCTAATATACATGCATGAAATTCAACACTGTCCTATTGGTATTAATACCAGGTGTAAACAGCATCTTGGTTCCACTGTGACAGGCATGTTCACACATTCTTGCACTATATACAGTCTGTTCTTTGTGTAAAAGCCAAATCAGGTCTGAAATCTAAATGATTTTGACTGTCTTTTTCTCTCAATGTTTGTCTCCCTCCAGTACACATCCAGCATGAGGGCCAAGTACCTGGCGAACGCCCGACCTGACCCCAACAGCAGCTCTGCAGCAAACTAGAGGAACACTGTCTCCTTTCCCTTCAGCCTAAAGCTACCCCTCATCCACGTATTGTTCCCACAGCCCAGAAAAGTTTCACCCCAGGCCTACCCATTTAGCCATGTTGATCTCTGATGCGTCCTCTCCAACCCAAATGATAAAGGATGTCCTTGCATCATGTAAATACTGCTGTCAGAGGAATGTTCCAGAGGCCTCTTTTGCTGTTTCCAGTTGGCTGGTTCAGTTTAGGCAGCTAGTTCAGCGTGGCGGCAGCAGAGGGTTACTCTCAGCCCTGAGTGTTTGTGTGTGTGTGTGAGCATCTGTAATGAGTATGAACTACTTTACATACAGATGCATTGAGTGACGTGTATGTTTGTTGATCCATGCTGCCCTTGCTAAATTGTGGTGCTCTTGCCAGAGGTTCAGAAAGGTCTAGAACTGAAGAACTGGACAGGGTTTAATGCCCATAACCCTACATTCCTGTGTGGCCTCTGTCCTCTGGTCATTTTAAGTAATGTGACGTCCATTTCCAGGACCTATTGCCACGTCCAACTCCACAGTTTACATCAGTGGCATCTACTGTAATATAGCTGAACCAATCTAATCTTAATAGTGTGAGAATCTCTTGAGCATTGAGAATTTCCCTAGAACTCAGTAATTGGGTTCCTCTTGTTTTGAGGTTGGATAGCAGTTTTTAAGTTGAAAAAGTGAGACGATAGCTATTTTAATGAAATGGTGTGAGAAATAAGGCCAGAAACATGCTCTACGCTAGTACAGAAATTGAGACGTCGACACCTAGTTAGTTTTTCAAATCTGTTGATGTATTGCACTAACCTTCATACTCAAGGGGGTGAAAACGAGTGAGTGAATTTTGAAACCCGAAGTGCTGAGGATCTTCTGTCAAGACGCAGAAATTTATTAAGCACAACGCTCATTGTGCTTTGGTATTCTCTAGTGGCTAGCCGTTGAGTGTACATCGGTTGCTGTGCATTGTGGGATTGAATGAGTGCACTCTGTAATGTTCAAATAGTCCACTATGTAAGGCTATAGGGGGTGATTTCGGCCACAGCCCAGTTTCTCTTCAGAAAGTTGCTTTGTCATGACAGTAATGGACCTAAAAGATACAAATTTTAAATTAGATAAAAACTAATCCTCGCTTTAGATAACTTTAGTTGCGTTACTAATTGTCTATGACACATGAGTATGACTTGCATAGCTAGCTTTTGCCTTTCTGTACTTGTGTATAGTATGTTTCCGGCTTAAATATGTAGCATACGCTGATTGTGAGAAGAATGGATTATTTCATCTCATTTACAGGCTTGAGTCTTTGGTGATAAGTTACGGTTTGTAGATGCTGTGTAGCCATTGAAATCCTTGTTGGGTTTTTCTCAATACACATTGACTGTATTAAACAAACTACTCATTTAACTGGGCTATATTCACTGCCATTGCTGGAAGACCTGGAAAAACAGAGCCAGACAAACTAGACTAACAAAGAGGAAATTGAGAAAACAATCTTCAGATTGTTGGCCAAACCCTGATGATCTGGATTTTTTACCAAACCCTGATGATCTGGACAACCTCAAACTGCATTTGCCTCCAAGTACTTTCAACTCCATTCAATCTGAATTCAGCAAAAATCTAAAATTGCTTTGTCTGATGCTGGGGACCTTATCTGAACATTACATTTGTCCTAATACTGTACAAACATGAAGACACTGGGACCTGCTCAGAGGATTTATCATCGCTTATCAGTTCTAGGAAAGAGGCTGGGAGGAGTTCATTAAACTGAACATTTGAACCTTAATTTTGCTGATCAGTTGAGTCCTCAGGGAGGGGGACACCAATATGGCAGGAAGTGAAGTCATCAGTGGCCTGTCTTGTTTTGTCTTTTCTTTTTTGTTTTCAAAGAAACAGAAGAATGGCCTCAAGCCTCTGTAACGTGTGCTGTAATTCAGTGTGACTTTCAATAACCCACAATTTCTTGGGCTTGATGCTTCTCTACCACAAATTGCTTTCATTCCCAGAGTTGAGAGGAAACTTGCCATCCCTGAAGAAGACAAACATAATATTTTCCCCTTGATGAGAGCACAGACACACAGGAGACAAGGCCAACAGTTGGCATCTGATCAGGGTGAACTCCCTTTCTCCTCAAAAGACCTCTCTCTGATGTTATAGACTGCGTCTAGTATGAGCATGTCCCCACTCTGGACCTCATATAAGGGTGCCAATGTTCTCATACCATGGGCATCATCTGTCTCACCTTCACACACACCTCAGGACCACCTCCTTTCCGCATACTGCCAACATCTGAATTTCAGGACACCTAGTCCATATCATGTCCTTAACCACATATTCAGGGCTCAGCATTGAGAAGTTTTTATTAGTCCCAACATCTTCACTTGCTCCACCAAAAAAAACAATGTATTATGCACATGTGCCAGAAAGAGAATGAAGATATATGTGTGTATATTTCAATTTTTTCATTAATATATATTTACATTTTAGATAGTTCCCAATTTTAAAAAGTTTTTTGATTTTGTTATCTCAATGACAGCTCTGAATTCATAATGATAAAGGTTCACAAGTGAAGTGTCATACTGACCCCGGTCGAGTGGGTCATTCTTATTGTTGAGCCCTGATTTTCCATCTCATAGAAAGTTGTGTGGGCACTGCATGCATGCATGCTTTGTAAATGCGGACGTGGGACTTAAAACAAATGCCAATGTGACAAAGTTGCTCAGAGACTCCCAGACTTTTATGAAAACAAGCAAGAACTTCATGGTGAAGAGAATTAAAAAGGATTTATTACAGTTATAAACAAACAGTTATTCAGCTCATTATTTCATTTGACCATGTGAGTTTTTTTTTTTCTGAAAGCATGGACATCTTATTAATGTGGAGTGGAACCATGTTGTGTGCTACTGCTTTTTCTTCTTTTTTCTTTTTTTTTTTTTTGATCATTGACGAGGTCTGTATGTCCTCGGCTGTGCCAATAACCAACAGCTTTGTACCGTCCTACAATCTCTAAATGTTTTTCATCCTTAAAGTGGACTTTTTCCTCTCATGAGCTCTGTGTGGCCTGAGCAACCAAATAAGACACCTGTGAACATGAGCCTGACGTTGTGGGAGTAGTTTTATTTTTCTCTGTAAATGACTACGTTTGTGATGATGCAATCTCTTTTTTTATGTCGTCATTTACTCCTTGGTAATGTCAAACTGCAAAAATAATGTATATACAGTACATTAAACAAGAAAATGGCCCATTAAGGACATGAAATTGTTATATCATAGTACAAACAGATCATCTTTTTATTTGGAATTCTTAGTCTGGCATATTTTTTAGACATTAGCAAGCACAAAATATTTTGTCTCTTTCATGCAAATAAATGATTTTGGTCTTTTATCAAGATGTTTTTATATGACTGTAGGATGACCTTTTTGAGTTACTAAAATATTGTAAATGTTTTATTGAGCTTGAACTTTCAGATTAAACCTAACATTAACTGATGCATGCGTCTTATGTTTAACTATAAGCTTATTGATCTGTCTGCAACAGAACTGTCATTTGAAACTATGGTGAGTATAGTTATAATACATTATTATAATGGTGATGATTCTGATTAATCCAAGACCATGAGAAGTGTGTAAAATCATTTATTTCTTGAATCATCTTTAGCTTACTTGTCATTAACCTTTTTTTAATACTCTTATTAGGCTATATCAGTTATAACACTTATTCAAGGATACGTCTTCACGAAAGCTGTTTGTTAATTTATTTAAGTTTTGAGCCTATTATGAGTGTACATTGTATTGTACTCAGCCTATCATGAGTGTACATCATTTGTACTCAAGAACTCCCCCTATGGCGTGTGGATAAAAGCGCACCATTGACTCGGTTCTAGCGTATAGGCCTAAACACGGGAGGGCAGCATTGTGTCATTCAAGAGAAAGGCCTGCTTCTCTATAGTATGGACTGGTTCGGAAGGGAATACCAGATTACTTGCTGTGTGTAGCCTATGTATTAAAATAAACAGTAAGTAAAACAGTTTATTATTCCAAAAACATTTTAAACGCTATTTGTTCGATATTGTTGTCACGTGGCATCATCGCGTATGTTTACTTTCACTGTGAGTTTAGTTTCCTGTGAGTTGTCTAATAATGGAAAACTTTGAATCAAACTTTGTGTAGTAATAATAATAATAACTTGTCACTCTCATAAGTAATGAGGAAGAGATGGTAAAATTACAACAGATGCATCCACGGGAAATGGACGGTCGGGTGCATTGTATTGTGGGACGCATTTCTCGTCTAATATACTGCTCATATCATGTAGTAGGTCTATTCTAAATGTGTGTATACTTACTATACCACTGAATATGAATATATATATATATATATATATATATATATGTATATACACACTTTTTAATATAGCTACACAAAGAACTTTTATGTACACATAGACTCAATGTACAATAACACTGAATCATGGGTTAGAAATTAATATATTAGTGCTCTCAAATCGATTAATCGCAGCTAACAAAAGTTTGTGTATATATATATATATATATATATATATATATATATATATATATATATATATATATATATATAATATTGTGTGTGTGTGTGTGTGTATGTATGTAGGCAGGCTATGTATGTACATAGCCTACATACATACATTACTGTTAACAGTTTTTTTGGGGGTGCATTTAATTTGTAAACCCTGATTCAGATTGTTATTGTATATTTGTGTAGGATATTACACACAATAATCTACATTGCACTTATTGGGTATTGGGTAATCTAGTCTACATGTAGGGTAATTGTGAATTACCAAATTTTTCATTGCCTGCCTTTAGTCTTTGATTAGTTAAACCTCACT
This sequence comes from Rhinogobio ventralis, assembly GCA_039654625.1. NCBI lineage: Eukaryota > Metazoa > Chordata > Actinopteri > Cypriniformes > Gobionidae > Rhinogobio > Rhinogobio ventralis. The sequence goes on from CM077196.1 coordinate 18,645,724, forward strand.
CTATCATCTAACCAAAATTTCCTACAGCTTCACTGTTGTTTACTTCTCTGAATGTGCGAATGTTTGGAGCTTGATGTGTTTTGTTTCAAAATGTTGCCTAAAGATTTTTCTAAGTCAATCGCATTGAATGCTGTCTGGGGGCTGACAGGAAAATAGAAATCACAGTGTTGTGTTTATGACCTTACTGATGTGACATCAGTCATGGGGGTCAGTATCACAAACAGGACAAACACCCACCATAGTGGCTTTCCTGTCAGCCGCCAGGCAGCTGCCGCCTCACTGGGCCTGTGTGTGGAGGGGAAGAGGGTGGACTTCTGGGGAAAACAAAGCACATAAAAGGATCTCTACACAGAGAACACCCTGCTTGTCTCCTTCCATTGTCCATAAAAATGTAAAGCGTATTTTGAGAGCGAGGGAGCTAGACAAAGCCACAAACTCAAAATGTGATCAGGCATCAAAGAAAAAAAATTGCTTACCAATCCACACAAATGAAATGCTTGTGTACGTGTTACAGGACCCCTTTTTCCAGTAATACAAAATGGCACGGTTTTATTCCATAACTGGGATTGCAAATGGAATTCTGTACAGCCTAATTATGTTATGTTGGAAATTAAGTTAGGCTCCTATTGTTGAACTTCAGGAATGCATTGCGAATGCAGTGGAGTGGTTAAGTGAATGGAAATGCGGGGTGATGCCAGGCTCCTGAGAAACACCCCCCACAGCAGATTTGCTTTTATTAGACACAGGGCTTAATGCCAGCACATTTAGTGTGGCTTCCTCTCGCTCCACAATTGAGCCTTTTCTGTTGATTGATGTGACCTTTTATTTGTGGACATGTCAATGTGTCTGATCGTAGGTAATGTATCTTCAGGGGTTTTATCATCTGCAACCATCTGCTTGAAAATGATTTGTTTATCAGAAAACTTTGAGGGCTTTCCTAACAGATGTACATTTTATTATGCTGTCAATATGGGAGAAGATGGACAGACTCCACTGTTACTCGAAATTAAGGACAGGATCACGGGCATGCAAAATTTTAACTTCTGCTGTAACGCATACTAAAACAATTTTCGGTGATTTGAAATAAAGCTTAAATAATATTAAACAACAAACTTAGACTTAAAAAAAATAGAAATGTTGCATTGGAAAATAACTGAAATAATGAAAAATAAAGACATTACTAAAACAAAATAAAATAAAAAAGAAAGTAAGTAAAAAAAAGAAATTCAACATATTATTAATATTAATAAATATATAAATTAATACTAAAATAATACTGAATGCATGAGACAGGCACCATTGGGGGTTCTGTGAGTTTTAAACACAATATTACAGAAATTATCCAAAAATATATGTTGTTGCTGTGTTTCTTATAGGGTCCCCACATGTTTTAATCACGTTACTGCATAATTTAACAATTTATTTGAAGAAATACAAATGGAAATAAAAACGGCTAACACTTTACAATAAGGTTTGTTTCATTTGTTTCCATCCCAGTTCATTTGAAGAAACAATGAACAGTACTTGTACAGTATTTATTAATCTCAATTAATGTTAATTTCAACATTTTCGAATGCATTTTTAAAATCCAAAGTTTTATCAATTAGCGTTAGTTTATTAGTTTAGCCCTATTACCCAACATTAACCAAGGTTAATAAATTCTGTAAAATATGGTGCTCATTGTTCATTCATGTTAACTGTTAAGAAATGAGATCTTATTGAAAAGTGTTACCTAAAAATGTTTTCCAATTTCAAAATTCAATTCAGCCCATGTAAGAAAGAATGTAACAACTAACAACAGCAACCAAGGAGGGCGGAGCTTATCGAAAGGCCAATTCAGTTGTCTGTAGTGTGTAAATGACTTTACACTCTATCTTGATTGAGAAGGTTTTACGTCATGGTGACAGGGCAGGTTCCTTAGAGCCATACAGAGGGGCAGCTGTCTTCAGGGGGTCTGCATACCCATTCCTCACACCCCACTGGCTCTTTTTAACATCATTCTCCACCAGCAGGAAGGAGCAGGCCACTCTGAAAGACTTAATCCTGTTGTCCTCTCTCCTTTATTTAACAACAGTATTGAGAAGCAGGCATTCCTCCAGTGCTGGCTTTGATTGTCAGTTAACTTCTCTCTAACTCCACCCATCGGTCTTCTCTAATACCCACACCATTCAGAAACATCTAAGGCTGCTTATTCTGAGCCTTGCGCCCTTTTCTTACCCTTTTTGACAGCTTTATTCCCCCTCACTGTCTCGATTTATATACCTCCATGTTCTTTCCCTCCACAGCACAGGGACAAGGGAAAGTTAATAAGGTATAACCCACATTAGTGCACCACGTTGCCTCTATACCCCAGAATACCTCAAGAATGATACAACTGCAGGAAAACCGGCTCTACACCAAAACAGCATTGTGCTAAAGGGCAGGAGAGTTGAGCTCTCCAGTTAAAGTGAACATGACTAATTTCTTTCCAAAGAGGGTCAGTCTGTTGTGTCCGTTGAAGACGAAATGTCAAAACTGAAAACTTGAGGAGGGAAGCAGTTGAGGTTTTACTCATAACAGTTGGTTATTGCACCTTTGCAGGATGTTAAAGGGATAGTTCACCCAAAAATAAAAAATTGATCATCCCTTACTCACCCTCAAGTTGTTCCAAACATATGAGTTTCTTTCTTCTGCTGAACACAAAATAAGATATTTTAAAGAAGAAAAAAAATGGAAGTCAATGGGGTCCATCAACTATTTGATTACCAACATTCTTAAAAATATCATCTTTTGTGTTCAACAGAGGAAAGAAACTCATACAGGTTTGGAACAACTTGAGGGTGAGTAAATGATGACAGAATTCTTTGGGTGAACTATCCCTTTAAATAATCCAGTGTGGCTCTTCATGGCTCATGTTAGAGTGAATAAATGTGTTTATCAGTTAATAACACCACCTGTCCTGCCCTGAGAGAAATCTTTAAGTTTAACTGATTTTCTGATTATTTGCATCCTGCTTTGCATCAGAGAATCACCATAAGATCACTTTCCCCTAAGTAGTTTGTACACTCATCCCAGCTTTGGGAGAACCAGATTTTCATGTCATTGGGTGAACCTCAGTACCTCATGATTTTAGTAAGATATTTCTATATCAGTGTATTTTTAGAATTGTGTATTGGCTTATTTATTTGTGAAAATGCTACATTATTAGATTGGTGACCATAATTTTCTTTTCAGTCAAAGTTTAATTTTATTTTCATTGACTATTTAGATTTTATTTTCTTTCTGAAACTGTTTTAGTTTAGTTAACAATTACATCACAACAAGCTATTTTATAATAATTTTCCTTTTCACTTTTCTTTTCAGGTTCAGTTCCTGTTCAACACAACTGTAACGGCCTGTACTGAGGAATAACTTCTGTAAAATGTTACATGTAGTTAATTTTTCTAGCTCCTTGATTGTAGTTGAACGACTCATTTCAAGTAAAAGTTTAAATAATGCAGCTTCCTATTTAAAACCTAACAGAATAAAATGTACTTAGTAGATGATGTGTGAAGTAAAATTTACTGGCTGTTGTATATAAAAAAAGATATGTCCCACCCAAACTTTGTTTCAATTGGAAATAGTCAAATGTTAATTTATGCAGATGTATGCCAGACAATGATGAAAGAAAGTTAAAAGGGCCCAAAGAAAGATCATATTTTCCAGAATGAGCCACTGGAAAGATCTGCTTGTAGCTAGCAATATGCAGATGGAAGGAAGTAGAGAATGAGATCACACATAACGCTTAGCCTTGCTATTGGCAGAACATTGTCTCCTGGTGTTTTATTTCAAATGTATGCTAGTTTCAAAAATGTGTAACAAAACCTTGAAATTAGTTGACTGTTTTTTGTCATTAAGATGAGTGTTCATCTTGGCAGCTTTGCCAAGGAAGTTACAGACAAATTAACTGCTGAATGAATGTTCAACACCCAGGAGACATCTCTCAGCATGTTTGATAACCCTCCATGAGAATCCCTGAAACAGACATTTTTGCTCTGTGAGGTAAAGCCTCTATGGCAGAGGATATCTGAGAGCTGGATTCGGAGATTGTCACTCAATTCATTGGAGCACATGTTCATAGGAATTACAGATCCAGCCAGTGGCTGGGAGGCCTGGAGAACTGGTGTGGTGTGCAGGCGCCTGCTCGCTGCCTGTATAATTATATCCTTGCAGAACCGTTAAGAGATCATGTGTGAACAGGACCTTTTAAAAAATACCAGTGAATCGGTTCTGGCAATTTACCGGTATGAGAAGTTGGAACATTACCTGTAAATGACTGGCATGATGCTGTGTGTGAACTAAGAATGAAGATTACAAGTGTTATACCGAAATCTGTGACCCACCAAATTATGTGACCATGGGCTACACATAATGTTGTGATGGTAGGGTTAGAATTAGGTTTAGGATTAGCTCGATACACCATCTACTACGATCACATAATTTGGATGGGATTTACAGAATTGTGATGTAAGAAGTCTGCTTTGGGTCAATCATAAAGTTCTTATGGAGGTGACGTGATAACTCTGCACTGTTTACAGTAAGTGCTGCTGATTTTTAATAGTTGTAAATATGCGCTAGATGGACATCTTTGACCAGTGTGCCGCATCTTCCCCAGCATGCCGTGTGCTTGACCCTGCTTTCTTTTCCATTCATCATCAGCACTGTGGTTCTGTAGTTAAATACTATCTGCGTGTCTCACATTTTTAAGAGAAAACAGGTTCTGTGTGATTTATCTCCTTACCCTTGTCACTTAAAAGTAAAAAAAAAAAAAACTGAACAGATAGTGAAACTGAAGCGCTTTTCCTCTCTTCAGCATTCAAAGATCATTTCCGATTACAAACATCACAGAATATACCAGTATTTTGGTGCTGATGTGTGAATGGTTTCTTAACGGTAATAAGCCAGAACGGCGTTGCTTGTGTGAACAGCATATTTGTGTATTTACCGGTAAAGTCATTCTGGTAATTTTCTGGGATTACTGTGTGAAAGGGGCTACTATAGTGACTAAAAGTAAACATTAAAGATTAGCATGACAGCTGTGACTAGCAGTGTTAATGCTAATCTTAAATGTTTACTTTCAAATTGAACATAAAAGCAACCTTACTACTGCTTCCCATTTATAAAATATTCAACCTTTTATCTGGATAATCACAAAATGCCTTATTTGAAACAAGTATTGAACTTTATTGTGTAACTCCACAAACTACATAAACAATAACAGTGCTCAAAACACCATGATAAGGCTAGTGAAAGTAACATCTTTATGAGAGGAGTTATTTCTGTCGAATTGGCAGGAAGACAGTCTGATCACTATCTAACAGAAGTTTTCACTTGCAAGCCCTTTTACTTCATTGAACACTGATGAAGAGTTGATCTCAAAAATGTTTTGCTTTTTTTTTGCATGTCTTTTTTGAGGTCTCTGTTAAAGTAATAAACGAACAGTTGGAGCGCCTTTGTCTTATTCGTTGTGTGCAGATCCTTTTGTTTTACTGTTTCAATTTTTTTTTTTTTCGGGTGGGGGGATTTACACACCCAGTACATTTTGTGATGTTGGACTGTGCATATAGATTTGGCACTACACCATTTCTTTCACTACCTTTTTTATCTGACATAGAACATGCCACTGGATTTGAGTAAAAAACAGATAATGCTTAGAGACAGATAATATCAAGTTCGATATGAATGTGGCATGAACAAAAACGGAAATAAACATATAGACCGTTTATTGCTGTGATCAGTTTCGAGAGTTCAAAAGGTTTGAGAATGCAAAGATATGAAAACCCCAGGGCCTTCTGACTCATAATAAAAAAGTTGCCATCTTCTTTCCAAGAAACAGTGCAACGGTCGCTTTGCTCAAGCAACCATTTATTTGTCTGGCAAACCACTACATGGTTTGTGGCCTGATGTTTTTGTATTCGGTAAAGCTGTTGTGTTTTTTTTTGGGTACTCTCAGGTGGAACTGTCAAAGGGAGCAACTGGTTGTGATTTAATCCAAGACTTCGTTATAGATCTTTTGAGAGGTTTTTTTAATACTTGGGGTCATTTTCCAGTCTCTTTCGGACTCAGACATTGTGTGGTCTGACTGTATTTCACGCATCAGTGCAGAAGCAGTCAAAACAGACCTCAGGGTCTTAATTACAAATGAGAATTTGGCACATGGATGAGAACGGAAATGGATTCTTTTTCTAAAGCTCGGTTCTTTGTAATGTTTGTCATACCAACCAGCTAAGAGCTTAGCAGAGCTCATTAATAAGCCCTTCAAGTTGATGAATGGCATGGATGTTTGGGTGTAGCTTATACATATATAACCCTCACTATAATTCTGAGGTCATAAGCAAGTAGTTATGGTACAGACAGCTTTGTTTATATGCCACACTGAAGACGTAATGTTTTGGGTGTTACAGATGTGTTAGCGATACCCGGGTTCTTTTAACTGATAACTGTAGTGTTTAGGCAGTTATCTTTCCTTCAGGCAGATTACCTTTCTCTGGCTGTCTGCCCTGCAAAGAGTGCTTTGCATAATTCAATCTCGCTATCCACCTTAAATGTGAATGTAGAATTCAGCCTAAACAAAAAGATGTTGGGCTTCCTGGAATGCAGACTTCAAGATCAGCATAATCATAGGTTTGGTTTATTAAAGTATAGTGGGAACGAACACATGCCCAAATGTGTCTGATGCTTCGGCCCTTGTAGACATGATTTCTGACATCTGCAGCCACATATGAACTGTGTGAAGTCTTTAAAGAGGGTTTTGGGAGGAAGAAATATGATTCAGGATCATTGAAGGAAGTCTTTTTGGTGCAGTGGTTGATTTTGGGGTAATCAGAGTCTCAGACTTACCCTGAAGAATGCAGAAATTCCCTCTCTGCCCTCAGACTCATGGGAAAACAGGCAGTCGTGGCTTAAGAATATAAACTCACACCATTAAAATAGGCACAGATGTGACTTAATAAAAACATGATTATGTTTGTTATAAAATCTTTGTGATCTGACTGGAATGTCAAAAATTGTGGTTTTAAAAGTATATTAAATGGTGTCATCGGGGTGTGGAATTAATGTTTGTGGTTGAGTTCTCAAAATATGACCTCAGCCTGTTATTAATGTTTGAAGGAATAAAAGGATTTGTATCTTCTTGCAAATAACATTTACAACATCTCTGTTGTTGAACGTTATTTGATCCAAAGGAATGTAAGTCTTCATAATGAATTAATTAATCCAAAGAAAGAAATAGTTTCATTTCTAGGCCAAAACATATAATGCAATACAATGATGATTGAGAGATGTATAAATAACATTCCTCAAACGCCTGATGTATAATTGTTGATACATTTTAACATGGTTTTTCTATAAATTGATGTATAGATAATCAAGTAACCTAAATTGCTTCGGTCCAGTATATGATCATCTTGAAAAATAACAATGTAAAAAAAGTTATTCTTATATTTACTTAATAAAAATCATTAAAGATTTTACAACAAAAAGACACGTGCCACAACTTGAAGGTGGACATTTTGGCCCGGTTTCACAGACAGGGCTTAGATTAAGCCAGGATTAGGCCTTAGTTCAATTAGGACATTTAAGTAGCTTTTATAAACATGCCTTAGAAAGAAAACATTACTGGTGTGCATCTTGAGACAAAACGATGGTACTGACATATTTTAAGATTTGTCAGTGCAAGTTGCTTTCAGTTAAAACAGCTCAAACATGCATTTTAGTCTGGGACTAGGCTTAAGCCTTGTCTGTGAAACCGGGGGTTTACTTACTCACTTACCAGCCAGAAAAAGTCTTAATCGTTTATATTAGAACAACTATATTAAAACATCTAATATTTCCACATTACAATATTTTAGTGGTCACAGCTTGCTAAATTAGGTGGTGACACATCTTGCCCCGTTCTCCCCTATACAGTATATTCAAGGCCTCACATGCAGTTACTTAGTGTGTTGAAAGGCCCGGTAGTGAGGAAATGTTCTTTCCCATGCCATTTGTTGTAGAATAATTGTGAGTGAGACAAAACTTTCAAGTGTGTTTCATTAATTCAGCAAGCAACACACAACGGGTCAGTGCCAGCACTTGAAACCCACGAGAGGCCAAGTTTGTTTTGTTTGCATGCTTCAGTAACAGTTCACAACAGTTTTGACAGAGTAAGAGACACTGGCCTCTGAACTTCTGTGGTCTGGCAATGATTTTACTCCAAGTGATTGATGCAAGTCATCTGTGTTGCGCTATAGTAACTGTGTCCTTTTCACCGATTACCTTAGATGTTGTTGAAGGGGATAGTTAAGCAAAAATATGAAAGTTATGTAATTTTGTACTCACTCGATAAAAACCAGTATAATTTTCTTTTATTTGAGGAACTGGAAGGAAATGTTTTCGGAAATGATCACACTGCTTTCTTCCATACAGTAAAAGTAGAGGGTGATGTCATCACCTGGTCACCGTCTACATTCATTGAAATTTAAGTTTTTAATTTCTGAAAATCTGTTGTCACAATTCACTTGGAATGTATAAAAAAGTATCATTTTGTTCAAAAATGTTCCTCTTTTTTACAGAATAGAGAAAATTGTGCAGGTTTGGAACAACATGAGGGTGAGTAAATGATGGGTGAATTTGGGTGAACTATCCCCTTAAATCTGAAATGTGTATGTAGTGGGTCAGAAAGAAAACAAACAACAGTGCAGTAAAGTTTCTTGGCGATTATGCTGCTTTATTCAAAAGCTGGGGAATTACCAAGGCAGCCCATGGTAACAATATCAGGACTGTGATCCCTGAGAGGACAACATTTGAACAAAGAATCCAGATACTGGACTATAAATTACAGCCATTAGCAAATCTCAGAGCATTTAAAAAAAAAAACATTTTAAAGGACTCATCAGAACTAGGTCTGATTCATAGGTGACCAAAATGCATAGAATATCTAAACAATTATGTACAAATACAATTGTTTTAAAATGGCACAGTACATAAATACTGCTATTACATAAGATATACAGGCTCACCCAATATGGGTCATTCCCACAGAGAAACTGAAACTCTGTTAGGATCACTGTTGTTGCTCATGTAAAGCTCTCACTTAACATGTTTTGTATAGTTGGCATAGTGATGTCCAACTGCCAGCCGTGAAGGAATGGGGAAAACTGTGGCTTTAGGCCAGACCGCTTTGTGCAAAAGGGATCATAGAACTCAGATCTGTGCTATAAACACATCTTAAACTTTAGCTGCCATCTGTTCTAACAATGTACATTGTGTTGACAGTGGCCCTGGTTGCCAATTCAAAAGAGTAATTGATTGCTAAGCGATACTTTACTTGAGCAAACAACAGTTCATTTAAACCAAGCTGTGCAACTCCCACTTCAGTACATCTTTGAGCAAAAGCTAAAAAATATATATAATAAATCATGCCAAAAAATCTCATATCTATCTGCCAAGATTGTGTGAATGCATTGGCATTAAATAATATAAAGATCTAAAAATTTGGGGCACTTGATACATATTCACACAGCTTTAAGTTATAACATTTCAATCACCATAAAATGCCCAGAGGATTTAGGGAGAAAAGTGCTTAATCCTCATACACCACAGATTAAAATAACCTGACAGCATATTTGGAAAATTTGCCTATTGCCAGCACAAAATGTCATAAAATAAAACTAATAGCAATAATAATTATAATAACACTGACATCAAAGCAATAAATTCGCAAAAAAATGGACCTTCATATCATTAATTTTGTCCGGAGTCTTTTAGAACTAAATAATAAAGCACCCATGTTACTTATTTTCTCCGACTATTTTAAAGATTTCAATCATTAAATCAAACCTGAGGGAAAGAACATCCTGAATGGTATTTTAGAGATAATAAAATATAAAGTATGCTCTAATTTGCTAATTAGAATTTAAAACTAAGCACATAAAGCTGGCAAAAGGCTTGGGTATACTAGAAAGTTACATTCTATGAGAATTGCAAATGGGATACAAGCAACAGTAATGATATAAAGCACAGTTGATTGCCTGCAAAGCTTGGCGCTGAAAGCGTCCTTCTGAAAGCCGGGCCTTCCATCATGTGACTTGGACAGGATGCTCAGGCACCAGGCAGGAAGGAACAGTTTAAAGGCGGGCCGCACAGCAGCCCAGTATAACCACGGAATGCCGTGCACCACTGCAGAGTAAATGCAGCAGCCACACGGCTCAATAACACACTGGTCCCTCATGCCTTTCAGATACCGAGGCAGTGAGGGACGAGGATACACAACTGAGGAGCCGGTCGCCTTAATATGCAACCTGAGGAGGGCACCACGGAGTGTCTGGGTACAGAAGACAGTGCACTGACTTGAACCTGAGAGAGAATTTAAAAATAAAAGGTTCAATTAGTACATGCATGCAGATTTAGATACGAGCAACATCCAAGTATGATCTAGAATGTTGTCTTACCTGGATGGGTCCTCCTCAACAGAGAAAGCCCCTTTCATGTTGATGATATTCCTCTTGTTCTCAAACATTCCATAACTCAATGTAATCTAAATCAAATCGAATGGAATGAAACACTGTGTTAATACAACTATACTGTATTTTACAGAACCAAGATGTTCCTGTATCAAGATTTCATTAAAGTTCATTACCTGTTTGTGTACTTCTGATTTGGACACCTGTTGCAGGTTCTCCAAGTGAGAGTGAAACAAGCTGCTTCGGGTCAAAGGAACCCCGAGAACTGACTCGATGATGTAACCAATGGTACAGTCATCAGGAAGACGGATCTTCTCTGCAGTGTTCATGAAATGGCCACCACTGTCATAAAAAAGTCAACATAAAGTCTATTAATATCTTAAAACATTATGTTCTTAGATTCTGCATTACGATAGTTGTGAAGTTTTTGCACCTTGCCCAAGGGCTCATCTTCAAAGCAAGTCCACGGCTGATACAGAAGCCTGCACCTCCCGTGGCAAACCAGAAATTGACAGGTCTCTGCAATGGAGAAACAAAAACATCAGTTACATCACTTAACGCTCCTTCTTATCTTTACAACCAATGTATATAAAAACTGAGGATATTTTGGAACACCTACCATCTTGTTGTCCCCAAGTCTTTCTGTGGCTTCAATTGGCCTGTCCAAGCTGGGTTTGCCAATGTACATATCCTGAGTGTGAGGGTAGTTGGACAGCAACTTCACCAATGTCTTCAAATTCACATAGTTATCATCATCCACATGACAGAACCACCTAAACCAGACAGAGACATCATTAGAACATCCAATATGGTTTGCTTTAACACTAAAACAAGTACGCATAATGTAACAATAATCATGCAACGCTTACTTTTTTCCGGACTCAATGAACTTGTCGTACTCAACGGCCATCTTGCAGGACAGAGCCTGGCGGCTGTGGGCAGCAGAGCAGTTGGTGTTGATGGCATGGCTTCCTGTGTGGACAAGAAGATGAATACTTTCTCAGTTCTTGTGTAATACTCCACTTAGAAATGGCTATTATCTGATAGGTCAGGTGACTTTGCACGCGCCCTAATACCATCTTCCCTCTAACAGCCCAGCCCCCGTAAGCTAAGCACAAGATTTTTAAGAGGATTAGAAGGCTGAGTCCAAACTATGCGCATATCAAAGAGGGAATGTCTGCTTTCTAGCCTTGTGACTTCCGCTTGAGGAAGCTGCACTCACCAATTTTCTTCTTTAGTTCCTCATCTTCGCCATCCGTGAAGATGTATGTCTGCAAAAACAAAGACAAAGCCCGGTTAGCTCTTTTTGCAGTCACACAAGTTCATCAATGAATCACTGCACCAGAGCAAAGACGAAACAGGAATTGCCGTGTTCCAAACTGGAATCACATGTCTTCGAGAGCTGTTTATCCCAAGCGGACTGATTAGGAACCATTGTCTGAGTTTTACGCCATGGAAAACTCAGCAAGTTAAACAAGCCAAACTCTACCCCCAAAAATAAAGGCCCCTTGTTCTTGTTGTCAATCTCTCCATGGCAACTGCTCTGCGCCCCAAAGCATCCCAGGCCCAGAACAAAGCGGGGAGCAGACCACCCCACTTACCCCCACCACCCCCAACACTCCACCCCCATTCCATTGCCCCTCACTGCCTCCCAAGTCTTTCCATTCTTCATCTCTCTATCCACTTCAGACGTTAAAAATGTCCCAAAAAAGAATGGCCAAGTCATTTGGAAGAAAAGAAAGGAGCACCATGTCCTATTCTCCCAAACATACTCGGATTGATGAATATACATTCTTCCCAGTGTGTATTCACTGACGTCTGACCCCTCAGGGCTTTGTTAACGTTAAAATAGAAGGGGTTGGATCAGGAGCTCATTGTGGGAGATAAGACAGAGCAGGTGCGAGGCAGCAGCTCCAGCTCAAAGGAGCCATTGAGAAGAAGACGCCACACGCCTCAGACAGACTGATGAAAAGGCGGCATGCCTCTAGCCATGCACTGTCGTTAACCTGTTTGCTTTCCACCTCAGGTGAGACAGCACCTGCCACCCGCCGCCTTATCATAGCCACGTGTCTAAACAGATCAACCTGCCCACACCCAACTGGCCTTGAACATGTACACCTACGCTACAAAACCGTTCTCTTATGTGCTCTTTTGTGATCTTTATCTCAACAGTGGATTCATTTTTTGTTGCCTTTCAAATGCCAGCACGCACGCACACACACACGTGGACTCATTCCCCCTTTCCACAGTCGCATTTTTTTGAATGTTCAAACATTGCCAGATAATGTTTGATTGGTTTGCAGAACAAACTCTGAGCAGATGTTTAGCGCAGCACTCTGGGGCCAAGGCCCATGGCCTGTGTTTGTTCAGGGAGGGCTGGCGGTTGGGCCGGGTAAAGGATCAGAGGCTGGCGCTGTTTGCGCAGAGTTCCGCTGAAAGGACAGACTAATCACACAGGCAGCTGCCAAGGCAGGCCGGGCACTGACAGAGAGAGAAACATCAAGGCTGATTAGTGCATTACAATGTGTGTGTGTGGCCACTCACCCCCAACCCTGCTCCCACCGGCCCATTTGCATTGAGACAATGAGGAGTGGGTAAAGCCGTCACTGGGTAAATCCTAAATATGTTTGCCTGGATTTGCATACAGCTGCAGTGGTTAACTCGAGAGGCCTCTCGTGGTACATGGCTTTGTTTCTCGGTTTCCCTTTTATTGAAGATATTGTGAGCCAAAATGACCCTTTTGTGGTTTCTTTCATAAATGTCAAGTCTTTTCTTCAAAATGCACTTTTCCCAGCATTCTCGGCACACAAGGAAAGGATGAGGGTTTTCTTTCGGTTGTTTGGAATTCTGATGAGCGGGCAGAGGTTGGTAGGACTACTTCCCACCCTACCAAAGGCAGGTCTGGCATAAGGCAGGGAGAGCATGGAGCCTGGCTGTCTGTCTCCTACCCAGGAAGGAAGCAGAGAGATGCTACTCCCTCTATTAAATACCACACAGCCCTGCCCCTTCTACCTGTGCCAGTTAGAGACCAGAAACTTGCACATACATGCCACAAAAGATCTGCACAGTTTTCACCATCTTGTGCTAAAGCCAGAGTAACCTACTGCCTTAAACAAGTATTTCAGATAGAAGTAATGATGTTGGTCATGGTACTTCTTCTGCGTCAAGCAAGTGTGCATTTAATCTTAATGGCATTTGGTAGCTGTCTGTGTAACTGGACACCGGATACCACAGCCATGGCACAGGCTGTTCTCTCATTGTTGTGAGTTTGTCTCACTGGGGAAGCTGCATTGTTCCAGGGGGGAAATTTAGAGAAACAGCGGAAGCCAGAAGCTGCAGCGTGAACAATTCAAAATGGAGCAAAAGAATTACACTATTCAAGAGTCCTGACTCATCAAGTCAAGACAATTATAAAGCATGCTTTTAATAATCAGAACCAAGTACTCAGAAAGCAAAAGAGCTCTAGGGTTTCATTCTCTTAGAAAAATACTGATAATTCCAGTGTATTAACAAGGGTAGGGGAGCGTCTAGCTGACCGTGACTAACTCTAAACAAAGACAAGACAGTTTCCCACCAAGAAGAGCCACAGGCTGCCATAAGTGTCAACAGCAGACACAGATTGGATCTACTCTCAGTGTTTACATGTAAATAGCCCAAGACAGTGAGCTGTTCATCACCTGTCAGGGCAGCATTTGAAGTAGGTAAGCAAGTTAGAAAGATCCTTCCTACACAAGTTTTTAACCCCTATGTTCACAATGTCGGTCATGCATCATTTCACTTGACATATGTGACAAAGTTCCCATGCTGTACGTCTAACAATGCCTGGCCCGTTGAAACACTTGTCTGGTGCCAGCCATTGTGGCAAGTGGCCAAACAGTACACCGGGGTGCTTGGGATAATCCCCGGCCACTCAGATGACAATAACTGGGATTTAACATACTCAGGTGTTGCACTGATGAATGTTGAAATAATTTGAGAGCGGCCCTCCATATGTACATGTGAGGATTCATATAGCTGGCATTAGAGTCATCTTTTGTTCTTTGAGTCCAGGCCACCTGGCACTCATTCTCCTGGAACTCCCCCTTGTATTCCGGGCTGCGCTGGTCTTTTATGTCTGCACTGCTCCCCACCAGCTGCTGCTATTAATCCCTGCTGTTAACTCTCTCTTCTGTGGGTTAACTTCCATCAACTCCTGTACTGAGCAAACTCAGTCTTAGTTTTCCAATCTCGCCTGAAGCCTGGAGTGGTCATATCAGTTTATCAAGACAAGACAAACCTGAGCTGACTAAATGAGTGCAGAAGCTAAAGTTGTCTGATTTAAATTTTCACATTCCACATGCTTTGATGTTCACGGTAACTTCACAGACATAATGATCTTTGTACTCAGATTCTGCAAGCATATAAAAGTGTTGCTACAGCTGTGTCATATTCAAATGACAATATTAAAGCCCCCTCTTGTCTAAGGTGTAAGGGAAACTGATTGTGACAGAGCCCCGAGGCAAATTAAACAGACTTTTGTAAAATATATAAGCGACTACTCTAGGTGGTGGGTAAAATCAATTTGACTGTTCTGTGCTTGCCGCTGTCGAGGTGCCGAGAGTGCTTTTGTGCTGGCTGCAAAAGAGGCCTGTTTCTCAGGGCTGTATTTTCATACTGTGAGCCACTCGGCATGCTGCTGAAAAGCCTTTCCTTGCCTATAGATGCTGTCCCTTTGTGCCATCCAGCATCTCTATAACGAAGACTCTCTTTTCCCACCGCTTGGGTAGCTTGACCCAGCCTCTGCTCCAGATCCCTGGTTCCCATGGAGAGTGGGAGACAAGGGGCTGGCAAAGCTTTTCTATCCCCCTTCAGAAAGACGCTTTGTTAGTGCTGAGAAGGGGACAGCTCTGAAGCCGCTGCTGTGATGCATCCTTAGCCCTGGCGTATTCACGGGGACACCCCAAACAATGGACCAGGAAGGGAGAAGGGGGGACTTACAGCCACCCATCGCTCTGTGAGCAATACAGCAATTACTATGGACAGCACAGAGAGACTATGAATATGAGTTTTTTTTGTTTAATATGCCATGCAGATAATAACATTGAAAAACAATTTTAACTGTTTTGGGGTCCTGCTTGTAGACACATTTTGATAGTATTAAGACCATAAATTGACTGATAAGATGTTTAAGCAATATTTTTTCCCCACACATTTTTACTTAATCGGCTATTGATTATTATTATTATTAGGTATGTTAATAAATGGCATCAAGTGTCTCTGAAGTGGAACACCATTATACTACTGTGTGTTCAACAGGAAACAGCAATGTTCACAAGTAATTTAATTAATGTAAGCTACAAAAAGGGAAAATAAACTTACATTTTAATAAAAAAAACATGCATCAAATAATTGCATTATTAATTAATAATAAAATATCCATGCTACATTTATGTATATGTATGTATGTATGTGTATATAGAAATTATATTTACATATAATATACCCTATGTATAAAGACAGTAATGTAAAGCATGACTGGATATTAAACACTATCAAAAGTGTCATAAAGATGGTAAGAAAGACGGTACACACCATTTATCATTTTTAATATTATGAAAATAAATGTCAATTATTGATTTATTACCAGATGGTAAAATGTGTAGGCTACCTAACCAAAACTTGCAACAAGTTAAGCAAACATTTTGTACCAATGTAAACTGACATACCTGTTGCATGTTTCTGGAGATCCAGGTGTCCAGCAGTAGATCCAGTCTGGACCGGTGAAACTTCTTAGTGGTCTTTACTGCGATGAAGATGTCATCCGAGCTGATGGCCTCAGCAGGCGGCGCGTCTGTCGCCGCTCCGGACGCCTCGGTGGGCTTATCCGCTTCCCTCCTGGTGCGGGTCAGCTTGGAAAAATAGCCAGAGAATCCTTTCTTTTCATTCTGCTCAGACTGAGCTCCATCATCAACCTCTGATTCCCCCAGACTCTGCAGTGAGCGCAACCCGATCTCACTCTCGTTCTGCATCCCGTCCATCTGAATCCGCTGATGCTGCGACAAAAATAACAGTAGCGCGAGACAGGTGACGGTCGCTCCCGCGAGGGAGAGCGCAGCTTTCCTGCCGTACGTTTTCAACATGTTTATTGAACTCTAAGAGAAGGACGCTCTCTTTGTAATATATACAGCATTAATCTAAACCTCCCTCCAATAGCCTACTCTAAAAAACAAGCGTGTTATACGACTGCAGCATAGTAGCGCTGAGAGAGTCTCCTCATTGTAACTCGGAGGGGTTTTTATAAACTGCCCACTGCATTGGCCACGCCCAGTGGGCTGGGCGTAGATGGCTATTGTGCTGTGGGAACTGTCAATGGGAGGACGCGTTAAAGGATAGCAGGCGAGGGACAAAGAGGGGGGAGGGGGAAGAGGACAAACAGGCGTAAACATGCTCTATTAAAACAAACTATGTATGCATGTGCTAGAATCACAGTTAACTGCATATTTTTCATTATCAGGAGCAGGGCTGAAAATATTTGCACATTTGTGTACATTTGTAAATATTTGTACAAAGCATGTTTCAAATGCTTAGATAATATCAATTTAATAAATGCAAATAAATTACTGCCTTAAATTTTAATTGGCTATTTAAGTCATTTCAACTTAAATTGCATTAAAACGATTTAAAAAATGAGTTGAATCTTGTATACAAAAAAAGTTGACATTGACTTATTAGACATATCATGATTTTTTACAGTGTAAAAACATAACCATTTTTATTTTATGTCTATTGTTTAACATTTAATTATTTTAAGGGGCAACTTAGGCCATTTTCCAATGCTATCTCACAACCACATCGTACGTATTTTACGAGGTGGCTAATTGAGGTTTTGTCTAAACCCCAGTGACGGGTAGGTTTAGGGGGTGGGGTTAGGGGGTGGGGTTAGGGGGAGGTCATTCGTACGAATTAGCCACCTCGTAAAATACATACGAATTGCTGTGAGATCGGGCTGATATTTCAGAGCAATGACTACATGTATCTAGCCTGACGTTGTCATACTCAGACTCTAGTCAGAATATGAGTCTGGTACTGTTCCATTGGGCTGTGATTATGAGGTGTGTTTCAACCAAACCAGGAAAGAAAATGCCTCTGCACTCAATTTGATAGACCTACAACCAATCAGAGCAATGGAGTAAGTGAAGTATGTTGAGCGACGCATAGCTGTCAACAGAACTCACGCTGCACGCTGGAAAAATTAGAAGAAAAAGGATACACAAGGTACTTACCAACACGATCATCATTTTTGAGAGATATAGTAATGGTGAAAGCATTCGGTGAAAGTTCTCCGTTTAGTAAACTAATTCAACCCAAGCACTCTTTGGTGACGTAGATGACGTAGACGTAGATGGTGACATCTGTCCATCATCGTATAAAGCCCGCCCTGACAATTTGATTGGTCTGAACAGCTCTGGTTCGAGCATAGTTGCTCCACAACGGATCAAGTCCAGACCGAACTTCCCAACCTCAAATGTTGTGGCTGGGGTTAAGTTCGGCTGGCATCCAGGCTAGCATGTATCAAGTGATTCATTGCAATATGATCCTGTAACCATATAGGCTACATAATACATAAGTGGGGTCTTATTTACCACAAAATTAAAAGAAAATAAGTAGTATTAATATTTTCTATTTTAAAACAGACATCTGTTTGTTATTTCAAAATGTATATATATATATATATATATATATATATATATATATATATATATATATATATATATATATATATATATATATATATATATATATATATATTTCATTACTTCTTTTAGGGTGAAATTTGACCTGGACATGTCACCTCTGAAGAATAAGACTGCTACTGACATGGAATGTCATCTGCAGGCATGCTAAATCACGTCAAGTACCAGCTCTTTCTCAACGTCAACATTCAAATCAAGCTCACAATGATGGCGCGCTCCAGTCAATCCATGGCAGCTGACCTTGTGAGGCCTTCAAACAACCGCATGTTCCTTATGCTTGCTTTAAAATGGCACCTCTTCTGCGATGAAGAGCCTGTAGAGCTGGGAGCACGACCCTGACCATGACTTCCAACTGACAGCTCGGCAACTGCTGGTGACAGACTTAAATGCTTTAGATCCTACTTCTAGCTATCGCAACAGCTTGCTTGCAAAACAAGCAGCCCACACCACATTTTAAGCCTCACTGTTAAGTCAGGCTGAACAACTGACTTGGTATTTGATAAAAAGAGATAATTAACACTCAAGAATTGGTCATTTGGAACATATAATTTAGAATCTAACAAAAAGTGTTGCTCCTTCAGAAATTCTACAGGTCCAAGACAAAGCATGAAAGTTCAAACTTTCCAGTGCTGCTAACAGACAGACCGCATCTTTTGTTAATCTTTTGAAGCAGCCCACAAAAAAATGTGTTAAAACAAGTATAAGAAAGCAGGCAGAGGGGTCACCTCCCCCGGCCTCTGTTCTTTTTTAGGATCAGCACCCTTTTTTTACTCTGTGATGGAGGTACACGTTGACAGGCTTCTTGTCAGACTCCTCAGACAATCTGTGCAATGAAAAGCAGGACTAAACCACACAATGCGAAAGTTCCGCTTGTTTCCCAGATTCATGCCAGTCACCCCCTTTCCCTCCTCCTCTGATGGATAACAAAAAAGGGAAGAAAAAAGTTTCTTTTCTTCCATTCTCTTTTTCATTCTCAAAAAAAGGCTCCCCCCATCTGCCCTCCATACCACATCCCGGATCCTTCCCCATTTGAAGACATTACCGCTGAATTCCAATTAAATGAAATCTCCCATCAAGCGCAACCCGCTTCCCCACAAGAATGCCCAGTGATCCTGCTACAACCCCATTCCTGCAGCAACGCTGAAACCCCTTCCCGCTATCCCACCGTGGCATCTGGAGCAGAATGATGAAGAATCTCAGAGGAATGGATATGATTACCTCTATGCTATTTATAGAGTCACTTTAATGTGTGTAGCACAAAAGAGAGGTACGGCATTTCTAAGCATGTGGCAAGCATCCTTGCTGGATGCTCCCTGTCTGAATATCCCCTTTTCCCGCCTGCCAAAACACAAACTCTCAAGGCTTGGCGCAACTGTTTGATTTGGGATTTGAATGTTTGCGTAGGGTAAACAAAGCAATTTCAGCATGTTGGCTGTATTTGAGGACAGAGTTGTCTTATCTGGCCGTTCAGTTTAAACAGTTCCCTTGATGCAAACTGACTCGCTTTGATCTTAATACCCTCAATGCACCACAAGTACAAACATAGATTCTCTGGGTAATGAGAGCGGTCTGTTCGGAGTGGTAAAATGGCATCATGTTGATAAAGGCACATCCTTCCTTCATCCGTTCCATATTTATTTTTTTTCATCTCTGTCTTTTCTTTTCCCTCCAACCATTGGGCAAATTCTTTGAAGATGGAGGTTAAATTCACAACAGCTGAATGTGAGGATTTCGGCTACAAGGCATCCCACTGTATCCTTGTACAATGGATACATACAAGGATACAGTGGGATGGTTAGTGGTTGTCTGTCAATCTACAGTCTCCTATTTATTATTCTGATCCACATAATGGAACATTTAACTGTAATACTTTCATCTGGAGTTACTGTATGTGTCCTGTATGGTCTCCTGTTTCTTTTTTCGGGGGTCATTTCTTCCTTTTGACCAGCTACAAAGCAGAACTTTCAAATAATGAATACAATTAATGACATACAATCATCTCTTTCCCCAACTAAAGAAAAAAAAATGGCTCATTGAGATGGTGGTCATGGCCGTTTGACATATTTAATGGGAATCTGTGAAATGTTCGATTGAATTATGCAAGCACCAAGTCCTGCCAAGAGTGAGTCTGTCCGTGGAGCTTCAATGTCTCACTGTCTTTTCTTCTTTTTTTCCAGGTTTCTTTCTCTAAAGCTCTTGGATGGGATGGGATTCCAGACAGTGATGGCCCTGGATATTATTCCTATGGTGTAAGTGCACAGTGATACAATGAAACTATATTCATCCCATCTGGGTAAAATCTATTTCAGTTGATGGAAAAAAGTATCTATGTACTCTAGCCAGATGAGGGGAAAACATTCTGTATTTATTTGTCTTTTTTGGGGCTATAAATCCTGTTGAGCATATCCTCTATGGTTGCATCCAGAGCAGGGAAACATGATGCAGCTTCTGAGGGGCCGCGGAGTCCCCTGGCTCTCACTTCTGGTGTGACCTGTAATCCTATCAATGCTAGCACAGCCATGCTGGGAGAATAAACAGAGCTATTGGCTTCTGCCACAGCCCTTTTTATACACTGTCCTTCTCTCTCACAGCGCATTTATTTCAGCCTTGGAATAAATATTCCTGAATTAGAAAATGTACTCTGATGACTTGGGTTTGCACCTCGGTTTTTCTGCAACTTTAACAAATAAACATTGTCTGTTTTTCCAGGGCTCATCCAAGCCTTTGATTCAACAGTCATTCTCGCCGGATCCTGCGATCCTTAGAGGAGAATTAGTTTTGTTATTCTGAGAATTGCAGATGTTGGACGCCTGGGTCTGCTGTTGACTGTGCCAGCTGCTGTTGCTGTAACTTGTGCTTTGTTTCCACCATGTCAAATGGATTATAGGAAATTTAGCAATGGATTAAATGGCCTTTCTGTGGCAGTGGGGGGTCAGATTGCACCCCTGGCTTGTCCGGGCTTGTCCTTAACCACATATGCTCAATGTATGTAATTTCACAACATTACATAACACATGTGGTGCTCCCAGAACTCTTCTAAGTGATATTAAATATCTCACTGACATTAATCACCATTCATAATTACAATCATAAGGAAAACTTTAATTAACTGCTAATTTGTCTCAATAATTTACTGTATAACCATTTGGAACTGCAAATTGAACAAGTTTTTTAGAAGCATTAGAACCATATGTGGGATTTACATACAAGAAGCAGAAGCAAATAATCTCCGCAACCTTTCAACAGTAACATTTTTTGGCTGATTACAGTTTGAGGAAGAAGTGGGAGGTGTAATGATGGGAAAGAAGCCGCTTGGCTCTCTTTTGTATAGTGCTGGAACAGTGAAGCTGGGACAAGGATGCTGCTGTTTGTGGGTGAATCAGGCTCTGGATCACTCAGCCTCTTTGAAAGAGTTCTCTCCAACCTATACCCTTTTGTGGCCTGCCACTACCTTGCTGAGCGAGACAATGAGCCAACCATTGAAAGCTGAGACATGTTTCTGTGCTGCCCAGAGCCCATTAAGCTCTAAAGCACTACTGTAGGTCTCTCTCATCAGGCCTCTATTCTCATTCTAATAGCTCGCTGCATGCCAATAGGCCTGTCACTAGAAGCACCCCTCACATTCCAGCCACAAATAGAGTGG
Source organism: Rhinogobio ventralis (assembly GCA_039654625.1). Taxonomy (NCBI): domain Eukaryota; kingdom Metazoa; phylum Chordata; class Actinopteri; order Cypriniformes; family Gobionidae; genus Rhinogobio; species Rhinogobio ventralis. The sequence continues at coordinate 18,667,560 of CM077196.1, forward strand.
GTTTTAGTTGTCGGGTTTCCCCACCTTTGGTTTCTGAGAACACTGCCAGTTGTTATGATGTAACCACATGTCCTTTTGTAATTGAGTTTATTGATCCCATTCCTTTCCCATGCCTCTCCCAATCTGATCTATGCAATGATGCAAATGACCACATTTACAACTATATCTTACATATTTTGATTTGCCCCTTTAATACATGGTATTCTATACAGTTGTATTATACAAGTATCTTAATTATTATTATGCAAGTATCTTAAAATCGCCCCGGGATATCAGGCACTGAGATGTTGAACAGTTTTCTTTGTTTTCATTGAAAACAATGGGATGTTGCAGCTATGGGGTTTGGGTGGGGTGACTACTATTGAGGTGAATTACCTTTTCTCCAGCCCATTTTGGTTATTTGAATGCTAAATGGCATTTGGGAATGCTGAGATGGCTCCTCTGGGAGAATATCAAGAGATCTCATTATGTGGATCTTCTGGTGCTTTCAGTGGTAATTAATGGAGAGATAAGCCACTGTTGATATTCAAATGTTAACCTGGATGAATAGTGCTCAGGAGAACCATGGTGTATTTGTGCTGTTTAGTTAGCCTCATTAAGTGTGTTCACATGCATTTAAATTTGAATTCGGACAGACCGTAATTCTTTTTGTAATGTCACAAACATTTTAAGCTTGAAATACACTACATGCCTTTTAAAATCTGACCGGATTTGAATACACTATGGCCTGGTTTCACAGATAGGGTTTAAACTAAGCCAGGATTAAGCCTTAGTTAAATTAGGACATTTAAGTATCTTTTATAAACATGCCCTAGAAAAAAAACATTACTGGTGTGCATCTTGAGACAAAACAATGGCACTGATATACTTTAAGATCTGTCAGTGCAAGTTGCTTTCAGTTAAAACAGCTCAGACATGCAATTTTAATCTAAGACTAGCTTAAGCCTTGTCTGTGAAACTGGCGGTAGGTATCTTACATTTGCTGGATATGTAAATGGTAACAGATAAAAACTCGGCAAACTAAACTAAATGACTGAGGATGAAACCATACCAGACTTTCAAGTATTTCCGAACACAAGAAACTTACAGAAACTTTTGATAGGAAACTGAAAACAATATGCGTTCTAAAAAAATGTCAAAATATCAAACATGTCTAATATCTTCAGATGGGATTGATTCATAGTCTGAAGCTAACAAATCTAAGTCTGTGCCCATCATAGACTATGCGATTTTCTGTGAAATCTATCAACTCCGACTGCTTCCGCAAGCGTTGGCACCTTCTGACTGCAAATTGGGGCAAAAGTCTAGGCAAAAGTTGTGTAGTTTATTCCATCCTTTAGTGTGACTAATATCATATCAGTCTATTTTTTGCAAATCAGAATAACAGACCTAAATCATATATTGTAGCTTTGCTTCATTCAGCATGTACTGGTCTACAATTGGCCTCTGCATTATGCGCTTGCTCAGAAAGAGATTATGTGCGACGTGTATTTAATCCTCCTTATATTTGGTTACACAATGCTTCATGCATACCTGGATAGACAGATGAAGACTGTAGCTCGACTAAAACACTGCTATGTAGTGCGATTATGAGTGTTGAACTTGGTGTCAATCTACAGTTGGGTGTGATAGCTCAGCACAGGGTTTAGGATGTGAAGATGTCGCACTAAACTCGTGTGTGACACGGACGTGTGTAAGTTAAACACCATAAAACGCCATTTCAGGTCGATGATGAAGGCCACACAAGTCATACCTGCAAGCGTGAAAGTCATTGTCCAAAGTGTCAAAAGCCTCAGCTCTGGTAAGTGGGCGACAACTTCAAACACAAAACCCCTGTAGACTCTCATTAACTGCATCAAGCTCCAAAATGAATTCTTGATCTGTTTGTTTTCATGTCTTTTTAAGGCTAGTTTCTAAAACTTTAGATGCCAGGAGGAAAACACAGTGCCTTTTGGTTGTCAGTGGTCCTGTTTGGTTCATAAAAGCAGTATGACATTTAGCAGGCCAAAATAATCGAGACTGGCCTGTTGTGCTAATTGGTGTCTGTACTGTCTTGTTATCTGGACCCACTCATTTGCATAACTGTTGACCCCCTCCTCTACTCCTGCCCTACTTCCACCCCTCCCCCAATTCCACTCTTCCCATAACTTCACCTCTGACCCAGTCCTGTTATCCTGAGAACCTGCTAATGAGTGACTGCCTTACAGCCCCTTGAGACAGAGAAGATCCACTGTATATTAACTGGAGTTGCAGTTTATGAGAGGACATGGGGGTGGATCTGGAACAGCAGTGAGGACAGTGTCCCGGGACCGTACCAATTAACACAGTCGAGACCGAAAGTGCTGTCCTGCTTGATTTTGTTTGTTTATTTTGTTTTTTTGGCCCATGTCTTCTAGTTTTTTCCTTGTGTCAGCTATGTTGAGTTTTGGATGGGCTTTGTGAAGTATCTGTGTAGTCACAAGGGACGCAATCTGCCAATGCGGCACAAGGGGAAGAATGAAGCCACTGGGAAGCGATACTGTAGGCAAATGAAAGAGAGGAAGAGAGAGAGAGCGTCTGTGGAGGGGTAGGATGACAGAGCGCTGCTGTGTGAGAATCTCACGGGGACGTCTCACAAAGTGCTGAGCAGGAGAGAGCGAGTGTGCTGGGAAAACGCTGAGACTCTTTTTGTGTATGTGATGCTAATCGCAGTTCATCCACTGAGGGAGAAGCGTGAGACGTGGGAAAAATAGCACTGACTGATAGGACTGGCTGATGAGCTCACTTGTCCTCATTTTTTTTGGTCTCATCAGACTCAGCGAAGCAGTGGATGTTTTTAAGGTTAGATAAAGTGTGCTTTGTAAGCTTCAGCAGTAATCCCTTATTCAGCAGCACACTGTGAAAATACAATTACAGACATCAGACGAATTAGTGAATGACTCACTAGTTTGATTTGCAGTCTTGGGTGTAATGCATTATGTAAGCATCTTACTTTTTTCCAAGTAAAGAGTGAGTAACTGCTTACCTGTTAAATTAACAATGTAACATCCACGTTACTTAATAATGCACACTGCTTTTCATTTATTTCTTCATTACTCTTCAAAAGTTTTGGTCAATAAGATTTTTTAAAATAAATTAATACTTTTATTCAGCAAGGACACATTCAATTGATCAAAACTGGCAGACAGACATCACAACTGTGTTCAGCGTTGATAATATTCAGAAGTGTTTCTTGAGCATCAAATCATCATATCAGAATGATTTCGGAATGATCATGTGACACTGAAGACTGCAGTAATGATGCTGAAAATTCAGCTTTGATCACATTAGGCTACATTTTTATATATATTTAAATAGAAAACAGTTATTTTAAATTGTAATAATATTTCACAATTTTACTGTTTTTTGATCAAATAAATGCAGACTTGATGGGCATAAAAAGTGTTACCAACTCCACACTTTTGAATGGTAGGGTAAATACTGTTATTAAATAAAAATAAAACTTCAGTGGAATTCCGTTGTACTTAGTAGTTGTAGCAGACCAAAAAAACAGGAGCTCATTGCTGATTTATGTTTGGAATGTGTTGATGTGTGGTTTGCTTGACATACCACAACACCAAGTCTTTTTTTATCCACTTAAAGGGCCTGAACATTAAAATACTGTCTATGTGGAACATTTACCTCAAGGTCAGTCTCTCAGATGGCTACTATTATATTTTTGGATAAAGCTGTGAGTTGATGCCAGAAGTTTTATACTTTACACTGGAAGTCACTTGACCATGCAGTATATTTGCAGGGTAAATATTTTTCTCAGAAATTAGACTCAATCACACTGCCTCTCCGATGTTTGTATTTTTGGTTTAGAGCAACTGGAGCACGTTTGAAATATCTGTTATTACTGTATAATATAAAAAGGAAAAACCTTTGCTAAAGAAATGCTATATGTAATATTAAGGCAATTACGCTTTGCTTAACAGATTTTTTGTTGTTGTTGTTATTTTAGCAAACAGATAATACAGACCCAAAGCATATGAGGAAAAATTAAGCCTTTCTTCACATTAGTGTTTTAAATATTATTACAAAGTCACCTCAGAGGAAATATTATACACATTAACATGGATAGGATCCTTTTTCATAGTCATGTTTTGTTTTTATTTAAGATCTCACCAAAGCATCACATTTATTGTGAGGTTTGCCTGTTTCCCATGCTTTGGTCTGGGTCTCAGTCTTGTGTTAGTGTTCTCTGCAGGTAAGAAGTACTAGAGCCAGTCTCAGGCGCCTCAATGTCACCATTATGACCTGCCTGAGTCCCTCAGAGCTCATAAAGGTCCTGGGCCTCGCACTTGCCCGATACCTGATCTGCTTCCCAGTGAAACCCTCCTTTATGACCCCCTGACTTCCCTTCCCTCAAGGGCTCGGGACGCACCAGTGGCCCCACGGAGTCAATCTGTCTCTGGTATAGTAACCGCTGGCTTTTGAAGCCCCGTTTGACTAATTTTCCCCATCAAGAGAGGCCCAAACATGCAAGTGCAATGCCTGGGCCCTCAACCCTGATGCTGCTCCAATCCTGTATGCACAGGAAGAGAAACCATGACAGATGGGACGGCCATTCAAGGTCAGCAATCTAGCCAATCTGTAATAATACACTTCTTGTATAATCCATTTAAGATTTCACAGTTTTGGCTGCTTTTATTTCCCACTTCGCAGATGATGTCTCAGGTTTCAGTCCCTTGTGGTGTCTTTGTCCACATCTTAGTGTTAGATTTATTGAAGTTTGACGGTTATGGGTTCAATTCACTGAAGAAAGGGATCAAGAAAAAAGCATTAATGAAACAAGACACATGGTTCTAACAATCTTTGTGAGATAATCTTCTAGTCTGTGTCTTGTAATGCAGCCTTCGAATAACGTTACAGTTGTCAGCACTAAGAAAACTCTTTGCATGGCCTATGTAATGATGCAATAGAGTACGGTGGCCTTTATGTGGTGGTCCATGGGGGGCCAGAGGAATTGCGTCCTTTTAATGTGAAGCAGATGTGACTGTGAGGTTGTTAAATGACTTTACAGCCATTTGAGACATAAGCTGGGTGCAAAACACAAAGAGAACAGGCCACGATAATCACCAAAGACAAACTGCAAACTGCCTTAACATGGGTTCTTATGTCTTCACTCGTCTGCTTTTGTAAAATTCTTACGTCACAGGAAATCATATCATGGGGCTTTTTATGGTAATATGCTTAGTGAGGTTGTAGACATAAAATATCATCACTCTTTCAGTCATCAACTATAAATCTGATTATAATTCAGTCCAGGCTTGTTTATTTCATATTCTTGATCCAACTGCACAGAATCGTTTTTCTTTCTTGAATGCAAAATTATTATGTAAGATTTTTGTGTGTGTTTTGTATGTTTGTTTGTTTTTTAAGGAAAAGAAATGTATAGATCATGAGTCATGACCACTCAGACTGAACTATCCAGGCCCTGTAAATATATACACTACCATTAAAAAGTCGGTAAAATGTTTGAATGTTTTTGAAAGAAGTGTCGTTTGCTCACCAAGGCTGCATTGATTTGATAACAAATACAATAAAAACAGCAATATTGTGAAATATTATTACAATTTAAAAGAACTGTTTTCTATGTAAATATATTGTAAAATGTAATTTATTCCTGTGATGCAAAGCTGAATTTTCATCATCATTACTCCAGTCTTTAGTGTCACGTGATCCTTCAGAAATCATTCTAATATGATGATTTGCTGCTCAAGAAACATTCTGTATTATTATCACTGTTGAAAACAGTTGTGTCAATAGTATCTTTTCTGAATTAATTATACTGCTAGAGCAGTAGCAGTAGTTCTGTGACTAGTCAGGTCGGGTGCATGGGTAGGGTCAGAAACACCACACGATACTGAGAACACCACCTGTTAGACACAGATTTAGTCTGTCTGCTATCAGCTGCCCCCCTCTCATTACATACACAAGCACACATGCACAGAGCCCCGTCCCCTTCTGCTCTCTCTCTAGACGTGCTGCACTGGTCAGCTGACCAAATCTTCTGCTCTATTTGGCTCTCTATAAGACTGGCTCATTCCCAGGGTCAGTAGTAAACATGCCAGCCCATGTATCCACCTACCGGGGTCACAGACCTGCTCTCTGGACACCGGCATCCGTCCCAGCATTGAATCGGCTCAATGCGACCCGACAGCCTTCAGTAAGGCCCTTGAAAAGGCTTTTAGAGGCAGAACAGGCATGGCCCGACCTCTTACTTAAACAGGACCCCTCTTGTTTAGGTTTTGTCCACTTAACATTATCGTACCCCATCTCTCCAGGACAGTATCAGATGAAAAACTACCCTGGCTCTTACTGAATGTTCTCACTCTTTTCTTAGAAACATTACAGGAATATCCCATATTCAGTAGCAATTAAGCTCAATCAACAGCATTTGTGACATATGTTGATTTAAAATTAATTTTCATGCCATTCCTTTTCCAAATAAAAGTAAGGCACTTAAAATGGAAGTGAAAAGGGCCAATCGGTTCAATAGTACATCCAAAAGACATGAACAACCTGCATGTTAACATGATTTTTAGTGTGATAAATCCAGTTTTATAACTTCATTGCCATGACTCTAATGCTTAAACCTTCAAATAACAATAAAACATACAAGAACAATTTAACAGCTCAAATAACACCCAAGTTTTAACAGAACAATTAAAGGGATAGTTCACCCAAAAATAAAAATTATCCCATGATTTAATCACCCTTAAGTCATCCTAGGTGTATATGACATTCTTCTTTCAGACAAATACAATCAGAGTTATATTAAAAAATGTCCTGGTTCTTCCAAGCTTTATAATGGCAATTGAAGTCCATAAAAGTGCATCTATCCATCATAAAACTTCCACATGGCTCTGGGGGGTTAATAAAGACCTTCTGAAGCGAAGCGATGCGTTTGTGTAAGAAAAATATCCATATTTAAAACTTTACAAACTGTAATCTCTAACTTCCGCTAACTGTCGTACACGCGTTCACGTGAGACTGTAGGACACCGTATGACCGTATTACCGTATGACGTAGGACACTCCGGTGAGAATATGCTAGTTCTCGCGAGAACCAAGTTTTGTTTTGCTCTATCCTCTGCGCTTCCGCGTTCGTTACCGGAACTTACGCTACACCTGCGTCCTACATCATACGCTGGAACGCCAGTCTCTCATGAACGTGCATATGACAGTTGCCGGAAGTTTGTAACGTTTTAAATATGGATATTTTTCTTACACAAACCCATCGATTCCCTGATACATTTTCTCAGGATTCTTTGATAAAATGGAAGTTCAAAAGAACAGTATTTATTTGAAAAAGAAATCATTTGTAACATAAATATCATAACATACATTTTTTTTTTATCGTACTGACCCCAGAGTTTTAAACGCTAATGTATAATGGACAGAGACTCGTGGTATGATTAGACTGAGGTGGAATTATGTGGAGGTCTTACAGAGGTTGGGCAGCTCATATGTGAGTTTTCCAAACTCGTACAGTGAGCGTGGGAACAGACTGCATTTCCACAGGTTACAAGGATCCTGATTTCCCATGAGAGGAATCACAGAGGAGCAGGTTAGCTTGCCACATTTGGACTCATTTAAGAGACTGCTGTAAGCATATGGGGCTATTAAAAGAAGGAACTGAGCGGCTCAAATGAGCTGTGAAAAGTGTTGTGATATGACAGACAAGCACCTTTGAGTATGTCCATTAAGACTATGATTAGTCTTTGCACAGTTGGATTAAATGGATCCTTTAATTAATTTTTTCCCCATGACATGACGCATACTTCTCATAGTGCTTTTCTTGTTTTCTCTCTGTTTCAGCTTGCTAAATATGCATCTGTAGGTCAGCTGGTGTGTTTTTCATGTTTAGTTCAGCCATAAAACCTATTTTATAGTTTTACCACAAACTTTTTTTGGTAAGACATCAGGAGTGTAATTCTGGCCACATCTAGAGCATCTGACTGGGAAAACAGCATCTTGGGAATCCTGTAAAGACCAGCATAACTGGGCGCCATCATTGTTTTTTGCTGGTCTCCAGCATGAGATGTCCCAACAGGTAGTTAAACAAACTTAACAAGCAGGATTAGTCAGCTAGCTTCTTCAGAAAGCTGATTGACTGTAATTACCAGTTAAGCTTAGCTGTGCTGGTCCACCATCACCAGAACAACATAAAACCAGGCGTTTTTAATAACACTAGTGTTTTCATCAGGGTAAACACACTGCCCTGAGCAGAAACTCGAGCTCAATACAAAACTCTATGGTACGGATAAATGAAAACCCATTAGGGTTTCAGTTAGACTAATTTATTTCAGTGAATAGAGAGATTCTACACAGAATGAATGTCTGGTAACTGTGTCATCTGATCTGTCCATGTTTCATTTTGTGGTCACTTTGATTTTTCAGAGCGCTTGTGGCAGAGTAAACATTCCTCCATCACATGATGCTTCCAGAAAGAAAGCCCTTGTTCGTGAGTAAACTTTAAGCTTAGTGGATGTGTTTACATCCACTAAGTGTAGGTGTACATCAAAATTATCATGCAGCAATAAATACATTTAAAAATTAAGCTGTACAATTTTAACTAAACAATAATTTATATATATAAAAAAAGGTTATATTTACAGTAATAATATATTAATAAAATAAATAATAACAAATAATATTAAAATAAATATTTGTATCTTTAAAAATAAAGTTTAAATATAAAAATATTTGTATCTGAAAATGAAGCTGCATGATTATTTTAGCTAAACAATAATTTATATAAAAATAAGATTCTCTTTACAGCATTAAAATATTAATAATATAAATAATAAAATATAATATTCAAATATTTGTATCTTTGAAAATGAAGTTGCATGATACATTTATTTCCAAAAAATGTCCACTTTACAGTAAGATTCTATAATTTAAAATTGCATTGGGTATCATGAACTAACAAGGAAGAATAATTTTACTACATTTATTGAGCTATAGGTTATATGTTAATTTCTGCATATAACAGTACATTTTTATAGTGCACTACTGTACAATATAGTAATAAATTCTGTAAAAATGTAAAAAGATTTTTTAAAAATAATACACACTAAAGATTAATGAAATGCTCATTGTAAAGTGTTAAATAAAAACTGATTAACATTGTACTACTAATTAGTTAAAAAGTTTATTTTCTTTATTCTTTATTCTTTATGCTCTGAAAATTCATAGGACTCCTAAAAGAGTGTGGTTACGCTGACAGAAGTTATGGAATGATGCCAAACACATGTCCTTTTATCGTACAAGTACCACCTGTTGTCCTCAACATACACCCTCATTCCACATAGTCTTTAGGCTCTTGAAACCACTTGATCTGAGGTATGAGACTTATGCAAGATCTCTCAACTCTGAGGAAATCCCTCAAACACCTCCAGTCCCATCCAGATTAACTGGGGTAACCTCATGTCCCCGTCCTCGTGGAATCAACTAGCATATTAGACCCACTATTAATAACCTCTGATTGTATTCAGTCCAGTCGGCAGCAGCCATAGACAAGGCCACACTTGCTCCACGTCTCTTTCCCATAACCCCCAGGCACCTCAGAGGAAGTCACCCATGCCTAAATGTGCCTCCTTAATCAAAGGCTGAATGTAGAAGTTGTCCTGGAGGTTGGCTGCAGTGATTGCAGCATTAGCAAAGCACATGCTCGCCCTTTCAAGGCCCAACAATGAGGTCCATTGTGTTGCCCAGATCTGTCTGTTCTAATTTAAGATGGAGCTCCGACAAAGACAATACAGGGGAGATGGCATGGGCGCTGAAGAGACAGCATGTCCTAATGAGCAACGGAGAGGATGGTACATGAGTGTGGATGGTACATTTAAGCGATAATGTACGTGAGGCTGTGCTATGTTGTGAATATAGTCACAACTATGGGCATTTTAGACAGACGACCCTGACTATGGAGCCCTATACACAACACCATTTTTAACTAAAAACGGAAAACTGTTTTATTAGTTTTGGGCATTCATTTACATACCGTCTTGGGGGCCTGAAAATGCAAAAAAAGTGCAAGCTTTATCGTGACAGTGTATCGCATTATCGTGACATCATGCACATGTGTATTATGTGTTCAGTCAATAGGAGCATAACTTTTTTTTACAAAGTGACATCGTTAACTACTGGCCTGGCAGCAGAATACAGCGTTTTTAGTTATTTTCGCAGATTCGTGTGAACGGGGACTGTTTTGACAACATTGTAGCCTGTTCGCGAAAAACACAAGGGGGAAACGTTGCCATTTTTAGTACATTTTGTTGTTGTTTAAACGTACCCTATAATCACATAACACATTTATTTTTAATATTTTTAATACTTTTATTCAACAAGGACACAACTTCATCAAAAGTGACAGTAAAGACTGGGTGCTTATACAAGGAAATAGTCTTTAACTCAAAATACAGGAACACTCAGGGAAACAAACTTCTATAAAATTGACGACACCGAACAATGAACACAGGAAACACAGAGCTTAAAAAAACAAGGAGAACTAACAAGATAATTAACAGAACAGGTGAATGGAATAGCTAATCAAACAAGCTGAGTAACTGGGTCAAACAGTCAAAGAAGGGGTGCTTCTTTCTTCTCCAGCCCTGATTCCCCTAATTAAGGCATGAACCCCCAAAGGAAGTCAAATTAAAGGTTCAGGCGAAAGGGCCTTAAAGCTATATACACTCACCTAAAGGATTATTAGGAAAACCTGTTCAATTTCTCATTAATGCAATAATCTAATCAACCAATCACATGGCAGTTGCTTCAATGCATTTAGGGGTGTGGTCCTGGTCAAGACAATCTCCTGAACTCCAAACTGAATGTCAGAATGGGAAAGAAAGGTGATTTAAGCAATTTTGAGCGTGGCATGGTTGTTGGTGCCAGACGGGCCGGTCTGAGTATTTCACAATCTGCTCAGTTACTGGGATTTTCACGCACAACCATTTCTAGAGTTTACAAAGAATGCTGTGAAAAGGGAAAAACATCCAATATGCGGCAGTCCTGTGGGCGAAAATGCCTTGTTGATGCTAGAGGTCAGAGGAGAATGGGCCGACTGATTCAAGCTGATAGAAGAGCAACTTTGACTGAAATAACCACTCGTTACAACCGAGGTATGCAGCAAAGCATTTGTGAAGCCACAACACGCACAACATTGAGGCGGATGGGCTACAACAGCAGAAGACCCCACCGGGTACCACTCATCTCCACTACAAATAGGAAAAAGAGGCTACAATTTGCACGAGCTCACCAAAATTGGACAGTTGAAGACTGGAAAAATGTTGCCTGGTCTGATGAGTCTCGATTTCTGTTGAGACATTCAGATGGTAGAGTCAGAATTTGGCGTAAACAGAATGAGAACATGGATCCATCATGCCTTGTTACCACTGTGCAGGCTGGTGGTGGTGGTGTAATGGTGTGGGGGATGTTTTCTTGGCACACTTTAGGCCCCTTAGTGCCAATTGGGCATCGTTTAAATGCCACGGCCTACCTGAGCATTGTTTCTGACCATGTCCATCCCTTTATGACCACCATGTACCCATCCTCTGATGGCTACTTCCAGCAGGATAATGCACCATGTCACAAAGCTCGAATCATTTCAAATTGGTTTCTTGAACATGACAATGAGTTCACTGTACTAAAATGGCCCCCACAGTCACCAGATCTCAACCCAATAGAGCATCTTTGGGATGTGGTGGAACGGGAGCTTCGTGCCCTGGATGAGCATCCCACAAATCTCCATCAACTGCAAGATGCTATCCTATCAATATGGGCCAACATTTCTAAAGAATGCTTTCAGCACCTTGTTGAATCAATGCCACGTAGAATTAAGGCAGTTCTGAAGGTGAAAGGGGGTCAAACACAGTATTAGTATGGTGTTCCTAATAATCCTTTAGGTGAGTGTATGTTTCAACAGTGTTTTCAAATGTTTCATTAATAACAACAGTTAATTACAAGAGGGTGTTATCATTACCCACTGAACCATTTAGAAAACATGAATGCGGTCATTATTATAGATTTCACTACTTAACTGTTTTGTCTGGTAGTTAGATAAAAAGGACAGTTTGGATAGCGTGAGATGAACCTCAACAGATTGTGCCTTGAAAATTTCCTAAAAAAAATACTTTCTTTTTTAAAGAGCAGACCTCCCTGAAAGTCATTGTATAGTTTACACTCTGGGTTAGACTCTGGCTCTGGTCATGTGGTGTATATGAGATATGACAAATGAGGCATGTTGCCCTGCGCTGGAACTCGGTTCAACAATGAAAAACACATCGCTCACAGCAAAAACTTTCCATGTAGAGTGTTTTTCTTTATGCTAAGACTGATTGTTTTTTAAATGAGCATGACTTCAGTACAGCATTAGCTGATTTTATTGACTTTGGTAAAAGCCGATTCGCTTATCAACATTTGTAATCCTAGTCTGTTTTCCTCATGCTGTCAAAAAGTGGTTAGTATAATCATGTTATTTTGACAGTCAGAGCCCGGTCATATTTGCTCGGATCTGTGGTCTGATAAATGTTAACCGCTCACTGACCTCACATTCCAATTCATCTTAATTGCTGAATCAGGAAACAAAACAGGCCTATGCTTAAACTATTAATATGAGTGTCAGTTGAGGCAAATTAATGCCTTAAGTGTAGGTACTATAGCAACAGTGATAAATATACCATATACACTGCTGTTGAATTTGTAATTGTAATTTTATACTTTTGTACAGCAAGGATGCATTAAACTAATTACAAGTAACAGTAAAGACATTTATAATGTTACATAGGAGAATTCTTTGAGAAATCAAAGATAAATCTTTGAAACCCCAAACTTTATACATTCTCTCAAATTTTTTAAGGCCCAGTTTGAAAACTCCTGATCTACTTTGACCTGGATTTTAAATAATTTCTTTTTATAATTTTTCTCTATATAGTATATACATAATTACACACACACACACACACACACACAAATTTCACAAATGGACTTCTGTGTTCTTTTATTTACTCTCCTGACAATGCATCTTTCCCAGACAATTCAGTTTGCTCATAGTAACAGCTATCTAAAAGTGCTAGCTGTCTCAAAGTCTTAAACATTGTATTTATACCTGGTTGTCATCCTGAAAATGAATGTTCCTTTGGAGGAAAACATCCTGAGCCACCCACAACCATAGATAAGATTATGTCTTTATGCAGCCTCATCACATTCTCTCACACCAAGATTTTGAGGATGTAACTAAAAACAAGACTAACAAAAAAACTAAATTTACTTTTTTACTTTGAAATAAACAGTATGTAAGACCTTGGAAACCCACACAGCATGTGTCTGACATAAATCAGATGTTTGATAAGGACTATTTTAAGAGTTTCATAATTACATCCAGTTTTCTGTTTTACTTGGTCATTCTCCCGTTAGAATAACTTCATGACATTAGGCACGGTCTTGGTCCTGTATCTGTGATTCAAACTGGCACTTTTAGAAACCCAGCCTCTTATTCCCAGCTGTCTTTCATCATCATTTATATGCCTATGCAAATTAGGACTGACCTGCCATGTTTAAATAAGCTCGCTTTGTGAGCTACAACCACCTAAATATATTTCAGATTAATTGCATGTGGACAAAATAAGGGTGTTTATAACATGGCCTGGATTTCGTTGTTTTTTTTGTGTGTCTGTTTACAGTGTGTCATGGCAGACATGTTAAAGGAAGAGGATCTATGCTTTAAGAAGGCGTATAAAGCCTAAGGCTGGGACACAAGCTCTTTTCTTTCTCTTTGTATGTGATTAGGCTCAGTATTAGATTGTTTAAGAGAACTCTTTCTTCTTGGAGAGAAGGCGGATTTTAGGGGCTTTACGTAGGGGTGCGCTGGAGTGGTGCTTTTCCTTTTTCTCTTTTGGCGGGGAGGCTATTTTGATTTAAATGAAGGCTATCTATCAGAGGGTGGGAAGGTTCTTTCAGATCCAAAGAAAGGAGATGCTGTCAACAGACCTGTTTGCGAGCTGTACGGACATGCACACAGCAGATGTGTTAAATAAAGAGCAGCCTGTCGCTACAAACTCTGAATTAGCTCTCTTCCCTTTCTTAAGAGCAGCTTTATGCTAATTTCCAAGCAGACGGTTAGAGAACTTGGATTCTCCTGGCTTTTAGGCCTGTGGAGAGTGCACTGATGACACAACTTAACCACGGTGACTAACTTTCCCCTCTTGCTTTTACAGCAAACTGGCACAGAGAGCATGATGTGCCAGTAACGTCTGAAGAGGAATAGACTCCTCACATCTTCACAGCTCCTCAATGTTGCCTCTTCAAACATCTGACCTTACCTTACCCTCAGCCAAAGCAATGCAACATATTGTAAGCAGAAGCATCATGCTTATTAAAACTGATGGAGACATATGGTCTCTCACAATTTTGACATACATGTATATGAATGATGTATATGCATGTTCTAATACGGTGGCTTGTGAACGTATTAAAACCCATTAAATGTTTTCACATTTTGTTATGTTGCTGCCTTATGTCAAACTACTCTGAATTACCTTTTTTCCACATTAATCTACACTCCATACACCATAATGACAAAGCAAAAAACAGATTAGTGAGAACTTTGCAAATGTATTAAAGGGTTAGTTCATCCAAAAATGAACATTCTGTCATTAATTGCTCACCCTCATGTCGTTCCAAACTCATAAGACTTGCGTTCATCTTCAGAACAAAAATAAAGATGTTTTTGTGGAAATCCATGAGCTTTCTGGCCCTCCACTGATAGCTACGCAACTACCACTTTCAAGCCTCAATTAAAGTAATTCATGTGGCTGCAGTGGTTTAACCTCAGTTTTATGAAGCGATGCAAGTATATAAAAAAATATATAATTTACCTCATAATTTACCAAAAATACTGACCTGCAACCCAGTAGGACCCAGGCTGAAACCCTGTGCAACCTATGACGCATGTGTGTTGTGTTGACTCAAAAGCTGACATAGCTCCGTGAACGCACTTCGGATAATATTAATTTGTAAATAAAGCAGTAATTTTTTTTTTAAGGTTAAACCACTGAAGTCACACAAATTACTTTAATGATCTCTTTCCTACCTTTCGGGACCTTGAATGTGGTAGTTGCGTTGCTTCCAATGGAGGGACATAAAGCTCTCGGATTTTTATCAAAAATATCTTCATTTGTGATCCGAAGATGATCAAAGGTCTCACGGGAACGACATGAGGGTGAGTGACTAATGACAGAATTTTCATTTTTGGGTGAACAAACCCTTTAAAATAAAAAAAATTAAATAATTGCAATTTCTGGGACACTTGAAACTTAGCTCAGGAGCATTCCAGTTTCACTTGTAGACATTACTACAATTCGAGTGGAGTTGACCTATGCAAATTCAGTTGAATGGGTATGATTTGACATAAATGGATATGACCTGTCTGTCATGTATGGAGGAAACCAGGCACTGCTCATCACCTGCACAACACCATCCCAGCAGTAAAGAGTGGTGGTAGCAGCATCATGCTGTGGGGGTGTTTTTCAGTAGCAGGGACTGGGGGACTCGTCAGGGTAGAAGGAAAGCTCAATGCTGCAAAATATAGAGATAGCTTTAATGAAAACCTATTGCAGAGCATTCATAACCTTAAAGACCTTAAGCACACAGCTTTAAGACAATGCAAGAGTAGCTTATAGACGACTCTGTAAATGTCCTTGAGCAGCCCACCCAGAGCCTGGACTTGAACCCATTCGAACATCTCTGGAGAAACCTAAAAATGGTCCCCATCCAACCTGACAGAGCTTAAGAGGATCTGAGGACAAGAAAATTACCAAATGCAGATGTGAAAAGCCTGTTGCATCATACCCAAAAAAACTTGAGGCTGTAAAGGTGCTTTAACCAAGTACTGAGTTAAGGGTTTGAATACTTATGCAATGTACTTATTTCAGTTTGCAAAGTTATCACAGATCAGTTTTTTGCTTTGTCATTATGGTGTATGGAGATTGATGGGGGGAAAAAGTAATTTAAAGAAGTTGAACATAACAAAATTTGAAAAAAATGAAGGGGTTTGAATACTTCGCAAGCCACTGTATATAGTTTGGTCTATTAAAACAATTATGTATAATTTGCACCAGAGACACTCTGCTCACAAATCATGGAACGTACTGTCTTTGTTTTTATTTATTTTTTTGGTCATGTATTGTCTTGCCAGTGAAACTAAGTAAGCCACCAATGCCCCCTCAACAAAACAAAACAAAAAGAAACAGGTGCAGGACAGAGCCAACAACTGATTAGTTGAGATGGTACGATCTCCTTTTAATGTCACCGTACCACAGTTGTGTCAGTAAAAGGACTTGAGTTTTACTCATCCCAGAGGCCATGCATGCTTCTAGCCAGCCATTTTATTCTCAGTGCATGAATGGAAGAACCCAGTGGCTTTTTGCCATTGCTGTGACCAATCACCCCTCATTTACCCTCCACTGTATCCAGCACCTACAAATTCAGAAAATCCTCTGCTTTTTGTATGACAGTGTCTCCTAGGATAAGATCTATGGCCCATCTCCCGGTATGGTGCTTGGAGTGACAGAAAAAGAGTGAAAAGGATGACTGATAGTGTGTGCATCGAGCCCAGGGGTAAACAAAAGAGGCTTGGCTCGGAGAGCCCAAGGCGAGCCATCTGCCAGAGTCAGTGAGAGCTGCTATTGTCCGTGCTAGAGGAATGTTCGGACAGATTGAAGAGACTTTGCATGGGTCATTCCTACAGGGACGTCAACATGAGCAACAGAGGTCAGACTTTCCATGCAGCAGATGCGGCCAGCGTTTTCAGCAACACGTACCGAGTACATGCATGCTTTGATGACCCGCAAACTAGCCCATTTTGTCATCTTCATTAGGGCATCACCCACATGGTGCGCAAGATTATCCATTAACATAAATTTTTTTTCGTAGTTTAGTTTTGCAATAGGCCACCAGTGTCGTAGATCAAAGCAGCCTCAAATGTAATCCTCTTACAGTCATCGTTCATTTCAGAGACTTTTTCTTAGAATGATTTATGCTGTTTTCAGTACTTTGGAGTTTAACTTGCACTTCCTGAAAACGAGAGCACAAATTGCATGTGTAATGCGGTCGACTGGGCTGTAGTCCATAACTGGCAGTGCCTCTGATATTCAGACGAATGAGAAACCATCTGAACAAGCCACTCAAACCCAGTTTTGAATTATTAGTTGCTGAGTTTGTCATGCCCAGTGGAAAATTCTCCTCAAAGGGAGAGACAAAGACGAACCACGGGGTCACGATTGGATGGCAGCGGGCTGCAGTCAAGCAAAGAAGCTTTAATATGTGCGTGCTTGGAGGGTGACCTCTAACCCTCTCAGCAGGTGTGAGTGACCGAGCTTTCATGGGAGAGGCCTGCAGAGCATGTGGGGCGGGGACTTGAGAAGGACAGATGTTGTATGGGGAATGCCCTAGGGGAAAGTGTGGCGCTATAGAGGGACAATTGTACAATAGAGAAAGACTCCTACAAAACCACACAGCCCAAACAGGCTTGTTTCCATGAAGACCGGTTGCCGAGACAGCGACAGTGAATGCTCTTGGAGACGAATGCTATTGGTTCTTCCAGCTCTACATACTTTCAAATACTCTAGTCAAAACTAAAACCCTACAGGATGTCAAAAATAAAATCGATTATGTGCTCAGAGTTTTAAGTACTTGGCTGATGGATTTCCAAGTGGGATGATGCCAAGAGTGCTTTTAAATATTTTCTATCTATCCATCTGTCCGTCTGGAGTATCATTTTTGCAATTAGAATATATAATTTATATAAAATCTAAAATCAAATAAAAAAGTATACATTTAAAACCTATTAAAAGTCACTTTCCCTTAATAATCTAATATTCTATATTAATCTATATTAATGGCATTTGTAAAATAATTACTATTATTTGACTATAAGATAGTTCAGAACAGTATATATAGTGCATCTGGAAAGTATTCACTTTTTATGTTACAGCCTTATTCCAAAATGGATTAAATTCATTATTTCCCTCAAAATTCTACAAACAATACCACATAATGAAAACGTGAAAGAAGTTTGTTTGAAATCTTTGCAAATTTATTTAAAATAAAAACTGAACAAAAATCACATGTACATAAGTATTCACAGCCTTTGCTCAATATTTTGTTGAAGCACCTTTGGCACCATTTACAGCTTTAAGTCTTTTTGAGTATGATGCCACAAGCTTAGCACACCTATTTTTGGGTAGTTTCTCCCATTCTTCTTTGCAGGACCTCTCAAGCTCCATCAGGTTGGAGGGGGAGTGCCGGTGCACAGCCATTTTCAGATCTCAATCGGGTTCAAGTCTGGGCTCTGGCTGAGACACTTAGTGACATTCACAGAGTTGTCCCGTAGCCACTCCTTTGTTATCTTGGCTGTGTGCTTAGGGTCGTTGTACTGTTGGAAGATGAGCCTTCACCCCAGTCCAGAGCGCTCTGGAGCAGGTTTTCATCAAGGATGTCTCTGTACATTGCTGCATTCATCTTTCCTTCAATCCTGACTAGTCTCCCAGTTCCTGCAGCTGAAAAACATCCCCACAGCATGACGCTGCCACCACCATGCTTAACTTTAGGGATGGTATTGGCCAGGTGATGAGCGGTGCCTGGTTTTCTCTGACCATGCCATTCAGGCCAAAGAGTTCAATCTTTGTTTCATCAGACCAGAGGATTTTGTTTCTCATGGTCTGAGAGTCCTTTAGGTGCCTTTTTGGCAAACTCCAGGCAGGCTATCATGTGCCATCTGGCCACTATACTACCATACAGGCCTGATTGGTAGCGCTGCAGAGATGGTTGTTCTTCTGGAAGGTTCTCCTCTCTCCACAGAAAAATGCTGGAGCTCTGTCAGAGTGACCATCGGGTTCTTGGTCACCTCCCTGACTAAGGCCCTTCTCCCCCGATCTCTCAGGTTGGCCAGGCGGCCAGCTCTGGGAAGAGTCCTGGTGGTTCCAAACTTCATCCATGTAAGGGCATGATGGAGGCCACTGTGCTCATTGGGACCTTCAATGCTGCAGACATTTTTCTGTACCCTTCCCCAGATCTGTGCCTCGATAAAATCCTGTCTCGGAGGTCTACATGGCTTGGTTTGTGCTCTGGAATGCACATGTTAACTGTGGGACCTTATATAGACAGGTGTGTGCCTTTCTAAGTCATGTCAAATCAATCTGAATTTACCAATCAAGTTGTAGAAACATCTCAAGGTTTTTCAGTGGAAACAGGATGCACCTGAGCTCAATTTTGAGTGTAATGGCAAAGGCTGTGAATACTTAAGTACATGTGATTTTATTCATTTTTTTATTTTAAATAAATTTGCAAAGATTTCAAACAAACTTCTTTCACGTTGTCATTATGGTGTATTATTTTTCAAATATTATTTATATCATTATTACTTAAACAATGCACTTACATTCATATATTTTAAGTGTGTGTTGACTTAAATGTCCAAACATATTTTAAATAGTATTTCGAGGTACCTATAATACATGTTCAATCATCAATGCATTTTTAAAAGTGAATTGGTGACAGTACTGCTGTTAAAAAATAATTTGCTTAGTAATCTGCATGGTCTAAAGATCAAAACAGCTCATTTCCATGTGTCCTGTTCAACATATTTAGGAGCTGAAGAGTGGCTAATAGCACTTGGGGCAGACAGCAGGGCAGTCTGGGAGGAGACGGGGCTCCGCTGGAGGCCTGCAGCAGTCAACTCACTCTATGAAGTCATTGGCACTGCTTTACACAAGAAACTGTGGAATTCACTGGCCACAGACCATCTCATCATTTGACTGCAGCAACTCCAAAACCACAGGGAGCTGCAGACACAAGATAAGAACAAAAAAACTGCTTATTCTTAGTGCTGGCCAGATATTCCTCAGTTAGTTGTGGTTTGTTGGTGTCAATCAATTAATGAAAGATTTACAAAGACTACAACCAAGAAAAGTACATCAACAGCTTGAGTTTGTACATAAGACTTTAAGACACTGATTCTGATGTGATTAAAACAATCAGATTTCCCACAGGAACACACAAATAGGCTATGCCATAATTCAGAAGCAAGAAACAAACTCAAAAGACCAAGTCTAGCATGCAAAGCGTTTTTTGGCAAAAAACATTGTCACAAATCACAGGAGAGAACTATATGAGTCTGGATTACTTCAGAATGTTTTATTAGAATGCTTGAAACAACATTGCAGAAGGGAAAATAGGGTGAGGGATGAATTTAATTTTAGTTTATTAATCATTGCAGTGATTGAAAATAGTAATGTGCTGGGAGATGGAGAACTGCAGTGCAGAAGTTCACCATACAGTGCTGCTGACCCATATGAAAAAAAACCTGTATGGTTCATATACATCAACCTTATATCTTCCTTACTTAAATCAGCCAGACTTATCTTATGTGTTTCATGTAAGTCCAATATATGTCCTACACAAAATCAGACAGTTTATGGCCCCTTTCATACTAAAAAGCACACATAAAACTTGTAGGGGATTTTCTTATATATACAAATCTTATATGAGTTTTACATGTCAACAGTATGCAATGGTGTATGGTATTAGTAGAAAATACCTGATATTCATATAGAAATCATATAAGGTTCTTATACTGAATCATATGCTAGTCAAATCAAAATCATATAAGATGTATTTACATTTTGTGTCATTTGTTTATGTATTTCACAAGAATGAGTTACAACAAATTTCTACTTCCCATCATGCTTTGATTCTGACTGGTAAAGGAGGGTAAATATTAAAATGAAATGTTATTTCATTTGTTTTTGCATAATTTAATATAGGGGAGATATAGAGCCTGTGGTGAGGATGACGATTGGCCAAATTTTTTTACTTTTATTAAAAAGTAATGGCTGTGTACTTTCCAGTACAGTATTAGTCTCTTTGCTAAATACTTAGGAACATGCCTGAGTGTTTGACTTGTGTGTGTGTGTGTGTGTGTGTGTGTGTGTACAGTGTTGAGGAGTAACTAGTTAAATGTAACAGCATTACAAAACAGCATTACAAAAATTACAGTTATGAAAATGTTAACGATTACAAAGGGGGTTACATCTGAATAATATATAATTATATATATTTATGTAAATAATTACATATAATTGTTCAATATATTTTGCAGTACCATATCTTATCACATGCACATCTATATGTTTTGAAGTGTATTACTGAATATAAAATTACATACATTATGATATACAAGTAAATATATTGTCACATATTTTTCAATATATGAAAAGTGGCAATTTGATACAAATCAATATATTATTAAATATATTGTAATATATTTATTCTGTATATTTTCAATATACTGTTAAATAATTTAATATATTGATTGTTCATAAAGAAATATCTTTGCGTAAGGGTGTACCCATTATATATATTTTACTTGCTAACTAATATGCTAAAGTAAAATCTAACTGATTTGCAGGGGTTGTATTTAACACCCTCCAGCATATTTTTTTTTACAGTGTAGGACATATATGATTGAAAATACATTAATATTGTGCAATTTGTATACGTTTTTGCAGCATATATGATCCTTACAGTATTCTGTTGGAACATATAAGAATCACAGATGTTTTTAGCAAAACTTTTTCATATGGGCACCTGGAACAAAGCCAAAGCATTTCGGTGCGTTTCAGATAAACTAATTCAAAATCACTACAAAATGTGTAGTACATGGTGGAAAATGCATGTGTATTTCTGGGCTCAGTGTAATATGACTGCCTTGAAACAGAGCATTAAAACTCTGACAATAGTCAACAGGAGTCAACAATCCACGGCAACGTTTATATTTATTAGAATGGTCTTTGATGTGGAAAAGTGCTTAGTGCCACGTCAGGGTCTGAGCAGGCATACACACTTTTCCTTGTGGCACAGAGTCATAGTACAGCAGGTATTTGGAAATATAAAGCATTCTTGCCACTCGCCATTCTCAAGTTAAGGATTCTGACGTTGACTAGCGCTCTGTTATATGTTAATGACATTAATTAGGCAGCATTTACAAAGCGGAGATCTGAAACCATGCAGCTGTGCACAATATCAAGATCATCTGCTATTTAAAAATTTCACTTTCCGGAGGAGAGGCGTACGCATGTGCGTATCTCTGACTCAAACGTTGGCACATAGGTATGGATTTAGATCAAATGAGGCCCACCATCCTTTGTTAGCTAAATTTGGTGATGGGACTGTATTGCCAGAATGTATTTCTTTCCATTTTTGGCAGAGGGACCCATAAATACTCTTTGGAACTAGTGTACTGTAGAAAATAAAATAAAAATTTCCACCAGAAAAAGCAAACAAACATGAAATGGTCATTAAAAGATTCAGAAAAGCTGTAAACTGAAACAGAAAATTATATAGCTTTAGTCATGTGTTCATCTGAATGGTTTTCAGCACATCTTAGACCTGCGAATGACTTCTTTTGGGAATATGACTTTGGATAATGCTGTTTAGGAGAACATCTTGAAGCATTTTGAGCCATGATAGGTCTTTTGATTTTGTTATTTACTGTAGGTTGTGGTATTGCACTGAATTGCATATAAAAATTCCATCCATTCGAATGACACATGAACTTAATGTGATGCATATTTGTCAGTCATACATACATGAAACAGACCTAAATACATGAAACAGACCTGCAGTCAGGTTATTTCATTCAGTGTTTTAAATGCAAAGTCATGGATTGAGGCAGTGCTTACTGGTTTTCATGGTGGTCTGAGAGATCTGTATGGATTAAGTGGTTTATTCCCTCTTTGTTCTCTTTTGGAGCAAATAAGCTGCTGCCTGGGGCAAACCATGGCCTTTAACAGAAAAAAGACATTAATTGCTCACAATTTTATTCACAAAGTAAGGATGTGTGGGTTTTATATTAGAATGCAAGATGGACCTCTCTCAAGACTGGTATATTTTTTATCTTTAAAAAAATCCATCCTCAATTCACAGTATGATTGTATGAATTCGAATTGGAATGTTTGAAGGTCAACTTCAGCCAGAGGTCAAAGGGAGCCTAGCTGCAGCACTTTTTAAATGTTATGCTATGGACATTAATGTACTTGAAAATGTGAGTCAGTCAGAGGTCATGTGGGCCTCTTTTATATGCTGCAAGTGGCAGCTGTAGCCAGTGGGTTATCTGACACGCATCAGGCTTCTTTTATGAACTTCACCCTGTTTTTTTGGGAGTGTGCTCACATGTGCTGTTTTTCACATCTAAATCACCCAAACTGACAGTGGTGTAAATGTGTATATGTGCTATTATTTTTGTCTCATGTTTGCAGTGAAGAATTTAGAGTGCATTCAGAAAAATTAGGAAACCTCACGAGTATGAGGAAAGCTATTATTCTGCGTAAAATTTGGATAATTTCTTAAAACTGTACTTGCAGATAGTGTAATATCAATGAAATAAAAGGACACTTTCATGACTATGTTTCTTAACACATTTAAGTACTTTGTACTTTGTACTAATATCAAATTAAAAGTTTGAATTGAAGTTTGAAGTACATTATAAATCATTGTTTTAATAAAAAATTGTACATGCTTTAAAGACGTACACTTTTTGATGTGTTGACTAACATACAAAGCACATGCAAAGTACCTGATTATAATTTCAACGATTGTGTGTTATTCAATATTACATGTTAAGTTAATACATTTTCAATGTTAAATTGCAACTTCATAATTACGAATGTAATCACAGATATATTTAAATATAGGGTATTATAGAAGTGAGTTTTCAATAGAAGTGACATGTATATTTTAGTTTCACATAAATGCTTGTCAGTATATTCTGCAGTACACTTTAAGCATATTTCAAAAACAGTAGAAGTAATTATGAAATTGCACATAAAGATAAATCCTACTTAAGTGGGTCAAAAAATCATTCTAAAGTTAAGTTAATTACATTTAATATAAATTATATTTAATACATTGTCATTAAATTGAAGTTAAGTATATTATTTTAAAGTATATCATATTCATACTCTTCATAAAAAAATGCTAATGTGTACTTCTCTTTCACAAGGGCAAAGAGATAAGAGAAATTATTTTAACAACATAAAATTGCACACATTGGCCTGGTTTCACAGACAGGGCTTAGATTAAACCAGGATAAGACCTTAATATAGAACATTTAAATAGCTTTTATAAATGTGCATTGGTAAAATACATTACTGGTGTGAATCTTGAGATAAAACAATGGCACTGACATATTTTAAGATATCTCAGTGCACGTTGCTTTCAGTTAAAACAGCTCAAACATTTATTTTAGTCTGGGATTAGGTTTAAACCTTGTCTGTGAGACTGAGGGATTATGTTTAAGATTAAACATGTAAATATGTTGTGCAACACTCACATTTTGGTAATGACTCCTAAAGTCTTGTATCCCCTCTATCAATCTAATATTAAAAAAAAAAAAAATTTATGCCAACACATAATAAGAGCTTGTAAAATCTTTCAGAGGTTTCAAATGGTCCACAAATAGATAGATTTTAAAGATATAGAAAGGGATCACATTTCAGTCATTCATAAACTGTCGGCATAAACAGATCTGCAGGATGTGGCGATCAATCCTCTTCACCATGTTTTTAATTGTAAGCCAAGATAAACACAGAGACCTTATCATAGGATGAGGGTCTGTGCTTTGGAAGGAGTTTTTTTTCCTTCCAGCCAGCCAGAGGCTGATATTTAGGGCAAAGTTATCCCCCTCTGACATCTTGTCATATTCTTCTGAGGGGTAAAATGAAGAAGAAGAAAAAACATCCATTTCCTTTCAGGTTATGGGGTGTCCACAGGAAGCTCTGTGTTTTCATATCAACCTGACCAGCCACTGCTCCGCTGACCCGAGGAATGTAAATGTGTTTAAATTTCCAGGAAGAGCCCTGATCACAAAAACACCCAGTCGTTTGCCTGTATTCCACCCTCCTTTCCCTTTCAGCCAGGACGTGGAGCAGGACACTCAGAGGTCTCTGATGTCAGAGAAACATTCCTCATGCACTTCCTACCACGCAACAATCATAATATCAGTCATCCTCGGCTGAGACAGAAGCTCACAGAGAACATGGATGGCTGTCATGCTTTTTGGTGTGGGCAGTTTTTTTTTTATCTCACACATAAGCACTTCATCATCTACGGTGGAGATTCCCACCATTGTCCACAGTTTTTCATGTGCTGTTATGGGAGTTATTTATCACATCCCTACTGTTTCTTGGACTGCTTATATGGAGGCTCAAACATATCTGCTTGAAACGTAAATCCTATTTGGCAATGTATTAAAGGCCTTTAAGGAGACAGTGTGCTGGCTGTTGTTATCATCACATTCAACACACCATGCTAACTTACTAGTTAGGATTTAGCATGTTCAATTAAAGAGCTATGAAGGCTTGTGTCTTGTTTTGACGTATGGTGAGTAACTAAGTAGTGATGCTACTAACTTAACATCTTTCAGTAGCATGACAGTGTTTGCGATTTTCAAAACAGTGCAGTGCACCTGGTGCCACACTCTAATCAGCTAATTAACTCAAAACACCTGCAAAGGCCTTTAAATGGTCTCCCAGTCTAGTTCTGTAGGCTACACAATCATGGGGAAGACTGTTGCCTCGACAGTTGTCCAAAAGATGACCATTGACACCTTGCACAAGGAGGGCAAGACACAAAAGGTCATTGCAAAAGAGGCTGGCTGTTCACAGAGCTCTGTGTCCAAGCACATTAATAGAGAGGCGAAGGGAAGGAAAAGATGTGGTAGAAAAAAAGTGTACAAGCAATAGGGATAACTGCACCCTGGAGAGGATTGTCAAACAAAACCCATTCAAAAATGTGGGGGAGATTCACAAAGAGTGGACTGCAGCTGGAGTCAGTGCTTCAAGAACCACTACGCACAGACGTATGCAAGACATGGGTTTCATCTGTCACATTCCTTGTGTCAAGCCACTCTTGAACAACAGACAGCGTCAGAAGCGTCTCGTCTGGGCTAAAGACAAAAAGGACTGGACTGCTGCTGAGTGGTCCAAAGTTATGTTCTCTGATGAAAGTAAATTTTGCATTTCCTTTGGAAATCAGGGTCCCAGAGTCTGGAGGAAGAGAGGAGAGGCACACAATCCACGTTGCTTGAGGTCCAGTGTAAAGTTTCCACAGTCAGTGATGGTTTGGGGTGCCATGTCATCTGCTGGTGTTGGTCCACTGTGTTTTCTGAGGTCCAAGGTCAACGCAGCCGTAAACCAGGAAGTTTTAGAGCACTTTATGCTTCCTGCTGCTGATGCAGATTTCATTTTCCAACAGGACTTGGCACCTGCACACAGTGCCAAAGCAACCAGTACCTGGTTTAAGGACCATGGTATCCCTGTTCTTAATTGGCCAGCAAACTCGCCTGACCTTAACCCTATAGAAAATCTATGGGGTATTGTGAAGAGAAAGATGCAAAATGCCAGACCCAACGATGCAGAAGAGCTGAAGGCCACTATCAGAGCAACCTGGGCTCTCATAACACCTGAGCAGTGCCACAGACTGATCGACTCCATGCCACGCCGCATTGCTGCAGTAATTCAGGCAAAAGGAGCCCCAACTAAGTATTGAGTGCTGTACATGCTCATACTTTTCATGTTCATACTTTTCAGTTGGCCAAGATTCCTAAAAATCCTTTCTTTGTATTGGGCTTAAGTAATATTCTATTTTTCTGAGATACTGAATTTGGGATTTTCCTTAGTTGTCAGTTATAATCATCAAAATTAAAAGAAATAAACATTTAAACTATATCAGTCTGTGTGTAATAAATATAATATACAAGTTTCACTTTTTGAATGGAATTAGTGAAATAAATAAACTTTTTAATTATATTCTAATTATATGACCAGCACCTGTAAATACTTTTAAGATTTGGGACCCTATTTTAATGATCTGAGCACATGGTCTGAAGCACATGGCGCAGGTGCACTTGGGGCGTGTACGAATCCAATTTTGCTAGTTTAACGACGGAAAAATGGTCGGCACGCCAGGCACATGGTCCAAAAGGGTTGTACCTAGTCTGATAATGAGTCACGGGTGTGTTTTGGGCATAACGTATAAATCAGGGTCTCATCTCCTATTCCCTTTAAAAGCCAGTTGCGCTCACGCCATGGCGGATTCACTATTTATGAATCTGCGAGTGGAAAGATTGAACGCTTCTCCAGATAGGAATCCTTTTATTTTTAATATTTAAAAATGTTTGTGTGCTGCTGCACGTCCCTGTGTGTGTAATAAGCAGAGTGCAACATAGGCGCATATTACTTATGCGCCCTTTAAATAACACAAAAAATACTGCACTATTGACTTTAGATCAGGTTTTTGTTGGTCAATGGCGCAGTCGTTTTCAGTTGCCTCAAAATAGCGATGTGCCAACAATGTGCCTGAACACACCTTGTTTTCAGACCAGCACGCTCATGGGTGTTGAATTTGCTATTTAAACGTGACGCTGGACGTGAAAATGATAACTATTCCTTGCACCTGGCGTTGCATTGCACCGGGTGTATGATAGGGCCCTTGAAGTGTACAGTCAACACAATTAAGCACCTTTCTTTTTCTCAAGAGTGGTAAGCAATCTAAATGCCCTAAAGTCAAAATGAATTCAAAATTGACTCTATTTACTTTATTAATGCACATTCCTGATCTTATTGTGCACATTTCATCAGTGCAGGTTTTTCTAAAGGAAATAAATTGTTTGTCTTTGCAATCTTTGCAATTGTGGTGAATGCCCACTTTTCATGAACCAATTAATTCCCTTTAGATAAAATCAAGTCCTGCCCTACATTTGTTTTTCTTATTGAATATCCTGTTTCATTTGGAAATGCACCACATTATAGAAGTAAAATGGTTTTTAAATGTGGTTTCATGTATAGCTGCATTTTATTTTGCAATGTTTCCCCATCAGGGAAAACAGTGGAAGCCATTTATAGCTGAGAATAAGACTGATCTCAGTTTTTCCCCTTATTATCTGACTTGTCTTGCTAGCTGGTGCTATGTGTGGGAACATGGCGTACGTTTATTAGTGCACGCTTTGATCCGATAAAGTCTTATTGTCTGTCTGTCTCTGGCAGAGGAGTGAACAAACAGAGCGAGCACTGTGAGCGAGGGCCCGGTGCGTCTGACCGCCCTCCTCCACTCTTCCTCTTCCCTCTCCATGGGTGGGACTCCCTTAGGGCTCCAGAGCCATACACACCATCTCTCATACTGAACATTATCATTGTTCCTCTAATCACACGAACCATGAACTCTGACTTTTCTGGGTAGGGCCCACACGGTGAGTGGCGTGGAATCGGGGCTGAAGATCGTATCGGCCGCCGTGCCGCAGATACTGAGGGAAAACATGTCAGTTTTGTTTCAGTTGGGCTTATGCCATATCTGATATGAAACTGCCTCTTTGGACAGGAAATGAAAAATAACCCTGCAAAATACTTAAAAGCACTGATTAATAAAGTGAAAATTGCCATTTAAATCGACCTCGGTTCAAAAGGGCTTGTTTGTGCTCCAACATATGCAGCAGTCTAAATAAAGTGAAGCATTTTAAGATAAACAAATCGTAATTCCTATTGGTGGTATGATATATTTTTAAAGTGCACTTTCCTGAAACACCCATGCCAAGGAAAGTGTTTAGATAGCCTGCTAAGTGCAGCTGAAAAACTTCTTAACTTTGTCTTCCCTGCGCACATAACCTCTATTCATCCTTGTAATTATGACTTCCCACCAGATCTATTTGTCTGAAGCACCAGTTCAGTCAAATGGACTGAGAATCAATGCTAGGAATTTAATGTTCCTTCAGCAGGAAATGTGTTTGCATCAATGCACATAGTGGGAAGTTGACACAGGGCTGCTGAAGGGATCTGTGTTTATGTTGCGGCCAGCTCAGCAGCGAGGCCAATAGCGTCGGTGGGCTCCCCGAGCCACACAATGAGTCAGTTTTTCCACTCGATAACCACTAAGAAAACAGATCAGCACTGCTGGACACAGATATGCAGAGAGCACAGGATGTGCTGTTGTGGAACATCCAGGGGATTTTTCTGTTTCCATTGGTATTGGCCTCATTGAATGTCCACTGTGCTTGTCTAATCACACTGATCTAAAAGGATGAAGCTTGAGAATATTTGTTGGTGCATGATCTGCATTAAGTTGGAAATCTTCTACATTCATCCAACAGTTTGCACAGTGCAGTCCCCCATCTTGCGGGTCAGTTCTGAGTGGTCAGTTGTGAAGGATGCAGCAGATGCTGTAATGCTCCACTACTGTGACCCACACACCTGAATCAATGATCTTACAAATCTCTTAAACTAGCCAAAAATGCACTAATTTATACAAGTATATGCTGGATTAAGTGCCTTTTATGCATCATTTCATCATCAATGGATCAATAACTGCTGCCATGATCAATATAATATCTTCTGTCATCATAGTTCATCCAAATAGTTCACCAAGTAATGAAAATACTGTCATTGTTTACTCATCTCCATTTTATTCCAAACCTGTATGACTTCATTTCTTCTATGGAATGAAGATTAAATACGTCTCTGTGCTTTTTGTCCATACAATAAAAGTCAGTGGGGTTCAATGTTGCTTTGGAATCCTGACTTTCATTGTATCAGAAACATTCTTCAAAATATATTCTTTTATGTTCTGAAGAAGAAAGTCACACAGGTTTGGAAGGAAATAAGGGTGACGTGATGATGAAAGAATGTACATTTTTTAATAGAAAGAATGTGTCTGTGCTAAAAAAACAAAACAAACAAACATTACAATAATTTATAGTTTCATAATATAAAAATTAAGGTAAACATATTTGGCTTGTTGTCAGTGATGGAGCGTTCATCCACATGACTGAAATTGTAAATATATCCTGTACTTATTTAATTAAGATAAAATGCTTAAATAATATTCAAGGTGGAATTGATGTGGTGATGAGATGTTGTGCGGTAAGTGTCTGTTTAAATGTCCTTGATCAAAATGATTTGATGAACATATGTCATATTACTGTTTTTACTGTATTTTTGATCTAATAAATGCAGCCTTAATTGAGCATAAGAGACTAAAACTAGGTTTAAACCTTCTAAAACTCAATTTAAACATCCCTGTCATAGTCAAAACCAGCACAGATGAATATGATTTTTCCCCCCTGAAATGCCACCAGCTCTTTAGTGATTTCACCCTTATAGTTACTTTGGATAAAAGCATCTGTTAAATGGCTACTTACTAGAAATACTCATTAGCAGAATGTTCCTGCTCTCTTTATCTGTACTGATTAGTCTCAGATGGTTGCTGTTTAAGGGTCCAAAGATTATAGCTCTCCTTAGAAAGTGGTGTAAATCTTCACTAATTGTCATTGTGACAGCTTTAGGGAGAGTGTGTAAACAGAACTGCTCTGGCTGACGGACTGAAAGCATGTGTGACCCCCTCTGACTGCTCCAGGCGGATGAGAGCTCCTGGCTTGGGTGAGATAAGAGCAGATAGACTCTGACTGAGACCCACTTCCTGTTCTAAAGCTCAAACTCAACAGTTTTATTGTCAGTCTGTGAGTCAATTGCCTGTCCTTTCTTCTCTCCCTTTCCTGCCTGCTTACATGGCTGTGCTTTCACTAGAATTGCATTGCGATTATTTTTCTGGATCTATCTAGTATTAAGAAATTGTACTGTTGAAACTGTCAAAATTGTAGTCAATTAAAAATATCAGGCCTAAAACAAATTGTATTGACAACAAAAAACAAAGTATACACATTTAATCATACTGATGTATTTAAAAGTAAAATGTCTTAGTTTTGTAATTGACAGGCTATGCTACTTTGTTTAATCATAATTTTCTCTATTACACTTTGCTCTAGGACAATCTAGACAATTAAACTGAAACCAATGTCCTTAAATTTGTTACCTGAAAATGTTAATCAGCATCTGATTGCCTGCTTGTTTGACGTTTGAATATATTTATACCGTGCCCACACTTGAATCACGAATCATTTGAATCATTTCTGTTTTGGTGACTGAGATGTCTCTTCACAAGGACTATAGTTGCATCCAAATGCACTTTTCACTGAAATGGATGTGATTAGCTATAAAAGTTCATATTTGACATTTACATGTATGCATTTAGTAGACATTTTAACCGCAAAATAATACTGAAGCTGTGTAATGTACTTCTCAAATACTTCACATCCCTGACTACAACTTAATTTTGTTTTTGATATGTGAGTTTTGAATGTTTTGAGTTTCAATCTAAGATAGATACACAAGTATTGAGGTCATTTCTACATGCCCAGCAACCCTTGAGTACTGCATTAAGATGACAGGAACCATTTTATCCTACTGTTTGAGTTAGTTTGCTTGTAGATGTTATCATCTAAAAATAACAGGGAGAGATGTTTGTTTTGACATCAGAAAAGAGCAAGGCTTTGTTTGCTCTCTCGAGCAAGTTTGCAATGAGATTGTTTTTCTGTCCACACAGTGTGCGAAGGGCGGTAGAGAAATGTCCCGCTGTCAGCAGCAGCATGGTTTGGCACAGAGGTTTCTGGTAGCAGGAGAGATGGGCTGATGTCAGGCAGGGTTCAAAGCATGGCATTGAGCTCTGATTGCAGCTCTGATCTTCATATGCTGCCAGGACACATGGTAATCACCAGTGTTGGGTGTAATTAATTACTAAGTAATCTAATTACTGACATGTAATTACTTTTCCCTTGAAAAAGTAGGAATTACTCTTAATTTTTCTGCAATTGAATTACTGTTCTGAATACTCCATAGACTATAGAACAATTCTATATAAAACAATAGTGGATTTAACATCAAAATTTAATGTTAAGATGCAGTTTCGTGCCTGTCCTATATTGTTCAACTGGTCGAGGTTGATATGAAATTTAGAAAGTAATAAGTAATCCAATACTTTTTAGAGTATCTTACCCAGCACTGGCACAGGAACAGTACCGGTGTCAGTAAAAATAAGCATTACAGCTTTATAAGATAGTGATAGCCATTTTAGAAGTGTCATCGAAACTATATCTCAGAGAATAAGCCAGTTTAAGAACCACAATATCACAGTCCTCATTTTGTTGTCAGTTGAATTTTCATCCTCTGTTTGAATAGATCCACAGGGATGCATTGTTTTTGATTCAAAGTCTTACTGCGGCAAATATCTGCTGAATAGGCCTTTACTTAGGCAAAGATATTAAAAGCTGACAGAACTAGTTACACATCAGCATCTGTTTATTTCATTCCTGGCACAAAGTAATGATTGTGTGATTGGGAGAATCTGCTGATCTACAAACTCATTCTAATGTAGATGATATACAATGGCACATTTACAAATCAATATAGTGCATAGTGAGCATTTGATTGATTAGATCTTAAAGTATCTGAGATGTG
Source organism: Rhinogobio ventralis (assembly GCA_039654625.1). Lineage (NCBI taxonomy): Eukaryota > Metazoa > Chordata > Actinopteri > Cypriniformes > Gobionidae > Rhinogobio > Rhinogobio ventralis. The sequence continues at coordinate 18,699,985 of CM077196.1, forward strand.
ATTGCTGATCTCAAGACTTCTTGGCTTTCCAAGATGGGTTGCAGGAAATGGTCTTCTCTTGAGACATTTAGATAAGAGGTGGGACAAAGCTCTGGGTTCCAGTTTCCTAAGAAACTTTCCTCTTTGTTTGCTTAGATGTTTGATTTCATGAGGCCAGTGTGTATTGCTAATGTCAGTTTTAGTTCTACCTGTTATTGCCTCACTTTCATTGAAGTATAGCCTGTCATAAAATACGCATTGCATTTTTAATTTGAGGTGGAAGTATTAAAAGATCAAAGACTCATAGATTATTTATTGGCATCTAATGTTCCATGAAGAACTTCACAAAAGATTCTTTATAGCGGAAAAGGGTTCTTTAGATTCATGTTCTTCACGCTAAGAAAAATGAGAACAACAGTGAAAGGTTGTTTGGGGAACCCAAATGGTTCTTTAATGGAATCTGGGCTGTCCCAGATGAAAGATATCCAATCGTGGCGATTTCTGTGGTCATGGCTCTTAAATGGTGGACCTATGTCGTACAGTCAGAGAGATTCAAAAGAGGGCCATTGTCAAAGATAGCCTGCGATACATTTCTGACAGTGTCAGAAATTTAGCATGATCATCTCACAGTGCAACATGGAATGGCGTATTGATCAACATGATATGGCACTAAACTTAAAGCTGCAATCCGTAAGTTTTGCCTCTTTGTCGCCATCTCTGTTTGAAACCTGGAATGGCAGTTATTTGCAGAATGATCACGGATGATGTCACGGCTCCTCAGCAAATGAATCCAATGTTTTGAGGAGGAATATGTGTAGGCTGTCACCGCACAGGTGAGGATACTGTTCTTCAGAATTACAGATACTACGTGTTGGAAGTAAAACCAAAATAAGAATTTTCACCGGAAAATGTAATCTGAACAAGTAACATATCTGCCACTTTTGTTCAGACCAACTGAGGAAAAAAAGCATTACAATAAATTGCGCTACCAACAGTTATTGAATCTACCGATCGCTTAGTCCACATCACATCAAACCGTGCAAATATTAGTATTGTTATACCTCGTTCTCAAATTGTTAATTTTAACAACATCAGCAATGCATGACTACGTGTATTTACGTGTATTTAGTGTGTATTAGCGTTACCTGTAGATTTAAATGTCTGTACAGTCTATTCTTTTGCTTTTGACTACGGGTGAATCTCCAGTTGTCACTGATGATGTAATTTGGGCCTTTCTGGATTACAATCCGCCATCAAAATGATACATTTAATTATTCCAGCTGCTGTGAGAAAAGGCTATAAAAGATCCTCTGAAGAACATGCGTTACTACTACTAGTCAGACTCTTTCTTTATGTATACAGACATGACATAATGACGCAAAGACATGCTTGAATTTCCCGTGGAAATCCACCATACCACTCTATTACAAGATTACAAGCTTACCGTTGTGAATAGGGCTAAGGTAAAGAGATGGTTGGATATGTACTTACTCAAAATTAGATTTTGGATCATTTTTAACCAAACAAAGTTACAGACTGCAGCTTTAAAACTATTACCTCGAGCTCCATTTGCAGAATTGGCATGCTAAGCCTCTTTTCCCTAACCATGATCGCATCCATATTTTCCTCTTTTACTTCCTCCTCTTTTTTTCAATGCACATAAAAACGGCAAAAGTGCAATTCATCTGGCTTGTTTAACACTAGCGCATGTTGATGACATTTTATTATTCTATACTAACTTTTGTCGTAGCGTATGATTCAATGGGCATGATCGTACAGTCTACAAACATGTCGTACCCAAGTTTATTAGATTTATGTGATTTGTAATTATCTTCGAGGATTGCCAAAATTGCACAGACTGTAGTAGGCATAAGAGCAAATGACAAAAAGAATTCCAGTCCACAAGAATATTGAAAAGTAAAGATTTTTCTCTTTATAAGCCAATAAAACAAGTCCTACAAATGGTCTCTGTTAACAGGCAGTACCTTTCAGAGGTACTTTGCTCCACCTTTCACGTGAATCATTTGTTCTCAGTAACGGTATTGTGCCCCAGGTGCTCTCAAGATCCCCCTCAGTACATTGAAAGAATTTGAATTACTTTGTTTCCTCTTAGCCGCTTCTTTTTTGTTGAAGAACAATGAATGTCTTTGTTTGGCAAACCTACATTGCAGATTAAAGACTAACACACTGATTAGCACTGTTATCAGGAGGACCCGTGAATAAAACCTCCCTCGGAAGCTGCTGGAAATTACTCTCTCAGCATTGCACTTGTGCTGTGTTAAAGAAGAATAACATTGTAAATCATTCAAGAGAGATACAGACCCAATAAAACTGAGGGTCAGATATTCTGTGTGTTGGCAGTTTATGTGAAAGTTTACTTGATTGCTATTTAATATCCTAAGGGGACCCTTGTTTTGGCACATTCCAGGCCGGATCAGTCACATTCCATGTGTGGATTTAAGTCAGTGGGGAGAGTGCAGGGATTTGTGACAGTGCCTGTGTTTGGACTGATAAGGGCGAGTGTTAAGGCGTGATGTGTCTCTATGTCATATATCTTTTAAAGCTTAGTCCATTGTAGTCCATTGCAATGCAGAAAATAATCAGCCTTTTTTTTAGCAAAAAGTTACTTTTTCTATAGACTAGTTAGCTAATAAACGATGTAGCCTGCCTTTGGAAAGTGCATGTCATTATTAAACAGTGCATTAACTTAATCAAAATGACTTTATGGTGCATTATGTATACAGAAAATATTCTAAAAATTAGTCCGGGACCTAAGGGTAATTCACATGCTCCAATATTGTAGCTTGTGTTTGGGTGACCTGAGTTCGAACTCAGCTAGGGTTATTCCCTGATCTCACCCCTTCATTCTCCCCATCGTTTCCTGTAACTGTCCAATCAAAAAGGCAAAGGCCCCAAAATTAAAACAAATAAATAAACTGGTGGTCATGTTGAGACAACTAATTGCTATATCAACAGAACATATGGATCCATGTCTGTACATACACATTCAAATGTACGTATATGGAGTCTGCTTTTGCTTTAGATGTTACAGTAGACATCAAGTGGTGAACCTACACAGGACCAAAATACAAAAGTAAACAAAAACATTCATAAAACCATAAAGCATAAAAATGTATTAACCCTTGTGAAAAACAAGAGCTCTTAATTGTATTGAATGTACACTTGTAGTGTAGTTCAAGGCTTAAATGTTCATATTAAAAGAATAATATTTGCAGATATAATATTAATGAAATAAAAAAAACACTTAATTATACTTAGAGAATACACTTTCAAGACTTTCAAGTACACTTTTAACAAGTACACTTTGTAATAATGTAAAATTAAAAGTTTTAATTTAAAGTGCAATTTTAATTAAATTAAATTTAAATTGTACTGTTTTTCCACTGAAACAGGATGGGACATATCGAACAGCTCCTCCCATTTTTTTAAATAGCCAATACCGTTTCGTTTATATCACAGACAGTTCGTTTTAATATATAGCATTCTGTGCAGAATTCAAATGGGTTTTATATGTTTTCTGGTCCAGAGCAGACTGTGTGTGCTGCGGCGGTTTGTGTGACACTAACATGAAACCAGACTTTCTTTGCCCCAGTGGAAAGCATATTTACCTATCTGAATCAATCCCTATTCCCCTTTAAATCCGTATTATGTTCCATTCACCATGCAGAAAATAGTAAATGTGTGAATAAGTGATAGATTTCAGCCACAGCTTCACCGTCTATATATAATTTACAATCTAGAGAGCATTCGATTGGACAGAAAGTCTGATGAGAAGTGATATCATCAAAATCATTGATCCATATTGGCAGAAGTCAAGTCAACTTTATTTATATAGCGCTTTTTACAATGCAGATTGTTTCAAAGCAGCTTCACAGTGTTAAACAGGAAAATAATGCAACAGAATATGATTCGGCTGTACAGCCGCTCTGGAGAAAACGGTGATGTCATCTAGCTCATTTCAATTATCATATACACTCACCTAAAGGATTATTAGGAACACCTGTTAAATTTCTCATTAATGCAATTATCTAATCAACCAATCACATGGCAGTTGCTTCAATGCATTTAGGGGTGTGGTCCTGGTCAAGACAATCTCCTGAACTCCAAACTGAATGTCAGAATGGGAAAGAAAGGTGATTTAAGCAATTTTGAGCGTGGCATGGTTGTTGGTGCCAGACTGGCCGGTCTGAGTATTTCACAATCTGCTCAGTTACTGGGATTTTCACGCACAACCATTTCTAGAGTTTACAAAGAATGGTGTGAAAAGGGAAAAACATCCAGTATGCGGCAGTCCTGTGGGCGAAAATGCCTTGTTGATGCTAGAGGTCAGAGGAGAATGGGCCGACTGATTCAAGCTGATAGAAGAGCAACTTTGACTGAAATAACCACTCGTTACAACCGAGGTATGCAGCAAAGCATTTGTGAAGCCACAACACGCACAACCTTGAGGCGGATGGGCTACAACAGCAGAAGACCCCACCGGGTACCACTCATCTCCACTACAAATAGGAAAAAGAGGCTACAATTTGCACGAGCTCACCAAAATTGGACAGTTGAAGACTGGAAAAATGTTGCCTGGTCTGATGAGTCTCGATTTCTGTTGAGACATTCAGATGGTAGAGTCAGAATTTGGCATAAACAGAATGAGAACATGGATCCATCATGCCTTGTTACCACTGTGCAGGCTGGTGGTGGTGGTGTAATGGTGTGGGGGATGTTTTCTTGGCACACTTTAGGCCCCTTAGTGCCAATTGGGCATCGTTTAAATGCCACGGCCTACCTGAGCATTGTTTCTGACCATGTCCATCCCTTTATGACCACCATGTACCCATCCTCTGATGGCTACTTCCAGCAGGATAATGCACCATGTCACAAAGCTCGAATCATTTCAAATTGGTTTCTTGAACATGACAATGAGTTCACTGTACTAAAATGGCCCCCACAGTCACCAGATCTCAACCCAATAGAGCATCTTTGGGATGTGGTGGAACGGGAGCTTCGTGCCCTGGATGTACATCCCACAAATCTCCATCAACTGCAAGATGCTATCCTATCAATATGGGCCAACATTTCTAAAGAATGCTTTCAGCACCGTGTTGAATCAATGCCACGTAGAATTAAGGCAGTTCTGAAGGCGAAAGGGGGTCAAACACAGTATTAGTATGGTGTTCCTAATAATCCTTTAGGTGAGTGTATATTCAAGTAATGTAGTTGATATAGTTAATTTAGTTTAGTAATTAAATTTATTTGGATATTTATTTGTAAATTTAGTGTCCAGAACTAAAGAAGTGAGAGATTGTAAGTTTTGAATGCTTATCTCTTGTTTTGGAGCACACTATAGCTTATAGTTAACAGTAAGACTAACATATTCATGCTAAAAGCCAAAAAACATATAATTTGTTGTGTGTTATTTGATATTACATTTAAAGTTATTATAAAATATTTTACATTTACTAAATTTCAAATTACCGGTAATCATTACAAATAGGCCTACATGACATTTCAATGATAAATGTGCACATATCAAAGACAAGTATGAAATTACACATAAAGATGTACTTCAGCCCTAGTTTAATGGGTCAAAAGATTGGATATTTCTTCCATAATAAGTACTATTTTTAAAAGTATGCTAAAGTATACTTCTTTTTAGGGGGGTTATAGTGACTACATGTCCAACGCTATGCAAAAAGTAATCATGAAATGGGTGGAAAAGGAAAATTTACCATTTTGGTTTGATGGGTATTTTGTGGTTTCATACTCTGTGCAGCCAAAAATTTTGCCCACAAAGCACACAGCGGTCAGCAAAAGCCACATTTTAACCTTGCTGCAAGTGAACCCATATTTAAAGTCATTTTCTTTTTACCTTGTACTTAACCTGTCCGTGTTGGTGTCTGTCTAATTTGACTGCTTCTGTCAAATGACAGATCAATTTGCACCAAAAATGTAGTATCCGATCTTAATCCACGATTATTTGGTTGCATTTGGATCACAACCAACCAGGTATAAAGCACTGTTCAGGAATGAACCCTCACATTTGAATATGCAATTTGCATGTCTCTTCATAGATGACTGACCCTCAAAGATCTCTATCAAATCTCTGTTCATTGGTGGTGATTTTAATGGTCGGTGTAATGGGGAGACTGCATTGATTGCAGAGCCGTTCCCAGGGTCCATCTCTCCAGGGAGAGATCTGGATTGTTGTGTGGATCTCTCCACCATCATTACAGCCAATGAGATGCACAATAGGTCAGGGAGATGAGATAACATTGTCTGCTGGGGAGCCGCAGGTGGGAAGCTCAACAGGGCATTATTAGGTGTCCTGGTCTCAGGGTATAGCATTGCTCTTAGCCTCAGGGGCTCTGCCCCACCATCTGCCATGACTCTTTCTCTCTCTCTCTTTCCCTTTCCCTCCCTCCCTCGCTCGCTCTTGATCGTGCACATGCTCAGTGCACTGCAATCAATGTTCCATTGGTCACTCTGAGTAAAAAGTATGACAAATTTACACTTGCTTCTTCTGTCATAAAGCTGTACACAAAAAAAAGTAAACGAGAGGTCTATAAGCTCTGTTAATTTTCTGTATCCAAATACTTGGTTTTCCAGAGCTTCTCCCTTTTCTGAACCTGGTCTGTCTCTTATGATTTTTGTTCACTGAAACAATTGCTGTCCGTCAAATAACAAAGGAACAGCAACAACATCAGAACAGTAGAACACAAAGGAAGTTGTAAGTGATATTGCCACATAAAGCCTCTCATTGCAGTTTGACCCGTTTCCGCAATTGTTCTCTTTGTGGCTCTTTTGAATGTAAAACAGTTGGAACACATAGTGATTGTGTCTGTTCTCAAGTTACCTCTGATTAAGTTACAAAAATAAGATCCTAAAAGAACTTCAGACACCCTGGAACTTCGATAGAAAGTAACAACAATTTCAGAATAATTCTTTTTTTCGATTAGCACCATGCTGCCATGTTGTTAAGGGAAAAGAAAAATCTTCACCTCTGCATACTTCCATATTTTAATTGTAAATGTTCTGTAAACACTATAAACACCAGGCAGCTTTCAAAAGAGCTCTTGAATGGTGGAATAATTGGAAATCAATTAGTAGGGAAAAGGAAGAACTCTTACAAGTAAAAGACCATTATAGAAGAACGCAAACAAAAGGATGTGAGAATATGTGGAAGAGAAAGCTTTCAGGACCAAAATTTACATTCAAATGACTAACAGGGTGAAGACAAGAAAGCACCTAGAAACATCAGAGGAACACCATATCTCTGTCAGTCATACCTTCCAACAGGTTAAAGAAATAAAATAAAATCCAGGTAGTCGAAGTAGCTTAGGGTTTAGGGATCGCCAGGTGGGCACAGAAAACCTAAGGGGAAAAAAATATTTTATCATAATGAATAGTAAATGCATATATTAGAATACATATGTACATTAGAAAATGTGATATTCAAATTAAACTTAGCACATTCTAATGTGTACTGCTATAATTATTACTACTACTACTACTACTACTAATAATAATAATAATAATAATAATAATAATAATAATAGTACAAAGTAAATGTTTTCCAGATATAATTTTCTTGATTTATTTTGGCTTTAGTACAGGGTAACACAAACAAAAACCTAATCATTTAATTTAGCAAACAATCATACTTACTTTTTTTCTATAAAGTGCGAATATACTCTGCCAACATTTTGGGGTTGGTACTTTTTTTTTATTCTTATGAAATAAGTCTTCTATGCTCACCAAGCCTGCTTTATTTGAATGTAAATAAAGCAGGCTTTGTGAGTCTGCGAATTTTAAAATGTAAAAAATGTAAAAAAAATGTAAACATTTTTTTAGGAGCCTGATGAAATCGGTATAAATACACTATAAAACACTTACAACAAACATGTCTTCTAATATCTTCAATTGTTGCGTACCAAGCTGCTGCGGACACATCTGTAAATGACTTTACTTGGACCCATTGTGCGAGCTGTCTCTTTAATACCGCGTGGTTTATATATATGTTGCTGCTGATTGGGCTGACATTTTTGACACACCCACCAAACAAGAGAAAACATATCTCAAACCCCATTGCACACCATTTCCAGGAAACATGTCGCTCAACCCGGAAACCATAGCAAAACGATGCACACTGGTTTGAGCTTGAACGTGCCCCAGTTTAATATGATGATTTGCTGCTCAAGAAACATTTCCTATTATTATCACAATTGGAAACAATTCTGCTGCTTAATATTTTTGTGGAACCCGCAATACATTGTTTCATGATTCATTAATGAATAAAGTTCAAAAGAACAGCATTTATTTGAAATAGAAATCTTTGCCCCACTTTATATTAGGTGGCCTTAACTACTTTGTACTTACATCAAAAAATAAGTACAATGTACTTATTGTGTTCATATTGTAATGCAAAACACTTTTGTTGATATTGAGGTGGGATACGGGTAAAGTTAGGGACAGGTGTGGTGGTATGGGTAAGTTTAAGGGTAGGTGTAAGGAAATTGTCAACACTGTAATTATAAATGTAACTACAGAAATTAATAACAGATGTAATTACATGCAGGTAATTAAAAAAATGTAAGTACAATGTAAAAATATGTATGTACACAATAAGTGCATTGGTTAAAATGATTCATTTAAATTTTTAAAATATTCAAGAAATATTCTAACTGTGCATTAAATTGTTTAAAAGCAACAGTAAAATCATTTATAATGTTACAAAAGATTTATATATATATATATATATATATATATATATATATATATATATATATATATATATATATATATATATATATATATATTGAAATAGAAATTATATATATATGCATATATATAAACTTACTAACCCCAAACTTTTGTAGTGTATATTTGTACATTTAAATACATAGCTTCCTTTATATTTTAGGAAGGTGGGCCCTCGCAAAGGGCATTATCATATTTGGCTTCAAAAAGATTGAAAACCCCTGAAATACTGTAGATGAGCCTTTGATATGCTTGAGATGATGGTGGTTTTCATCTCCAGTTTTGGTGTATGGGTCAAATTATCCTGGGTGTCACTCAGTATGATTTGTGGCGCATCCTGCACAAGCTTTTTCTTTATGGTAGAACGGCTGGTCAGAGCGTGAATCTGTCGATGGACTGCTTTGTACACATTGTGCCCAGACCTCTAGACCTGGCCATCCTTTGATCTGAGGCCAAGGTGTCAAATCAGAGATGATTCCTCTAACACACGTGTGGACCATCACTCCAGACATGACACACACAAACAGAACTTCAGGGCTATTGAATTAAGGCTTGCCGTCTGGCCTGCAGGCTTCAGAGCACGAGGGTCATTATCTCCATGTGGGCAATCACAACATAACAGCTTAGAAGAAATGCAAAAACCACCGTGGGACCTTTACGACTTGATGGTCGCATGGTGACTTTACTTTAAAACTGGCAAAACAGTGTCTTCTGATGTGTCGTAATGATTGTACTCTTTGAAGATCTCACATAACAGCTGTAAGTGCTCTTACCTGTTTTGACTTTCAACAGGCTCTGCACATTTTTCTCGTTCTCAGTCAATTTTCCCTGTTTTATAAACATCCAGGAATTGCAGACTTGCTGTCTACAAGACCAAAATTAGGTTATACTTTATTTTAAGGTGTCCTTGTGCAGAGTAATATTAATTTACAACATGTACTTACTATAGGGTTAGAGTTTGGTTTAGGGTTAGTTGTGTGTAATTATGCATAGTTATTACTATAGTAAGTACATGTGTAACAAGGACACTGTAAAACAAAGTGTACCCAAAATCGTGCAACAAACTGGTAGCAGGGATGCATCTGTGAAAATACTCAAAAATTATTAAAGCAACTCACCTCATGCTCCCACATATGGTATTTTCCTCAGTAACAGACACCTCGAACCTGATCTGTGACCTCTTAACCCTGGATAACATGCTTAGAAATGCTAATTATCAACATATCTCACATTTGAACCACGTCGCCATATATCCTGAGAGTGCTCTCTGCTTCTTTCCATTCATTAATCTTGCAAACATGTCTAATGGCAAGACGTTTGCAGTGCCTGGTTGTCTTTGGCATAACTGCTGTCTTGTTTTGAAAGGGTGAAATGGATAAGCGGCTAGCCGCATGAGCAGTGGATGCAAGAGATGCGCCTGTGCACGTCCAAAAGGCTAATGATTTTAGCAGATGAGCCCGCTCTAGTCCTCAACGCAGCCCTACGCCCCCAGAAGACCTCCAGTATCATGATTTACGCACATCTGGTAAACAAAGCGGCTCAGCACGGGCTAAATCAGCACAGCACATTAGCGTAGGAATGACACTGCACAGACTATAAACATAGTTGTCATTTATATAAAGAAATCTTAATACATTGTTTTTTTTATCATAATCTAATAATAATACACAAAATAACTATTTTAATACACATAGTTGTGATTATACATTTTGACTGGATGAGCCTTATTTGACCCTACTCTAAATGTTCGTTCTGTTTATAACTATACAATTCGGCTTACAAGTTTATATACCACTTGCAGAATATATAAGATGAATTTTAACAAAGTAAGAGGAATCATATAAATTGCATTTTTTTTTTTTTATTTAGCACTGTCCTGAATAAGCCATTTCACATAACAGATGTTTAACTTTTCAACTGGTTTATTTATGTAAATTCAGTTATTATTTTGTCTTGTGGACTATATTTAAACATCTGTTATGTGAAACCGCTTATTCAGGATAGCATTATTTGAATAAAAGTATAACATACATTTTTATGATCCCTCTTATTTTGTTAAAATCTTGCATATTCTGCAAGAGCTATGTAAACCTAGCAGAAATGAATAGTTTAGCCATGAAACTCGATTCGTATTCTGATTGGTTGTTTCAATGGAACGTTCACAGCCAGTCAATTTCACATATCCATTAGCACATGCACTTTTTAATAACGACACGCCCAAACTAATACACAAAGTCTGCGCACTAAAATTCTTATTCTAGCCCTCCTCTTCCCCAGCACCAACTGCCTAGATCTGCTATGTGGGGTCTCTCTCTCTCTCTCTCTCTTTAGCAGCAGCAGCATGTTTCCATTTATTTTATGCTCTGAGCATTTAGCTAGTCTAGTCCACCAAGACCAAACCACATAATACATTAATAAAATGTGTATTAAACTATCCCAATAGTTGTCATGACTAAACTGTATTTGACATTGGTGTCTTTTATCAGACTTTTTGGACACTCAAATCACAAACTTGGTGTGATTACTGATCGCTTTACCTGTGGTAAAATCATTATAACTCACAGCCTCTCATAGCTTATTTCTTTATTAGCATATACAAGATTGTATATTAAGATAGTTATTATGTTTTTTTTAAGGAAAATATGATGATCATCTCATATATATATTCCCTGGTGGCTGTGGCCTCTGTCAGCAGGATAATGCGCCCTGCCACAAAGCAAAAATGGTTCAGGAATGGTTTGAGGAGCACAACAACAAGTTTGAGGTGTTGACCTCCAAATTCCCCAGATCTCGATCCAATCGAGCATCTGTGGGATGTGCTGAACAGACAAGTCAGATCCATGGAGGCCCCACCTCACAACTTACAGGACTTGAAGGATCTGCTGCTAACATCTTGGTGCCAGATACCACAGCACACCTTCAGAGGTCTAGTGGAGTCCATGCCTCAACGGGTCAGTGCTGTTTTGGCAGCAAAAGGGGGACCACAATATTAGGCAATATCGTAATGTTATGCCTGATCTGTGTATAATACAAACAATATAAAAATATTAATTAGTATATTAATATTAATATTAATAATGAATTCGTTTTTTTAATCGATTGACAGCACTGTGTGTGTGTGTGTGTGTAAATGTAAATGTAAATGTAAAAGATCAGATGACTCAAGACTGGTTGTAGGAATCGACTGACGAGAAAATATCTTCAGACAGCAGAGACAGGCGTCCACTGTTTTTGGACACAGAACAAGTGGACCTGTCAGGTTTAAGAGGCCTAATCTTATCAAAGAACTTAAAATAGAGGGCCAGGCAACACTGCTGTCTGGTCAGGTGTGAAATGTCACAAGCACAGCGTTATGTGCTACACATGTGTCTGGGAGTCCTTAAAAAAAAATTATGCTACTTTTCGAGATTTATTTCACAGTTCAGTTGTAGTATTGCTACGCTCTGTCTTACAGTTTCAATTGTTGCATTATGCAACAATTAATTCTTGAAGTACAAATTTAATTACTGAATGAAGGTTTAATCCATATTTTCTTTGTTAAATTAAGCCATTTAAATAATTCCCATTTTATAAAATAAAAATATAAATGTAAATAAAAAATAATAAAAAATATCTAAATTTAATAAAATAAAATCTATGTTACATTATCAAAAATTCCTCAGGTCCTTGACATTATCTTTCCCTCATTTTGGTGAAGGCAGCTCATGTTTATGGGGTGAACGTGATTTCACCAAGTACAATATATTTGTTGATCCTGGAACAACATTCCAATCAACCAATCAGATTTGAGGGACATACAGTTCATGTAAAGTTTAAGCTTACAACCAGGGTTAGGTGCTTCTACATCAGTGTTATTCCAGGATCAACAAAATATGCTTGGCGAAAATGACAATATCTGCTGTTTGCTGTCCCGGTGCTCTAGCACCTGTATATGTCATTCATATGGCAGTGCTGCCATGGTTTGTATGTGTCTGAGTTCATTAAAAATAAATAGTATGAAAGAAAGACAGAATAAACAGAACGTGGGCCACAAACCACTGGTCCTTGTTCCTGTAGGAGCCCTGCTGGGCACCATAAGGCCTCTGTTTTGTTTGCTGCCATTTTGTTCTCTGAGATGAGCCCATTAAAAGCTGAGTAAACAGAGAGCAGCCCTCCTGTACTAACAATTTACTCACTAATACACAGATTGTCAAATAGGCAGAATTATGAGCAGGATACTGGCTCAACGCTTCAGCAGAGCTGGACTGGTAATTATGGTAAGTGCTGCATTAGTGCTCAGTGTCAGCGTGTGGTGGTTCTGGGTTTCTGTGAGGACAGGAGAGAGCTTTGGTTTCTAAAGGAAAGAGGTCAGTCCTAATGATCCTAATGTTTCCTCCTGCCTGAGACAGCAGTCTAATAGGAGTAGACCAGAGGGCAGGTGACATGCTTCCTTATTAATGGGCCGTTCAGTTCAGGACCCTCATGCACTGCTTTACCTTTTGGGAACTGCATGACACAAATGTTTTTCCTCTCTTACAAAAGGCTCTTACAAACATTCCCAGCACTTACAGAGCACTGTCAGTTGTCCCGGTTTTATTTTGTTTTAAATGTATTTTGCTTGAATTCTTCTCTTCTTTTCTCTTCTCACTGTTCTCACACAACTCTTATCAATTTGTTACATTTCTTTTTGCATCTTATCTTCTTGCCCTTTTTCGTCTCATCCCATCTCTTTGCATATTCCAGTCTTGTCTCGTCTCGCTCTTTCTCCTCTTCTCATCTCGTCTTTTCTCATCTCATCCCATCTCTTTGCATATTCTTATCTCGTCTCGTCTCATCTTGTCTCCTCTTTCCTTGTCTCACCCTATCTCCTCTTCTCGTCTCGCCCTTTCTCGTCTCATTCCATCCTCTTTGCATATTCTTGTCTCGTCTCGTCTCTTCTCGTCTCGCCCTTTCTCCTCTTCTCATCACGACCTTTCTCCTCTTCTCATCACGCCCTTTCACCTTTTCTCGTTTTGCCCTTTCTCATCTCATCCCATCTCTTTGCATATTCTCATCTTGTCTCGTCTCGTCTTGTCTCCTCTCTCCTCATCTCACCCTATCTCCTCTTCTCGTCACGCCCTTTCTTCTTTTCTCGTCTCGTCTCGTCTCGCCTTGTCTCATCTCGCCCTTTCTTGTCTCATTCCATCCTCTTTGCATATTCTCATCTCGTCTAGTCTTGTCTCCTCTCTCCTCTCTCCTCGTCTCACCCTATCTCCTCTTCTCGTCACGCCCTTTCTTCTTTTCTCGTCTCGTCTCGCCTCATCTCGTCTCTTCTCATCTCGCCCTTTCTCTTCTCATCACACCCTTTTCCCCTCTTCTCGTCTCTCCCTTTCTCGTCTCATCCCATCTCTTTGCATATTCTCATCTCGTCTCGTCTCATCTTGTCTCCTTTCTCCTCGTCTCACCCTATCTCCTCTTCTCGTCACGCCCTTTCTTCTTTTCTCGTCTCGTCTCGCCTTGTCTCATCTCATCTCATCTCATCTCATCTCTTCTCATCTCGTCCTTTCTTGTCTCATTCCATCCTCTTTGCATATTCTTGTCTCGACTCTTCTCGTCTCGCCCTTTCTCCTCTTCTCATCACGCCCTTTCACCTCTTCTCATCTCGCCCTTTATCGTCTCATTCCATCCTCTTTGCATATTCTTGTCTCATCTCTTCTCGTCTCGCCCTTTCTCCTCTTCTCATCACACCCTTTTTTCTTTTCTCGTCATCTCGCCCTTTCTCATTCCATCCTCTTTGCATATTCTTGTCTCGACTCTTCTCGTCTCGCCCTTTCTCCTCTTCTCATCACGCCCTTTCACCTCTTCTCATCTCGCCCTTTATCGTCTCATTCCATCCTCTTTGCATATTCTTGTCTCATCTCTTCTCGTCTCGCCCTTTCTCCTCTTCTCATCACACCCTTTTTTCTTTTCTCCTCATCTCGCCCTTTCTCCTCTTCTCATCACACCCTTTCACCTCTTCTCGTCTCTCCCTCTCCCGCCTCTTCTTTTCTCGCCCTTTTTCTCGTCTCATCCCATCTCTTTGCATATTCTCATCTCGTCTCGCCTCGTCTCGTCTCCTCTCTCCTCTCTCCTCATCTCACCCTATCTCCTCTTCTCGTCACGCCCTTTTTTCTTTTCTCGTCTTCTCTCTCCTCATCTCGCCTTTTCTCCTCTTCTCATCACACCCTTTCACCTCTTCTCGTCTCTCCCTTTCTCGTCTCATCCCATCTCTTTGCATATTCTCATCTCATCTTGTCTCGTCTTGTCTCCTCTCTCCTCGTCTCACCCTATCTCCTCTTCTCGTCACGCCCTTTCTTCTTTTCTCGCCTCGTCTCACCTTGTCTCATCTCGTCTCTTCTCTTCTCATCTCGCCCTTTCTCGTCTCATTCCATCCTCTTTGTATATTCTTGTCTTGTCTCTTCTCGTCTCACCCTTTCTCCTCTTCTCATCACGCCCTTTCACCTCTTCTCATCACGCCCTTTCTCGTCTCATCCCATCTCTTTGCATATTCTCATCTCGTCTCATCTTGTCTCCTATTTCCTCGTCTCACCCTATCTCCTCTTCTCGGCGTGCCCTTTCTTCTTTTCTCGTCTCGCCTCGCCTCGTCTCATCTCGTCTCTTCTCATCTCGCCCTTTATTGTCTCATTCCATCCTCTTTGCATATTCTTGTCTCATCTCGTCTCGTCTCGCCCTTTCTCCTCTTCTCATCACACCCTTTCACCTCTTCTCGTCTCGCCCTTTCTCGTCTCATCCCATCTCTTTGCATATTCTCATCTCGTCTCGTCTCGTCTTGTCTCCTCTCTCCTCTCTCCTCGTCTCACCCTATCTCCTCTTCTCGTCACGCCCTTTCTTCTTTTCTCGTCTCGTATCGTCTCGTCTCGTCTCGCCTCGCCTCATCTCGTCTCTTCTCTTCTCATCTCGCCTCATCTCATCTCGTCTTTTCTCATCTCGCCCTTTCTCTTCTCATCACACCCTTTTCACCTCTTCTCGTCTCTCCCTTTCTCGTCTCATCCCATCTCTTTGCATATTCTCATCTCGTCTCATCTCGCCTTGTCTCATCTTATCTCGTCTCTTCTCATCTCGTCCTTTCTTGTCTCATTCCATCCTCTTTGCATATTCTTGTCTCGACTCTTCTTGTCTCGCCCTTTTGTCCTCTTCTCATCACGCCCTTTCACCTCTTCTCGTTTCGCCCTTTCTTGTCTCATCCCATCTCTTTGCATATTCTCATCTCGTCTCATCTTGTCTCCTCTTTCTTCGTCTCACCCTTTCTCCTCTTCTCATCACACCCTTTCACCTCTTCTGGTTTTGCCCTTTCTCGTCTCACCCCATCTCTTTGCATATTCTCGTCTCATCTCATTCAAAAGAAAAATTTGTCGATTTTAATACATTTTTTATCTGGCACTGCAAAATTGGCCATTTGGAAGACAAGAAAAACCAGACTGTTGGTGCAAGGGGCAATAAGCATTGTGCATATGTTTTTAGGATTTGTAGCTTCTCAATTGAGGGTGGAGTATGCATACTACAAGTTGGTGGAATCTTTGCCTTTGTTTATAGTATTATGGGGAATAAATGAAGAATTATGTACACTGTGACATTTTTTTTGTGTTTATGTAAATCATTTGTAAAAATAAAGGTGAACTTAAAATTAACAAAACAAATTCTCGTCTCGTCTCATCCCCTGTCTTGGGGATTTACTGGTTCAGTAGTAAGACAACATGGATCCTACTGAAAGGGTCTGTAAGTCTCACCAGACCATGAAGGAGTTTGTTTAGCTGGGATTTAGAGCCTCGAATCCTGTGAGTCAACAAATGAATGAGGTAGAAAGTTACTCCAGGGTCTCTGTCTCCCCCTCACAGTATTCCCTTGAAACAGAAGGAGCACAGAGGAGCATTACATCATCACTAAGAAACACTGACTAATATAGAAGGGAAACATTTGCCAACCGTGTGCCTTATTCCTTAAGTGCAAAAACATGTGCTGGATTTATAGCTGTTCCCAGTGAGAAAAATAACACAAATGAACTTCCAAATGTGATTATTTCACAACTTCAGTAAACACCAAATAACAGTTTTCCAAATATTTAGCTGTTCCTGCCAAACTACAGTGTAATATTTGTTGCTTTATCTGTCAACGTTTCCTTTTCATTGTCTTGCACAATGGCATCTTTGTTCACTTCTTGAGCTGACCTCAAAGCAGAGAGCCTAACAGAGCCTAACTGTGAAAAACTCAGCCGCATTGTCTGACATGCATAATGAATCCAGGACTTTGGTCCAAACAGATAAAGAAGACAGCAAACAAACAGGAACACTTACAACTTTATTGTGATTTATATAGTCAAAACTGCACACTGTGATCAGACACCTGTGCAATAACCTGGTTAATGATAAAGAAATGTTAACTGTGCCACGTTATCTCACCTCCTTGAGAACAAAGACATTTGTTTCCTTTCATGGGTCCTGAACAGGCCATGTTAGGTCTTTATTAGAGGAGCCAGGGCTGTTTATGGCTCCTCATAAAACCATGGAAATTAAAGTGTGTATGTGATAGATTTTACACTGTGTACTGTGTATCTCCTGCTGTTTTATACGTTCTTTTAGCAAATGTCGTTTATCTTTGAAAAATCCAGCAGATATTTTCATGTCTCCACCATATATTACCGGAGATTTTGTTGTTGTTGTTGTTCAAAAGTTCCAGTTATGTCTAATTATGGTATCGACATTGTTTCAGCTGTTTCTCTTAAAATTCTTATTCTAAAAAAATATATATATATAACTGAAACAAATAATATTGACATTGTTGCCATACAGTAAAAAATAAAATAAAATAATAAAACTAAAAAAACTAAACAAACAAGCAAATAAATAAACATGTCTTTAAGTGTAATAAAAAGAAACTTCTGAAACGATGACGGCCCTGATCTGTGGAGCACAAACAAAAGATATTTAGAGGAAAAATATGGTTCAATGTTGTTTTGGACCCGATTGGCTTTCATTAAATGAACAATAATAAATTAATACAAAGTTAATAAAGTCATAACGTTAATGAGGACAGAATTTTCATTTGTGAACTATCTCTTGCAGATTGGAAATCTGCTTGAACAGAAGTCCTGACAACTCTTCAGTGGTCTGACCATATGAACAGTTACTGCATTATGCTTGTGAGGTTGTTCCTGGGGGCTTAGTTCCTCATCAAAGGGTCTGTATTTGATCAGAGCTGAGGTCACAAGACTCACCACAGCCTCTGCAGCTGAAGGAATGCATTTCTGCAGGGGGTCTCCCCTGGGATGC
This sequence comes from Rhinogobio ventralis, assembly GCA_039654625.1. Lineage (NCBI taxonomy): Eukaryota > Metazoa > Chordata > Actinopteri > Cypriniformes > Gobionidae > Rhinogobio > Rhinogobio ventralis. The sequence goes on from CM077196.1 coordinate 18,718,020, forward strand.
CTATCATCTTTGAGGGGCAGGCATGCTACATGCGCTGCTCGCGGACAAACAAACACACATAAGCCCTCCTCTACTTTGCCCCGTGATTTGTGAAGAGTCAAGAGTCTGTGACCTAATGAGGGTCAGGGGCGGTCTCTACATAAACAGTAGCTGAGCGGCATGCTGCCCTTTTACTGGGCCCTCATGATCGCTTAGTCAATAGGAAAGACAAATCTCTGCAATATTTCAATTGTTTTCCCTCGGAGTAAAAAGACTTTTGCTTAAAAAAGTGACAATCCTGTCATTTACTCACCCTCATGTCATTCCAAACCTGTATGACATCTTGTCAAGATATTGAATATCTGGTTGTGTGAATTCAATACAATGACAGTACATAGTGACTAACTACACTCACCTAAAGGATTATTAGGAACACCATACTAATACTGTGTTTGACCCCCTTTCGCCTTCAGAACTGCCTTAATTCTACGTGGCATTGATTCAACAAGGTGCTGAAAGCATTCTTTAGAAATGTTGGCCCATATTGATAGGATAGCATCTTGCAGTTGATGGAGATTTGTGGGATGCACATCCAGGGCACGAAGCTCCCGTTCCACCACATCCCAAAGATGCTCTATTGGGTTGAGATCTGGTGACTGTGGGGGCCATTTTAGTACAGTGAACTCATTGTCATGTTCAAGAAACCAGTTTGAAATGATTCGAGCTTTGTGACATGGTGCATTATCCTGCTGGAAGTAGCCATCAGAGGATGGGTACATGGTGCTCATAAAGGGATGGACATGGTCAGAAACAATGCTCAGGTAGGCCGTGGCATTTAAACAATGCCCAATTGGCACTAAGGGGCATAAAGTGTGCCAAGAAAATATCCCCCACACCATTACACCACCACCACCAGCCTGCACAGTGGCAACAAGGCATGATGGATCCATGTTCTCATTCTGTTTACGCCAAATTCTGACTCTACCATCTGAATGTCTCAACAGAAATCGAGACTCATCAGACCAGGCAACATTTTTCCAGTCTTCAACTGTCCAATTTTGGTGAGCTCGTGCAAATTGTAGCCTCTTTTTCCTATTTGTAGTGGTGATGAGTGGTACCCGGTGGGGTCTTCTGCTGTTGTAGCCCATCCGCCTCAAGGTTGTGCGTGTTGTGGCTTCACAAATGCTTTGCTGCATACCTCGGTTGTAACGAGTGGTTATTTCAGTCAAAGTTGCTCTTCTATCAGCTTGAATCAGTCGGCCCATTCTCCTCTGACCTCTAGCATCAACAAGGCATTTTCGCCCACAGGACTGCCGCATACTGGATGTTTTTCCCTTTTCACACCATTCTTTGTAAACTCTAGAAATGGTTGTGCGTGAAAATCCCAGTAACTGAGCAGATTGTGAAATACTCAGACCGGCCCGTCTGGCACCAACAACCATGCCACGCTCAAAATTGCTTAAATCACCTTTCTTTCCCATTCTGACATTCAGTTTGGAGTTCAGGAGATTGTCTTGACCAGGACCACACCCCTAAATGCATTGAAGCAACTGCCATGTGATTGGTTGATTAGATAATTGCATTAATGAGAAATTGAACAGGTGTTCCTAATAATCCTTTAGGTGAGTGTATAATGCTTAATAAAGCAGCTAAGATTGTCAGCAACAAAGTGTATGCAGCTTGCTGTTCATTTTCCAAGTTCTTTGATGGGTTTTGGTGGGAAACAACCAAACATTTAAGCAATTTTTATAGTAAAATCACAACGGATGACATTTCTCTTCTGTGCGCCAGGCAGTGCTTCATACTCCAGTCCTGTAGGTGGCAGAAGTGTTCAACTGCTTTTTCTGTTGTTTTAATGGCAGTTGGCAAGCCAACCTAAAAAAGACATGGCTGGGTCTGAAATCGCATACTCTCTTGAGTAGGTACTTGTTTCGAATAAGTATTTTATTAAATTTTAATAAATTCCGTTATATTTTGTTGTCTTGTGGACTATATGTAAAAAAAAAAAAATGTAAAATATCTTATTCAGGATAGCACTAAATAAAAAATAACATGCAGTTTGTATGATCTCTCTTATTTAGTTAAAATGATTCACATTTTCACAAATTCTGCAAGCGGTTCACATACTTTTTCTTGCAACTGTATAATAGTGGATGAGGGTATGGGGGCGATTTTGTATACAGCCATTTTTAACTAAACTTTTGAGTAAAAAGATCTAAAATAATGTTTCTCTAGTCTAGAGTTAAGGTGTGGTCACATTTACCATTTTTTGGCAAAATTTTGCATGTGAAATCCAGTCATTCCAATAGGTATCCGTGCAGGAGCGTGAGGGCCACACAGTTCACTACACAGATTTCACTCATGTTCAATTTGGTCATACAAATTCACCAGGCTGACCAATAGAAAGCTGCTTGTTTGGCAAATTGGCAGTGACATAATGTGTGAGCAGTGCTTCATACATCTCTACGCTATTGACAATAAAAAAAAAATTTGCACAATTTTTGCTAATCTGACCACACCTTTAAGACTTAGAGTTGCTCATTTAAAGTCAAACATTTCAATATGAACAACATTTTTTCTAAAAAAAAAATATATATATATATATTTGAACTATGCTATTTGCATTCATTTTATAGCTCTGTCATTTTACTTCGTCAACATAGTCTCAGTTGCATCTGTTTTTATTTCTGCTACAGATTTTTAGGAGAAATATCTGAGACAAAGTTGATAAATGAAACATATCTGTTAACTCAATTTAGTCAGGTGAGTTATAAAGGAGCAACCTTTAAGCAATAAAACTCAGCTCTGGTACCCTTTCACTCTGCGTGTCATGAGAGGTTAAAAGACTGTCATCCACAAAGGATCCCCAGCCTTTACCCCATAGTGAGACACAAATAGAGCTGAGGAGCAGGAGGCCCATCGGCCAATCAGATCGCTCGATGCATGCCCCTTTTCTCTGTAGGCACATGTGATCCTACTTTTGAAGGTACCGGCAGAGGCAGGCGAGCTGTTGCCATGGCTATGAACAGGCCACTGTCTGTTAGGGTTGGGCAGCTGATGAATTTTGCATAGTCATGTTCAGACAGCAGCTGGGGCTAGTAGAGCTAATATGGCTCCCATCTGGACTTAGTTACCCTATTGTATTGATGCATCTGTCCATCTGTTGTACATGTATATGCGTGTGAACGCGTACTTGTTTGAATCTGTGATTTTTGTGAAAAGCAGACCCACATAAATGTGTGTTTTAAATCAGAATTTTAGTCATAATGTTGCTTTGGGGAAGATTATACTTATAAATAGATTCATATGCTGTCGACTGTGGCATCAGAATGGACTTGGGTGGGAAACAACTGGTGTAATGTGATATTACGAAAATTTTTCTCACATATTTGGATTTTGGTAACTTTTTTTTCATTTGCTAATATTAGTTAACTACATCATTAACATGAATTAACAATGAAAAATACAATGACAAAAGCATTTATCTTCGTTAATGTTATTTTTAACATTTACTAATGCATTATTAAAATACTATTAAAGGGATAGTTCACTTAAAAATAAAAATTACCCCATGATTTACTTACCCTCAAGCCATCCTAGCTTGAACATAATCAGAGTTATATTAAAAAATGTCCTGGCTCTTCCAAGCTTTATAACGGCAGTGAATGGCAGCCCAAAATTATCCATTCATTATAAAAGTAATCCACATGGCTCTGGGGGGTTAATAAAGGCCTTCTGAAGCGAATCGATGAGTTTTTGTTAAAAAAAAAAACCGGCAAAGGTATCATTATGTTAATTATTTTTTATTATGAATTTACACTATTAGTTAATATAATATGTTATTAGGGAATTAATACAATATGACACATTTAACACATGACACATAATGGATGGATACACTTTTTTGGTCTTCAAATTTTGGGCTGCCATTCACTGCCATTATAAAGCTTGGAAGAGCCAGGACATTTTTTATATAACTCCGATATATTTGTCTGAATGAAGAATGTCATATACACCTAGGATGGCTTGAGGGTGAATGAATTATGGGATAATTTTGGGTGAACTATCCCTTTAATATTATTTAATGGACCTGAGCTTACATGAACTAACAATGAACAGTTGTATTTTTATTAACTAACGTTAGCAAAGATTCATAAATATTGTAACAAATGTATTGCTCAGTGTTAGTAAAAGGTACACTGTGTAACTTTTTTGTTGTTGTTCAAAATTAACAACATTTAAATCATCAATATTTACATTGCCAATACAACATTCTTCTTCCAAAACTAGGTTTTGTCTTACTGTGATTCACTATAGTAAGCCTATTATAAGTGTTTATATTTTAGACCTGTCAGGATTGTTTTTACGGGAAATAGCATACACGTGTCTCGTCATATCCATATAAAGAAAAGTTTCTCTGGCTACTTTGACACGGTGAGGGAATGGCACAGGTTAGTTGTCACAACGAGCGAGGAAGGTTGACATGGAGCAGCTAAACCTCGAAGCTCACCCATTTTAAATACCAAACAGAGGAGAGTCTGCTGGCAAAAAGAGAGCACGACATAGCTCGTAATAAAACAAGAATTAACATGGGCTTGGCTTCATGGAGATGGCGCGATGTGATATGTTGCCACAAAAATGGCAACAGGGGAGGTACGGTATTACATTAAACAGTTAAATTGCCATATGTAGCTCTCTAACAGAGTTCATTGCAAAGCAATATATATTGTGAAGGGTCATTGCATTATGGTTGTAGCACTGTGCTGGAAGTACCATGTCTGTTTAATGAGTATACAGTAACGTCTTCAGCTAGTCAGCTTGAGATCCATTCGATCTAAACTGGTTATTTCTCTTAAGCCTTGTAGTGAATGTTTTATGAGCAGTAGAATAATCATATGCATCCGCACAGTCATGCAGAGCTGAAGCACAACCAAAACAATGTTCTTCCCCAAAATGCATACAGTTTTTTTTTTTAAACCGCTAGAGGTCCAAAAGTTACATAATGTACCTTTAAGACATGAACTAACATAATGGGACCTTATTGTAATGTGTTGTTACCCGAACTTTTCTGTAAATTCAGTTCATGAAATTCAGGTGGCTAAATTCATGCAAGATGTGCAAAATGAGCCAGACATTATGTCTATCCTTCTACACATTCAAAACGATAGGATCCTATCATTCATATAGCTCATTCCAAAACAAGTGGGATGATTCATGACCCTTTGACTGTCACAAAGAAGGGTCCACAAGAGCAGCCTGTTGTGTGACCTCTGCCGGGTACAGGGTGAGAAAATGCAGTCAAAGCTCCATCAGGCTGCCCTGCTTGTCAAGCTGTAGTCTGGTCCCATCTGCTCCATATGGCACATATTCACAAGGCTCTGAGAGAGTTGCATCGCACAGCATCATTATGCAAATGGAGAGGCTGAGATTGGTGGGGGCCTTGCACACGATGCTGAAACTTCAGCCTCTTATCATTGTTATGCACACAGGATGGAGCATAATGACGCAGTTAATAATGGAGGCCTTTTAAAAATGGAGACATGGTTGATGCATGTTTGTCTTTTTTTGTCTAGACTCTCTTGGGAATGAGAGCTTTAAACCCTGAGACAGGACTGAGATGTAAACAACGAACTGGGGTTTGACGGAATCAGGCCTTGAGAATAATTTGGGAACCTGCTTTAATTGTTTCATGCCCTGTAGTATAGCTCATATGTCTGGTTGTGTTTCTCAAAGAAGCATTTTATGGGGTGTTTTATGAAGGGGTAAAACTGATCTGTGACATATACTGGTATAATGTATAGCCTGATTGTTTATACTTTAAGTGGAAGAAGAATTAGTTTGGGCCCCTTTTAGACTTCACTTTTTTTTATTTATGGAACGTAATATCGCTTCAGCGGAGACCAGGGTTGTTTGCTTTTAATACAGTGGGAGTATCAGTAGTCCGATGACGCAGTTCACAGGAGTTTTCTCCGAGGCCCTGACGTTTGGTGGACGTATTAAGCTCCATCTTGTGTGAGTTAGAGCCTATTAAAGTGGAACACTAGAATATATTCAGCTGCCGTAAACAATAACATTAGGTAATGGGTATGAAGTGCATCTTATAAAGGTCAATGGAGAAAGAAAAGGGCAGTGAAGCTGAAAATGGTAAAAGGGACAGAAACTCTACTGAATGTTTTTTCTCCTTCAACACCAAGCACTGTCATTGCCTTAGTGGGAACAGGTCTTTATTTCCCGTATTCGTTATGAATGTAAGTAAATCTTTGTCGCCCTCTCCTGGTCAAGTGTATACCTGCATACCTCTAATATTCTGATGGAATTGACTGTATCATGCAGGACAGCTGCTAAAATTAACCTTAATTTCCCCTTTAAATTATTTTAGTAAATTCCTCTAACTTAATCAAAATGTATTATTGAATGTATTAAAGATTTAGAGAATACATGCACTTACAAAATGTGACTGGAAGAAATTGGACAATTTAAAAGTATTTTCAATTCAATTCAGTTTGTCCCCTGAAGATGAAAACATAGAAGGAAGGAAGGAAGGAACTGTCAGTAATGTACATAGTCTATAGTGTATACACCAATCAGACAGTATTGCCATGTAAAGATGTATTGCATTTATTCCTGTTTTTATATCCATGGTCACTGAGACCCCAGACAGATATAGCATGTTATCAAGTTTTCTTGAGATAAGTAATATCTTGAGGACAAGTAATAAAGATGCTAAACATGTAGATTAGTAAAGGCTTAGCATAGCTCTGCACTGATGAAATATGTAATATTTTGATCACACACACCACATAATTATGCCAAACAACATCTGAACATATGAAGGTTGCCATTGGAGATTTAAGTCAAGTCAAGTCAAGTCAACTTTATTTATATAGCGCTTTTTACAATGCAGATTGTTTCAAAGCAGCTTAACAGTGTTAAGCTATTTAGCTATGCTATTTACAGCATATGTGCAATGTTAGCATATGTGACTCAAACGTTCCTCTCCTCCACAGAATTCCCTTGGTGGCTTAGATTTTCAATAAAAAAAATTATGTATGGTAATAAATGGAGAATGAAATTTCAGTCTATGCTGATGTGTCTCCACAAGTCATTTTCTGTGATGAGAAAGAGGGCAGGCAACACAAACACTGGACTCAACACTGGACACTGACTTCAAAGAGGACATACAGAGGTAATAAATGAAATTAGTTATTATAAATAACACTATTCTAAAAAGATATATGGTGGGTATTTTGTTCCTGCTGCATCAGACAGTACAACCTATGCCTATACCTATACCCCCCTATACAGTGCATTCATGCATTGTCTGTATTCAGATATGCACTTTATGTAATGCCTTCAACTGTGTTTTATAACTAGACTATTGTATCTAAGTGTGGTATCTATCTATCTATCTATCTATCTATCTATCTATCTATCTATCTATCTATCTGTCTGTCCGTCCGTCCGTTCGTCTGTCTGTCTAAGTATTTTTCTTTTCTCACAAGACACTTAATTTCTAGATTCCTACAAGCGTAAAGCTGACTTTACCCGAGAGTGTTTAATATCACTCCTCCTGATCGATTGCTCCTGTCTGCCGGTCGCAGTGTTTGCAGCTCTGTACAGCTTTGCTTTTGAATCTCTATTTGATATCTTTTCTTGTTGTTTATACTGCTAAATATAACTTACTCATCACCATATATTGTTTAATATTGCCTATCACGTTAAAATTGACATTGTTAGCTTTTAATTTAAATCACTATCACAACGTGTTAGCATTTCACAACGCGTTAGGATTTCACTAGCCTGTTAGCCTGCCATTTGTGCATCCGGGTTTCCTGTTTTTGTCTCTCGTGCCTTTACTAGTCCATCAAACAACTGTGGTAAGTTGGATTAATCAACAAATACGGTAAGCCATGTCTTCTCCTTTTATTATCACCTGCACTACATGTTTCATGTTTAGTATATCTGTCTCCGTTGGTGAACAGGGCTTCACATGTGATAAATGTAAGGAGATAGTCAGACTGACGGAGAAGATTTCAGAATTAGAGACACGCATCCAGACTTTATTTGAGAGTAGTGAGAACAAAACAGCTTTAGACACTGCTTTGGATGCGACTAGCTTAGTGAAATCTGTACATTGTTCGGTTCCGGCTGTAGAGCCCGTGCAGCAGGGCAACTGGGTGACGGTGAGACGGCATAGTCGCGGATCAAAAAAACACTCTTCCGTTCCGATTAGAACATCAAACAGGTTCTCCCCACTCAGTGATGCACCCACTGAGAATCCTGTTGAAAGTGCCCTAGTTATTGGCGATTCTATTACACGGAACGTGAAAATAGAGACACCAGCCACCATAGTCACATGTTTACCGGGAGCCAGAGCGCCTGACATCAAAGCAAATTTAAAAGTGCTGGCTAATGCTAATCGTAAATTCTCTAAGATTATTATTCATGTCGGCACAAATGATGTTCGACTTCGCCAGTCGGAGATCACCAAAATTAACATTAAAGAGGTGTGTGAACTCGCAAGTACAATGGCAAATCGGATTTTTTGCTCTGGTCCCCTACCCATTAAAAGGAGTGATGAGATACTTAGCAGACTATCATCACTCAATGGCTGGTTGTCTAAGTGGTGTCCGCAAAATAACATAGGGTTCATAGACAATTGGAAAAGCTTTTGGGGCAGACCTGACCTGTTAAAAAGAGATGGTATCCATCCCTCCTGGGGTGGTGCCGCTCTTCTCTCTAGTAATTTGGCACATAGTCTTAAAGCTAAACCTTGACTAACTAGGGTCCAGGTCAGGAAGCAGACGGACTGGCTTACCCGACCGTCTGCTAGCTGTCTCGCGTCACAGAAGTCAGATAAATCCCAGCACATAGAGACTCTTTCACCTAGCTATTATCACATAGAGACTGTGTCTGTTCCACGAATTAGTAAATACAAAAAACCACCAAAACTATTCAACGGTAAAAATTTAATTGATGTCCAACAAATAAACAACAGATATAATATAGATGAACAAATGATAAAGCTCGGGCTGCTGAATATTCGATCCCTTTCCTCTAAAACGCTTATTGTTAATGATATGATTACAGATAATAATCTAGATGTGCTGTGTTTGACAGAAACCTGGCTAAAACCTGACGACTACATTACTTTAAATGAGTCCACCCCACAAGATTATTGTTATAAACACGAGCCGCATCTGAAAGGTAAAGGGGGAGGTGTTGCTATAATTTATAATAATATCTTCAGTATTACTCAGAAGTCTAGTTTCAAATATAATTCTTTTGAAGTTTTGGTGCTTTACATAACGTTATGTAGTGAAATTGATAAATCCTGTTTAACATTTGTGTTGGCTACTGTATATAGGCCACCAGGGCACAATACACACTTTATCAGAGAATTTGCTGATTTTTTATCAGAGTTAGTACTGGCTACAGATAAAGTCCTAATTGTTGGTGATTTTAATATCCATGTAGACAACGAAAAAGACGCATTGGGATTGGCATTTAGAGACATTCTAAACTCTATTGGAGTTAGGCAACACGTATCAGGACCTACTCATCGCCGTAATCATACTCTAGACCTAATATTGTCACATGGAATAAATGTTGATACCGTTGAAATTCTGCAGCAGAGCGATGACATCTCAGATCATTACCTAGTATCATGTATACTTAATTTAGCAAAGGCTGCAAAGCCGTCCCCTCGCTTCAAATATGGCAGGACTATCACTGCTGAGACTAGAGATTTCTTTATAAATAAACTTCCTCATCAGTTTCATCTCCTCAGCATCCCAGATAGCCCAGAGGAACTTGATGTTGCAACAGAAACTATTGACTCTCTCTTTTCCAGCACTTTAGACACAGTTGCTCCTCTGCGCTTAAAGAAGATTAAAGAGAATAGTCCAACGCCGTGGTACAACGAGCACACTCGGGCCCTTAAAACAGCAGCCAGAAAAATGGAGCGCAGCTGGAAGAAAACAAAACTGGAAGTTTTTCGCATTTCGTGGAAAGAGAGCATGATTTTATACAGAAAGGCCGTAAAAACTGCTAGATCTGCTTATTTCTCGACTCTCTTAGAAGAAAACAAACACAACCCTAGGTATTTATTCGATACAGTGGCTAAATTAAGCAAAAATAAAGCTTCAACTTCTGATGTCTGCCAACAGCACAGCAGTAATGACTTTATGAACTTCTTTACTTGTAAGATTGATAATATTAGGAAAAACATTATAACCATGCAGCCGTCTACTACTGTATCACATCAGACAGAGCATTGTAGTGTCACTGAGGAAAAATTACATTCATTCACTGCTATAGGAGAAGAAGAATTGGCTAAACTCGTTAAATCATCTAAATCAACAACATGTATGCTCGACCCTATACCGACTAAACTACTAAAAGAGATGCTTCCAGAGGTCATAGATCCTCTTCTTAATATCATTAATTCATCCTTGACTTTAGGATATGTACCGAAAACTTTTAAGTTGGCTATTATTAAACCACTTATTAAAAAACCGCAACTTGACACTACAGAATTAGTCAATTACAGGCCAATCTCAAATCTACCCTTTCTGTCAAAAATACTAGAAAAGGCAGTGTCCTCACAATTATGCTCCTTTTTAGAAAAAAATGGTATCTGTGAGGTTTTCCAGTCAGGATTTAGACCACATCATAGTACTGAGACTGCTCTCATTAGAGTTACAAATGATTTACTCTTATCATCCGATCGTGGTTGTATCTCTCTGTTAGTGTTACTCGATCTTAGCGCTGCATTCGATACCATAGACCACAACATTCTTTTGAATAGACTCGAAAATTATGTTGGCATTAGTGGAATTGCATTGGCATGGTGTAAATCATACTTATCTGACCGTTTTCAGTTTGTAGCAGTAAATGAAGAGATGTCACACCGATCACAAGTTCAATATGGAGTACCGCAGGGCTCAGTGCTAGGACCGTTGCTTTTCACCCTGTACATGCTACCACTGGGAGATATCATTAGGAAGCATGGCGTTAGTTTTCATTGTTATGCTGACGATACTCAGCTCTATATTTCTTCACGCCCTGACGAAACTTACCAATTCACAAGATTAACGGAATGCATAGCTGATATAAAAAATTGGATGACTAGTAATTTCCTGCAACTTAATTCAGAAAAAACAGAATTTTTAATTATTGGACAAAAAAACTCCACATGTAGTAACCTAGAATACCGTCTAACACTTGATGGCTGCTCTGTCAAGTCCTCGTCGTCAGTTAGGAACCTGGGTGTGCTCTTTGATACCAATCTCTCGTTTGAAAGCCACATTTCTAGCATCTGTAAAACTGCATTCTACCATCTTAAAAATATATCTAAATTACGGCATATGCTTTCAATGCAAAATGCTGAACAATTAGTTCATGCATTCATGACCTCAAGGCTAGATTATTGTAATGCACTACTGGGTGGTTGCCCCGCTCGCTTAATAAATAAACTGCAGCTGGTCCAAAATGCAGCAGCTCGAGTTCTTACTAGAACCAGGAAGTATGACCATATCAGCCCGGTTCTGTCAACACTGCACTGGCTCCCTATTAAACATCGCATACATTTTAAAATCTTGCTAATTACTTACAAATCACTAAATGGTTTAGCTCCCCAGTACTTGAGCGAGCTCTTAACGCATTATACTCCATCACGTCTATTGCGGTCAGTTGGCCAGTTGATAATACCTAGAATATCAAAATCAACTGCAGGCGGTCGATCCTTTTCCTATTTAGCACCCAAACTCTGGAACAGCCTTCCTAGCAATGCTTGGGAAGCAGACACACTCTGTCAGTTTAAATCTAGACTAAAAACGCATCTCTTTACTATGGCATACACATAAAAAATTTTTAATTTATATTCTATTCAAATTGTTAGGCTGCATTAACTAGGTCAGCCGGAACCGGGAACACTTCCCATAACACCTGATGTACTCGTTACATCATAAGAGGAATGGCATCTACGCTAATGTTAGTCTCTCTGTTTATCCCGAGGTTTACTGCAGTCAGCCGGATCCGGCCCGTATCCAGATCAGATGGTGGACCAGCGCCCAGATATTACCAACGCATCCCTGAAGTGTCTGCAGAGACCGTGTCAAGTAGTCTACCCTCTGAAATTGCTCATCGACATGGCATCCTCAATGGATCCATCTCCGGCGTGATGACTCCGATATTTCGAATATTCCTATTTAATCATTGTTTAATCGACACGCCATCCTCAATAAACCCGGCATGATGCCTCCGATCTTTCAAATAATCCGATCTAATATTACTTCTGACCTAAAAGGCTGCCAAAATAATAATCATACAGTGTTTGTTAATTGGCCAGAGGAGAACTGGCACCCCGACTGAGCCTGGTTTCTCCCAAGGTTTATTTTTCTCCATTAGGACACCTGATAGAGTTTTGGTTCCTTGCCACTGTCGCCTCTGGCTTGCTCAGTTGGGGACACTACATTTTCAAATAAATATCCAAATAAATTTAATTACTAAACTAAATTATATCAACTACATTACTTGAATATATATGATAATTGAAATGAGCTGATGACATCACCGTTTTCTCCAGAGCGGCTGTACAGCTGAATCAAATTCTGTTCATTATTTTCCTGTTTAACACTGTGAAGCTGCTTTGAAACAATCTGCATTGTAAAAAGCGCTATATAAATAAAGTTGACTTGACTTGACTACAGCACCGACATTAGAAGCGACACAATGTGTCACAATGCTTTGTTTGGGTGTTGTAGTTGATAGTTCATATTAGCATTTTGTTTAGACCCCCACCCAGTTACAAGCCATTTGTTGTTACTGTGTGTCTGGGCTCGTAGTAACCGAGAGGCACCTCACAGCCTCATATGGGATGTAATCTAGCAGGATGGAGCCCCTGGCATGCATGGAGATGACAGCATACTGTGATCAGAATACTGCTGTGTCCTTCCCTTCTATCTCAGGGGTATAGGGGGTGCCTGGCCAACTGATGAGAAACTGCAGAGGAGCCAGGGGCCTTGTGTGTAAACACACACACACACACGTAGACACACACACACACTGAACTATACAAATTGTATATACAATCACTGGCAGAGAGTAGATTGGATACTTTTGAACATTCTCCAATCTCCAAAGGCCATAGAAATAAAAGTCCACTTAGAAGATCTGCTTTTTTTCTTAACTTGCTTTAAAAATTTGCAAAGACTGACATTGTACACAAAACCATATTTTATTTATGAACTCTTACTATCGTTTGAACCTAGGCTGTATAGAAATTCAGAGTATTTTGCTGCTGTAAGCAGGAACATTCACTCAGCCCTGGTGCTTTAGTGAGCCATTGTGACTAAACGCAGACAGGAAATTCCTGAGGGCCGGCAGATTTGATAGGCTATAAAGCCCAAACAATCACCCACATGGATAGTTGTTTAATCCCCAGGATCAGCCAATCATTTATCCTTACAAAAAAACTAAACCTTGAAAAAGTCACATGGCACCTCTCGCTCATTGCTGATGTCAACAATTCCTCTGCGCCAGCTCCTACGGGAGTACCGGACGGCTGAAATACGGTCATCAAAATCACATTATCTTCCCCTGGATAATGTATACACTCCATTGGCTGAAAAACAAATCCAGTGATTCAGTTCAATAGTGATGTTTTGTGTTTTATAATGAGCGATGGATCGTTAACCACATCATTATTTCCATATACAATATCCATTATATCTGCAATCGTGTTTATGCAACTAGTGAAGTACCTGAAGTATTCCACCGGTGAATCTGACCTAATGTTATTTCTGGTTGTCTATCACAAGCCCCCCCATGTGGCCGAATGCAAATCTATTGTATTGCATTGTACTTCTAGGCTATCTTTATGCATAAACCTGCTGCACACAAAAGCCAATTTTGCAGCCTTTATCCTGCTAAGCTCAGCCTCACATGGTGTCCCCCTCTCTTTAAATGACCCCTCACTGCCAAAACACATCTAGCTGGAAGCTGATTAACACACAGCACTGCCAACAAGATGACATTACGGGTAAGCAAAGCATCCTTCACAAACCTGCAAACAGAATCAGCTCAAGTTTGCTTATTGTGTTGAGTAATAGCCAAGTATTTCAAGATTTACTGATGAGAAAATGTACTTGAGCACTTAAAAAGAGAGGTGCAGATATGATTACATCAGTTTGTGGTCTGGCATATTCAATTTTAATCACCTAGGAGCAGGTTTAGATGATAAATATTTGATTTGAAATGTGCACTTTTCCTATGAGATGACAGCTTCACTCTTAACTCTTCTGCATAGCTCATCTCTCTCTCTCTCTTGCTCTTGCTCTTGCTCTCGCTCTCTCTCTCTCTCTCTCTCTCTCTCTCAAGCTAAACTAATGATGCTTTAATTATTTTCTATGTGGCTGCACTCAAAGTAATGAGGACTTTAAAATAGGCTCAGTTTCGATCTAAAAAGCACTCCATCACTACCTGTAAAACACCAGAAATCAGCTCGCTTTCCTTTCTAGAGTCATTGAGAGGCTTTTAAAAATCATTGGCTTTTGATGCAGCTCCAAATCTGCACTTTTAAAACAAAAATAATTCACAGATACTGGTTGCTTCTTGCAGCATGCTCGTATATGCTGCATGATATCTCGTGCATATCTTTGGAACCAGTTATTGGAGCCTGACGCTCAGCGTTGATGAGCACAGGAAGCGTGACGAGTTTTGCAATTTCCCTCGGTTACCCAAACAGTCCTCACCCTGTGGCACCAAGCTCTATGAAAGTGGTTCATAATCCAGATAACAGAGCATGTGGCACAGCACAGAAGCACATCTAAGTCTCAGATAAAACAGGTTCTGGCCAATGGTGCTGAATTGATACTGCGGATGCAGGCGGCATCTCACCTCTGCACAAAGAAACATCCTCCTCTCATGTTCTTCCAGTCATCACTAAGTTTATTCTCATTGTCTGCCCGATTTCTGATAGCTAGCCCAGTATCTTCGTATTGCCTTGTTCATGTGTCATCTAAACTGCTTTGCTTTTGTTTATGCTATGGCTTCATACATTTTGCATTTTGTGAATTGGGATTTTGCTGATCTTAATGGGCAATAAATATTTTGCCTACCACTGCAAAAAAAATAAAAATAAAACAAATATGTGATTCATTCAGCAGTAACGGATGGGATCAGTAACTTAATCAGTTATCTATGTGACTACTGCTTGTGAGATTATTAATGCCATATATAGCTTCAGGTCACAGAATATTGCTTCAACGTCATAATTTCTTTCTTAATTGGCAATAGCCATGCCGTAAAACAATAAAATCGATGATTTCCTGATAAAGTCAGAGATGAGATTCCTGAATGGATGCCTGTCGTAATTGCACAATTGTAGCCCATGATAGGCTGATATATAATCTGCTGATATTTGGTCATTTAGATGTTATCAGCATCGCCTTCCTCTTGTGCCAGTTCCTAAATGTACCAAATTTACCATGACAGTAGACAAGGCTTAAATATTTATAATATAAATGTTATATATTTATATATTTGGTATATATTATAAAAAATATTATAATATTTATATGTTTGGAATATTTTACAAGCGTTTTGTTAAGTATTGTAAATTTTGAAAAAAAATATTGCATGTGTATTTCTGCATATTTGTTCATTTCAATTGCTGTGTATCTAAGGCCACTGTCCTGCAGAGTTTTGCTCCAACACAAATTAATCACACTTGATCCAGCTAATCAAGGCATACTAGAAACTTCCAGGCAGGTGTGTAGAGGCAAGTTGCAGTTAAACTGTGCAGGACAGTGGGCCTCAGGAACAGGTTTGGACACCCCTGATCCATAGTCCTACAGTATACTGGAATTATATCAACCACCCTGTTCTCTTATCAGTATCGTCATAAACATCAGCCTTTGAAAAACCCTAAATGGATTGACCCCCACTTTGGTCTACTCAGTGAAACTGATGATGCTTGTTATTTTCTATGTTTCTAATCAGTTTGAGGCGTCCTGTCCTGATGGACTATGTCCAGGATGGAGTGTTATCCTGAAAGGAGAGACTCCAGCAGAGGCCAACAAGTAAGTCCTCAGTCTCTCTTATTGACAAATGGAAAAACCTTTCTAAAAAAACACAAAGTGTTGTGCTAATGGAAAAGTATAGATGAAATTTGCTTCTTTTATCGCTCTTCAGAATGGACCATGAGATACAGAAGAGATAGTCCATAGCCCTATTCAAAACATCTGTTATGTGACAATGAAAATATCAGCAGCAATATTCTTTTTTTCCCTTCTTTGAAACAGAATCATCCAGAAGATCTAAAGACTTAATATTTCCAGGTATAACTATTTTGCCAGGTAAACTATTTCATAATTGAAGAGTAGTCATAACAAATAGATTTAAAAGTTTGTAGACAACCTTTGATGTTGGCTTGAAAAAGCCTAGCCAGAATGTTTGAAGTATATTAAACAGCTTTAACAGGCAACAGTGGAAAATGATCAGCAAACTTTTTATACCATCTGGACTTCAGTAAAAGTACAATAAAATGATCTGTGTGAAACTCTGCAAGAAAATATATAGTTAAAAATGCAAAGATGTAGTTAACTAAGCATAATAATATCAGTTTTACATGTGAATATTAACATTTGCACACATTTTTCTTGAAAAGAGGGCCCTGGTGCTGGAACAAGATGGAGCATACTGGTGCTGGAACATGTCAATTTACAATAATATAAAATTAGAATGCCGAACAGAACAGATTTATCCTGGGATCAATCCAGACGCAATTAAATTATAATTTCTTTATAGAGACAAACACAAGCTAAAATGTAATCTGGGACAAACGTGATTTTCTTCCATCATTCCGCGTTAAAATTCACTTGTAGGACAGTGATGGAGAAATGCTTAAACACAAGTGCCTCATCTTAGCACAATGATAGCCCTTCAAGCAGCTGTCTCAGGTTTGGCCAAAATGATTTGTTCATTATAGTGTATGGGTCTTTCTCTGTCCTCAAGGTTTGAGATCAATTTCTTGTGTGAACGTGATGACAGAATAGCCTTCCATTTCAACCCTCGCTTCACTGAGTCAGATATCATCTGCAACTCCTACATGGCCAACCACTGGGGGCAGGAGGAGAGGTGCAGCAACTTCCCCTTCGGACAAGAGGAGCCTTTCCAGGTGATAAAGCATCATAAGGACATTTTTATTGATAAAGTATCACAAGCAACAGGAATTATGTTTGATTATGAGTGAGTGATTTAAACAGCATCGACTCCCTGTCTCTCAACAGATTGAAATTTACTCCGACAATGATAACTTCCATGTTTACATTGACGAAACCAAGGTGATGCAGTATAAACACCGTGTGGAAGAGCTGAAGACAATCACAAAAGTACAAGTGGTGAACGACGTCAGTATCTCCTCTTTAGAGATCACCAAAAAACACTTTTACTGAGGGTGGGCAGTAAGGCCAAGCAGACGGTTCATTTAGCGTGAGCCTTTTCTTTGTTTATCGTTTTTTTGCATTTCTGTTTACACACCTTTCATTGCTCTTGGGTTCATCTGCCCTTAAAGGTGTGATTAATGATCTTGACATGCCTAAGACATGCCACATATTCATATGAATCTGTGAATAAATGAGGTTAAAAGATTCATGAAAGATTTGCCTCGTCAGAGTGTTCTGGGTGACTTCCTGTTTTCATCAGTCACAAAAAAAAATATTCTTCAGATCCATCTGGGCCTCCTTATGAGAAAATGTCCTATGAAATCAATACTAAAAATATGCTCACATCTCATTGAATAACAACACAAACATCAATAGTCATCAGCTGTCTTATTGTCTTCGCACGGAAGCATTTACTTCAGAATAGAAATATACAATGTTACTACATAGCCTACATTACAGTTAGCCAAACTGACATAAAACCAGTTTTCCAATAGAAAACAAACATATAATAAATATGAATAAATATACATACTGTACTTCATACTTTATAGTTCAAAATTTGGGATTGGTAAAATGTTTTTAAAAAGAGGTCTTTCATGATCACCAAGGCTGCATTTGTTTGATCAAAAATAAAAACAGTAATATTGTGAAATAGTATTACAATTTAGAATAATTTCTATGTGAATACATTTTAAAATGTAATTTATTCCTGTGATGGCGAAGCTGAATTTTCATCATCATTACTCCAGTCTTCAGTGTCACATGATCCTTCAGAAATCATTCTAATATGATGATTTGCTGCATAAGAAACATTTCTTCTTCTTCTTCTTCTTTTTCTTATTATTATTATTATCAATGTTGAAACCAGATTCTTTTATGAAGAGAAAGTCCAAAGGCATTTGAAATTGACTTTTTTCGTCCTTTTGCCAAAATAACAGCTTCGAGTATTTTCCTATAATGCCTGATGAGTTTGGAGAACACCTGACAAGAGATCAGAGACCATTCTTCCATACAGAATCTCTCCAGATCCTTCAGATTCCCAGCTCCATGTTGGTGCTTCTTCCCTTCAGTTCACCCACTCATTTTCTATAGGGTTCAGGTCGGGACTAGGACGACCATGGCAGAAGCTTCATTTTATGCTCAGTGGCACATTTTTGTGTTGATTTTGATGTTTGTTTTGGAACATTATCCTGATGGAAGATCCAACCACGGCCCATTTTAAGATTTCTAGCAGAAGCGGTCAGGTTTTTATTTTTTTATCTGTTGGTATTTTCTAGTATTTCCATCTTTGATCATATTTGCCAAAGGGGCCAATCATTCTGACCACAACTGTACATAACATCAAAGATTGCTGAGAGTGCCAGTCTGTAGCCTGACAGCCACAGACTAAATATAGTATAAAGTGCTTTAAATATATTACATCATAAGGGTATCTCATTATATAATGCTGTTTATAACTTGAAAAGCCATTAAAAGCTGATAATAGGCTGTTTAATGACAGGTGTGACAACTTTCCCCATACACTGTGACAAAGTAAAAGTCTATGTTAAGTAAACTTTCTTCAACAGCTTTAAACTGTGCCTATAATTGTTTTTATAAAAGTGTCTTCTCTGGCTGTGATTGTATTGCACTCTGTGTTTGATGGCGCAGCATTCTGTTACTTAAGAACTGCCGTGGTTTGTTTTATGGACATTTTTCCACTCATGCTCATTAAGTTTGAACCAGTGCATCCCACACACACGCGCTGATCAATACCGTCACTCTGGACTAAGTTATTGACTCGAGCGTTATTGATCAAATTGTTTGGTGTGCTTGTTTGCTTGTTTTTTAAGCACTTTTTGAGCTATATAAGGTTAACATTATTATTATTATTATTATTATTATTAGCCTATCATTATCATTATTAATTTGAATTACACAAATGATCATGTGATCTTGTGCCAGGTCGATGGGGCGACCTTTTCCATATAGAATAAACCAGATTTTTCTTTTAAAATTGTCTTTTGTAGTGTCTACAAAATCTCTCATTCGGGTGTAAACTATTTTAATGCTAATTCTCAAAAGTGTTCTTTTCATTATGTGCACTTTTAATTAGCAAAACATTGGCGAGTGGAGCTTTAATTACGGAGCCTGTGTGTGTGTGCGCGCGCGCGCGCAGAGCGATGAGGTGAATGAGAAAACTGCTCCCATCACATCAGGGACACGCATCGCCTGCGCCAGCAGAGAGTCGTGTGAGCCGCATCCGCAGACACTCATTTCTTCCCATCAGAAGGAGGTGAAGGAGAAACACATTGAACACAGTCCGTCCTCTGACTGCACATGACGCGCGCGCACCTGCTACTGCACACATATCGGTATGTACTCACATTTCTCTGGTGACTTTTATACCGCATAATTTTGATGCCGTTTATAATGTAGAATAAATAATTGCTTTTATTGCACGACAGAAGTAAATAAGAAGAAAGTGACTATGCGTAATGTGGAAAATCGCTAGTAGGTAGTAGGTAAAAACAGCTGTATTTACGCCACAATACGTATTATTTATGGAATTAATGGAATTAATTATATTTAAGCAGCTTTATTGTATTGTTGCTCCAGATCCTTCATTCCCGAAAGTTTGCGTAATTCACCATTTAATTTTGAATGATTTTGAAGAAAACATAAGCGTACAATATTAAAAGACAGACTTATTTCTGTTACTTATTATTATTACTAACCATTTTAATTATTTCCGAAGTACAATTACACAATGCTTGTTTTCTCTAGTGGTTTTGTTTGTTGGTATAGCAAATATCTAGCTCAAAACTGTCTGGTATGAGAATTATTTTGTAAGATTGTGTCCTTAAGCAACATCACACAATATCACACACTATTTATTCAGCTTAAGCAGCTGATTTACTGTAACAGCGATTTATTGTGGTTTGCATAATTCACAATTTAATCTTGCATGACAAAAGAGAAAATTTAAATATAATATTAAAATTATATGATATCTATCATTGATAAGGCAGTAGATAAGTTTAGTCAGTGCAATTGCTTGAATTTCTTGTTAGCTTGTAATTTAATTTTCCTCCTAATGTGTGTCATGTTTCCGTAGAGGGCGGTTGGCTAAATGATGGATTTCATTACCTTACTCATTTTGGCTGAAGATGCCTTAAGCTTTAGTTATCGACTCTGGGATGCCTGAAGCAGCCTTTGGATTCCAACTACCGCATATCAAAACATCACATATCTCCCATAATCTTTAAGGGAAACAAAAGGAATATGAATTTCACTGCAGGCTTGCTGAAAAAGGAGCCTCTGCTTTTAAACGCCTTGTTGTCCTTGAATGCCTCTTTCCACGGTGCCGAGGACTTCATGAGCGATGTTTTCCTCCATCAGAGTGGAGAGCTGGAGAGACTGTTGCTGCTGACGATCAAAGAGCCCACCACTATCGCTCTCACGGTGATGTATTCATTATCATTTGTGGTGGGATTCATTGGAAATCTCATGGCCATTCGAATGCTTACCTGCCAGAAGAGTAAGAGGATGCAGAGCATTAGTGCCACCCGGAGTTTACTCATCAACTTGGCGGTGTGTGATCTGATGGTGGTTTGCATCTGCATGCCCATCACCCTCGGCCACACTATTTACACCGCATGGGTGTACGGAGACCTTCTGTGCCGGGCCGTTCCCTTCATCCAGGCCGTGTCCGTGTCAGCCAGCGTTCTCAGCCTGACAGTCATCAGCGTCAACAGATACTACAGCGTTCACAGCCCGCTGAATTCCCTCTCGTACTTCACCCAAAAGAAGATCTACATCACCATTGTGTGCGTGTGGTTCTTGTCCTCTGCCATTTGTGCGCCTTTGCTCTTCATGATCAAGCTGGACAAGATCCACTTGATCAACATCGCGGTGCCAATCTGCAGAGAGCTGTGGCCGCAGGCTAGACTCAAGCAGGTCTACAACGTGCTCCTTTTCGTAGCTCTCTACTGCATCCCTGTGACCTTTAATCTCATCATCAGCTTCCTGACGGGCCGGAAGCTCTGGAGGGCGTCTCAACATTTCGCAGACTTTGATCCACACAGCCAGGCCATACACGCCTCGCGTCTGAAGATGCGCAAGAAGATCGCCAAGGTGGTGGTCACTTTGGTCCTCCTGTTCGCCGGCTCCTGGCTCCCACTTTACGTGGCAGACATCCTTATTGACCGCGAGGTTCATCCCCCTTACTGGGTTCTGCAGACTCGCCCTTTTGCACAGTGGTTGGGCCTTACTAACTCCAGCCTCAATCCCATTTGCTATTGTTTCTTGGGCGATTTGTACCGTTCTGCCAGAGCAGTCAGGTCCAAGTATCATCAGAGGATGCTCTCTGTCATTAGATCCTCCAGCTCTTTTAAAATGTCCAGTTTGCTCTCTCTCAAAACAGAGAAATCTGGCCGGCGACAAGGTGCCATGAGCCAGGTGTCAGTGGAGACTCTTTCTGATTGGTGTTCCAACAACAGCCAAATGGTGTCTCTCCAAAACCTATCAGAGAAGATAATGTCTACAAGCAATCTTGAGTTATCAAACTTGTAGTCAGAGCGCATACCTGAAAGGACACAGGACACTTAAAGGGATAGTTCATCCAAAAAAATATTATTTTGTGTTCCACAGAGGAAAGAAAGTCATGCAGTTTTCGTAACGACATGAGGGTGAGTAAATAAGGACTTTTAGGGTGGACTATCTCTTTAAGTATTGCAGAATTGTCAAAAAGCATGTGATTCTGATGATTTGATGCAATATCAGCATGGTTTGTGTTCGTACCTAACCATCCACAGTTACAATGCATCATCAAATACATGGTGATGCATACTGTGTGATTTCCTAAGTAAATAAAGGGCACTGTTTTGTAGCCATCACTGATTGTACATAAATGCTGAATTAAAGCCAGGACAAATGTTTGCATACAAAAATACAAAAAAATAAGTGTGACAAACAATTTAATTTGAATAAACAGCTATTCAGACAAAAACAAACATACACAAATTTCACATGCAGTTAATGGGGCAAATGTTTTTTACAGAATGATGTTCTAAAGTAATTTGACTCACATTTCGTATGGAATTTAATTGGACATTATAGGGGTGATTTAATTGCAGGTACATTTGGTGTCCAAAGTCATTATTTTTTTCTGCTTTTTTCAAATGGTTATATTTTTAATTACTTTTAAAATTGTGACTCATTAACATGAATCACAAGATGTTACAGACCATAAAAACATATAATCTTCTGTAAAAAGTGTCTTATATAGCTGACAATCATGATTTCTTGTTGTCTGAATTAGTGTATTTTTCCCATCATGTATCATCGTGTAATCAAAATATTTTATTTATGTTATTTATAAAAGTCCTAAATAGTCATTTTCCTAATTCTACAACATTAAATTGTTTAAAAATAACATTTATCTTATAAAAATCTCTTGTCCATTATATTGTCCATAAATCTTGCGTCCGTTCCGTACCATACTTTACCTTTAAATTGGTGGAATTATCTCCCCCAAATATATACGATACAGGAAATTATGTCACTTTCCCTCACTGATAAGATCTGATGCACTGAATGTGTGCTCTCTCTGAGAAAATATTTAAATCTAAAAAGTTCTTACACCAAGAGTTATTTTGCAAAGTGTCAAAATTGTTATCACAATATCAAAAGGAAAACAGAATTCATCGCTGATCACACAATGGGTTGTTTAAAAGTCTTTAAATCATGATTTCATTAGTGCCATGTGCTCTTAGCATTTATGCTAGCAAGTGGAGTTTTACGCTAAAAAGTTTAAAATTGTCAATTCTGTTACCATCTATCCCATCAACAATCAGAAGACTGGATACATATGGTTCTTTTAAATTTAATCTAAAAAAATGGTTAGTTACAAATCAGCACTGACAACATTATTATCTTAATATTTTGCCTATAATACTTTTTTACCTCCTAGTCTTATGTAGCAAAAATTTTCTTGTTTTTAGGTTGACTTTTTTACATCTCTGTCAAGGGTCTGCAGATGACAATTCTGGCACATTTACATTCATGTTTATTAATGTGCATAGCCCCTGTAAAGGAAAATTTAAAAAAAAACCTCTGTTACCAAAGTAGAGTAACAATGTTGACAGTATGTAACAGAATTGACAGTAACAGAGTTGACAAACAATACTATAAAGAAATCAGTTTTTTTCTTCTTCTTCATTAAAAGTAAAAAATGGCTTGTGTTTGGCATGCACTGAATTATTAAAATTTAATATGTTTTCAATAAGATACTAGAAAGAATTTCTGTTAGTGAACGTTTTTTTTCCTTAACTTTTTGAAATGCAAAATCTATCTCCAATTATAGAATCACTCAGGCATTATAAGAAGAAGAAAAAAAAAACACTAGGCAAGCAGTCAATACAACAATGGTCAACACTCATTAAAGTTTAGATTATTGAAAACAAGTATGCACTGCACTGCAAAGACTTGGTGGAGCTCACGACCAGACTATTTTTCTCGGCGACACTGAATAGTAGAGAAGGGATCCAGATCTGGTGCTCATTCTTTGCAGCCTACTCTTGTTTTTGGTGTGGTTTGATAAAAACCATCGCAAATACAAACATGCGTGACTTCCTTTCTTCTCTGTGACAGACTGGTGTCAGAAATGGAAAGTCTACTGTTTTCTAACATCTACTGTTAGAAAGTGAATTTGCATTTACATTCAGTCCAATATATATTTATATATATATATATATACACTCACCTAAAGGATTATTAGGAACACCTGTTCAATTTCTCATTAATGCAATTATCTAATCAACCAGTCACATGGCAGTTGCTTCAATGCATTTAGGGGTGTGGTCCTGGTCAAGACAATCTCCTGAACTCCAAACTGAATGTCAGAATAGGGAAAGAAAGGTGATTTAAGCAATTTTGAGCATGGCATGGTTGTTGGTGCCAGACGGGCCGGTCTGAGTATTTCACAATCTGCTCAGTTACTGGGATTTTCACGCACAACCATTTCTAGAGTTTACAAAGAATGGTGTGAAAAGGGAAAAACATCCAGTATGCGGCAGTCCTGTGGGCGAAAATGCCTTGTTGATGCTAGAGGTCAGAGGAGAATGGGCAGACTGATTCAAGCTGATAGAAGAGCAACTTTGACTGAAATAACCACTCGTTACAACCGAGGTATGCAGCAAAGCATTTGTGAAGCCACAACACGCACAACCTTGAGGCGGATGGGCTACAACAGCAGAAGACCCCACCGGGTACCACTCATCTCCACTACAAATAGGAAAAAGAGGCTACAATTTGCACGAGCTCACCAAAATTGGACAGTTGAAGACTGGAAAAATGTTGCCTGGTCTGATGAGTCTCGATTTCTGTTGAGACATTCAGATGGTAGAGTCAGAATTTGGCGTAAACAGAATGAGAACATGGATCCATCATGCCTTGTTACCACTGTGCAGGCTGGTGGTGGTGGTGTAATGGTGTGGGGGATGTTTTCTTGGCACACTTTAGGCCCCTTAGTGCCAATTGGGCATCGTTTAAATGCCACGGCCTACCTGAGCATTGTTTCTGACCATGTCCATCCCTTTATGACCACCATGTACCCATCCTCTGATGGCTACTTCCAGCAGGATAATGCACCATGTCACAAAGCTCGAATCATTTCAAATTGGTTTCTTGAACATGACAATGAGTTCACTGTACTAAAATGGCCCCCACAGTCACCAGATCTCAACCCAATAGAGCATCTTTGGGATGTGGTGGAACGGGAGCTTCGTGCCCTGGATGTGCATCCCACAAATCTCCATCAACTGCAAGATACTATCCTATCAATATGGGCCAACATTTCTAAAGAATGCTTTCAGCACCTTGTTGAATCAATGCCACGTAGAATTAAGGCAGTTCTGAAGGCGAAAGGGGGTCAAACACAGTATTAGTATGGTGTTCCTAATAATCCTTTAGGTGAGTGTATATATATATATATATATATATATATATATATATATATATATATATATATATATATATTATATTATATTATTATTTTTTTTTTTTTTTTACAAAATATATTATTTAGGACTTAATATATTAATTAAACATGTTTAACGCAGTATTTTAAACACATTCACCAAACTAAATATTCTTACCATTTCATTATAATTTCTGAATTTGCACAAAATTTGCATTAAGTTTAGTAAAAAATATTATTTCCAAGTGGCCATCACTTTTAAGCTGAATAAATAAGCTTTCCATTAGTGTATGGTTTGTTAGGATAGGACAGTATTTGGCCGAGATACAACTGGAAAATCTGGAATCTGAGGGTGCAAAAAAATCTAAATATTGAGAAAATCACCTTTAAAGTTGTCCAAATGAAGTCCTTAGCAATGCATATTACTACTAATAATACATTTTTGATATATTTACGGTAGGAAATTTACAAAATATCTTCATGGAACATGATCTTTACTTAATATCCTAATGATTTTTGGCATTAAAAAAAAATGTTGACCCATACAATGTATTGTTGGCTATTGCCACAAATATACCCGTGCGACTTATGACTGGTTTTGTGGTCCAGGGTCACATATGTTAAAGAATAGTTTGTATTTGTCTCATTCTACAGAGTTTCTCTTTGCCTCTGTTGCCTTTAGCTGATATAATTTCATATAATTTATAAAGCTGTTTAAAATGATATTTATTGTGAAACTGCCATTGATAAATGAAAATAACAATGTTTCAGGTTATGCATCTAACTGTACTAATAGTAGTTAGAAAAAAATACATTATCGACTTATAGTGAATTTTCCAGATATTTGAATCACTTGTTTTGGCTTTAGAACAATTAGAATATAAAAGCCAATTATTTAATTGTCCTTATAATATCATGTTTAAAATATTTTTCTCATACAGTGTAAATGCGTCTTTACTTATGAATATATAATATACCTGGCATATACACCTGTCATCATATTGGGGTCCTTGACTTAAAAATGTTTTGAAAACCCTGTTTTAAATGATGGTGGATACAAAAAATATGTAGTAATTGTACAGTGTATGAGTGTATTACATTGATTTCTCATACTTTCGCTATAAACATACAAGCATGTTTGCATTCATTCAAATTTGTAATTTTTCAAGATTTTCAAAGGTGCATGAATGAAATGGTCAGAGAGAATGTATAGGTCCTGAATGCCTTGTAAAGATTCATAGCAATTTGGTTTAATTAAATGTACTGTGTTTGATTTGTGAATAATCATTTGTATTTGCCTTTTTTAATGGAAACCAACGTGAATAGAATCAGAGATGGTTCACTAAATAAAGCTGCCCTCAGATCTTTGGATGGGAATAGATCCACACACAAAAGAAAATAATATAATTAAGTATAAATACAACCATAGCCTCTTCATTTCTGTTATCATGAGACTTTTACAAAAGCAAAATATGGACTAAACAGAATTCACTAAAGTCTGAATGACAGTGGGAACACTACAGTAACAAAAGTGTTTACAGGAAGCCATATAGACATTTTATATCCTCATTCAAGTATTCATTAATCCTCGTCTCAGCAAGAGCTCCATCTTTGCCTTCCACAGGCATGTGATCACATACCCAAGCATTGTCCTTTATATTCATGCTAATTCTGATTAGCAACTGTCAAAAACAACAACAACAACCCAGAATCATTAATATCTGGAAGATAATATCATATGCGCTGACATCAAATGTCTGTTTTATATTTTGCATTTAAGAATATTCCAAATAAAATTGTTGCTTAACTTAACTGAATATGACAAATGAAGTACCTTGTTATTTTATTACAACTCAAAAACAAAAACGTTGAATGAATTTGCACACCAAATCCAAATCTACACTTGAGATCCATGGTCATGAACGAAATGAACAATTTCAAAACGTGTGTGATGTACTAGCAAAGTGTAGGGTAACATGGGGTAAGGCATTTTATCTCCTGATAGATGACACAAAATCTCATCTCAGCACTTCTGATGAATGGCTATTTTAATTTTGTCCTTTCATCTGAATATCAACATTTGTGAGATTTATTGCAACAAAAAAAAAAAAAAAACAGAAGCAGAGAGTGCTACACGGCTGTCTTTAATTAGCCACTGGTGCTCATTGGATGAGCTGGAGGAAAACATCAAATTATGTCGACGAAATATACCAAGGCACTCACCTGGTAAAGTAAACAGCTTTTAATGGCAATTCGTACGTATTTTATGAGGTGGCTAATTTGTGCGAATTGGTACGACCTCATGATTTGTGCTAAATCGTAGCCTACATATTTGATGAGTTGGTCAATTCGTATGATTTCGTACGAATGATCTATTCCTAACCCCACCCCTAAAACCTACACATCACTGCAGTATAGACAAATCGTACGAATTCATACAAGTGAGGTCGTACGAATTAGTCACCTCGTACAAATACTTACAAATTGGTCGTGAGATAGAGTTGCAACAACCAGTTAAAAGAAGATCTACACTGTCAGAAAAAAGGTACAGCGCTGTCACTGGGGCAGTACCCTAAGGTACAAACGCGAAAAGGTAGTAATATGTACCTTTAAGGTACTAATTAACGTACTTTTAAAGTAGCCACTAATATATACATTTAAGGTACTAATATGTACCATTTAGGGGTAAGTAAGGTACAAAGATGTACCTTTTCACTTTTGTACCTTAGGGTATTGCCCCAGTGACCGCGATGTACCTTTTTTTCTGAGAGTGTACGTGTTTCAGCTACATAGCTTTCTTCAGGACACATAGGGTGATATCAGGCAAAGTGGTTAAGGTTTGAGTGTCTTATCTCTTTAAAAGTTAACATTCAATGGCTGCAAAGAGGGGGGCAGGGCAATGCCTCATTTTGAGACCACACCAGAAAAAGGTGAGTGGCCTGACATATCAAAATCTTACTTCTCAATAATAAGGTTGATAAATCAATAAAAAACAAATGGACCTTTAGGAATAATGATTCATAACCCATGTCTTGATGGCCTCTGTGAGATAAAATGCTGATATTTTGCTAAATAATCCAGATTTTTATTTTTTTAAAAAGCATTTTTAGTTATTGGCCCAATTTACCTGAATGTGTTAGATAAAATGGGCCATTCATTTCAGTTAAAATGGGCCACCTACTGAGTTAAGGTTAGGCAGAATTCCTCAATTCTGGTGGTTCCTATTATTAAAACTTATTTATATTATTAATATATTGTATTATTGCATTTGTGACATACCTTTTTCACATTTTACCATATAAATGTGTTTGTATGTGATGTGTGTTTATGTGTGCATGTTAGTGAGGTATGTGTATGTGTACACACAAACATAGTTGTGCACACATGGGAAAGGGAGAGGTATTTTGATGTAGAAGTGATAGGTGTTGAAATAAAGTAATATTAAACTATTTATTACAAACAAACAGAAGCAGAAAGGCACATAAAGGAGATAGAAAGGATGTCTGCCAAGGAAAGGGCAAAAAATACAATCTGTGGGTAGACGCGAGGAGGAGAGGAGCGTTAGCTGAATATAGGGAGACAGTTGAGAGAGGCCTAAAAGCACATGTACGCTTTCTTGTGAGAGCTTGGAATAGCCCACTGGCCATTGATTGAAATTGATGTTTTAATGTAATTTAAATTGATGTTTAACTGTAATTTAAATGCAATGTTACACTGTTACATTATAAAACTAAAAATAATTAAATGTGTTTTATCAGATTGTCTGTTTGGACTGGCCCATTTTTGCTGATCAGCCAGCCCATTTTACCTGAACACTGTTCATATAAAAAATGTGGGACAGCTAATGTTTCAAAACCTGTAGGGCCTGAACAATTATATTTTATTATAATTAGTTAAAGCATATCGGACTCACTCGCTTCCGAAGCGAGTTAAAGCATATCGGAATTATCGTAAATAGGAGTTTCCTAGTTAAAAATTGCACATGCACGCCCTTTGAAGTCACTCACTTCAATGCAACGAGCTCGTAATCACGAAATTTCCGATAGCACGTGAAGGCAGCATAAGACTAGCCTCTTAGTACAAAGCATAACACAACTAAAACGCAATAACACACACAAAGAAAAAAAAAGTAGGCTAATTTAAGATTCAATTAGAAATTTTTTTTTATAAAATGCAATTTTTACATGCATATCAAGACACTTTTTGGATTCATACGCTCAGGGCGACTAATGCTGCATTCGCGCCATGTCGTAATAATTCGTACTGTTAATGATGTATATGTTTATATCCAAACTGCAATATGCATGTAAAGAGTGTTTTTTTTCCTCATTGAATTTTAATTTACATTTGTGTGTGTGTGTGTGTGTGTGTGTGTGTTATTGCATTTTAGTTGTGTTATGCTTTGTACCTAGCCACACCCACATCAACCAGCTAGCTGTCCTTTATGATCCACTAATCACAACTAGCTTAAAAATACCTGTTTGAGCAATTGATATGTGTCCTGAAGAAGGTTGCCAAAACATGTAGGCTATATCTACTTTTAACTGGTTTTAATGATTTAGCCCAGTTCATTCAGTTGATATATTTAAATTGTGACTATACAGGTGCTGGTCATATAATTAGAATATCATCAAAAAGTTGATTTATTTAACTAATTCCATTCAAAAAGTGAAACTTGTATATTATATTCATTCATTACACACAGACTGATATATTTGAAATATTTCAAATGTTTATTTCTTTTAATTTTGATGATTATAACTGACAACTAAGGAAAATCCCAAATTCAGTATCTCAGAAAATTAGAATATTGTAAAAAGGTTCAATATTGAAGACACCTGGTGCCACACTCTAATCAGCTAATTAACTCAAGATACCTGCAAAGGCCTTTAAATGGTCTCTCAGTCTAGTTCTGTAGGCTGCACAATCATGGGGAAGATTGCTGACTTGACAGTTGTCCAAAAGAAGACCATTGACACCTTGCACATGGAGGGCAAGATACAAAAGGTCATTGTAAAAGAGGCTGGCTGTTCACAGAGCTCTGTGTCCAAGCACATTAATAGAGAGGCGAAGGGAAGGAAAAGATGTGGTAGAAAAAAGTGTACAAGCAATAGGGATAACCACACCCTGGAGAGCCTTGTGAAACAAAACCCATTCAAAAATGTGGGGGAGATTCACAAAGAGTGGACTGCAGCTGGAGTCAGTGCTTCAAGAACCACTACGCACAGATGTATGCAAGACATGGGTTTCAGCTGTCACATTCCTTGTATCAAGCCACTCTTGAACAACTGACAGTGTCAGAAGCATCTCGCCTGGGCTAAAGACAAAAAGGACTGGACTGCTGCTGAGTGGTCCAAAGTTATGTTCTCTGATGAAAGTAAATTTTGCATTTCCTTTGGAAATCAGGGTCCCAGAGTCTGGAGGAAGAGAGGAGAGGTACACAATCCATGTTGCTTGAGGTCCAGTGTAAAGTTTCCACAGCCAGTGATGGTTTGGGGTGCCATGTCATCTGCTGGTGTTGGTCCACTGTGTTTTCTGAGGTCCAAGGTCAACGCAGCCGTATACCAGGAAGTTTTAGATCACTTCATGCTTCCTGCTGCTGACCAATGGAGATGCACATTTCATTTTCCATCAGGACTTGGCACCTGCACACAGTGCCAATGCAACCAGTACCTGGTTTAAGGACCATGGTATCCCTGTTCTTAATTGGCCAGCAAACTCACCTGACCTTAACCCTATAGAAAATCTATGGGGTATTGTGAAGAGGAAGATGCGATATGCCAGACCCAACAATGCAGAAGAGCTGAAGGCCACTATCAGAGCAACCTGGGCTCTCATAACACCTGAGCAGTGGCACAGACTGATCGACTCCATGCCACGCCGCATTGCTGCAGTAATTCAGGCAAAAGGAGCCCCAACTAAGTATTGAGTGCTGTACATGCTCATACTTTTCATGTTCATACTTTTCAGTTGGCCAAGATTTCTAAAAATCCTTTCTTTGTATTGGTCTTAAGTAATATTCTAATTTTCTGAGATACTGAATTTGGGATTTTCCTTAGTTGTCAGTTATAATCATCTCTCTTATAAGCATCCCTTTTTACAATTTAATCTTTGTACTTATCTGTAATTAAAAATATATTTTAGAAAATAAACAAAAAGGCAGGTTGTCAAGCTTGAACAAATATATAAACGGCAATCAACAATCACTAACATTGCCATAGTTGGCTGGTCAGCTCAAGACAAAGTAAATTTATGCTCATAACATGGTTATTTCAAACTTTTCAAAGATCATTTACCTCATTACAATGAAGCCCCATTTTCAGGAAATCAGCAATAAATACACAACTACATTTTGCAAATAAAAAGAAGCACAGAAAGTAACGTTAATTAAATATAAATCTTACAAAATAATTCGAGATTTATAACCCTACGATGAAAGACAACTCGCCAAAACTGTTCACGTTTCAAAAAGCTCATCGCAAAAACAACAAAACATCGCCAAAGTAATCTGAATCACATGTTTTCCTTCAAGTCCTCTGAAGAGACACGATCGCTATATATACATAATTTACAGTTTAAATTAAGATTTATAATAGCATTCAAGCAACATGCACGCACAGTTTATCTGATGAGTATGAGCTCATTATCATAAGCAGGGCTGTCGCTAGTGGGGTGAAAGGTGGTGACAATTATAATTCAGTAGTTGTTGTACTATATATTCCCCTACTCTTATTAATCATTATAGTATATACGTACATTTGTATGCCTGATAGTTCAATGAAAACCACAAATACATGCAATTTAGTTAAAGAAGTATTCCAAATCTCCTCTCTCCCCCCCCCCCCCCCTAAAAATGGTTTAGTCTGATGGTTATTAATTATTTCAGCTCAATCAGCTTAAAAAAACAGAAAGACCCAATAAAACCGCAAGTCCCACCCCAGCTAGTAAACAGAAAAACCAATCACAGTTGAGGCTGCTCCAAGAACAGTTGAAGTTAGAAGTAGCCTAAAGTTACAGTGGAAGTGGGACTGACTAAAAATGTCAGGGGAAAAAATCTGGGTACCAGTAACGTCATGAAAAGGAAAGGGAGGCCAGTCTACCAAAATGTTCATTAATAAGACAAGTCAATGTGATGGGATGGCGTGCCCCGATATTTCGGCTGCCCTACTTACTTTTGCGGCAACAGGACACCGCCCACGCACTCCGGTACTGTCACATCCCTGTATAAAGGCGCGGCGCGCACCGCCCGAATGATTACGCGCTCAAAATTCCCGTCTTTTTTGCGCTATTATGTAGTTTGTTGGTTTGTATAACATGCAGAAAAATCCTTTTCGATCTTGATTCAGTATGAATTCATATGTATATAGCCTACTAGCCTATAGCATATTTTAAACTTTTTTTGGCTTAAATTATATTTGCTCGCATTCATTAATATTCACTTGTGTTTTCTTATATAAGTATCATTAATGATGTTAGGATGTAAGTTATTAACGTTTTAAAATGTCATATTTAAAGAAATCTAGTGTTTGATCATGTTTAAATATATATTAAAATGCAAAACCTAAAAATAAGTAAGCAGTTATGATCTGCAATACTTTATTGAGCAACTAGACTAGACACATGTATATTTATTAAAGAGCCATACAGGCACCTGGTGGGTAATGGCATTACAAATGAAAATGATTATTTTTCCAGCCACAAAATGACTCTAATTTTCCTCTTTGCATTGGAATTCACTATTTTAACCTTAATTACTACACTAATTGTAATATAAATGTTAAAAAATATTAGAAGAAAAATATTTTAAGTGGTCATTAATGAACCATAATTATTGCCCAAATAGTATCTAGTACCAAAAGATCTCCTCAAAATATTCAATAAATATTATTGAACTAAAATATAGAACATTTATTTAATTGTAAAATAGTTGAGGTGTATGGTCACATTTGACCACCAATGAGTATGAGTGTGACCAATTAGTAAGGAATACCTGAGGGCTAAATACAAGAAAAACATTAACATAATGTTAACAATGTTGCATCTCCATCACTCTCCATAATAAAATTATACTTTAAATGCGGTTGACGTAATAATCAATGCACACTGTGCTGTACTGTTTACCAAAAATTGCTGCAAATACATGTATAGTGAAGCTGTTGTCTATTCAAATGTATCGACAGCGCTGGTTTGTTTAGAACTATTGAGAGCTCCATGAACCACGTGACCTTGTGCGCCGCCGGGAAAGGAAAGCATGTAGCAACTGTTTTTCATCGGCTCTGGCTTTAATGCCACATTAAGTGCGCCAAAATGGTATTTATTGTTTGAATTTCGTATTAAAACTTTAAAAAAAGAAAGAAAAACTTAGACTTTGTTTCATATCAAAAGCAGGTTCGGCAATTTGGCGTAAGATTTACTTAGGCAGAGTGAGAGCGAGACAGAGCCTGAAAGAGTGTGTTTCATGCACTTTGTATATAAAATAAGTAAAAGCAATAACCTTTATTTGCATTTATTATTTGTCTGTTTAGTTATTTTGTAAGAAATCCTTATTAGGTGCATGGCACCAGATGTGGGACTCCATGTCCATATCTTATAGGCCTACCGTTACCGTATATATACCGTATATGATATGAATGGAGGACGTTGGGGGCCCACATCAATGTTTTTTCAGGGGCCCAGAATTCCCTAGCTACGGCCCTAATCATAAGAACCAATCAGAGCCACTCAACGGCTCTGGAACCAATCAGGTTTAATCATGTATGTCATGTGTTGTTTGAATTTAAACACAAGTAAAAACAGGGATTTTTTTAAAGCATCTTTGGAAAAAATGATTTATCATCACTGTTCTCTATATAGATCAGTGTTTATGATGCATTTCAAATAAAATGATGTTGAAATCCTTGGAATTTCAGTAGTAGTCTATTACAAACGTATCATGTAATAGACAACAGCCTTTTAAGAAGTAAAAGTGAACAACATCTTAAGTATGCATATTGCAATGATTAATAATAGTTGACAAATGTTTATAATACATTATAATTTGGTACATTTTAAATGTTTTTAAAAATATCTTACTTTTGAAAATATTAAAATGATAAATCCACAAATATTTAATATATATTGCATTATATATGTATTGCATAAATATACTGCATATATAAATATACTAAAACTTCACTAAAAGTAAGCTTGTGTTTAGCATATTTCTTAAAAGTGTAATTAAGCATAATATTTATTACCAAAGTATTTCTAGTATACTTTTTATGATGAGTATGATGGCGTATCATCATCCTGCACATGCTAAACTTACATCTAAATATGTTACAGTTTAAAAAAGTTATTCCACATTGTTCTTAAGGGGGCATCTTCCCCCATGTTACCATACATGTTAATTTGTTTTATCTTTTTATATTTATTTTATTTACTAACATACCAAGGGGCATACAAAACATACCAAGGGGCATACAAAAAATTCTGACAATTAATTCAGAATTTTAGATTCTGGGTCACTAATAAAAGAAGCAAATGTGTGTCAACATTGATTATGTGACTCTTTGTACAGATGGTCAGATGTTTTCTTCCATTGAAGCTCAAGATGTTCTTTGGTGAATCTCAAATCATACTGGAGATCATGGTCATCAGGTTTGATCATCAAGTTCATTAAGCAAAAGACAAACCAAATACTGAGACATTCAGAAACGCCTCACTCAAATTATTGTGCTGATAATATAATTTGAAAAGAAACAATAGATGTGACAGATATATTTCTTAATAAATCAAGACAGCCATGCTAAAAATATCAGATATTAGAGGAGTCTGTTCTGTTATTGTAGTGTAAGACAGCAATTGCCAGTTACACAGCAAATCTTCTAGACTTCTGCGCTGTGACAGCACCGCTGTCCAACCCAGCCAGTGTTGCATTTGGTTTTCTCTTTTCAATTACGCAGTCAAGTAATTCTATTTACCCAATCTTGGTATGACTCAAATTAAAGTCAATCAGACATTTCAAATTCATTCTCTGCACCCTTTATATCTAAGAACATTATAGGGCCACATCTGCTTCAAGTACAAATATATCTATACTCA
Organism: Rhinogobio ventralis; assembly: GCA_039654625.1. Taxonomy (NCBI): domain Eukaryota; kingdom Metazoa; phylum Chordata; class Actinopteri; order Cypriniformes; family Gobionidae; genus Rhinogobio; species Rhinogobio ventralis. Next base: position 18,753,492 of record CM077196.1, read on the forward strand.
ATGATGAAGTGACATCTCACTCAAAGTTATCGCAGGCAGAAAACAAAAGAATAGGAAGTATCATCAGCGAACCTTGAAATGGCTCAGTGATTTACTGCAGAGCAAGTACTGAACGCAATCAAATATTAGTGTCGCTGTCACTTGATGGTGGATCTGATGTTTGGTGTATTGGTGTATTGATTTTGAAGATGTTGAAAATGATAGCTTTGAGAATATGTTTGAGATGGCGAATATGAGCCAGATGTTGAATGTACTGGGAAATGAGCTCTGACGAGGACAGTGATGATGGTATAAAACATCTGCTCAAACTGAACCCTTCCAAGCTCCAAAGGGTAACAAAATATGCTTGATTTTATTCTTCTGTAATTATCAGGAGAGTCAGACCCGAATATGTAGTAATGATTGGCAAAACATTCATGCATTTAATGGTTAATCTGTAGCAGATAAATATGGGAACATAACCTCCAAATTTGAGATAAACGGACCAAAAAAATTTAAGTTTGTGGTTGGTAAGATTTTTTGGTAACACTTTAGTCTGATAAATTTGCAAGTACATGTCAACTTATTCTACTATAACACAAACCCTAACACTCTAACCCTAACTCTAACCTAAAAGTCTACAAATAATCTAATGAGTGTTAGTTGACATGCAGTTGCAAAGTTACTTATAGTAGAATGTCTAAATTGGAGTTTCAAAACCATTATGTACTTTAAGTAAAAGACATCAAGCATGTACAAATGTATGGAACAAAGCCATGTCATGTCATCATTATGAGCACAAGGGAAAGACAGAAGAAGAAAGTATAATGGTTGTCTCTAGTGCCTCTATTCCTAACCCTCCTAATCACAGTGATCATCATTATCATGTGAACCATTGGTCCGACCTTCAACAATCAGTTCAATGAGAACCCATTGATGAATTCTTATCCTTCTCAGTGCAAAAATTACTTCTACGACTCAGATTAACCCTGGTTCCGCTTCCATTAACGCCAGCAGAGCGATTCATTTCATTAATACCAAAATTTCCTAACATAAATCCCAGATACCTGTTACGATCTCATCAGCAGTGGATGAGTGCAAGCTGATCCACTCGTGCTGATCCACCCATAATAACCATTTCTCTCAAAAAAAGGTAATCTAAGATAAATACAGTGCCATGCCACAGCATAGCTTAGTTCCAAATGACCAACATAGGGCCCATTAGTACGCATGTTGTGTTCCAAGTATGCAATTGCAGGACATGATATATGCAAGTGGTTTAGTATCAAATCCATCAGTGACATCAGAGGACATGTATGATATACAGCTAATGGAAATACTAAGTACTTACTAAATATAAGTGGATCCTTTGCTTTGATCCATTAGCTGTGACACATCAGCTTATGCCCACAAATTCTCTCAAGATGTCAAAGGGAAGACCAGAGGGAATATAAATATAAGGTTTTGATTCTGCAGGATATATTTAAGTAAAGATTGGGCTTGCAGTACATCAGGATGCAGTCAGGTGACAGATGACTTCATCATCAGGATGCAGAGTTCACCTGAATCTCAAGGCTGAATCGCACCTAGAGTGATAAATCATAAGTAAGTGCTATTGTCTCAGATTTTTAGATCTTTAGATAATGGATAAATTAAACCTCTGCACCGTTTCCAAGCAGGGTGTCATGTGTCACAAATGGGCTATGTGTATAATCCATTTAGAGATGAGACCTTTAGGTCAACCCTTTCTTTGGGTCAATGACAAATTACATTGTCAATGATGGGGAAAAATGGGGGGGGGGTAATTTATAGTTAAGTTTGAAACATGTGTCTAGAAAATAGAGATGCAATATTTGTATTCATGTTGGTATAAACATTCATACCATTTTCAAGAAAAGATTGGACTGAATAACTAAAAATATCATGTGGTGTAAAGTAAAAAAGTAATATTATATTTTCCTTACACTTTGAATACATGTGTGTACACAAATGTTTTTACAAATGTTTTAAAATATATTTTCCAAGGTAAACATTTTGTGAATATATATATATATATATATATATATATATATATATATATATACACACCGGTCAGGTAAAACATTATAAGCACCTTCCTAATATTGTGTTGGTCCCCCTTTTGCTGGCAAAGCAGCCCTGACCCGTTGAGGCATGGACTCCACTAGACCCCTGAAGGTGTGCTGTGGTATCTGGCACCAAGATGTTAGCAGCAGATCCTTTAAGTCCTGTAAGTTGCGAGGTGGGGCCTCCATGGATTGGACTTGTCTGTTCAGCACATCCCACAGATGCTCGATTGGATTGAGATCTGGGGAATTTGGAGGCCAAATCAACACCTCAAACTTGTTGTTGTGCTCCTTAAACCATTCATGAATCATTTTTGCTTTGTGGCAGGGCACATTATCCTGCTGACAGAGGCCACAGCCACCAGGGAATACTGTTTCCATGAAAGGGTGTACATGTTCTGCAACAATGCTTATAGGTGCTTAGGTAGGTGGTACGTGCAAAAGCAACATCCACATGGATGGCAGGACCCAAGGTTTCCCAGCAGAACATTGCCCAAAGCATCACACTGCCTCCGCCGGCTTGCCTTCTTCCCATAGTGCATCCTGGTGCCATGTGTTCCCCAGGTAAGCGACATAAACGCACCCAGCCATCCACGTGATGTAAAAGAAAAAGTGATTCATCAGACCAGGCCACCTTCTTCCATTACTCCGTGGTCCAGTTCTGATGCTCACATGCCTACTGTTGGCGCTTTCTGCGGTGGACAGGGGTCAGCATGGGCACCCTGACTGGTCTGCGGCTATGCAGCCCCATACGCAACAAACTGCGATGCACGGTGTATACTGACACCTTTCTATCAGAACCAGCATTAACTTCTTGAGCAATTTGAGCTACAGTAGCTTGTCTGTTTGATCGGACCACACGGGCCAGCCTTCGCTCCCCACGTGCATCAATGAGCCGTGGCCGCCCATAACCCTGTTGCCAGTTCACCACTGTTCCTTTCTTGGACCACTTTTGATAGATACTGACCACTGCAGACCGGGAACACCCCACAAGAGCTGCAGTTTTGGAGATGCTCTGGTCCAGTCATCTAGCCATCACAATTTGGCCCTTGTCAAACTCGCTCAAATCCTTACGCTTGCCCATTTTTCCTTCTTCTAACACATCAACTTTGAGGACAAAATGTTCACTTGCTGCATAATATATCCCGCCCACTAACAGGTGCCATGATGAAGAGATAATCAGTGTTAATAATGGTATGCCTGATCGGTGTATATGTATATATATAGAGAGATAGATAGATATAGATTTAAAGAGATCCGGACCAAAAAAACTAGTGCATGTCATTGACCCCTTTGCTGTTGACAAGATTTCAGCATTTTTTTAGAAAGCTGTTGTACCGCAGGGCAGGCCATAAGCCCAGCCTGTCATCTTTTCAAAAACATGTTTACAGGACACTTATGTCCTATGGAGACAGCAAGGTGACAACAAGCCCATCCCTACAATGCTATCTCCTCCTCTGCAGAGGGACGGAAGCTTTGACCTTAGTGACATGGCAGATGTGTGATGGCTTGCTTTAACCCTCTGTCTGCAGTCATATTGCCTCAGCTGTGATAGTATTCCATCAAGAGAGGAGAGAGAGGATGTGTGCTGCTTCTAAACATCTGCAATAATCTCCCTGGGTTATTTCCTGGGGACACGTCAGCTGGCCTTTCAAAAAAAAAAAAAATTATTAACTGCAAGGTCAACTAACTGCACTATTCCAGGTACCTTGAAGTAAGGAACATCCACAGATATGGATGGAAATCTTGCCTGCTGTATTCCTCAGAATTAAAATGTATTTAAAATTGACGATAAAATTTATGGGCATATTCTTTTTACCTTGACTCAACTGAAACCACACGTACACAAAAATCATATGGTGGCCTAATACAATTTTTTGTATTCGCTTTGGTATTATTTTCACAAGCAAGGTGTACATTTTCAAAACTCATAGTACTAATATCATGACAGATCATCAAAAGTGCACTTTTTTCAAACATTTGAGCACATTTTCAATTGTGTTAGTACAATACACAAAACCACAAAGTATCCTTTTCACTACACAAAATAACTGTTTCATCTATATAAATGTTTCATTCACAGTAACTGCCTTTTATAAAGCTCTTTCTATAAAACTTTTGATTTGCATCTCTTTTTGTTCAGTTTAATGTATTTGTCTATTATTTAATCCAACTGATCTTAATGGTTAATCAATTAATCATTTGGTTCACCAATAGATTTCTATAGATATTAATTCTATAGACATAGTTTCTACTTTGTTTGCATTTTTTGATATGGCTAACCTACCACATAATGAATTATTGTGCATAAAAATGCAGCAAGTTTTGTGTGATGGGTCGGTTTAGGGGTAGGGTTAGTGTAAGGGAATAGAATATACAGTTTGTACAGTATAAAAACCATTACGTCTATGGAGTGTCCCCACAAAGATAGTGAATTAGACGTGTGTGTGTGTGTGTGTGTGTGTGGTTAGGTGGGACAGAAAGATTAGCAAATTGTGAACATAGAGCAGAATAGAGTATAAAGGAGAGGAAATAGTCAATGACGGTATAACATCAGAATGATTAGAAATGCAAGAAGAAGGGAGACAGATGGCATCAAATACAGCATTTTACATTACATTATGTATGCCATGTGATGCTGTAAACAGATTACCATGGTAGAGACTGCCGCATTACTTTTACTCACCCTTATAAAGGTCAACTACAGCATAGATTCAGTCATATGGTACAGTGAGAACATAAACTGTATTGGCAGCAAACTCTGTTCTTTAGCCCAGAACCTTGTGGCTGTCATAACGTCACCACAACTTTTGATAACACACTGAATAGATACTATTACAAACATAATGGATTCAATTACATAAGTTAGGTAATGTAAGTCTATTTTTTTTTATGTGGCATCTAGCTTGTGTTGTGTTGTGTTTCGGTGATTAAACCAAATATTCTCATTACATATTACAGTAATCTTGTGTTTAAAACAATGATTATGTGGACTGAAAATTTGTGCAACTGAATGAAAGCATTACATCAGGTTTTGAAAGAATGACTAGCTGTGTTACAAGTGTGATCAATTTGGATTTTTGTACTAAGAGTTTTGAAAATGTACACCTTACTTGTGAAAATAGTACCAAAGCGAATAAAAAAAAACGAAGTAATTTGATTACAAGGTTGGCCAAATGCTTTACTCAAAGAGTTTTTTCACACATGTGCAAGCTAAATAAAGCATGAGAGAGCAGATAGAAGGTTGTATGGAAAGCTTATACTAACATGGTCTGGGCATGTTTTATGCATATTACTAGCTGCAGGCACACGGTTCATGAGAACAAGGATTGTGTGTGAGTGTGTGTGTGTGTGTGTGTGTGTGTACAGGTATATGTGGTATACCTGTATTACAACATAAACATGGTTTATGAGGACACTTCCTATATCCTTGTAAAACAAATGGCTTAGAAAAAACATACTAAATGTTTGTTTGTTTGTTTTATTAAAAAAATGGCAAAAGTTTTGTGTGATGGGTAGGTTTAGGGGTAGGGTTAGTGTAGGGGGATAGAATAAAGTTTGTACAGTATAAAAACCATTACGCCTATGGAGAGTCCCCGTAAACCACATATTCAAGAGAGAGTGTGTGTGTGTGTGTGTGTGTGTGTGTGTGTGTGTGTGTGTGTGTGTGTGTGTGTGTGTGTACTGTATATATACACTGATCAGGCATAACATCATGACAGGTGAAGTGAATAACACTGATTATCTCTTCATCACGGCACCTGTTAATGGGTGGATATATTAGGCAGCAAGTGAACATTTTGTCCTGAAAGTTGACGTGTTCGAAGCAGGAAAAATGGGCAAGTGTAAGGATTTGAGCGAGTTTGACAAAGGCCAAATTGTAATGGCTAGACAACTGAGTCAGAGCATGTCCAAAACTGCAGCTCTTGTGGGGTGTTCCCGGTCTGCAGTGGTCAGTATCTATCAAAAGTGGTCCAAGGAAGGAACAGTGGTGAACCTGGCGACAGGGTCATGGGTGGCCAAGGCTCATTGATGTACGTGGGAAGCGAAGGCTGGCCCGTGTGGTCCGATCAAACAGAGGAGCTACTGTAGCTCAAATTGCTCAAGAAGTTAATGCTGGTTCTGATAGAAAGGTGCCAGAATACACAGTTTGTTGCGTATGGGGCTGCATAGCTGCAGACCAGTCAGGGTGCCCATGCTGACCACTGTCCATCGCAGAAAGCGCCAACAGTGGGCACGTGAACATTAGAACTGGATCACGGAGCAATGGAAGGTGGCTTGGTCTGATGAATCACGTTTTCTTTCACATCACGTGGATGGCTGGGTGCGTGTGCGTCGCTTACCAGGATGCACTATGGGAAGAAGGCAAGCCAGAGTAGGCAGTGTGATGCTTTGGGCATAGTTCTGCTGGGAAACCTTGGGTCCTGCCATCCATGTGGATGTTATTTTTGCACGTACCACCTACCTAAGCATTGTTGCAGACCATGTACACCCTGTCAGCAGGATAATGCACCCTGCCACAAAGCAAAAATGATTCATGAATAGTTAAGGAGCACACAACATGTTTGAGGTGTTGATTTGGCCTCCAAATTCCCCAGATCTCAATCCAATCGAGCATCTGTGGGATGTGCTGAACAAACAAGTTCGATCCATGGAGGCCCCACCTTGCAACTTACAGGACTTAAAGGATCTGCTGCTAACATCTTGGTGCCAGATACCACAGCACACCTTCAGGGGTCTAGTGGAATACATGCATCGACGTGTCAGGGCTGTTTTTGGCAAAGTCTTAACCCTCATTCTCATTAACTGTGTGCCTGCAAGGAGAATAGATCTTAGAAAAACTTTTCCTGTCCTCTAATACCAATTAAACTAGCTGTCACACATTTGCCAGGCCCTTTTCAGCCGATCTAATTTGATAAGAAGGCAGTTGTCAGCCTACAGATACAGAAGATCCAATAGCGAGTAAACAACTGGTTTATTTAACAAAAGTTCCTCAGAACTGTAGAAAGAGAACGTCAGGCAGGCAGGTAACAGAATGGTGGTTGGCTTGGTGATGCAGGACTGCAATGGGCAACAGAGTCCGATGGATAATCCAACCGAGAACAGGGCACCCGCACGAACCGTCCAGGAAGACGAACAGAAAAGAGCAACCACAATCCAGGAAAGCCTGCAACGATCTGACAAACAGGACACGTTGGCACACACATTAAATAGAGCGCTGAAACAAGGCACAGCTGGCGCTGATATCAATCAGCCACCAATAAGGTAACGCCCACACCCATACTCACGCACACATTCGTACACACAACGTGAGGGCGAGTCAGTGAACCCATGAACCGTGACAGCAGTGCATCGGTTGACACCACTGGTTTCATTGTGAAGGAAAAACGTGATTGACCAGACTTTATGCCCTCAGTCCACGCAACCTATCGGCAGACCATTTTCATTAGCATTAGAGTGCTGTTGAAAATGATCAAAGTGACATGCACGGACACCACTGGACCAACAAAAACAGTATAAAGATGTTTTTGATGTTTAACAAATTACCATTTTGCAAAACCCTTGGCAGGCATCTCATCTTCTATTCAACCTGAGAAGTCTGTTTGATATTGGTGGGAGTGAAATCTGGTCTTGGTCTTGGTCTCAGGATCATGGTGTAGGCCTACATTTACATTTTTGCCATTTAAAATCTCAAATCATTTAATTATTTCCTATTTATTTCAAATGTGCTTTTGTGCGTCTGTAATGAATAATTAGTCATATTCCCCACAGGCCAAAGCGGTTTCATAAATTCAGAAACAGAAAGTGCCCTAGAGGCTTATAATTAATAGGGTCAATATTGATTTTTACATTATAAAATAGGTAGCAGGCGTTTTAATTCGTCTTTTCGGTATTGCCTGCAGATTAAAATTATTAAAAGAGTCGAGCTGCATATTGCATTTATTTTTTATTGCAAATATCTTTAGGGACCAAGATAAAATGTGGAAACAAATGCAAGCTACCCATTTAGCTCTGCATACAAATCATCTATATTAAACATTTGATTACGATTATAGATTGTGTCTTTGCTGACAGTAACAATAATGTGCCATTCTTGATACTGTAAATCCTTACACTTCTATTCCAAAACACAGAAAATATGCATGGTGCTCACACACCTTTATGATCCTGAGTGGAAATTCTCATTTACAAAGAGCCATACACCCATAGTTATGAGTGATGTTTATGTGCATCAGTGAATGCTTAAAAATGGATCATATTTGTGTTGGACTCAAGAGAGACAAAAACTCAGTCTCATCTGAGTGTTTCTTGTAGCCAGGGTGATGTAAAGGAAAGAGTTCAGTCTATCTGTGTGGCCCTCATGACCACACTGTTCCACACACGGATCTTTCTGCAGTCAGAGAAAGACAGATTCCTGTCTGCTTCAGTACACTGGCAATACCTACAGCACACAAAAGAACACTGCAAATACCAAAATACCAAGAGTCCTAACAGCTTTAATCTGAGCAGTACAAGACTTGGAATTTGCCACCTGAACACACAAACAGTTTTTTGACTCGATTCTACAGTGTTAAGTGCTTGAAAAAAAAATTGCCTTCGTGGACAAAAATGGGCACCCATAGAAATGAATGGGAAAAACTATAATTCAGAGCATTTAGTTTTTTATTTGTCAAATAAAACTCAATAGATCCAACACAATGCAGATCATACATACACATAAATCAAGGGGTGAGCCTGTACAACATTCTCAATGTGGCAAACACTCACACTCACCCACAAACAAATGAGAAATTTGCCTAAAAAAATGGCGATAATGCCCAAATTTGTCCACGAAGGCAGGATTAAGGGCTGCTATGCGAAGGGAGCTTATGCTCCTGTTTTCTTAATAATAGCCGTATTATCCAAGAAGAAGACACTAGCCAGTTTCCCAGAGGTAGTGGGGAACATTTTAAAAAGTCTGGACACTGTGTTGATCACAAGACCAGTCAGTTCGTTACTATTATGCCTTTGTAAGTTCCCATTATGTCAGGGGTCACCAAAATGGCCAAGCGTAAGGATTTGAGCAAGTTTGACAAGGGCCAAATTGTGATGGCACAGGTCTTGTGGGGTGTTCCCGGTCTGCAGTGGTCAGTATATATCAAAAGTGGTCCAAGGAAGGAACACTGGTAAACCGGCGACAGGGTCATGGGCGGCCAAGGCTCATTATTGCACGTGGGGAGCGTAGGCTGGCCCATGTGGTCTGATCAAACAGACACACAAAAGAACATTGCAAATACCAAAGTGAGTCCAAACAGCTTAAATACTCAGACTGTTTTCTTAATAATAGCTGTATTATCCAACAAGAAGAAACTAGCCAGTTTCCCAGAGGTAGTGGGGAATCATTTAAAAAGTCTGGACACTGTGTTGATCACAAGACCAATCAATTTATTACTATTATGCCTTTGTAAGTTCCCATTAGGGGTTGCAAACATTGTCACTGGCACGTGACAATAGCTAAAGAGGTATGTAATATAATAATGTCCCTCGAACTTGTATGCAGACGTACATTTTGAGGTAATCATTCTTCATAGTCACACAGCCTGTTTTATCAAGTTAGGTGATATAAATAAATATTATTAAGTATGAGATTTATCTTGCTCGTGCAGATCCGACAATCCATTCACGCCACGGGAGGTGCTTGCGACTTTTATTCATTCCCAGGATATGAATTCTTGATATCATCTATTAAATTTTCACTAGTTAAAATGCTAATTCTTGATATCAACAATTCAATTGCCACTAGTGACAATATTAATTACTGATATCATTAATGTGATTGTTACTAGTAAGAAAGCCATTTTACATATACATTTTACATTCTATATATCAGAAATGCTGACTGTTGATATCAAGAATTCAATTCCTGATATCAACAACTGAATTTGAAAGGCAACAATTTGAAATTAATTAGAGTTTTTACTAGTTGAAATGAAATTCTTGATATCAAGAATTAACATTTTAACTAGAGAAAATTACATTGTTGATATCAAGAATTCATATCCTCGGAATAAATAAAAGTCAAAACGGCTTGCCATAGTTTGCTGTCGACCGAACATGTAGTGAACTTGTGTACTTCTGTGCCATCTAGTGGTTAACACGCCAATACTCTGTAGTAGGAACATTTTATGTATTTTTGTTAGGGATGCACAATATCTACCAGCCTATACAGATTTTTGATACTGGATATTTTATATTTACATAACTGCTGCAGTCATCTTATACCATCAAATTAAGTTAATATTTAAAATGAATTTTGAATGGAATCTTTAACAAATATCAAAATTAACATTTCATACTGTACATTATAATGTGATGGCTAAATTGTAGCATTTAAACTGATCATTTTAATTTTCAGTATTTCATTCAGTTTATTCTGCTTCAATGTATTGTGTTTTAACGTGTCATTGTAGTAGAAAACATTTAAATACAACTGACAGTTTATCAACATATACCCATAGTTTGAATCAATCAGGCTGAACTTCAGCAGAGCTTTTTTACTATATAAATGTGTTTATTAACAGCACTTCTGTAAACCAAATAAAGGGCAGATAACAGCTTTACAGTGTTTGCACCATGCACCGATCTTTATTGATTTTTGTCTTTTGAAACTGAAGCATTAAATAATATCATAAATAAAAGAAGAGCTATGTACATTGGCCAACAGGGAAAAAGAAAACATTTTAGGCTAAGACCTGATTTAATGTAACAAATGTTTCCCTTTTGCACTCAACATGAAAAAAATATTTCATGCAACTAAGAAATTCATATGACTTAAAAGTACATCAGATTAAAATAAAACTTATTTTTTTCATTAATATTGGCATGAAAACAATCACTAAACAACATTTTTCTTTGTACAATGTGGCACCAACTGTATACAAAACACAGATCTTCATTTTAAAACAGAAATCAACAGCATAGGCAACTGCACGTGTTTTAAAAACTTTTTTCCCATGTAACAGAACTTGTGGTTTATGAAATAAGAACATTTGGAACTCGTGTGACAAATCTCTACAGCATCGGCAGAATTGCGACTAAAAATCGTTTCCATTTTTTTTCCATGATGCAACACATAAGCGCTACATTTTTTTAAAAGTAGGAGCTTTGATTGTTTTACTGCAAGTCAGAGACTCACTTACAAAAATACCTTTTTTTTATGTAAACTTTTCTCCAAAGGCACTGCTACCAAATGGGCCCAACAGTGCGGCAATCCAGAACTGTGGCTTCCCCTGAAGGCTGGCTGGACTGGGGCGTCCCGTTCCCTTTGGCCCATCACTTCCATAACAATCCTGCTACACTTGTGCTCCACAGTATTAAATCCTGTTCCTACTATAATATACAATCTAATCCACTTTCTTCCATTCTCTCATCTCTCACTGCCTCTAAGATTGGTTTTATACATGTGATCGGATGTGCAAAATGTGGCACAAAAACATGATGACGGAAAGTTACTTAGTAAAGAAAATACTATAAAAATAATCATAATAAACCCTTAAATACTTATTTTGCACATGCCCACGTTCAAATCACGACTAGAAGAGGAACTATAAACAAAAATGACATTTGTGCTTCAACTGTCTAAAGCAATTACACAGAATAACTAGAAATAAATACCCTGTGCCTTCAATTATATTCCTAACAATATGCAAACAAGGCCAGTATTTTACCAGAGCAAGAAATGAATAGTTTGCTACAGTATTCTTGAGTGATGCATATTTATGAAGGACTGCAAGGCACACATGCTGACATCTATAGCATGCTGCAGATCAGATCCTGCTACACACTAATAGAAGAAAAGGATCAAAATGATCAAGATTTCCTTGACAAGAACAGGACATAATCTGAATACTCCAGCCTCTGTTGCAAAGAAATATCTTCTGATGTCAGTTACTCCATTTACTTGCTTCACTGCAGAACACTGGCACGTTTGTACAAAAGACTGTAAACTACTTTAAAAGGTTGAAATAATCCATGTGTGAAAAAAAAAACATTTCCATGGAAACATAAAAACTGAGGTTTGTGTGTTAAAAAAGATTGAACAGGCAAATAAATGTGCCATCTTAAAGAAAAAAACTATGCAGCAAAGTTCAGCAGACCCCTTTATGATTAAAAAAAAAATGTGTAAAATGTTTGCTTGCATTTCAAAATGTTATCTAGCTTTTTTCCAAGGACAAAAGTGCCTTCACTTTTCACATTTAATTGTAAAAGGTTACAAAAATATTCTAAAATACTCCAATATGTGCACTTGCTAAAATGTACAATACTTTTTTTTTATTTCTTGTGATATTTTAGTTTGGTGGTTTCTAATAACTAATACATATAACTATACAACTAAAAACTGAGGGACAAATGTCTCTTGCTTGAATTATAATAGCCATTTTGACCAACAAATCTATCCAAACTATAAGAAAAATACTGATGAGGTGACGAGTTTGTTTTTAAAACACTGTTCAATATATTAAAAAAGAAAATTGTGCAGGCTTCACTGAGTAGGTAACCATCTAAATGTCTCTCTTCAAATTGTCCATGAGGTCCATACAAATACAAACAGTAACACATTTAGGGGGTTACTGGGAAATGGACTGAGGAAATGTAACCTGTGTGCAAGGAACATATATTAACACAACAGTACTACCGTCAATGCCCACAAACTCCACAAAGACCTAAAGACTCTTTCACATGACTCTTATCAGCGTCCCCCCAATGCACTGAAGCATATAGTGTGACAGCATTACCTTTAGGACAGGGAAAATTAACAGCGTTAAGCGTCATTTATCACTGATCTTTTCGAAGTGCAGCCAGTGACACAGTCAGTTATGATTTTCATGCTTTTTCATGTGTCAAGAAGTACGTCCTGATGTGAACTACAAGAACCTACGCATCGCATGGACATGAACAGACACAAACCCTTCACTAGTGACTAACATTAGCTTTGATGTCAAAGGCAGCAGACCAAGAAAAACATCCAAAACCCATTTCATTGCCTAGAAGAGTTAAGAAAAAGAAACAAAAAGCAGGCACTGGTAAATCCTCAAAAAACAAAACTATAATACTATGGTAATATAACTCTAACATAAACTGGTAAAAAAAAACTAAAAAAAAAACTATACAACTACACAAATTCATTTGTACAGATGTAACATGTCAGGGGGAAAAAAATAGATGCTGTGGCCATGAAGTCATCATGGCCTTCATGAAAGTCATGGAACCATTATGGAAGACTTTTTTTATGAAAAATTTTCTCCAAAAGCACTGCTACCAAATGGGCCCAACAGTGCGGCTATCCAGAACTGTGGCTTCCCCTGAAGGCTGGCTGGACTATCATTCCCACAACTTAATTTATAGCCTGCTAAAAGGATTTAAATGACCTTTTCCATTGTAATGCAATGTCCAATTTCAATAAATTTAGAGTGTGTAAGCTTTCGAATCATACCTAATTTATGATGACTGATAAAATATGTGAAAAGGGCAATAAAAATGTGTCCTGTTAAAGGTACAATATGTAAGAGTTTTGCATTAAAATAGTAAAAAACCACTAGAACTACACAACATATTTTGTTGACTTTTAACCAGTAACACGGGCTGTGTCATTGCATCACCTCTCAATAGCGTCATATCCACCCAACCCTCATCTGTCGGTAGAAACCATTAAAACTTCCTGAAAAAATGCGCTAGTAGTTGTTGTAGCATCAAAGCCGACGTTCTCTGGTAGCGTCTAGCAAGCCACAGTTGTTTGTCTTGCACATTTGTGACAGACCACAATTATTCATTATCGTTTTCTGTGGCTTCTGTCACTAAAGTCCCATAAAGTGAAAACTACTGTGGAGGTGAACATGACAACTCCCATGATTCCAAGCTCTGTCACTGCATCATCAAGCTACGTCTTTGTTATTGTTTTGATTGAATAAGCGACCTCTAGCAGTGAAACTTGCATACTGTGCCTTTAACGGGTTAAAACATGGCTAAGATTGGACTAAAAAAAAGGGAACAAATTAGTACAAAGTGGCCACAAATGAACTAAAACAAGGAAACTAATTTGCACGACATGGAAACAAATTTCTTATCCATGGCCACAATATCTTGTTTTTGTTCCCAGCACGTAATGTGCATGGCTTCGTACTTTTGAATGGAGAAAGATGGTTCTATTGCAGTATCTACCTGCAGGACTAAACAAACATTGATCCTTTGGACACGAGTCATGTGAAAGAGCCTTTATAAACCGCATCATGTGAAAAAGCTGCGTAGCAGGAACTCCTATCACTGTGTTTATTGTGCTGTGAAAATATTTTCAGCACCCCAGTAAAGTTGATGATGAACATATCATTCATGTAAGAGCTTCTCTGGTTTGGAATATCCAAACAGTTTAAAGTCGGCTTCATAGAGCCTGTACAGCTCTTTTCTGGACTCCAGTGGTATGCTGGCGAACCAATCCTGCTCCCAACTGCTGACTGTTCGGTTTCGATGACTTTGCGGGAACTCGACGACATTATCTACGCGGAGAATCCGCAACAAATGCTCAGCGTCATCATCCAAGGTCTCCAGCTTCCCCACGAAATCATAATTTATCTGGCAGGGATGGCACAGACGGTACATTTGTCTCCAGTGCTCGTTAAAATTCATCTCTTTCTCAGTGTTAGGATCCAGTAAATACTGAACAAAATTTGAGAAAGACGGTCGAATCCCAGCAGCAAAAGCATCCACGACTGACGCCGGGGGATCAGAGTAATTGCTGTATTTTTTCAGCATGACAATAGCGAATCTCTTGTAGAAGTCCTCGTTCTCTTGTTCAAATTTGTTGCGATAGGCAGAGATCAGTCGTACAAAGGGATCCCTGACAAACAAAAACTTGGTGTATTTCTTAAGCTTGATTTTCATGAGGTGCCGTGAGAACTTTCCATAGCGCTTCCAGAACTTGTTAAAGGTGAAATGCAGGCTACTGTTATGGATGAGCTCCTGAGGAACATCTAGAGGGTCTTGGTAGGGAACGCCATCCAATAACAGGCTTTCGCTCAACACGATCATGATGCGCTTCCAGTTTGTGCAGGCCACCTTGGGAACGTAACAGTAAATAATTCCATGCCTGTCGTCCACAATGAGGTGATCCAACTCTTTATTGGGTATGTCATCAAAAGTCCTGTTCTTTCCAGGGAAGTCTAAAAAACTCCCGTTACTGCACACATCTTGGATCAGCTGTTTTCTACTCTCTTGCCGCTGTTTTTTCTCAGGATCAATTGGCGTCAGATGGATCTTCCACTCTCGTCTCGGGACAAATTTCTCATCTGACTTTTCAGAGGACTGATTGTGAGGGTCACCAGGGGGCGGTTCTCCTCTCACCTGTTCCGTGGGGTCTGCGGTTCCTTCTAAAAACTGGTTGACAAAAGCATCTATGTCCATTAAGAACGAGCTCTCTTTGTCTTCCTCTACTTTCTTTTCAGGGTCACGGCGGCTCTGTGGAGAGAGACGGGACGGATGGGGCCCGGAGATGGTTGTGTGCAGGTAAAAATTAGAGGCCCCCACATCATCCCAGTATATGATTATAAGAAGGATCATGAAGACGGCACCCACGATCATAAAAATGCGGAACAGTCTCGACTTCCCCATTTTGGTTGATTTTGACTGAGAAAGTGCCATTCTCACCTCAACTCCATTACATAATCGACAGCCCAGACCGCATGCATCATACTCTGAAGTAGAAGAAAACAAATCAGAAATGGGAAGTCAAGAGTGTGTCCAAACTACTTGGTTCAATGTTTTGCAATATAGCGATTATCATTATGCAATAGAAAAGCAACATTTGATATTCTCTTTACATGACACAACATTTACATTTCTTTCTGAATGATTGGTCGTGATTGAGTGTTGTGTGTGATCATCAGTCATTTAGTGTACGATGCCATTAACCATTTATATACAGTAAGTGTATGATGCATTGTGTTTAAAAATCTGGTCAGATTTTAAAAATTGTGTAGTATATTCCAGCCTTAACCAGTCAATAGCAAAGGTAATTTTAACAAACAATTCATATTGTAACATTGTAGTGTTTGCCTCGCTTTTCTTATTGGACACTTTAAAATAAATCGTATCACTTACATAAGGGAGAGGGTGTTTTAGTTTAAACAGATTTATTTAGTAAATAATGCAATGTAACCCCAGTCAGTGGTTATTTTGCCACAGGGGTCTCATATCACCCTGAAGCAGTTTACAGGCTACTAATAATACATTAAATATTAATATGATTATTATCTTCCTTGTAGGGAGTGCAAAGAAAAGAGTTACATAGGAAACTAATTAAGTAATTAATGTATTGTTGGAACAAAACCATTACATTTCCTCTGGAACCTTTGGCGTGTGACAAACCAAGAGGCTGATAATAACGCACAGCTATTGGCTCGTTTCGTGAATGGCGTCACAGCACAACACAAAATGATGTCGGTTACAAACAAAATATGCGTGTATAGTAATAAACAAATGTTTACGAGCTGACTACACGTGTGGATTTTTCGATGAAAGATTATTTTTACATTTAAATTCAGGTCAATTATTATTCGGCAAACTCAAAATACACCGAACAGCTATACATTTGCTATGCTCTCGTGTCCATTTCAAAGGCAAAGGCGACCCCTCACATTCAGCTGGACACAATGCAGCTCTTTGACACCATCTCTTAATGTGGGAGGAAGCTGCAAACATTCGAGCTTATCCGTGAAAACTCCGCGTTAGCCATTCATGTATAGATACTTTCTACTATGCAGTGGATCCCGGTTCAATTGTATAGCAATGTGTCGATTGTTATTTCATTGACAAAAATAAGATATTAATCCAAAATTAGAGCAAGTGCAAAGACGTGTCTACACCACTTTTTCCATAGGAAGTCATGAAGCTACTCAAGCCTGGGATTTTGTAGATCGGTTGTGATTCGAGCACACGGAATTAAAAGAATACTATGTTTGTTATGATATGGTCGAAATGAATGTGTAACGGGTCTAAACGATAAACAGCTGTAACGAAAACGGTCTCACCTCATCGCTGGAATCTGAATTTCTCGGCAGGCAGACGGCGTCAGCTGAGGAGGGATGTGCGCGCGGGGTGTTGACACAGCAGCGCTTCAGTGCTCCGCGCAGATATCGCGAGATTTCGAAGTGAACGCAAGGTTCTGCTGAAACAGTTTTGTCAGCAGACTCTTTCGCTTTCTTTGCTTCACCAGTTTTCCTAAACAGTTACAAACCCGTACAATTATAGAGGGAAAATACCACATAACGGAAGGTGTCAGAGAATAATGAGTATCACCTACAATAGTTTCCGCCAAAATTTAACAGTTGGAAACAATACCACAATAACTTTGGTGTCTTGGTATTAGCCAGCACCATCAAAAAGATGTTCTCTAATTTAAAGTCCCCCTGTAGTCAATAATTGTATCTCTTAAAACTCATCTTTGGTCATCAAAATTACTTTAATTTAAACGTTTTTTCCACAAATTTACTGTAGTAAAACCGTGAGTCCACCAAAGCGTTGTTAGAACGCCATGAGAGAAACGAGGCGCTGAGCGTTCTGCGTTTTTCACCGGTCGGTCGCCGAGAGTTGAAGAATGAGTAAAACGCAGCGCTCATCACTGTCACTTTTCACCCAGCCGTCCAATCAGAGTTGAGGGACAAATACAACACCGACCAACCGCTACATTCTGCTTGGACTATACGAATATATTTGTGTAGTTATGCCTAGCTCTAAGATACTTTATTGGGTAGAAACAGCTTTGTGTAAACACACATACACTGAACAAAATTATAAATGCAACACTTTTGTTTTTGCCCCCATTTTTCATGAGCTGAACTCAAAGATCTAAGACTTTTTTTCTATGTACACAAAAGGCCTATTTCTCTCAAATATTGTTCACAAATCTGTCTAAATCTGTGTTAGTGAGCACTTCTCCTTTGCCGAGATAATCCATCCAAGCATGATTATTGTACAGGTGTGCCTTAGGCTGGCCACAATAAAAGGCCACTCTAAAATGTGCAGTTTTATCACACAGCACAATGCCACAGATGTCGCAAGTTTTGAGGGAGCGTGAAATTGGCATGTTGACTGCAGGAATGTCCACCAGAGCTGTTGCCCATGAATTGAATGGGCATTTCTCTACTGTAAGCCGTCTCCAAATGCATTTCAGAGAATTTGGCATCCAACCGGCCTCACAACCGCAGACCACGTGTAACCACACCAGCCCAGGACCTCCACATCCAGCATCTTCACCTCCAAGATCGTCTAAGACCAGCCACCTGGACAGCTGCTGCAACAATCAGTTTGCATAACCAAAGAATTTCTGCAGAAACTGTCAGAAACCATCTCATCTGCATGCTCGTCATCCTCATCTACATTCGTCGTTGTAACCGACTTGAGTGGGCAAATGCTCACATTCAATTGCATCTGGCACTTTGGAGAGGTGTTCTCTTCACGAATGAACTATCTAGATCGGCGTATATGACATTGTGTTCCAGTTCCTGCCAATATCCAGCAACTTCACACAGCCATTGAAGAGGAGTGGACCAACATTCCACAGGCCCCAATCAACAACCTGATCAACTCTATACGAAGGAGATATGTTGCACTGCGCGAGGCAAATGGTGGTCACACCAGATACTGACTGGTTTTCAGACCCCCTAAATACAGTAAAACTGCACATTTTAGAGTGGCCTTTTATTGTGGCCAGCCTAAGGCACACCTGTGCAATAATCATGCTGTCTAATCAGCATCTTGATATGCCACACCTGTGAGGTGGAGAAGTGCTCACTAACACAGATTTGTGAACAATATTTGAGAAATAGGCCTTTTGTGTACATAGAAAAAGTCTCAGAGTTCAGCTCATAAAAAACAGGCAAAAACAAAAGTGTTGCGTTTATACTTTTGTTCAGTGTATATATATATATAATATATAAAGTGCAGGGATGTATCTTTACACCATTTTTTTATTTTTATTAATTTAGATGTTGCATTATTTCTTAACTCAAATCATCTATTATGCTATTCAGTTAATCAGGATTAAATATACTTATTACAGAATATAAATGGAAGAATTACACTTAATCATGAGTAAAATGCTAAAAACTAAGTGCAATACATAGACCCATTAAAAAGGTAAAGTAAAAAGAAATGGGGAGTAAAAACTAGGTTGAAAGACAACCTGAATGCCACATAAAATGAACTGATCATTTCTTTTATATTAACTCCATTTCCCAAAATGCCAGATATTGTTACTGCACAAAAACATTATTCTTGTCCAAAATACAAGTTCAGTAAGGTAGAACTAGCAAAGGTTTCATCTTGTGTTTATGCTTCAAGTTCAACAATAGAAAAAAACATCAAAGACTTAAATTTCAGTTAAACTTTATTCCCATGTGCATTTAATATCAGGTAATCTGAATGGAGGAGGATACAGACCACTGTAGTACCATTTTCGCACACTAGAGTACAAGTTTGCCTTTTGGAAAATCTTTTGGAAAAACAAAAAGTTTTCCTTTGGTGAGATGTAAAAACAGTTTATGGCATTCTGTGCCATGGTGACACCCTTTTGATGCAGTAGATCAACCAAAGGCAGGAACAAGAACACGTTACGATCAGATCCACCAAGAGCAAGCCTGGGTGATGTTGGCAGGGCAGCTTCTCCCAGAGCTGGATGATTTTGTTAAAAAGCAGCGGCAACAGTGGCACCAAATTCTCCTTCTGCAGCAACCAGTATTAAAAGGCACTTGACTGATGACAACAAGGAATACTCGTATAGGGGGGGGATCTCTCAATTTGTTAGTCCACTCTCCTCCACTAAAAAACGGATACTGAAAATAAGAAAACAACAATTACGACTGTGCCAAGGCATTACAAAGACCAAATCGGAGTAATATCGCTGCAGACACAGTACCTGCTGTTGGAATTACAGATCTCCGATGGGAATAATTTCTTCATTGATGAAAAACTCAATGGTCTCTTCCTCCCAATCATCGATGTTGCTGTCTAGCTCATCAGTGTCCACTCCTAGAAAAGATCAGAAAATCCAGTGATGACTAGAATATAGTGTTTAACCCAAACTCAACCTCCACGTAAGGCTGTCACAATAATTGCAATTAACTGTCACAGACTGAGCCTAGTTCCTCACAAGGTTTTGTTTTTTTCTCCATTCTGTCACCGGATGTAATTTGGGTTCCTTGCCACTAGCTATGTTTTTATCCACCTATTTTTGTGCACATTTTGGGATATTGCATAAATTTATTAATTTTTTTTAAAAAAACACTGAGAATTATAGAATATATAGAACGCAGAGAATTACGCCAAATTATATTTATGCAGTAGTTAGAATTCATTTATTCACCTTTTTTTTTTATTTCCAACTTAAACCGTCATTAACCTTGAATGCTTTGGAGCACAGAAGTTTGGTCTCTTTATTAAGAAAAGTTTTAAAGTGAACTTGAAAAAATTACACATTTATTGTTATGAAAAAATGCACGAAAATACAAGTTTACATTTTTATATGAAATATATAGAATCCAAAACACATCTTACTCTGTGAGAAAATCAAAGTCATACAGCTAAACAAGCTGTGTTCCAAATTTGAGGTTGACATCTCAAAAAATTAGCTTTCAGTAAGAATTTGTTTGTGCACAGTAGAAAACATTTCCAATAGATTAAATTAGTCTCCCATTCATTTCCAATGCTGTCATTTTTGACCACGAACAACTAGTGTGACTATTTTGTCCTGGACTGTTTAAGTTTTTCAAATCATGTCCATAATTTTTTTTGAGTTCACACAGCAAGTGCCAAAACCTCGCAAAAACAACCATAATATAAAATAGTGCTTAACTTCATTAGAAATAAAAATATCTAATTTAAATATCTACACAAAGTACACATACTGTATAATGACAGTGGACCCTTCTCAGCCGCTCCAGCAACAGACGCAACCCGGAAAAACTATCGATATGGATTTTTGGCAGATAACCGATTGTTACAGCATGGAAAACGATCAATCGGTCCACCTCCACCAGCGAGTGTTTGAAATATCTACCGACTGCGATCCGATGGGGTTTCTGATCCCCTTATGAGGCAGAAATATATTTATATGCAATACAAAAGGCTACTGCCCCTCCCAGCACGTTGTTAGCCCTGGCGCGACAGTGGAAAAGTGGCTAATAAAACAGAGTTACCTCCTCTGAGTTCAAGGCGGAGAGGTCTCTGCTCCTGGTACATGTCACTGGCTCTCTCACGGTATTTGCGATACTCCTCCATCATGGCACGTCTCTTGTCCACTAGTTCCTGTAAAGCACAAGGCACTCATCTAAATTTGATCCACATGTAAATACTGTGCATCCTAGAAGAAGAAAAAAAAAAAAATCAATCTTATACCTTTGATGCTTTAGACTGACTGAGACGATCTTTCTGCTCAAAGATCTTGGAGTATTTCTTCAAATCCTTCTTAATGAGCTGTGGGTTTCAAAAAGCGAGGTGGGATTAGAGTTTATTTTGAAGGGAGCTGACCGAGTAATGAGAGTGATCTGACCCCATCTCACCTTTATTTCCTCTTGAGTCAGGAGAGAGGGTGGACGGGGCCTCCACAGCAGCTGGCAGAAGCGCTCCTTGTTGGTCTTCTGCAGCAGACGGCCCTGGAATGTCCACAGCCAGAAGGCATTGTCCACCTAAATCAAAAACATTTTATACAAAAAACATCTGAGATGCATTTCCAATCCAAACACATCAGATGCTGATGTAAAACTTCTGACAAAGAAAAGGTATGTACACTATAGAACACGTCATATTAAAAATACAATTGTTGACAGATTAGCTGCATTAGTAGAGAACAGCAGTACGTTTGCCGACAAGGCTGAGAGGACATTAACATTAGTAGCATCTCAAGCGATTAGAACAATGTGACAAAAACCAAAACAAATGTTTAAATGTCATGATTGTTACAGTCCATTTACATTAGTTTAATTAAAATGTTTGGGGTCGGTAAGATTTTTTTTTTTTATTATTATTTTGAATTAAGTCTCTTATGCTCACCAAGGCTAAAAACAGAATTGTGAAGTATTATGATTAAAATAACTTTTCTATTTAAATAATTTTTTTTAACTAACTTATTCCTGTGATCAAAGCTGAATTTTCAGCATCATGTCACATGATCTATCAGAAATCATCCTAATATCCTGATTTGATGCTCAAGAAACATTTATTATTATTATTAATGATGAAAACAGTTGTGCTGATGAATGTTTAATGTGGCTATTTTTGTATTTGAATCAGTTAAATCACCTTGTGACTCCACCAGGAGACAGATGTCACAACATATCGTCCAGTGGGGTCCCATTCCACGTCTGAAGCCATGTAATGCTCTGCGATGTTCATCATGGTGCAGTCTGACGTGTCCACAAAAGCAAGAGCTCCATTCATGCTACAGGACGAAACGTGAAATTATACAAATGACCAACACTAAAAGTAAATGCCTACAAAAACAACACATTGTGTTGAGTACAGACCTCCTCAACCCAGCCAAGACCAAAAACTGCCCCTGTGGACTCCAGAAGATGCTGTTTGCCTGTTGCTTGTCAAACATTTCTGAAACAATACATTTTTGGGTTAATATTTAGATCATGGACATATCTTAAAAACTATTTATCAAGACAAATGCATTTACAACATGAACTCACTTATTAAGTCAATTTTGCCATTGTTCTTCACATGGTAGAATGATACACTGATTCTGGGAGATTCACCATGTAGCACAGCAAACTTGCTGCCATTTGGTTCCCAAGCAAAAGCAATGATGCTCTCTGTAAGATGGGTAGAGAAATCAGAACCAAGAGTAGGTATAAAACAGTCAGAAACAAGAAACAGCAGCATAATTCTTTACCTACCTTTCATCTCCACCACATCCACAGGAACCTGCTTCTCTCTCATTCGGAAGATCTCAAAGTTGGTGACGACGCCCTGAAGTACAAAAAAAATTGAGCACATCAATGAAAAGGAAATATTTAAGTTTAACCTGGTAGAGCAAATTCAAGGCAGCTCTTATACCTGCGTTCCTTTGGGTGTTCGGTCCACCTTCACGCAGAGATAGTCTCCATTTTTCTGCCAGTGAAGTTTACAGTCCACAACATTAAATAGGTTGCGGACTCTGATCTCGTTCCTTGATGGAAGCTGCATAAGTGTGACCCTTGCTGGGATGTCCTTATCCTCAGGAACCCAGAATGCAATGATGTTATCACCAGGTGACCAGGAGAAATCCCTATGGACATAACATTAATTTGACATTAAAATATGTATTTTTAAAATTACGCACATCAAGCAGATAAATAATACAGGTTAATGAAGCCGGGTTTTTTTTTTTTTTTTTTTTTTATAAATATACACAACCATTTAAAAGGTTAGGGATAATGTTTTTTTATTTTTAAAGAAATTAATACTTTTTTTGTTTCTTGAGCAGCAAATTAGATATGATCAGCATATTAGAAGGATTTCTGAAGAATCATGTGACACTGAAGTAATGGCTGCAGGAATAAATTACATTTTAAAACAAAATCATTTACATTTTGAACATTTTACAATATTAATGTTTTGACTATTTTGATCAAATAATTGCAAACTTGGTGAGCTTACGAGATTCTTTCAAAAGTATTGACAATTTGTACTTTTAACTCCAAACTTTTGAACGGTAGTGTATTTATGTTTTCAACTGTTTTATTTTACTCACTTAATTCCGTTTATCTTCAAACTCTTCTTGTCCAAAAGACCCATTGACTACAAAAGGAGAAAAGTCGATTTGTTAATTAAACAATGAAACCTGATGATTTTTCAACCTTGCGCCTCTGACACAAGATACTTACAGGAGTCTCATAGATGCTCAGTGTGTCCTGTGTCATCCGGGCAAAGAACTTCCCATCTGGACTCCACCTGAGCAGAACAAGTTTTAGATTAAGTAATTACGCATATTCCAGTTCGACTATAATCAAATTAGTAACACGTGCCATGAAAATCAACTCAAACAACACTTACTTGAAAATTGGCCAGTGGGCAGAGCTTTCACAGTGAAAGCCTCTTTTCTTCTGTCCTGTGAGAACATCCCAGATAATAATCGCCTGCGGGTCATCTTTAGTGTCCATTAGAGGGCTGAATGTGACAACATACCTGCAAACAGAAATTAAATTAAAAATGTGTTTAATAGCATGAAAAAAATTATCTGAATTCACCATGTAATGCATAACACACTGAAAAATGTTTTGCTAGTTTGAAAACGTCTTTAAAAATAAATGATGTAGTGATTGAATGATTCAACTGCCATTGTTTGGCTACTCTGAGATTATCAGCATAAACTGAATCCTGCAAGTGCGTATTTAAAGTTAGTTTCCAGGTGTTAGTTCCAGAATCTCTATATAATAATTACAACAGTAATTATCATCATATAATAAATTATGCTTTTCCATTTTTGTGAATTGAGTACACATTGTGTATAATATGCATTTACTTAATCTCATTAAACGGTTTTATTTTATTTTATTTTATTTTATATACAAGAACCCATTTCTACACGAGTATATGGCATACCTCTCACAGGGAGAGAAATCAATGAGCTGGACCCCCTGATGACTGAACCTCTGGATCTGCTTGAACTTCTCACCACCCCACAAAGCAATGCCTCTCTGATGGAATGTGGCAAGGTAGGTGCCTTTTGGAGACCAGCGCACGTATGTCTCGGTCCAGCGCTACAAGAAAAGTGTAACAAAAAGATACTGCATACAGTATGCACAGCCACAGTTATATTTTAAAGATGAACGGATGATTGCCCCTAAAAAATAAAATGAACATTATTTCAACTTACTGCTCTCTCCTCCACTTCAATAGGCTCCTTGACATCATTAGCAAATATGCCTGTTCTTTCACCAGAGTCATAGATTACGCTGTACTGATCACGACAGTCAGAATCCTCCAACCAGTGACGCAGATTTCCCTGAGATCAAAACACCAAATGTTAAACAAGAAGCATATCAGATTTAAGCATGCATGATAGGCAGGGTTGGATTACACACAATCAGATAAATGATTAAGAATAACTACTCACAAAATCTTTAAAGGGCTGCTTCTCAGGAGCTTCCCACTCATCACAGATTGACATGTACCTACAGAAATTTTAGATTAGCGTTTGACTGAATTTGCTGAAATTTGTAAACACATTAACCTACAATCTGTCAGCTTATTGAAGTGCACATGTGTGATATGTGACAGGAAAGAGTCCCTATTTTGGATTTAAGCGGAGGAAATATATCAAACTCTGTCTGACTCTTTCTTGAAAGAAATTAAAAAAAAAAATTCTAATCTCGTGCAGCCAAAGGAGAAGTAGTACAGTCAAACTGCTGCATCTGAAACTGTATGAGAGGACAACAGTCCGTTTGTTTCCCGTTTACATTTTGCAAAACTCTTTGATTTTTAATGCTTTATTTAAAAAATCAAATGGCAGCAAATCTGACAGAACGGTAGCACCATTTTCCTGTTCCAAGTCGAAGTGAGCAGAGTGTCAAAACAGCGAACAATAACTCAAGATTGTTTGTGGTAATGATATTTCAGCGCTATATCCTCTAGTAGCGTGCTTCATTCAAGCCTTTTCAGCACCGTGCACGCTCTCTCTTTTTCCAGATGCACACCACATTAACTGAGCTTAACATTCAAACACAACCCCCCCAATGTCATCGTCCATTGCGTTGTTTCACTGATTGTCTGATGCCAATCTGATGTCAAAAGCCCGCCCACACCCTCGCAGATGCAGCATAACTCATTATGTCGTGTGAAATAAACAGTGACATAAATGTAGAAATTAAAGCTATAGCTCCGATCTCCTCCCGAAAATAAGTCCATTGGTGCCTGAGTGAATATATCGCTCAGAGAAGCTGTCAATCATGACGTCACACCACCGTTTTTATAGCATAAAATAACTAAAACCAAACTTATTTAAAAACAAACACTTGAAATGACATCAGCGTGATAAAAAAAAAAACAGCCTAAAATGACAAACCATCTTTGGGGGAAAAAATATTTAAAGTGTAATTTGATTGTTTGATTTGATAGTGTAGTTTGTCTCATGTCACATTAAAATACATGGAGGGGTGGGAATTAGGGATGATGACGATTAATCGATGATCGATTAATTGTCGATAATACATTTAATCGATAAAACTTATCGATCATCGATTAAGCAGGATCATGCGTGTGCATGCTGCTAAACCGCGAAACATGCAAGCAGACACGAGGAAAAATTAAGCGAGGACGCCAGAGTTATGTTTGGGACCATTTTACAGCTGGAGTTACACCTTCATCATGACTAAAAGTGTGCATGTGCATTTGCAGCCTTTTGTTTTGTGCAAATGTAAGTTTTAATGTTGTGTTTATTTTGTGTGGGCCTGTCTATATCTGATTTATCTCATAGGATGCATTTGGTTAAGAATTAACATGGTAGTAAAGCATGCCGGTAATCAGCTTCAGTGCGCGCAACTCAAACAGCACTGCACAACTAATTAAGGCTATGATTGGGACTGTCATATTACATAACATTATAATGAGAACACTATTGTGATAAAACGTTGTAAATTATTTGGGTTTCATCGCGTTGCTCCAGGAAGAGCACGTGCACAACATGAGTCATGCATTCTGAATAGCTTAATTCAAGTTCACTTGTGCATTTGCATCATTTTGTGCAGATATAATTTGTAATATGTTTATTTTGTATACATCTGATTAATCTCATATAGGATGCATTTCTTTGAGCTAAATATCACGCTAGCAAAAAACTGAAGTGTACCGGTGTTCATTCAGCGCGCACAGCTCAAACAGCAACGCATGACTAATAATAACTTTGATTGGGACTGTCATATTACATAACATTAATGAGAACACTATTTTAAGAAATCGTTGTGAATTCATTGGGTTTAGTTGCCATGTTCAGCTTGTTTTGTTTCAGGAAGAGCGAGTTCATTCTGAATAACAGACACGAGGCAGCGTTGGTGATGCGTTGTATTAGAGGTTATATTTGATTATTAAATAAGTAATTTAGTTAAATGATTAATCGCATTGACTCATTTTACAATCCTACTAGCCCTTTATTTAGACTAAAAAATATGGTGTTTTGAGCAGCATTTGCACACCCTGTCATGCTGTCGGCTATAAGCCACTGATGTAGACGCATATTGCAGTATTAAGGCTAACAATTAATGGATTAATTGATCATTAATTTAAACGACGATCGATCATGGGAATTTATGTAAATTGACATCCCTAGTGGGGATTATTACCTATACTGGGACCAACCACCTGGGGGTGATCAAGACATTTTGGCTTCACTTTTCAGGCTAGGTGGCGCTGTCACAAAATGATCCTAGAAATGCAGCCTCCGGTATTGCAGGTAGATAATATTGTGTGAGGCACGCTTGATGTAAACTTGCTGATTCTGTTTATTATAAGCACACGCTGCAGTTGTCAACTGCCACTTTAAAAGCTTGAGCTCGTTTAAGCATGATGGATTCTGATTGGCTGTCAATGATTTATTGCTCAAGCTGGAGAGAAAAATTTTTTGAAAGCGTTTTCCAACAATATCCTTCATCTGTGTCATTATACTTATAATTCTGGTGTGAACTAATTTAGACCGAATTTTAAAACTATATTTAGCATTATAGTTATCATCCTTGGTGTGAATGGGCCTTACTAGCTTGAAATTAAATCGTGTGACATTTATATCGGCCACCTCTAAAATACATTTAATCAAAAAAATACTTATTGGTCAAACTATTTTATATTGTAACAAATGCTGTCACAATAACAGCACAATTTAGGACAACATACTTATCAAAGTCTGTGAACAGATTGACACGGAAAGTGTGCTGCTTGTCCAGCTTGTAGCCATCAGCGTTCTTGACTGCTTCAAGAGCGTGACTTGGTGCAGAATACTCCAGGAAAATGTACCTGTGAAGATGAAGCACATTCATTTTTATAACTCAAAGACTGACACAATACCACCATGCTTTTTCATATCAAGAATCATATTCATCAGTATTAGCATAATAGGTTACAAAAGTACAGTATCCATGTATCTATTTTAAACAAACACATCCCATTTAAAACAGTATGCCAAACATTAAAAGACGTGTAACATCAGCTATAAAATTCGCCAAATGACAACGATGGTGCATCCCTACTTCCCATAGCACACCCAGGCAAACCAAAACTTACCCCTTAGTCTTTCCGTCTGCGTCTGGATAGAATTCATTAGTAATTTTGCCAAACTTTGAGAAGATCTTATGGATGACGTTCCTGAGTTTCTCCAGGCGATCTGGTCCAACTTGAGGGACATTATCAACCACAATGACCGAGTCGATGCCGTCAGCCTCCTGAGGTTTATCCTTGAGAACATCCCCCAGCAGCTCTGCATACGAAGAAACCATCCAATAAAGACCCGATCAACATCTTAAACATGCTATGGGTAAACAGATGTTACAGCACTACAGTGAACTTTCTGAAATCAAGAGCAAACAGCTGCTGATTCAATGCTGTGACACGCGCGTCTATTTCCCTAAAGCTGATGCTACGGTGCTTTGTCCCGCTCGCGCACATGCTGAACGTTAACAAGAACGCTTTAAATGCAATAAAAAGCGTTTACTTTTAAACAGGGTCGTTGAGCAGCATCAACGGCTACTAAACAATGAATCCGAAGGGTGTTCGTGTTAGTTTCAGGTTTACATGTTCCGCTTTAGGGGTTAGTGTGTGACTCGTATCCCGTTAGCAGGCGGGCTATATAGCGTAGGCCTCTCTTACCCTGATCACTGATGTCATCCACGAAATCCTCCGGATCACTGAACGAAGGCTCTTCTCCGTCGTCATACTCCATTTCGTCCTCCATATTCTCCGTATCTCGCATTTAGAGGTCGATTCCTGTCAGTCTGGGCTGGTGAAAAGTCGGTGGTAAATTTCACAGCAGTAATCCGGAGATTTTTCTCACTCGGCCATGTGCAAAGCAACCGGCGCCAACCACTGCGAGCGAGAGAAGGACCGTACCATGTGTGCGGAGAGCGGGTGAAGCCTCTTAGTGATCGTTTAGTATTCATGTACAACACAAATTTAGGATTTACGATTACATTTTAATTTAAAACATTAGTATGTGTCCTTATAAGTTATAGATGTTGTTCAAATGTGCTAAATGTGTATATTTTACTATGAAATGTGACATGCTTGACCCCTTTTATGACAACATGGTCTTTCCCCGTGCTTATCGCTCTGAGCTTCCTGTTCATGTGACAAGTACCTCCCGTCTGAATAGGCGTACTTAGTACGTAAAAAGCTGTGTGTCAAACTGGGAATCAATTTGCTAGTCCTGGTAATAGGATATTCACTTAAGAGAGATAAGCAAAGGAAAAGACCACGTTTGTCATAAAAGGGATCAAGCATGCCACATTTCATAGTAAAATATACACATTTTAACCACATAAATTAAAAAAATATATATAAATTGATAAACTATAGGACATGGATGGATAAATGGATGGATGGTAAATGAGTGTGATATATACAGATGTATGGTACATACAATTTTTCCAGTGACCATAACATTTAAATTCACTGGAAGGGTAAAGCCTGGTAATGATCTAGAAATGAGACACTTTAATCTTCGGGGCGTCTGGGAACATTACAAGAGAGTAATTTTTCTGCAATACACAATTTATGTCTACATGATTTAGTTCATTACTAAAAACCTTAAGAAGCTATTTTATTTGGATGTTGTACTGCTGATTATACTGATTGATAATGACCTGTGGCAGTCCTAGATACACAAGGAAACTAACTATTAAACACAATAGAGGTTGGATTGAATACGCACAGTGGAGTATAAAGGAAGATATGCTACTCTTTTCATCCAGTAAATGAACTGTGGACCTAAACCGCAATTCAGCATCTAATGAGTTATTCACATCTGTATGAAACTGCGGCTGTTCCATATTTTGGGGTGTAAAGATACACTTGTTTACAAGTTTCTAATACATATAGTTTTGGTAGAAGGAGGACAGAGCAAACTAACCTCCTCAACACCTCCTAATTCAATTCCTAATTTATTTTCAACAATGTTGGTTCATGTTAAAAGCTATTATTTCATAGGGACCTGAACTAAACAAATCAACTAATTGTAACTCTTCCTCTTTATACACTACATTTCGAAAGTTTGGGGTCGGTAAGATTTTTTAAAATGTTTTTTTTTAAAGAACTAACATTACAATTTAAATTTAGATGTTAAAATGTAATTTATTCATGAGATGTCAAAGCTGAATTTTCATTATTATTATTCCAGTCTTCAGTGTCACACGATCCTTCAGAAATCATTATAATATGATGATTTAAAACATTTGTTATTATTATCAATGTTGAAAACAGTGCTTCAAATTTATGTGGAAACCTTGATTCATTTTACTTTACACACTGTGAAGAATTCTTTGATTAATATAAAGCTTGAAAGAACAGAACAGTAGGCTTTATTTTATAAATATAAATTTTAATATAAATAAATGTCTTTACTGTCACTTTTGATTAATGCATCCTTGCTAAATAAAAGTATTAATTTCTTTATAAATAAATTATAATGATTAAATGAAAGGCCAACTATTCTTTTCCGAGCAAAAACAATGAAATTGATGTTGGACATAATGTTAAATCTTTATAAATAAATAAAAATGAATTCCCTTGTTTCTTTTTCCTCTTGTAATATTGAAGCTCGTGTTTTAAAGAGATTTATAGTACAAGGTGGGGTCGTTTAAGAAAAGAAACACTTCTTCACACATAACCAATAGGGGGCGCTCTTGTTGCAAGGAGTTTGCAGTTCGTATTGGTTTTCTTCAGTTGGTGAGAGATTTCCCAGTCATACAAGAGTCAGATGATTTGTTCTGTCTGGACAAACTCTGGCCATCTGCACAATGATTGGTGTCCTTCTAGCAAAGTTTTTGCAGTGATTAGATTACTAACAGTAAAATTCCCGTAGGCACATCTTTTCCAGCCAATGTCAGAGCTGCCATTTTCTGTCACTCCTTAATTCTGGGAAAAATCACTGTTGGATGTGTATTTGAAAGCCCAACACAGGCCTAGCAGGCAGATTAAAATAAAGGGCAGACTGAAATATTGTTAAATAGTCTGGCAATGACTGCTGCCCTTTTTTATTACTAAATATCAGCATTCAATTTTGAAGTGCTATGAAAGGCAGCCTGGAGGAAATGTAAGTATAACACAAGTCATGAGTTTTACCTCACACAAATAAGCCATGGTCAGCCCAGAAAAGGCACTTTGTGTGCTTAGACATTATCTTCTTCCTTGAGCAGGGGATTTGTCAAGGTTTACATGGGGAATATTTGTTTAGATGCGTCTTACCATAATAGGACCTCTTTGTTCATAGTCAAACATTAGATCCCTCACAGGAAAGGAAAAGTTCTCAGCAACTCTTATATGACAATAAAGCCTGAAATAGCTGGATACAAAGACGGGTGGCGTTTTGAAAAAGATGCATCGAAGCTTCAAGTTAAAATGGTACTTACTGAGCACAGGCCCCAGTTGGGGGTAACACTTCCTCTGGCACTTAACTCTTGCATAACCTATGTTTATTTGTCTCTGTTTGAACTTGCTCTCAAAGCCATGTGCAGGAAATGCACACAGTTCGGTTTTTCATATATGGGAAAACAGAAGATTTAAACTTTACACGCAACTAAGACATATAGTGAGCTAAAAAAACGAATACTAATAAGATGCAGAAATAACAATAAATGACCCAAAATAGTTGGCCTTTTGGTCTATATCAGTGGTTCTCAAACAGTGGGTTGTGACCTAAAAATAAGCCGTATTCTGATCATTAATAAGCAAATAAATGTAAATTATGAATATGAAGATATTTTAAACAGGGTGTTGTTGACATCAAAGTTGATTGTCCGATCAAACTATGGTATTTGGAGATAAATTCATCTGTCACAAGGTAGATTTTAAGAGCATTTTAATTTATTTTTGTCCGATAAATTACTTTGGGGTTCCGATGGGTCATGTTTAATGTAAAATCTGGGTAGTGAAGCAAAACCATTTGAGAACTGCTGGACTATTCAATAACTCATAAGATACACTGTACTTTCACAGGGGGGGGGGAAAATATTTTTACAGAAAAAATACAGTAAAATGCTACAGTACAAACCTTTAAGTAGGTTACCTTACCATATATGATGAAAAACTGTAAATATTAAGACTGCAGAAATTTTACTTTATAGTAATGTTTTTTTGCAAATACAACTATGAATTATCATATCATGTATGATGAAAAACAATAAAAGAATATTCTCAGACATTATGTAATATCAGTAATGTACATCAACAATGTGTTTCAGAGAGTTTGTGTGAGAGACTCTGGCCAATGTCTACGAGTGTTGGTCATGTTTTGTGAACAGGCCATGAACTCTGCCATGAATGTGGCTTTCTATTGTACAGCCTGTATTATCATGGTGGCTATCAATACATTTTAAGAGAAAAAAAATAAGATTGGTATATTAATAATATATCACTTAATACAATATACAGTTATAAGTAGTAAGATATACAGGCACTAATATGCCATCCTGTAATACCTGAAACATTGCAAATGTATTTTTATTTATTTTTTTTTACCAAAAATACATAAATATAACAGGATATTTGTTACAGTGCATATTGCACAATATGCAGCAAAGAATAAGCCAAAAAGCATAACTCAACAGTTTTATTGTATTTAAACATTTCTTATATACAAAACACACATAATGCAGTTAATCTGGAATTTCACACTTTTTACAATCACTGGATATGTAAAACATTAGGGAAGCAAACTATGAAAGTGGAAAAAAGTACAGTAAAACACTGAAAGGAGTGTTGAAGTAGACATCATATTAACAGTGACACTCATGAGATCCTAAGAGGGACAAAACACCAGAGCAGCAAATGTGATGTAAATACCCTAGTTAAATCATCTTCAGTAGATTGAAATCACAACTGGAAATAGTTTCTCTGATTATAATTTATATCAAATTAAGTACGCTCCATATGCTTCTCTTGATTGCCTTTATACTTGTGTCTGTGTTCATTTTCTGCTATTTATCTTTCAAACTCTCCCAACGGATTTATGGTCTTAAAAGAGGAAACAAGGATGAGAAATGCCTTGAATTAAAGAATCTATTCCGCTTCTTTACGTGCACAAGAGCTAGAGATCTTCCAGTAAATGCTTGTGTTTTGTTTCCACTGGGAGGAA
Organism: Rhinogobio ventralis; assembly: GCA_039654625.1. Classification (NCBI taxonomy): domain Eukaryota; kingdom Metazoa; phylum Chordata; class Actinopteri; order Cypriniformes; family Gobionidae; genus Rhinogobio; species Rhinogobio ventralis. The sequence continues at coordinate 18,786,900 of CM077196.1, forward strand.
CTGTCAGGGACAAAGGTTCAGGGTGTGTCCAATTTCTCAAATCAAATCCCTTCCTGCCAACTTTCAGTAAGCCAACATGGCACTGCAGTGATTACAAGGAAGGTTAGAATTTAAATGCCTTGAGGGCACAGAGAAACATTGTTAATTGCTTTGTAATAGAAATGAACGTGTCCACTGCCGTACATAAAACACAAAGAATTCAAGAAAAAGGCTTGATGCTCTTGTTAAAACTTGAAAACTATTTGATAACATATCTCAAGCTGTCCCTCAACACAAAACAATGGCAAAACAAAACTCTGACAAGTGGACACCTGCATTGAAATTGAAACCGCTTGCCCTCCAAGAAAACTGTGAGTCAGCGACTACCTCTGATGTCAAAAACAGATGTCTGGAAAATAGATAAAATTGTGCTGCCACCAACAACAAACGCTCCTCAGCATTAGCGGAGATCTCCGGGAAGTCACTTCACACGCCATCCATGGAGTAGTTCGAAAGAATAGATCGCAACATGGGTGCAACAAACTGGGGGCTCGTCTGGGATCGCAACCTGGGACTCTTGCAGGCACATCAGCTAAAGCCAAAAGCACACAGCTGTTCACAGCTGCCATTCAATAAGACCTGGAGAACAAAGCTCAGTCCCTGGCTGAAATCAGGGAAGAATCTTTACATCTGCTGATAGCATAACTGAACAGCATCAGGTTGTCTCCCTCTGTAATCTCCTTGTAGATTCATGAACTACACAGGTTATATACATTTTGAGAGGTTTAACATCATATGAATACTCATAAAGTACATATGCTGTGCAATAATGACATTTAAAGAATACCATTAATGCATTATTCATCTTAAGTTAGTGGTGTTAGGCATAACCAGTGATTTGACCCTACTCTATATTTCAAAGCTTGTAGCTTACCGTGAAGAGACACATAAAAGCAGTTAGACACAGTTAACATGTACAAAAGCCGCCATTCACTCTATGTACAAAAACCCTGCTTAGTTGTTAATGAGAATTTTGCATCTCATCTATAAACTCAGAAGTATAGATAAAGCAAAATGGGATTTAAATGTTAGATTATATCAAAAATAAACCTGTCAAATGACATGAAATTAACTACTTGTACCAAGCAGGATGTTCAGTGCAGGTTTGCTATTGATTTTTAGGATGTTATTCGGGAGATGAGCCAGTGTAAAGTTATTGTGCATTGTTTGAGTTTATCCTTGAGAAAAGAGGTGAAAATACTCTAAAATGATGGACTACCAAACTGCTGCATTTTCTTTGCATTGACAAACTGTAATACCCACAAATGTTCTTGGTTTTTTCACCATCTTCAAAGGTGTCTTCAAACTTCCTGTTTCACAGGAAGAAATTAAAATGAGTGATGACAGATTCATGCCATTTTTTGTATGAATGTCATGTCTCATATATAAAGATTTATATAATGGAGTACTTATATAAGTATATTTTGCACCATTGATTTTTTCCTGCACAGTTGTAAAAATGCTCAAATGAAGTCCAGATGGTACTTTCTCCTGCGATAGGATGGAAAATGGCACTCAAACAATGGCAAAACCAGATCAAACTGCTGAAAATGTCACTGCAACATTATGTCCTTAAGGTTCTCCTGAAGAATTGTATCTTTGACGGCATGAAAGACAAAGCGAATGTTTTCAGTGTCAATGGCAGTGGTGAAGTGGTGGAAAAGCGGCTTGCTGCGGTTGCGACGTTTGCGGTTGAAGCACTGCACCAGATAGGCCTGCACATCCTCCAGTCGGTGAGGGTCTCCCCGGAAGTCGGAAAAGTGCTTGCAAATGCTGACTTTGCGTACCTTGTCCACCAGAAGGTCCATCTTGTTGAGGAAGAGGATTATGGACACATTGGAAAAGAGCTTGTTGTTGACTATGGTCTCAAAGATGTTCATGGACTCCACCAGGCGGTTAGTGCGGCGGTCTTCCATCAGCACCTGGTCATACTCGCTGGAGGAAACCATGAAGAGGATGGAGGTGATGCCATCAAAGCATTGAAACCATTTCTGTCTTTGAGAGCGCTGTCCACCAACATCTACCATCTTAAAAGGGATCTTCTTAATGATAAAATCATGCTCCACAATTCCCTTGGTGGCCTTCCTGGCCAACAGGATGTCCTGTCGGCTTGGTAGATAATTCTGTAAGAACAGGTTGAGCAAATAAAGTCAATATACATACATAACAGATTTTTTTACATTTTAGCTAAATTTATCTGAAATATTTTTATTAAAAAGGATTATTATTTGCACAGGTTTATTAAATTTTCACATTCTACCAGGATCTTTTTTATTCACTCATGCAACTTAAAATCTATACTTTTTGTAAATTTAACCATTCCGATATTTGTGATTGCCAGGCAATCTTTTGTCACCAATACACAATCCTTAATGAAAACTGCCACAAGTGTAGACAAAATCATCTTTGAAGCAGTTTTCAAAGGGCCCACATCCCACCCAAACCATAACATGTATCTGTTTTGTATTTGGCCTTGGTTTCTATGCTCACACAAAACACTTCCAGGCCTTTTTTTATCACTCATCTGAGACACACTTTGTGTTCTTGGCAACCTTGGCCAATATCAATCTCAAAGAGGCCATTTTACTTTCATTTTCAGTGTCTCCAGTCTTCAACGCCACCACCTCTGCTGGGAAACATTACATAAAAAACACTATTCTGACTAACTATCTTTCCAGAAGACTATCTTTGTTTATATAACAGATATATCATTTTGAAAACACTGCATGGTCATATGCCATGAAGAACTGGCACTATTAAATGCTGCGTTATCATGACTCACCAGTTGGCCAATCCGATCCAAGTTGTCCAGGAAATATTTCACTGATTCACTCTGTAAAAAAAAAAAAAGACCACAAAAATAATAAGTTTTACTCTGTGCACAGAATAAGAGCATTTCAGCTTATTCCCATTTATACAAACTAACAAACTTAATATAATAATTACATCAATTACTTCAGTTCGGCATCGACTAATATAGTCACTATAATTAATTAAAGGATTCATACCTGGAGGTACCGTTAAAAAATGTGGGGCCTTTGGTTGCTTATTTTGTTATTAAAGTTTACGTTTATAGAGTAAGGAAGAGGAGTAATGATGCTGAAAATTTACCATTGCATGAATAAATTACATTTTAAAATTAAAATAGAAAACAGTTATTGGAAATTGTAATTATATTTCACAATATTATTGTTTTTACTGAATCAAATAAATGCAGACTTGGTGAGAATTAAATACTTTTTTCAAAAACATTTTTTAAAAATCTTACTGACCCCACAGAAGTGTAGTTCTTCTACTTTTACTCAAGCAGGATAATAAAGGTGTATATAAAACACATTCTGAGTTCTTACTCTCACATTATGCTTTATTTGCAAAACTCTCGTTTAACATTTTTATTAAAACAAATATGGCAACACAATCCCAAAAGCTGTTCTAATTCAGGAATGGAAAGTCTAAAAGTAACAGGATGTTCCTATCTTTGTCTGAGAACTATTCGGGACACTCATACCACACAGTGCCCGTCAGTAGAACTTCAGTCAACTCAAAAATACAGCTTTTACACATAATGCCCATAATCTCCTGTTACTTCATAAAGTGCTGTATGGAGTCAGATGAAAAATCATTCTCACATGTTGGACCAACATTTGGTTAAGTGCACATTAACACATTTTAGTCATGACTGCATTACATTAAGGTCGGTTTACATTAGAGAATGTTGGCTGTAATAAATGGATCCTATCATTTCCAAATATTACAAATGAACAAGCACAGGAATGACTGCAGGCTTTTTATCTTAAAAGTCAGTTCAAACTTTCACTCCTATATTACAGGAGAATCAGGCCAGAGGTCAGAGCCCAATCCATAAATAAAGCTGACTGATGAGATGTCTGAAGCTCAGGGTGATCAGAGTCAATACGGCATGTTCACACTGGTCTCTTCTTCCAAGAATCAATTATGTCTGCTGCCTTCATGAGCCACAATCTACTGATAACTGCATTTATTGGCCAATATCTGGAGACTTTTCCCAGCAAAAACATGTTCTTTCTTAATGGATTGGACTCCCTAGAATGAAGAAATAGAGATGAACTAAATTGCTGTGTTGAGCATTATTTCCTGACAAAGTTGTTTTCACGCAGGCTTTTGGATGGCAGACACTGTGGCCTTGGCGTTTCAGTGAACATTGTCTGGAAAAGCAAATTGTGTCCTCTGGTTTGTGTGTGTCTCACAAAGGCCCCTAGCCTGGCCCATGTTCCCAACAGGAAACAGCTGTGTGTGAAAACAGGGGATTAGTAGAACAGCGCTGGCCCTCTATTACAGACTAAAGCCCAACACCCAAACCCTGCGCGCACACACACACATTTTATGGGAACTTTCCAAAGACATAATGATTATTATACTGTTACAAACTGTATATTCTCTCCCCTAAACCTACCCATCACAGAAAACTTTCTGCATTTTTACCTTTTCAAAAAGCATCACTTAGTATGATTTATAAGCTGTTTTCGTCATGGGGACCAAAAAATTTCCCCACAAGGACAAGGATTTTGCACATTTTGTCCCCATAACGTAGGGTATGATCCACACACACGCACACAACTACACGGCACACCATCATTAGGGATTAATGTAATACAAGCAGGAAATCACATAGATATCTGATAGCAGCGCCTGTAGCATGTATCATTCTCTCCTCTCTCCTTAGAATACGCACAAACAATAAAAACATTCTTCTACTGCACTTCAAAAATCTTTAAGTATATATAATATATATAAATATGGGCAATGTATAAAACACTTTTTTATTATATATTTTTAATATTATTAAATTAAGTAATGTATTTTTTTACTTGCATGACTTTGGAAATAAAAAGTCCAAAATCAGCCCAAAATGAAAACTGAATAAAATCATTTTTGTTAACTGAAATAATTGAAACAACATTATTAAAATAAACTGAAACTAAAATATAGTCATGGCTCCAAAACTAAAATTAAACTGATAAAATTCATGTGATTTTAAATACACAGGATATTATAACATTTTAAACCTTTACAACCTATCCGAAAATGAACCTAGTTAGCAATAACACAAGACTGCACGAAAAACAGTGTTAAACACTGTTAAATGACATTAGTTACGCATTCATCTCAGCTGCCCAAAAGTAATATAAATATAAAGTAAATACAGTGGAAAAACTAAAACTAAACTGAATCTAAAAAACACTTAAAAAACAGTCAGAAGAAAACGAACAAAACTAAGTAACTTTTCTATAATAATTGTAATGTAATGTTATCGACAAAACAAAGTACCATTATATAAAAGTATATAAATATTGTTATGATAAATTCATCCCTACACAGTGTAGTCAGAAGCTGCAGTAGAGCAGAACTAAAGCACAGGGCTGCCAACTGACCCTTTTCTGAGCTCTCTGATTGGTCTCTGCTCTGTACAAAAGTGTATTCTGCAGGTCATTGGCCAGTTAATCTCGAGGTCTCCCTCCTCCCTCGATCTGAGCTCAACGCACACATGATGGCCTGTGGAGAGTGTGGGAAAGATCTGCACTGAGACCTTGCAGGCCACAGCCACAACTTTAGCACAATGTAGGAAAATGTGCCCATGGGTATTTGTGCAGTGAGTAAGGGGAAGCATGATTGAGCACAGCCATGTTCATAGGCTTTAACCCCTCCTTTCCCAGTCTTCTTCAAATAAACAGCAGATCTGCAGAAATGAGATCCAATTAAAGGCATCCCTCATGACCCTCGACTCAAATACAGACGCTAATCGCTAAGAAACTAAGGGAAATGCCTTGAAAATTTTGAGAGGCACATGACATAAAACTTGCCCTAATAAATATTTCCTTAGTCTCTGTTTCGATCAAATGGCATCAGTGTATCTTGGGAGAGAGCATATATGAGCACAAAGCTGAGTGTAAGGGATGAATGCTTTCCTAGAGCTTCAGTGAATCCAGGGCTTCTTTTCACCTCACACTTTGTTATATCTGACAGTAAAACCTTCCTCGGCAGTGAGTGGCGATCCTGTTAAAGTGATGTTTAACTGCCAGATCCAGCAGCTGCGCTTTGTTGGTGGATAACTGTTCCACAGTGACTGACAACAGACATATCACCAAATGTTTTCATTTTTCTCTCTGTAGGAAATGTATTGTGTCTAGAAAAGTGAAATACAGCTGTATGTTCCTATTTTTCCCCAAGAAACATTGATTGGCTGGCTGAAAGGAATAGTTAAAAAAAAATACTCATCCTCATGTCATTCTAAACCTGTATGACTTTTTTTTGGGAAGAAATTGAATGTCAAAAATGAATGGGTCCAAATGGCAAAAATGAATGTAAACGCAAATGAGATTTCAGCTTTTAAAAATATTTTTAACAAATAATGAGTTACATTTCACACTGTTCATCACACAAAGAAGAAAGAGTACATGATGGAAATGTCAAAAATGTCAGGTAACACTTTACAACAAAGTTCCATTTGTTAACATTAGTTAACTACAGTTAAAAGTAGTTAAAAAATATTCCTAAAGCATTTATTAATCTTAGTTACTTTCAATTTTAACATTTACTAATGCATTATTAAAAACAAAAGTTGTATCTGTTAATATAATTGGTTACACCTAGGGCTTAAAATGAATATCCCCCAAGCACCAAATGCGAGTAAAAATCTGTGTTGGCGAGTATATGAGACTGTGTTAGTCGCCAGTTGGCCGGTAACAATTTTTTGTATTCTAACAATGCAATGTTGTGACAACACAAACATGAACAAACGTGAACGACGCTTCGTACAGTTGATGCGTCAGTGCTGCATCATCACGAAAGTTTCAGCCTTTCCAAAGTAAATATTCAAGTGCTGGAACATGCGAAAGGGAATTCATTACTCACACGTTGTGTGGGAAGTTTTAACATCTGAAGCGCACGACCAGAAAGCTGTGACCGCGTGTAAAATTGGGCTTTCTTTCATGTATTCCTGCGCTTGAATAGACAAATTCTCTCAAAAAAATTAAAAATGCCCGTCTTTGCAAATATCCAAGTAAACATGGTCGTTATGTCTCAAGTGAACATAAACACAGCGTGCATTCGGTCTTAAAGTGACAGCATCCTAATTATCCTGCTACTGTCTGCGTTTTTAATGTTAATCAAACAACAAAGGACAAAGAAAAAAAATCACTCACTGCTCTTGAACTTTAAAAAGGATATGAAAACTATGCAGTGTTCTTTATTTTATTAGCCTACTTTATTAAATTTCGCACTGTTTATTAATTTTTTTTATTTGTTATGTTGTATTGTTTTTATTTATGACTGTTTTTCTTGTCTTTAAAAATGTAGGCTATTAAATTTATATTGATTAAAGGCCCACTGAAGTGCCTGGTAACGCGCAGAATTATTCAATGTGTTGACGTAATTTCCCCTGAAACGGCTCCAGCTGTCAGCAGCTCCTCCCCTTTTTTGAAACAGCCAATAGCGTTTCGTTAATACCACAGTTTGACTAGAGCCTTTCTGTTTCCACAGTTTCCTCCTAATCTCTAACCGTTTATCATCATAATCTCCTCCATATCGCTTATACAGCATTCTGTGCAGAATTTAAATGGGTCCGATATGTTTTGTTGTCTGCGCCGACTTGCGCATATTATCTGTGCTGCGCTCTCATGTCTTGCGTGAAACTAACGTGAAACCAGACTTCATTCGCCTCAACTGAAAGCATATTTGCACTGTCTGAATCGTATGTATAGTGCGCTATGTGCCATTCACCATGTAGGAAATAGTAAATGTGTGAACAGCTGACCGATTTCAGCCGCAGCTTCAGCGTCTATTTATAGTGTAGGGGGCGGGACGCTTCAGATTCTAGAAAGCATTTGATTGGACAGAAGATGTGATGAGAAGATGAAGTCTGCGATGATGTCATCAAAATCTGTGATTCATTTTAACGGAAGTGAGAGACGTTTTGAATGCTTATATCTCCTAAATGTGAATTTTGTCATTGTTTTGGAACACACTAGCTTATTCCTAACCTTAAGGCTAACATAGTCATACTAAAAGCTAAAAAAAACTTCAAGCTAGTAGTTTTAGCTGTGGTAATGAAATTAGAATAGAGGATTGTGAATTTTCACTATTACATACAATTTTGGTGTCATAACTGCCTGTTTTTATGTAATAACTGGTAAAAAATATTTTTGGTGTGTTTAGTCACCGGCCATTGGCAGGTGTGGCAAAAACTTAGTTTTAGGCCCTGGTTACACCTTATTTTGATGGTCCACTTCAGACAGAACTATAAGTAACATTTCAAGCAACTACATGTACAAAGTAACTTATAGTCAGTAGGATGTTTTTTGGGGAGCAAGTGTTAGCAGATATTAAGCACAGTCTACTAATACTGGTAGTTGACGTACAGTAGTGTGTCTAAAGTGGACTAGTGTATTGCTCATTGTTAGTTAATGTTAGTGCATGCATTAACTAACAGTAACTAATGGGACCTTATTGTAAAGTGTTACCAAATATCAAGTCCATAGCAAAACTTCCAAAATCATTTCAGTGAGAAAAGCAACCCTCTTCTGTAGTGACGATGTCTGCCCTCGCCTCCGTAAATATCAGACTATGTAAATAATCCTCACGCAAAACAAACAAAGTTTGATTTCCCGGTCCTTGGAGTGGGATTGCCTGTTTGGTTTGGATGCGAGAAGAGAACTCATATTAATCCCCCACATGGAGCTCCTTCACCTCCAGAACTTCACAGAACCTCGGGCTGCTCCCACACTGTTGATCTAGCTGTAACCGTACACCTTGCCTTTAATCTTTGCGGATAGATTCATATTATGATTTTTGAGTTTGGAGGAGACCAGAAGAAGGAAAATGGATGAGTGTCAGGGAACTCTGAAAACAATTCGAAGACGTACATTATGCCAGAGGCATGTTAACAATAACAAAATTGTGTGCCTAGAAACAAAAGACTAGAGTTGTGTACCTTAACGCTGATTATATATGTACACTACCGTTCAAAAGTTCAGGGTTAGTAAGAAATGAATGACTTTAGGGTTCAACAAGGATGCATTAAATTTATCAAAAGCGACAGTATAATAAGACATTTATAATGTTACAAAAGATTACTATTTCAAATAAATGTTCTTTTGAACTTTCTATTCATCAAAGAATACTGAAATAAAATGTATCAGTTTCCACAAAATATTAACAGTTTTCAACATTGATAATAATAAGAACTGTTTCTTGAGCACCAAATCATCATATTAGAATGATTTCTGAAGGATCATGCGACACTAAAGACTGGAGTAATGATGCTGAAAATTCAGCATTTTAAAATGTAATAGTTATTTTTTTTATATTAATCATGATTGACAGTACTGTAAAAATATAAAAAAATATATATAATGTAATGTTTTAGTTAATTATTGGCTTTAGCACACACTGGATTAAGTTCAGTGGAACAACTGATAGATGAGTCTATCATGACTATCCATATGCATCTGAAGAAGCTCCGTACCCCCCCAGAGCCCCATCTAATATACACTCACCTAAAGGAATATACACTCACCTTATTAGGAACACCATACTAATACTGTGTTTGACCCCCTTTCGCCTTCAGAACTGCCTTAATTCTACGTGGCATTGATTCAACAAGGTGCTGAAAGCATTCTTTAGAAATGTTGGCCCATATTGATAGGATAGCATCTTGCAGTTGATGGAGATTTGTGGGATGCACATCCAGGGCACGAAGCTCCCGTTCCACCACATCCCAAAGATGCTCTATTGGGTTGAGATCTGGTGACTGTGTAGGCCATTTTAGTACAGTGAACTCATTGTCATGTTTAAGAAACCAATTTGAAATTATTCGAGCTTTGTGACATGGTGCATTATCCTGGACATGGCTGACAGCTGGAGGGATGGACATGGTCAGAAACAATGCTCAGGTAGGCCGTGGCATTTAAACAATGCCCAATTGGCACTAAGGGGCCTAAAGTGTGCCAAGAAAACATCCCCCACACCATTACACCACCACCACCAGCCTGCACAGTGGTAACAAGGCATGATGGATCCATGTTCTCATTCTGTTTACGCCAAATTCCGACTCTACCATCTGAATGTCTCAACAGAAATCGAGACTCATCAGACCAGGCAACATTTTTCCAGTCTTCAACTGTCCAATTTTGGTGAGCTCGTGCAAATTGTAGCCTCTTTTTCCTATTTGTAGTGGAGATGAGTGGTACCCGGTGGGGTCTTCTGCTGTTGTAGCCCATCCGCCTCAAGGTTGTGCGTGTTGTGGCTTCACAAATGCTTTGCTGCATACCTCGGTTGTAACGAGTGGTTATTTCAGTCAAAGTTGCTCTTCTATCAGCTTGAATCAGTCGGCCCATTCTCCTCTGACCTCTAGCATCAACAAGGCATTTTCGCCCACAGGACTGCCGCATACTGGATGTTTTTCCCTTTTCACACCATTCTTTGTAAACTCTAGAAATGGTTGTGCGTGAAAATCCCAGTAACTGAGCAGATTGTGAAATACTCAGACCAGCCCGTCTGGCACCAACAACCATGCCACGCTCAAAATTGCTTAAATCACCTTTCTTTCCCATTCTGACATTCAGTTTGGAGTTCAGGAGATTGTCTTGACCAGGACCACACCCCTAAATGCATTGAAGCAACTGCCATGTGATTGGCAGTTGATTGAACAGGTGTTCCTAATAATCCTTTAGGTGAGTGTATATCTTTATAGTAGTGACACATTGCTGCTCTCTCAATACAGAAAACGGACAAAATGAATACCTAAGAAATCTGTCCACAGGTTTCTGTCATCTCACATTAGTAGCAGTGGATGGCAACTACTTCTGAAAAAGATGATGACAGAAATGTCACTTCCAAGCAGAAGATCTGCACACCCCATCAATCTAATGCATTACTGTTTCAAATCAGAAATAGAAGAAAAGGAGACAACTGTCCTGCTGACCCACAAGATAATGTGGTGTAAGCTAGGGCCACAACTAAAAACTTTTAGTATTATAATGGAAATAAAAGATTTTATTTTCATTATAATACCGAAAAAGCAAGTTATTCCATGTTATCCTGCTCAATGTTGTCCTCCAAGTAATGTGCAAATCACTGGGTATTCTACATACTGTTCAGTGAACCTGGGCATGGTATTGAGCAATCACACTAGTCAAACGAACCAGACTTTGGGGGTCAAACACGCTTAGTGTCAGTACACCCTAAAATATTACTATATCAATCTCAGATATACAAAAATAGTTTATTGTGCCTATACTGCAAATGTCAGAAAATCTTTACTATAATGCCACTACCATTAATGAAAAAAAAATATATTTTATAAATATAATTATATGATTTTATGATTATACATACTGGTAGATTAATTTTAAACATTACATTTCATGTAAAACAACCAATATTTAATTAAAAGGACAAAATCATTGTACTGTGCTTCTCAGATAATGTCTTTGAATTTTCAACATTTACAGATATCATTATAAATGATTCTCATATGTATTCTAAAATGTAGGTTATGCACTGGAGGAAAAAAAACAGTGTTTAATATAAAGTGCTATAATGCTTTGGACAACGTGTGTAGAAATGTGGTTTTCACTACTGTAAAGTGACATCAATGGGGACAGGTCTCACACATTTAACTAATCAACAGAGAAATTGTTGATCGATATTAATTATGGATTTGTATTGATTTTATCGGCGAGTTGTTGCAGCTCTAGTGTCATCATTTCCTCAGCTCAATTTAAGTGAACTGTGGCTGTGACCTCAGCAGCAGACACAGTCTGTCAAGTCCTCTGTAATGTGAGAATGTGTAAAAAGCGTGAGACTAAGAGCCGAGCCGCTGTGTTTGCTCCTCCTATGGCACTCTATGGCTCTGTGGGTACTTTCCAGTTTTCTCTCCTGTGTCTCACCTCAATCAGTTCAGCTCCTATCTTATCCATTCGCCTAATGGCAGCCCCTCAGGGAGACTGACCCTAGACAGGCCTGGAAACAAACCACTGACGGGTGGAATAAAAACAGTGTGGGAGATAAAAAAATTGTCAAGAAAAACAGTGTGGGTGTATGATGTTTTCAACAACAGCCAAACATCCAAGGACACGGCTACATGTAAAGTCAGTTTTTCCTCTTCCAGTACGATGCTCCCCTTGAGTCTGTTTTCAATAAGAACAGCCCATTTGTCATCTGTTTCACAGGGGCTCAAAACTTAATATCTATTGCTAATCCTCACACTTTTCTCATAGACATGAAAGTGGTATTAAATTGTTTCCTCAGCTTTATTGACCGTGCAGATATAGTATAGATATAGTAATATAAAACTATCCAATGTCTTTCTGAGCTCATCATTCCCAGAGGACCTTTCAGAGAGCAATTGTAATCTCGGAATCTAAAGTTAGTGCACTTTGTATAACATATACATATACTGTATGTATAATGTACAACACAGTTCAAAAGTTTGGGGTTGGTATGATGTTTGGCTGAATGTTCTCACTAAGGCTACATTTATTTCATATAAAAAAAGACTGAGTAAAATAGTAATATTGTATCTGTTAAATATCTGTTTTCTATTAATACATTTTAAAATTTTAATATATTCCTGTAATGGCGAAGCTGAATTTTCAGCATCATTACTCCAGTCTTCATTGTCACATGATCCATATATATTATATATTATTACCCTGATAAAATTTTTTGGGTGCCTGAAAAAATGTAAGTACAAACATTGACTGAGCATTTGAATAAAAGTAAATAAGATCTCTCAATAATAATAAAAAAAATTATCCAGATTTTTTTTAAGGATTTATCACATGATATTTTAAACTTGTTATGAATGGGCGTTTAGAGTGAAAACTACCTGCAGACAAATGCACAAACCTTTTGCTTCCATTATAAGGAGTGAAATAACCTTGATAGTCCACTTAGGTGTATAATCTCCAGCCTAGGAATGTCAAGGCAATGGAAGTGTTTGTCATGGTCATATCAAATCTCAGCACTGCCTGTGGAGTACTTTGACTAAGTTGTACTACAATGGCCTAGATAGGGCAGACAGTCAGATAGGACGCTGGAGGAGCAGGCCAAAATGAGCTTACATTTATCGCTCCTGACAGTCTGTCTACAGATAGCACATGACAGATGACAGGGCAGTCAAATAAATATGGCTGAATGCACTAGTGACACCTCTCAGAGTCAAAAGCCTTTCTGCCCTGTCACTTCCAATATGCCTCCTGAGAAATGAGGGGTTAGAGGGATGTTAGCGAGGAAATGACGGCCAGAAAAGACAGAAGAAAGGGGATGTAGGAATGATAGGAATCTGAGAACATTGAGTTTAGTGCTGTTTGAGATGTTGGATTGCAGGTCAAGGTCTATCAATTTTATTTTTTGACAAAAATAACTGTTTATGTCTCTTTTTAATTTTAATTTAAAAAAATGTTTTTTATGTTGCCAGCCACCGTCAGCATTTTTGATAATTTTCACAAAACTTTCATGACCCCCAGAATATTTTGTATGAACATCTGAACATGAACAATGTGGGTAAGTTTCATTAAAAAAAGCAACATTTTGAGCAAAAAGCTAAGAAAATCGTGGTTTTGTCAAAGACTATGGCCGAACCCGAAACCTAAACCCTCAATCACAATATTTCCTACGTTAGTCCACTAATACAGTTCACTTGAAGAAGTGAATGAAAACAAATGAGTGAATTCGGACAGCCGTTGAGCGTACATTGCCTGTACACTAGTTGTTGCGGTGCAGTGTGGGATACAATGAGTGCACTGGATAACGTCCACTATGGTTTTGGACGCCACTACAAATGGCTGTCCCTTCAAATAATGCCCTGTTTGAGGGTTTAGGGCAGTGGCCGGGAACCTATGGCTCGCGAGCCACACCTGGCTCTTTGACAAAAATAATGTGGCTCGCCAGGTCTCTCACCCTTTACCAACAAATGATTGAAAATTAGACACATCAACAGAGATCCGCTCTCTGCAGAAAAAAGCAACCAATTACAATTCCCTTGTTGTACACCCTACCAAAGTTAATGAAAAGTTTATGATGATAATATTTAAGTTGTACCAGCCGCGCGTGTTCAGTGCTGTTCGCGAGTGTCATGAGTCGAGACAGCAATCAACTAACCACTTACACTTCAGTGGTAGCCCCTCTTGCACTGGGATTCAAGCAGTTGTAAGTTGTTTAAGGTAATGGCGAAAACTATTTTTAGAACCGCAGCAAAAATGTAAAAGTAGGCTATATCAACTTTAATATTGGCCTATCCTTTTATTGAAACTGGTGCTTTGCTGTGCAAAGAGACATTTCGAAACATTTCACCCGCTGGTACTTTCGCTTTTGCCGCAGAGACCCTTGTGATAAATAAATGTGTCGTATTTATGATAATCCACGCAGATTTCAGTTGCCGAAAATAAATAATAAAAGCACGATAAGTACTGAGGATGCTGTGCGCGCGCTCCAAGCGCAACACGGACAAGCACAGTAGCCTTTGTCTTCGTTTGCGTCCCTAAACGCCAAGTCAAAATGCCAAGTCGAGTATTCACATAAACACAGTAGATGTAAGCACTGTGTGCGTTCACACACACGAAGAGAATTTATAACTCAACCTCACAGTGAAAGCCCTGCACAATTAATTCCATATTGCAACTTATTTATTGTTTGCTGCATATTTTTTTGTTTGTGTTACTGTTGAAATTTTATTGAAAAAAAAAAACATGTTTTTTATTAATAATTGTAAATTATTTTCTACTGTGGCTCTTTTGGAAAAATGCATTAACCAAAAATGGAAGAAAAAAAATGGTTCTTTGGTCAAAAAGGTTCCTGACCCTTGGTTTAGGGGCTGCTTTCAGATTCAGCCTACATCTGGATCGGATTCAGAACCATGATCAAAACATAGAGACAGTAGATTGAGTCCATCAACGCCCCCAAAGCTTCACAGTCCTATAGCTCGTTCTGGGTCAACATTTTATTTGGTAACATTATGCTGTTTAACCCATGTGCATCCTTTTGGACATTTTTGGCTTTTTCAGTTTTGTTTTTTGATAACTTTGCCTGTTTAATGCTATCTGCATAAAATTTGGCACAGGTGTGTATTTTTATTGGAATTTTACTATTTCACCCGCATTTCCTTAATTAATTTTGCACTAGGTACACAAAATACTTCCTCTCGTTACCTTTTGGACAAAAAAGTCCCCATTGAAACAGCAATGCACAACTAATAATGACTATGATTGGGACTGTCATATTAAATAACATTAAAAGAGATCAACATTGTGATAAAACATAGTGAATTATTTTTGTTTAGTTCCCTGTTTCATTGCGTTGCTCCAGGAAGAGCGTGTGCACAACATGAGTCACGCATTCTGAATAGCAGGTAACTTAGTTTAAGTTCACTTGTACATTTGCGTCATTTTGTGCAGATGTAATTTGTAATATTGTTTATTTTTTATATATGTGATCAATTTCATATAGGATGAGTTTCTTTGAGCAAAGTGCTCTATTTTAGAAAACTATTACAGTAATGAGAATGAGAATTTTTACATTGTCACAATGCAAAAAAATAGGATTCATTTCCTTTATGCAAAATATAATAAATGACTTTTTCCTTTGATTTGAGGGTGAAATATTACCCACACATTTTGTTTGTAAGTAAAACATTAATCTGCAAAAAATTCTAAAACTATTCTTGTCTATTCTTGTTTGTCTCCGAAAAACAAAAGTGAGATGCATCAAAGATTAGCATCAAAACCATTTCCACCAAAAATACAGTGTGTGTTTGGAAAAGTGTTACATAACAGACAGCCAAATATAGTGAAATATATTTTCATCTCATTTCCGGATGCCCTAAACGGAGGAAGTATTATAATTGCTTTAAATCTATTTTTATAGATTAGCTATGTGAAACAATTCAGTAGATGAACATAAACAATTGAGGTTTGAAAGTAGTAATAATGTCATGAAGCCAATTAGTAGCAAAGCTTTGTCGAATGTCTACATCTGCCTCATTATGTGCTTTTTCTTGCTCGAAATAAAAAATAAATAAATAATAAATTAAAAAACTGAGGAATTATTCAAATGTTTTCTGGAAGAGATCTCTGCAAATATCTTGACCAAAACCCACAAAACATCTGGTCAGTATGCCCTCATCAATCTTGCCACTACCGATTAACTGCAGTAATTAACCGTAACCCTCTCTGAACCATGAATGACATTGTGTCTGGGTTTCCTCCATTTATTTCAAACTGGACCCTGATATGAATGTCCCAGTACAGTGTCTATATCCCAGCTATGTGAATAAGTCTGGCTGTGTTCCGGGGTGGAGAGTGTTACCAGTTGACCGAGAGTCAACTGAACAACAATAAGGCATTATTTACCCTGGCCACAGCCAAAGGAGTGGTGGGACTCAGTGAGAAAAGTTCTCCCACAGCTCAGCACTAATAGTATTGCTTATTGCATACACTCTTATGCGGATTTGCTTTAATTACAGAGTGTGTAAAAACCAGGCAACTATTGACTAAGCATACTCTGCTCCAGCTGCCACAAACGCTCAGCCATAATCGCAGCCACATCCGCTGGAGGGAGAAGCCAGATTGACTCAACAAGAGAGGATTGACAAAAGCGCAAAATCTAGGGAGGTGCCGATACAAATTAAGACGTCGCAAGACAAAAATGGAAGATATCCACAATGAGATCTATATGAAACATACAACTTCACTGATTCAAAAGGATTTAAAGGAATATGAAATAAAAAAAATTGTCATAATTTACTTAGTTGAATGGTTGTTCCAAACATATTTTGTGTAGTAGTGAACTTTATTATACTCGCTATTAATGCTTGTTCATACCAAGACAAATGTTCAGTGCAAAAAACTAATTCGGTGCGATAAACATTTTACTTCGAATAAACAACCGTTAATGTCTGTTCTGTCAGGACCACTTTAGTCAAAGATGATGGATTGACTTAGCATGCAGTTTGGATTGGCGGTATGGTTCTGTTCTGGGCAAGAACTCCCTGCGCATCCATGCAGCCTAGCATGGATAAGAGCACGGAGAGCAGCAATATCCCCTCTTAGGGTAAACAGAACCAACATAATGTATTTGCAGATATCATTAATTAATGTAATAAATTAAATGTATAAAATAATTCGTGAATTTAGTCTGATTCAAGGGGAATCAGAATACCAAATCCTGACTGGACGAGAGGAAGAGCTGGGGAAGGAGGAGGGTAAATGAGCTCGGGAGAACGTGATAGCTGCTGATAGTACTGAAGGAGCTTATGTATGCTGTGATAGACGTCATATTCCTGACGTATATCAGCTGACAGTCAGAACTGCCAGAACTGACGCTATACGCTTGATTTCAGGCCGATATGAACATTTGCATGCCATCAATGCAATAGATTTTTTTTATGGAGAGGTGTTCTAATTTATTTTCTATTGCACTGCAAATAAAACTGGCCAACCAGTAAGATTTGTGTTTTTGGTCACATACCTAGAGCCGCAGCTGTTACATAAAACTATAACTTGATGGCACTAACATTACTTTCCTGAGCGACAGACTTGAAAAGATTTAGAAAGAATAAGAGAGAAAGAAAGGATAAAAAATAAAAAAGGTAATTGAGACTTTTTATCTCATAATTCTGACTTGTTTTATCGCAATTGCGAGTTTACATCTTGCAATTCTGACTTTTTATCTCAAAATTGCATGATATAAAGTCGCAATTGCGAGAAAAAGTCAGAATCGCGAGATATAAAGTCAGAATTGCGGAAAAAAACACTTCATAACACAATTCTGAGAAAAAAAGTCAGAATTGCAAGATGTAAACTCGCAACTGTGAGATAAAAGGACGCAATTATCTTTAAAAATGTTTTATTTCTGTGGGGAAACAGCTTCCATATAATATTGCCTCCATAGAAAACAAAGAACCCTTTACATCGCAATTAAGCTAAGCTGTAAAAAAATCTAAATGGGTTAGGAACGATGCGCCAGTGAGTTAATTTATTTGTCATTATGAGTGAACCGTTCCTTTAACAAATCTGCAGATAACCAAATAAACATGTATAAGTACTAGTACTAGCTTTTGACAGAAATAGCCATGCATCTCTAGTTATGCTTTTTGTCATTGTGTTTGTGTTGTGCCGAGTGTGCTACTGAGGAGGTGGACTAGTCTCTGGAGATCTACGCTGCAGCTGCTCAGGAATGTGAGCTGTTCTGCTTATCTCCAGCTCTTCTGAGGACGGCTTATGTTCTGCTATAAGCCATCGCTCCTAGCCCGCTTAGTAAACAAATACACCCTTCCTCTGTATGGATTCACTTTATGTATTTTGGATTGGCCCTCTAAGACCATCAAACAATTCAAATGGTCTCCACATTTACAGAGTGGAAACAGAAAAATACAGCGAGGCAGGCCCAGGCCTGGTGAGACCTCCAGGAGGCATCGTAAACTATTAAAGATCATCCTTAAAATTGTTGTTTCTGGGAAACTATACGCACAGCATGGTCGCTCGATCTGCTGCCAGGAATCTCATTAAAACATCTCGTACAGAAAAACTGGGGTAACAGGAAGCTTACCAGCACCCATCTTATTTTCAGCCGTGAGGAATTTAAGACACATCCCAGCAACATCAATCTCCCTGAGGAATGTTGAATGCCGCCCAGCTCTTGGGCAGCGGCAGGGGTATTTTTCTTGGGTCACGAACTGAAATGTTCTTATGTGAGGCGGGTGTGTGAAACCTGAAAAATGTCTTCATTTCTGTACATGAGATAACAAGCTCACTAATGGAATGATATATAACGATGTTGTGTGTGGTTATATGTGCTGAAGCTCGCAGGACAAGCCCCAATGTTCTTTGGGATGGTTCTGTGTGTAAATGACACAGCCCTCCCTCTCTTGCACAAAGAGACATCATCATGAAATATGACTGAGCGTTTGCTTAAGGAACTGACATTTAAGAAACATAGATCTTGTCCTCTAACAAAGCTCTCATATATGTGCTACAAAATGCATTGAAATCCATTGATTAGATACTGACCATCACGGGGCAAAAAATTATCAATCAAATGTCTACTTCATGTCCTGAGGGGGAAAAAATACAATAACAACAGACTATAAGATGATCATACCATGTCAGGAACATATCCAGGTTACATTTCTATGTACGCCTGTAAAAGTAAAAGTAATGTGACGTACTGTATAATATAGGGGTGGGAATCTTTAGGCACCTCACGTTCCGATCTGATTCCGATTTTGGGAGTCCCGGTCCACTTCCAAAACAATTGTTAATCTACTTTTTTTTCTTATTAAACAATTAGTTTACCGACTTGAAAACCTTAAAAAAACATATTTAATTACATATGTAATTATAAGCACTTATAAGCAAAAATAATTACAAATTTAAAAATCTTATTAAAACAATTGCGAGCGCTCTTCACAAAGCACACATGAACATTTGAAATTGAAAGCAGCATTCAGTCAGTGAGTTTAATTTTTTTTTATATATATATCAGCCCACTGCAACATAAATGATGCCTTCGTAGAGCATTTGTAAGGAAAATACCAATGGGCGAGAACGCGTAACATCAAGCAAAGCGCGCTTTTCTCACAGCGCATCCTGTGCAATGAAGCCCGCGAATGTCCTTGTAATTCACTTCAACCTTTCTGAACTTTATGAAATATTAGACGCGCGGTTTTGTTTACTACTGAAGCACGTGCGACGCTCGCCTGCACAATCCGTTCACACAGAGACACAAAACATGCAGGATTCATATTTAAATAGTATTTTTGCCGTTTAATATTCACATACACTAGTAGCCCATTTGGCATTTTGATTGAAGTGTGCTGACTTGCATTGGGTTTATTAATCAAAAATTTGATAAATTCCGTGACATTCCGTGTTAAACAGTACATTCCATTTTTATGACTGGATTCCGCTATTGCGTCCGCCTTTTCTGCATCGCGGAAATCATAGGGCCCTACACTTCACGAGCATTGTACCGTTTCATTTGAGAGAAACTATCATCATAACACATACACACAGAAAAAGTCTGGACAGTATAGTGTATGTCTTAATGTAATAATTTTAACAGTAGGCCTAAACCTCTGTTGTGTAGCACTTTGAATGTACAAAAATTAAAGGATTTGTTTAATTTTCATTGGAATAAAAGATAAATGTTGTAGGCTATGCCTTCATTTGATTCCCAGAAAAAATAAAATACATAAAACAAATAAATATATATTTTGTTAAACTTTTAATAAATTGCTGTTCAATTAAACAAGTTTCATGATTTAAATTAATTAGACATGCTTTTAATTCAATTAATACAATCTAATATAACCATCCAGAATAAAAAAATCCAGAATTTGGAGGAAAAAAAAAACTGATTTCATAGGGCTCTACAAATGAAAATATTATGCATCTGAAGTTATAATTAAATACAGAGCAACAGTGCGTATTATATGTTTATCGTTTTACCTGGCACTCACTCATTTCTATGAAGGACTTGAGTAGATGACGCATGCACAGTTACTTTCCACACAGGTACACTTAATTTTTGGTTGAAATAAAACGTATGTGCTATCCTATCCTAAATGCAAGATGCTATCCTATCAATATGGGCCAACATTTCTAAAGAATGCTTTCAGCACCTTGTTGAATCAATGCCATGTAGAATTAAGGCAGTTCTGAAGGCGAAAGGGGGTCAAACACAGTATTAGTATGGTGTTCCTAATAATCCTATAGGTGAGTGTATATTCACAATCATGCCACTAGAGAATATATATATTTTTAAAGGGGTGATGAATTGAGAAATCAACTTTCCCTTGAGCCTTTGATATATAAAAGGTCATGGTAATATAAGAATATCCCGTAAGTTTCAGAGCTGAAAACTTCCTAGTTAGTCAAAGAAAAGCTTTTATAGACACCAGGCCCAGAAAACGCGATCTCTCAAATATATACTGATCTATGACGTAATAGAAGGGGGAAACGCCGCCTCTACGGATAAATATGTACGCCTGCTTCTGTAGCCCCGCCCACCGACTCGTGGAACCGAGCTGTAAACATGCCAAAGACAGCAATATATTGCGTTGTACCTGGTTGTGGAAGAACACAGTCGCTGCATAAGCTTCCTTTGGATTCTAATATTAGAAATGAATGGTTGAACTTTATTTTTAATGAAGTTCCAGCTCACATGGGGAAGTCATTGCGCGTTTGCTCGCTTCATTTCACCGCGGAATCGTTTGGAAACAAGACACAGGTCGATATTGCATTTGCAGTCAGATTGAGATTAAAACACAATGCTGTGCCTTCTATATTGGATCCGACAGGAATGGTGCAACACACTTATGTGAGTAAAACATGTTTTTTATATGTGATAGTATTGCATTGTTACAGATCGTGGCTATGTGTTGTCCAGACAGGCTACCAAAACGTAAGCCAGCCTGCCGACGGGCTATCTTAAATAGTGAAATAACATTCCTTTCTTGACGTGTGTTGTTCACTCTCTTGACTTGATATTTGAAGGGTGCGCGCGTGTGTGTTAGTGATGCACGGTTCCAGTTATATTCACCGATCGGGCGGGCCAAGTAATAAAAAATAACATTCCAATCAATCGCGGGTGGATGAGAGATGAATCATTGTGTTTATTTGATAAAGACATTTTGCGAGCCCTTTGAGCGAATCATTCCGGTTGCATTCCGGTTTCAACAATTCCCACATGTACTGACAGGGGAGCTGAAGCAGGGTAGAAAATAGCCTATTACTTATTCATTATGATGTTTTTGAATGTAAAAACCACGCGAATGTCATAAGTTGACCTCAGACAACAGTATAAAAAAATGTAAAAAGCCAGTTCATGACCCCTTTAAATAATTCAAAAACGTATAGTTTGTTGTAATCTGCTTTACTATAATGAAAATAATGTCACAATGCAAAAAAAGTCTTAATAGCAAAATTTTCTTTATGCAAAATATATCCTATTGTCCTATTGTTCTGTTGATATTGAGAAGAAATATGATCCAAAATACAAAGCATGCTCTTTGGGAGAATCACCCAGTTGTGGATACACAGCCTCTGCCAATACTAGTACCATTGTTATTACTCAATTTTTATTTTCAGTTTTAAACAAAATACCTTCATTTGTAATAAATTAAGCTTTCCTATAAATCATAAAAATATTCAAGAAGTTAAGATTACTCAACTTTACTTGATATACAAGCGACCCACCCTTTTTTGTGTGAATGTGAAGATTATGGTGAGTTTGTCAGGAAGGAATTTATGATGGCTCTGACTCAACAGCTGTAAAGCTGCATTGCTCAGACAGATCTGTTGGTCTGGGCCATGATGAGATCTAGTGTGGTTTCTTGGTGGGGCAGCAGCATCAGCCTTCAACAAAGCAGCAATACAGACTTCCTGTCCATGAACTCTCCGCAGCCTTCAAGCAAAGCAATGTTTGTGTCCAATCACAGTATGACCAGAGCAGCCTTCCCGCTAACGGCGAGTCTTGGGATTTTGGCAGCCTTACTGACAATGGATCCATTCCATTTTCTTCGGGTTTTTTGTATGTTAATGTGCTAGTCTCACACCAGTTTTCCTTTTAATTTTCCTCGTATAAATGCTAGTAGAAGGAAATTACATATAAGCACAAATCACATCACTCAACCATTAAACTTAAATCACACAAATTTATCAAGATCCATTCAGCCAACTCAATACAATTCCTTAACATTTATCACATCCAATGGTCATACGGAATTCTGACATTAATTTAGGGTTGCACTCTGACAAAAGTCTTATGCTTGTTTCTCATAGTCAATGCCAATACTTTTCCCTAAAGAGATCCTCTAATAAACTACAACCAAGAGCTGAAGAGCTGCCCTTTCACCATCACAATCCTCCCAAGAGCCAAAGGAACAGAATGGAGACTGGCGAGATCCAGGCCAAGTTCCTCACAAAGAGATCCATGAACTCCACATGTATGTCAAACCTGATGATCAAGTTCTCCAGCATGATTTCAGATGATCCAAAGAGCTTCTGGAACTTCCATTGAGGTAAAGCCACAATATGTAATGCTTCGCCACTAGAAGTCGCTTATTTAAAACAAAGGTGTAGCTTGATGATGCCTGAATTTTTATTATGCCGCAGACGACCGCTTCCGCTTCTTCCGCTCATGCGTATGTGGGGTAACGCGGCACTGTTTTATCATATTAGATACATTTGAGTGTGTTGAAAGTTCTGTTATAATGCTACTCTGTGCGTACGCTCGGCAGCTACTATGAGACACTTGTTGCACACTGCAGTAAGCTAGACTGATATTAGGCTTGGTAAAACATGGTACTTGCTGTAAATCAAGAAAATGAGATTTAAACTATAAGACAAACTGTGCTGAGCTATATAACAATCATTAGTTTTCTGTCGATGACTGTATCCAAATAGCTGCTCACCTGTTTAATAAAACACATAATATATTAAAGCGTCTTTGGTGTTTCTACAAAATAAAACTGGAAATCGCGGGTATGATGTCATTGATGGGCGACGCACGGACACAATCCGTGTCCTGGTTAAAATTGCTTATTTCTCTGGATTTAAACATTCTTGGAAACATTTGGGATAATGTAAGAACATAAGTCAACAAAATATATAACATTGTTCTAGTGGTTTTTGGATATTTTAATCCAAAAATCTTACATATTGTGCCTTTAACATTTACTGTAATATTTCTTAATTTCCTATCATAACATTTCTTTGGTATTGTTGTTGTTCAACAACAATTGTTGTTCAAAATACAGAATCTTCATGGATTAATTTAGATTCTGAATCAATTAGATTCAGTGTGGTCCCCTGTGTGGTCATTTTGGACCCTGTTTGGAGATGGTTTGTGAGATCAAGAGAGAGAGTTTTTGTTCTCAATAGCATGTCCTCTACACAAGCACTCTGTAAATGTTTCATAGCAGGACTGGTAGAAAAGAGACTTTCTGTAAAGGGGGAAAAAGAGCAGCATTTTCACAGGCGCACTTTTGTTTGGGGTAGAAACTAAGACTTGTAGGACAGGGTTATTGCTGGGTCTCTGGTCAATAGGGAACAGGAGTTACTCAGTCGGACAGGCTGAGCCCTGTAATGTCCTCCCACTCACAGGATTCTGAATGGACTCACAAACAAACAGGCCTTCACAGCGTATAGAGAACAAAAGAGACAGAGGGAGGCAGGGGCACCAAACCTTTGGCCCAGACGGTCAGTTCAGTGTAACCCTTATAGGGTCAAAAGACTCGGAAAACAGCTGGGTCAAACTCCAAAGACGTCACGCATATTTCATTAAGGCAATAATATGCAAATAATGGCTTTAAAATGACAGAAGAGCACTTAAAAAGGTTAAATGTTAAAAGATTCTACATTTCCTGATCTGACTTTATTCATAATCATTATCACTTTGATGGTCTGGGTTTCAATTCTCTAATTTCTCTGTCATTGTCTATCAGTTTATCTTTCATTAAAGTGCTGTGTTGTTGGTTCTATAAATATATAATTTTCTTTACTTTCTAATCCATTATAGTATACTATAGTATAAATCATCTGTCCATCATCAGTTCCAAAATATAAAGACAGCTTTCTCACTTAAGAATTTAATATTGAAATCATTGCAGCATTTTGCATAACTATTATCTACTATCATTAAATCTTATTATACACTATATCAGCATTATAGATATCGACATTAAACTTGGTCAATAAAAAAAAAATCCATTCGACTACTAATCAAAGCAAAGCCTTATTCAAATTTTTCACAATTTTCTAATATCACAATTAAAGTTTGACGAAATCACTGTGACTAATTGGGAAGTATATCAAATTGAAAATCAACTTGAGGATTATACTGAATATCTTAAAGGTGCAGTGTGTGAATTTTAGCAGCATCTAGCTGTGAGGTTGTGAATAGCAATCACCCACTGCTCACCCCTCCCTTTCGAAGCACATAGAGAAGCTACGGTAGCCGACACAGAACAAAAATGTTGTCGTCAGAGAGAGCAGAGAGTGACTAGCGCTCTGTAGAGAAGTTTGTCCTTTTAGGGCTACTGTAGAAACATGACGGCACAAAATGGCGATTTCACTGTAAGGGGACCCGTGGTGTATGTAGATAGAAATGGCTCATTCTAAGGTAATAAAAACATAACGGTTTATTATATAAGGTCTTTATACACCATTAATGAAACATAGTTATGTATATTATATTGCATTTCTGTAAATAGATCCTCATAAATACTACACACTGCACCTTTAAACTTTTTAAACTTTTATCCAAAGAACATTACAAGTAAATAGTCTTCAGCACATCCTTAATCAGGACCATCTGTGTTTCATCACAGTAGCAAAGGCTGATGATGTAAACCCACTTGTAAAGAAGAAACAAGGGGTTTGGGGGGGTGGAGCTCTGGCCACAGATGAGCTCATCACATCAGAGCCAAAGGCAGAACCTTATTTAGCAGATTATAGCCATCTGTTCTCTGCCTTTGAAATTAGTATGATCACAGCAAAAGAGTTGCCACTTAATCAAAATAATCTGAGATGCTTCAGACACTCTATGCTCCTAATTTCTGTGAAAAAGTAGATTTTGTGAGCAGTGAGAAGTCAAACCATCAAATTGTGACATTTCCTCATAGGTTTCCTCACTCTCTATCCCGTCCTCCATCCTGTACCACTGACCTAGATCTTCAGGACTCTCAACAAACTTTAAAAATGTATAAAGATTCAGAAGTGCTGTGACAGAGACGTGTATGTGAGTGGCATCGCTCCAGTGCGCAGTCAGAGCGATTTAAGTTTGAGAGACTCCTGTGCACAGCTTCTGAACTCATTAAAGTCCTGTGGCAACAAACACGCTGAGATGAGATGCACATAAATAAGTCAAGCTTCCTCTGCTTTTCTGCCCTCAGCAGGTTTAATTAAGGTCTCCCAGTGTCTAGCTTTAATGGCTAGGCCAACGATTTCCATCTAAATGACACTAAAATATTACTGTATTTCCCATAACCTCCTAACTATCAAATAATTTTTTAATGTTTTGAAAAGAAATCTCTTATTATTTATTTGATCGAAAATAGAGTAAATATTACTGTAATACTAACAGTAATATTATGAAAAAAAAATTTTTGTGGAAACCGTGATATTTTTTTTTTTAGGATGCTTTGATGAATAGAAAATTTATTTGAAAAGGAAATCTTTTAATTATAAATGGCTTGACTGTCACTTTTTGAGCAATTTAATACATGCTTTCTTAATAAATGTAAAAGCTGAATGAACAGTAGTGATTGAAGCTCCACTATAGCAGGCTACCCATGAACTATCACCACATACCACAGGTAAATAAAGCAGTTGTTTTATGAGAACACTCTTCCTGTGAAGAGTAAGAGTATCCAGATGGCACAGGTTGTCAGGAAATTGTATTATGATTGCACTCACCAGCTGAAACTCGCTCCGTCGCCCGTAGGCATCCTGGATGCCACTGTCATTCCAGAGTGCCTTCAGGGCAGGGACGTATAGCTGAAAGGTGCAGGGTTCTACAGGCATGCCTGCTTTGTTCTCGAAAGACATCACAAACATGCCATGCTTCTCGTTCTCTGAGTTCTGCCAGGTAACGCCAAGTTTGTCTCGGGCATCCACCAGTACCCGCATCCCCTTTGAGGAAAAAAAGACAGAAAGAGAGAGATGAATGCCATGTTTGTATGTCAAGGGTGCATAACAAGAGCAGGGTGTGTTCTCTGAAGCTGAGCTTCTATAACAGGAAGCTGGATGTAGCAATTCTTCTGGAGACAAAATAAAGATAGGAGCAATGTCTTCACGTTACCTACAGCACACTTTAAACATGCTAAAATCTTGTCTCTGTAAATCTCCCACGCTCCGTTTCAAACCAGTTACCAAGAATATGTACGATTTTTGGATTAAAATATCCAAAAACCACTAGAACAATGTTATATATTTTGTTGACTTATGTTCTTACATTATCCCAAATGTTTCCAACAATGTTTAAATATAACATAATAAGCAATTTTAAAAAGGATACGGACAGTGTCCGTGCGTCGCCCATCAATGACATCATACCCGCGTTGCCCTAGTCTTATAGTTTAAATCTTGTTTTCTTGATTTACCGTGAGTACCATGTTTTACCATGCCTAATATCAATCTAGCTTACTGCAGTGTGCAACAAGTGTCTTATAGTAGCTGCCGAGCGTACGCACAGAGTAGCATTATAACAGAACTTTCAACACACTCAAATAATGTATCTAATATGACTGGAAGAAGCAGAAGTGGTTGTCTGCGGCATAATAAAAGCTCCACTGCTCTCGAGCTGTGTGTCGCGCTTGTCTCTCATTAGCAATTGCTCCAGCAGCCTCATTCCGCTCCAACTGCTTTATATAATACTGAATTTTTGTACTGAACATTTATGTTGGTGTGGACAGGCTTTTATTGTAAACAAAATTGTCAGAGAGAGGGAAGAACATTTTGTAAAACTACTACTGTTGGTGCAAGAAACCTTGCATTATAATTGTATCTCATAATAAAAAATGTAATAAAAAATTATCTAAAAGATATAAAATAAAGGCAAGTATATGGTCCCTTTAAATACACACTACTGTAAGTTGATACAGTGATAAATCTAAAGGGTGCTTTTACTGCATTTGGAAGAAGATTGCTGCCACTCAGTCATGACATGTATTTCCAAAATACAAGATTTGTGCCTATGCCTGGAACACTCCACTCTGAAGCCAAAAATGAAAACATCTCCAAAAAGCCCTGTTAAGGACAGCAAATGCACTGAAACTAAACTTCCGCGATGAGCCTCCTCACTTCCAAGCATAACACTGAGTACACAAAACCCTGAACTGAACCTCTGGCAGTAACTAGGAGGGTTGGGCTCTGTGGAAGAGCAGAAATATCATGAGACGCTTTGTAAATGTAACATAAGGCCATTGACTATTCACAATAATAACTGCAGTACTATCAACCAAGGCAAAATCCTGCTTTGCAGCACATTTCACCCTCCTTTTGTTGCACTGGAATAACATCCTGATGTTCAGGGTCCCAGAAGGGGGTCCTAGGCCTCTCTCTTTGCAACAGGGCCACGTATGAATCATCGACACTAACATTCAAAAGTGCCCTGGGCAAACGTATGCTACAGTAATTAGAGTGGCCAGCCAGATTTTGCCTCCAAAGTAGATAAAGGGTCCCTCAGGCACAGGTGCTTCATAGGATTTGACCCAGTGACCCGGACAAGTCTGTTTAATGCCATTCCAGCACGACAATTCATTGGGTTTGGCGTAAAGGCAACAGAGACTCTTAGTCTGTCCGCATGTACGAGCGATCTGTATATCAACATGAGACACATGCATTGCAAAACCAATAAAACAGCGGGGCAGCGACAGGAAATGAATGTGGTACAGTCCCGTCTCCATCAAATCCATCAGATTTCCCCACCTCCCAAAAGAAACAGTTGTTCATACTTAAGGGCCTCCTTGTTGGCTATGCTTAATGCTCTTAATAGTGTGCTTTGGTTCAGGGTTGTCAGGGTACTTTCCTAGGGGCTAAACTCACTCACACTTCTGCCTTTATTTGTCTCCAAGAGGCAGCCCCTCAAACCCTCCCAACCATCTCTGCCCTTTCACCCACTTCTGGCCAACACTATCTGGGAAGCGTAGACATATCCTCCTGTCCTTCTTGGCTGGATCCGCTGAAACAGTCAGGGCGAGAGGAGAGAGAGCGGAGCGGAGAGGTCAGTTGCAGGGCTTCCAATCTCTTCCTGAGTCATGGCAAAGTACCAAAAATATCTCTGAAAACCACTAAAACCTCACCTCGCCGTGAGTATGTCTCCTAGCGTTTCTTGAATGCCTCCCGAAAACAAGCCTTTATCCCTTGTTTTGAATGGCATCTTCCGAAGTGACTTGTTTTTTAAGTCTTCAGCAAAAAAGCCACAGACTTTTCCATGAGATTTTGAAGTCTAAACAGGACAATTCATGATATTCTCTTTGTTGTTTGTTAAAAAAGGAGGGGATTTCCTGAATGTTCAGTCAACAAAGAGCAAAAAAGACATTCAGGGATATTGGTTTCTGCTGAGAGACACAGCTGACAGTGAATCCCAACCATCAGCCCTCATCTGACACGCATTAGAAGGGCCCTGCGTGTCAGGCGCAGTAATTACTCCAGTGGTGGTAATGGCAGTGCTATGATTTTGCAGCGTAAGCAGATGTGGGGAGCAATCCAGGCAGCCGCTCATGGGTTCCCCACCGCTGAGCAACCACAGCTAAATCAGCAACAACTCTTTAGCCATAAACAAGCCGCCTGTGAAGGAGCCTCCCAAGACTCCGGTCACAGAGGAACTCTCAGATTTATCACACAGGAAGATGGGCTTGATATATGCTTGCTCCCTGTGTCACCCTTCAGCTACTTCCTGTATCCTCCCCCACAAACATCTAGCCAACAGGACGCATGAATTTAAACCTTTCGGTGTGGCACAACTTATTGGTTATTTGCTCCTCTGTACATGCTCTCCTTGGCATGACAAAGCAAAAACACATTATGGGCAGTTATTGAATACCGCAACTATTTTCTCAAGGATGTAGTAAACAGAGGAAATGCTTCACTGCTAGTTGTGTCCCATTGCACAAGAGAGCTTAGTAATAGGGAAATTGACTCTTGGAGGGTTAGAGTGATGGGAGAGGGGTACGATGGGGCCAAACAGAGGTGAGATCTTATCATGTTCCGCCACGTCATGTCAGTCTCAGGTCAGACTTTAAATCACTTTCCCAAAGAGTTAACAGTAATGAATAGACAGCTAGCTACTGATCTAGGAAGTAATAAATTCCCAGACATAAATTACACAACCTACTCAAAAGTGGGTTAACAACAACAAGGCAGGATAGGAAAGATTGACTGTGGTGTATCAAATAATTTATCTGGACATTAAAGACTGTACTCACAACACATTTAGCTTTTGTAATGCAAGTCAAATGACATTCAGTGGGAAATAGTATGGGATAGGGTTTGATTTTATCCATCTAGTTTTGGATCTGATCATCACACCATAAAAAAACCCCCAAATAAAATCTTTTTAACTACATTAGTAACATAAATTAACAATGAACAGCATTTATGAATCTTAGTTGTTACTTTCAAAAATAAATTTTTAAGATTAATAGTTGTATCTGTTACGTAATGCACTGTGAAGTAACATGAACAAGAGCATTGGTATTACATAACATTAACAAAGATTAATAAATGCTGAAAAAATATATTGATTATTGTTAGTCAATGTTAGTTAATGCACAAATTACACCTACACCTTAAAGGTGTTAACCCTTTTTTTTCAATAATGTGCACTGACAATATGCCCAGGGACGATGATATAGGATTTATTTCAAATTAGATTTTAACTTGCAAGGCTGTCTTTAAAAATAATCATTGGTTGTAAAAACATTTTACATCCTTTCCAGATCACCTCTACAGGAAAATGGTGCTGTAATACTAAAAGGCATTAATGGAAGGATCTGGAAGGAGTTGAGAGGACAATCTCTTGGACTTTTGAAACCGTAAAGTGGCTGAAATGAAGATAACGTTATCTATAACCAATAATTTGATCAGCACGTAGGCTGAGATTCACTCACGTGACTGTTAACCTCTCTAATTGTGTGTTCATGTTTTTTCCACCCCTGAAAAAGCATGAACATGCAGTGTCTGGACTGGGGTTGCTCCAAATTGGTATCAGTGAAACAAACAAAACCAACACTGTCATTATCCTAAAGCCTTCAGAGTGATGGGCTGAACAACAGGGTGATGACAAACAGTCAGAGGGGATATGATGGCACAACTAAATCGCCATTGTTTGCGGCATTCACTGTCTGCACTGAGGAGAGGCATTTCCTCTGGCTCTGTGGACTGTGCTTGTGCGATACCAAGAGCCCATAGAGACCACCATTGTGGAGCTATTTCAATCTGACCTTGACTTCATCGCTGACAAACAAGGTCTCGGCATCCAATTCACACATCTTTTGGGCTGTGAAATAACGTATTATCACACGCTTTACTTTTACTTAAAAAAAGTTTTGCCCCAACTGTTTTAGACCTGAACTAAATGAAATTCACAAACAATTTTACAAAATGATTCACACTAATTCTAACGTAGAACTTTTATACTTCCTAAAAAAATAAGCTAGGATACCTGCATGAATTGTTCACAAAACCTCTGAATTAAAAAAACATTAGAAACTCCATAAAAATGTTAAGCTTTTAGTCAAAATTTGTCATCTATATGCTAGTATAATTTAAAAAAAATTACTTTTAGCAAATATACATCATCAAAATACACATTGTGGAGAAAACACAATGTGTAACAAAGATGTACTTAGATGTAACAAAAGCCTACTGGATGTTTTAAAAAGAAACAAGCATCCGTTCATAAAGATGCATTTTTCTTTTAATATTATGACATCCACATGTTGACATTTAAAATTTTGTGCCTAAAATTTGGACTTTAAGGTAGGGACACACCAAACCAACACCAAAGAACTAGCGCTGATGAAAGCCAACTGTGCTGTCGCCTCGCGTCTGGAAAAAAACAGCACCTGAACCATAGACTGTAAAAAAAATGGACATAGTGTCCATGACATCACCCATAGGATTCTAAAGAGCAGTTTGAAGCGTAAAGTTGGCAATCTTGGCAGCGCGTCACCACGTGTCACTCCCGGATAACTGAAAATGGGCAAAGAGGCGGGAAATGGCTGGAGCTGAGGTGACGTCATGACTAACAGACAGCAGACAAAAGGCAGACCACCTGACACCCAAAGTGGCCACGCCCTTAATTATGCAGAACTTTAAGGCTTTATATAATGTAAACGAATAAGTTATAAAAAGAATTCACCCCCCTCACAGTTGTCATGAAGGGCAAAATTAGCTATATAGACCAAATTTGTACCAGGCTGTAAACATGTTTTTTTCTGCTGTAAAGTTGGGCATTTTAACATGGAGCGCAATGAGATTCTGCTCCCTTCTGGAGCCTGTTTCTAGCGGCCAGTCGATGAATTGCAGTTTAAGTCACTTCCATATTGGCTTCAAGAGAAACTGGGGGAGGTTGCCGCTTGACCCGAACACACCAGAAGGACTACAGGCGACTGTAAACTAGCATGCGCATTCTGCATTCTGTAAAGAAGATGACTGTCTATTTAAGTAGATATATTCGTCTATATTCATCATTCAAAAAGGGAAAGCGAAACTAAGACTGCAGGTATACAAACCATAAACAATATACAAAATATTCGCACAGTGTTGCACAGGTAAGATGATGTAAAATTATAACTGCCTTCTGTTTGGTCAGTTTTTACTTGCTCTCTTTCATCACTAAAAACAACGTCGTCCAACTAGAGCCAACAACGGCGTCCAACTAGAGCCAACTGTGCGGAACACACTAAGTCGGCCGATGCTCAAAAAACGGGCCAATGTTGCCTGACGGCCAACCGTCGGTTTGGTGTGTCCCTGGCTTAAAGCGCGTTCACACAAAAGACGATAACTAACTATAAAATGTTACTAATTATTCTAATTTTATGAGAATAGAAAAGTCCACACTACAACTATAAGGTTAACGACACAAAGTAATGATATTGTTGGAATCACTAATGGAATTACCTTTTTCCAGCTGATGATTGATAAAAACTATGACTGCCACCTGAATTTAGAGAGTTTAAAAGTGTCATAACTGTGGCAAGTTTATAATATTGTTACTGTCCGCTGATGTAGTTATCTTTACCGTTCGTGGTGTGAACCTTAGTGTAAATAGGCCTTTGCTACTTTTTTCTTCCTAGACACTGATAATATTAGCCCTTCAAATCTACACAAGATGTTTCATCAAGCTTTTTGACATCTACAGTTAATGAAACCAAGTGTGGTGATTGGTGACAAGAAGCCATGGTAAACCATTTAGAAACACAAAACTTCATGCCCATTTGTTCTTTTCACTTGACTCGCAGGGCAGTGAGTGGACCATGTAATCAGTGCCAACACATACATTTAGGCCGTTTATTGCGGCTAGTCATAAAACTCACTTCAAGTTCTCGTATACAAATAGATGCTCCAAAACACAGACCTCAACATTTGCCTCTGAGGCTAATGAAAGAGATCGAAACTACTAGTTACTTAGTTTGTGGTGAAGGGGTCTTATTGAAAATAAACTGAGATGACATCATCTGCACAAAGAAAGCTCAGTTCTGCAGCTTTGCTCCCCAGGTCCTCTGTGGGGTTAGATAGAAGACGATCTGATCGCAATCAGTCCCAGTCGAACAAAGTGAATCTTTTAGCTCTGCCTCAGTTGTGTCCCTGTACGACATTGTCTCCTGGAGTCACTCTTTTCCTGAAAACTATGGACAAAAACTTAGAACATTTCACTGGTTTTGGGAAGGATGCATGATGCAATGCCTCAGTTCGTACGTATTTTACGACGAGGAGGCTAATTCCTACAAATTCACGAGTTTACACGTACATGAAATCAAATATAGTAGTTAATGCGTATTTGGCGTGCTCTCCGGGGGAGGGCTCCAAGCTCGGAATTTGGCCCGAACCCAGAGTACCCCCCCTCCTTGACTGGGATAGAAACCAGCCAAGATTGAGGCAATGGGGTGGTGGAGGGATGCTGTGAAACTTGTCGCGGGACAGAGGTGAGAGACAGCTATATATACCGGCTTCCTCTCGCGCTGATTGGTTTGATTACCTAAACATGCTCCTCCCGAACTTTGTTAATTAAACTTCATTTTGTATGAGCTCACTCCTACAAATTCGTAAAATTTTTGCTAAATCGTACGTATTTGACGAGTTGCCCAATTCGCATGATTTCGTACGAATTACCTAACCTCAAACCCCGCCCCTAAACCTACCTGTCACTGCAGTTTAGACAAACCGTACGAATTAGCCACCTCGTAAAATTTGTACGAACTGGTCGTAAGATAGCTTGGTTTGGCTAAGTGTTTGGTGGACAAGAATCATGGAGATGGAACATATAGACCTCTGCACTGACGACCTTTTTCCATATAAAGCAAACCTCTTCCACTGAGCCAAACCTCTGATCTGGCAGCACTGCTTTATCATTTCAGTTTCCCACTTAATAAATGATCGCCATATTTTGCCAGAATACAGACATATTTGTGTTCAGTTGAGAAGAAAAGCACTTTGTATTGAAGTTGGTTTGAAAAAACTTTTTTTTAAAACTAAAATTGAATGACTCTAAAAATGTCATGTGCTGTAACCATCACTTAAAACATAATTTTTCTTTATAAGTTGAATACATGAACAAATCCTAATGATATTCCATTTATTGTGGAATTTTATTATTTATTATTTATTATTCTCATTTGTGTGGACCATGTTTGTTTTACTGCATTTTTCTAACAAAAAGGCACGTGGCAGCAGAAAACAAGCAGGTTTGGGCAAGGAAACGTGGCCTTGGCAACCTTAGAATAACTTAATCTGACTCAACATCATTTTTAAGATGTTTTGATGCAATACAATTTGTAATGTATTTTTAATACATTATTAGATAAGAAAGAGCACCGTGACACTGATCATATCATTTCAGCTCATCTAACATAAAATCAAAGTGCGATGACAAGACAATGCACAATACACTGATTTTTTTTAACAAAGGACATGCTCTAATATAAAAAACACCACAGAAAAAGTCTGACTCAGTCAACTTACAGACATATTGAACAACATGAAAAGAGAGCATGTCTTGTGCTATCAGCAGCTAATCTCACAGGCTTCACTATGATCACATCAGATGCATCACATCAGTAAACTTCCCAAACCTAATTTGAAACCAAGTAAGAGATTGAGAGAGGAAGACACAAGAACATAAAGTATACAGATAGGGTAAAATAACAGAAGTCTTCTCTATCAGGGCATATTGAGACATCCAAAGACACGTGAGCTCAGAAAGCACATGAGCTGATCACAATGATAAGTCAGACACAGTCTCTCCATAACAGAGCGAGGGATGAACTTAGACAAAACAAAGTGACTCAATGTCCTGCTAAATTTTAAGGACAGCTAAACTTAGCCTTGTGGTAATTACGAGAGAACATTTGCCAGCCTGCAAATGTTGAGATGCTGATTTGTGATAAAAAAAAATACATTAAAAAAGTTGCTTCTATCAAAAAGGCCAAACATCGTTCCTCATGTTCCTCTCCAACTCCAACAAGCCCCAGTCCCATGTCATCTCACACACACATTCTGGGACGCATTTTCACTCTTTTCCTATTAACTCTGAGCTGTGAGTCAAGCCGCTGTTATTAAACACAGGCATCTTAAATAGACGTGCTTATAAGGAAATTACCCAAGAATAATCCCTGTGGATTTTGCTTTGCGGTAGAGCAGATGCCTAAAACAACCGTCACATGACTAACAGCAAAATGAATTAGTCAGATTCATAATACATTTTCACATGGCCTGGGTGTCTAATTAAACTGATCTGGACATCTAGATTGAATCTGATATAAGCCAATATGAAGAAAGAATTAGTTTGATAGCAACTCATGTTTGACAGTGTAAAACGGATCATGTACATGTGATGGGAGTTCATGTGAGCACTTTCTGATGACTGAAGCACAGACAATGAGGAAGTATTAATTATGCTGAATGCAAAAATGCATTTATTTGTGTTTCTCATTTGTCATTTCTCAGCAGGCAAGATTGGCAAGGAAACGTGTCCTAGTGACCTTATAAAAACTAAATAATTTAACACAACATAATTTTAAGATGATTTGAATTTTGAGGCTATAGAACAGTATTACTTTATTAAGATTTTAATGCAGTATTTGCATTTAATAAAATCTATCTATTACTAACTTGAATAATTAATTAATCTGCCTATCTAGTTAAGTTAATTATAAATATTGATTAAATAATTTACAAAATTTTAAATGGTCATGACAGGAGGAATGGATATATATATCCATTAAGCATAATTAAGCATAATTTGACTAATCATTTTACTAATTCCAGCAGGTTTCGCGCTCACCAAAAGCACCACTGATCTATATTAGTGGCACTCACATAAAGCCACATTGTGAGTTGGTTTTCATGGCTTATTGCACTTAAACAGTCAAATACACACAACATTATGTCAAAATGAGCATCTTGGTGAGTATTCAGGTAAACTCAGTCAGTTTGGGAATGTTAATAGTTGAGAAAGACAGGCGTGTTGGAGCCGCATAAGCTCTTAAAGTGATAGCAGCCTAATAAATCTGCTGTTGTCTGTCATGTTAATCAAAGAACAAAAGACAAAAAGAAAATCACTTGTGCTCTTGTAACTTTAATTGTAAGCTATCTAGTGCTTTGTTTTTTGTTTTGTTTTTACATTTAATTACTTGCTTTCTGTATGGTTTCTTACCTGAATACTAGCCGACTGTTAGACCAACCTGAAAAACCCTTCTGAAAAAATCTCTTTATTCTAATGTACTTAGGCTATTTGTGCTATCGTTTTAAGTTTATTTAAAAAAAAAAAATTTTTCAACAGAATTACCAAATTGCACCAAAATTATCAAAAAAATGTAAGAGATAATAATCAAAAAATATCTGTATGGCAGTATATAGCAGTTTCCCCCGTGGTATCGAAAATAGTATCGATATGTTTCAAGGTATATCGAAGTTAGAAATTCAAGTATCGTGACAACACTATGGGCCTATATATGATGATATAATTTATCAAATATGATGTCATTTATATTTATATCTGTAAATTTTAATCAACCTATCTATCTATCTATCTATCTATAACCTGAACAATCGATCTTCAAGATCTAATTAGTCAAGTCCGCTTTTTTAATTCAAGTTGTTTGTATGCATGAACAATATTATTATTAATCAAATGTTGTATTTATGACTTGACAAATGTAAAAGGCAGCAAATCCCCAAAATTATTGACAAAAAGCAAGCAATTATGACGTCAGAAACAACGCAAACTGTCATGTATGAGACCTTTACCTTGATGACATTCTCAAAGATCGTGTCCCTGAAGTCGAGTAGCGCTTTCTGGTCAAACTCTTTTCCATGGATGATCCTCATTTGTTTGAGGAATGTGGATTTGCCGCTTTCTCCGGCGCCTAGCAGCAGGATCTTCACCAGACGCCGTACCGAGCGCCTCTCGCGCGCGAGCATGGCATCTATCTCGCGACTGCGCCGCTTCGCCTCGCGCTCCTGGTTCACATCGCGCTCGCGGGCTCTTTCTTTCCCGTTACTCCTGTCATCGTGAGCGGCCTCAGCGGGCAGCAGACACCGGCTCAAGGTGCGTACCACGCCAGCCATCCTTTCCAACTTCGACACGGTTAGTTACCACCTGGTGTATTCATTAAAGTGTCAGAGAACTTGACTTTATGTTTTGTACAAAATCTGCATGGAATCGCCGGCAAATACCTATCTGCGAATATTCAGCGGTTAAAACAAACAATACACAGAAAAAGCTGAAACACAATAAGCATTTTCCTCCATTATAAAGACATTTGTAAAGAAAAGCAGTTCACACTGAAGAAGTTCTTCCCCATCAAAGCACCCACTGCTGTCCGTTGAAACTATGAAAAAAGGCAGCTGACTAAACAAATCCGATGTTCGTGGTAATGAAAAGGCATCAAGCGGTAAATGTTGTCAGAAATTGTTATTTAGCTGAAAACACGTATTCCTTTATATACTGGTAGCGGCGTAAGTCCCAAAAGTTCATTCTGGAGGAGCGCGAGCAACTGTTCTGGGAAGTTTCTTTGCAGGACTGATGATGCCCCTCCTGCTGTTGAGCGCATGGCCTATAGGGGGCGCCAGCGAAATGGGCGTTTGTATGGACACGAGGGGGATTCCAGTGTCAGAAATGTCATACAGTGGGGCCTTGCTGTCTGTCATGCACTACTGTCTGTGTGGCAGTGCCTACTAAAACTCAAAACTTGGCAAAAGGCATAAAAAAGGTATGGTTGGCTAAAACAATTTGTATGATACACTTTGTACAAGGCAACGGATCAGTGACAAATAATTATGTCTAAGGCGTAAGGACATTTTTCATTTGCCGTTTTTTCCTACTTGTTGGGTCTACAATGTTCAGTGGTGTAACATTTAAGGCAAAAGTAATAAAATGCTTTCCTCACACCTAATACACATGTACATAACTCAATAATAATATATAATTATGCACACACATACACACACATATTAAAGCAAATATCTAATCCACCAGTGACATGGCAGCAATGCATTTAGGCATGTAGACGTGGTCAAGACGATCTGCTGAAGTTCAAACTGAGCATCAGAATGGGAAAGAAAGGTGATTTAAGTGACTTTAAACATAGCATGGTTGTTGGTGCCAGACGGGCTGGTCTTAAACTGCTGATCTACTGGGATTTTCACGCACAACCATCTCTAGGGTTTACAGAGAATAGTCGAAAAAAAGAGAAAATATCCAGTGAGGGGCAGTTCTGTGGTTGAAATGCTTTGTTGATGCCAGAGGTCAGAGGAGAATGGCCAGGGCTGTGTTTCCCAAAGCATTGTAAGCCTAATTGTAGAACCAGCACAGACTGGTTCACAGTAACTCAAATAAGCACTCGTTACAACCGAGGTCTGTAGAAGAGCATCTCTGAGCACACAACATGTTGAGTCTTCAAGCAGAAGAACACACCAGTGCCACTCCTACCAGCTGAGAGCAGGCTACTATAAGCATCGCTTCACCAATTCTATTGGACAATAGAAGATTGGAAAAATATTGCCTGGTCCCCTAAAAAAATGTTAGAGTAGATGCTACTTACATTAAAGGGGGGGTGAAACACTCAGTTTCTGTCAATCTCATGTCAAGCTTGAGTACCTATAGAGTAGTATTGCATCCTTTATATCTCCGAAAAGTCTTTAGTTTTATTATATTCATAAAGGAAAGATACGCTGTACTGAGTTTTTTTTTTATAAAACCAAGCGGATGGAGGCGTGCCGTGTGGGTGGAGCTAAAGAATGACGAGCGTGCACAGCTATTGCATTGAGAGCGTCTGAAAGCTGTGACATCCTTAAACGTGGGGAAAAAAAATTATCATGTTGTTAACTTGATGTGCACTTACGCGCCGATAGCCAACAGCACAAAGTCATTTGAAGCAGTTTACTCACCGCCTGCGGTCCAACACACGACCGTGAACCTTTATCGTTGGGACCGCTCCATCCTTAAGCATTAGACGATCTGCAAATCCGGCGTCGAACTGGGCCTTGTTTATAAAACAATCATCGCCGAAATGCAGGGAACAAACAAAAACCACTTGCACAACTCCATTGCTGCTCCGGAAAAACCAATTCCATCCACTGGTCCCTTAGCGCTAGGTTCTTTGGGAAGCTGTACAGGGTTGTCTTGCCCTGTCAACCAAAAACACACTTCTTTGGTGACATTGTTTATTTCTTGAAGTCCTGTGACCTGTGCAGCGCAGCGCAGCCGACGACTTCCCTAAAGCCGAGCAAATCGCCTCCCTGAGCACTGTTGCTGACCATGTCCTTTCCTTTATGACCATATACCATCTTCTGATGGCTACTTCCAGCCTCAGAAGATGGCCTCCACAGTCACTAGAGCTCAATCCAATAGAGCACCTTTGGGATGTGCTGGACTGGGAGATTTGCATTAGGGATGTGCAGACGACAAATCTGCAGCAACTGCATGATGCTATCTTGTCAATATGGATCAAAATCCAGCACCTTGTTGAATCTATATGCCACAAGGAATTAAGGCAGTTCCAGTTCTGTAGGCAACCCAGTCTTGGTAAACCCTATGTTATGGGGACACAAAGATGGCAATATCCAATCCTTGTCCTTGTGGGGAAATGTTTTGGTCCCCATGAGGAAACAAGCTTATAAGTCATAGATGATGTTTTTTTGAAAATTGCGGAAAGTTTTCTGTGATGGGTCAGTTTAGGGGTAGGGTTAGTGTGGGGATAGAATATACAGTTTGTACATTATATAAAAAAACATTGTGTCTATGGAAAGTCCCCATAAAAGGTGAAACCCCAACATTTCAGAACAATTTCTTAGGGTTACACAATTCGGCTTGAATCTCTGTGATATTTATTAATTTTTTTCATATAATACTGAGTTAGAAGCTTCCTGTATCTGTATTTCCTGCACCGCTTCCTACAACAGTGACGCAAACCTGCTGAATTGTGAATTCAGTACTGCTGCGAAATAAATCACATTTTACCTGAGCTGTGAACTTGCAGTCTGTGTTAAATGTAATGCAATAAAAACTTGAGCCTTATGAGCCGGTTCTTTAATAAATGGTTCAAAAGGATGAGATCTGGATTTGAATGAGTCTGAAACACTGTTCTGTATATTTATAAGCAAAACGGACACTACTATGGGTGTT
This sequence comes from Rhinogobio ventralis, assembly GCA_039654625.1. Classification (NCBI taxonomy): domain Eukaryota; kingdom Metazoa; phylum Chordata; class Actinopteri; order Cypriniformes; family Gobionidae; genus Rhinogobio; species Rhinogobio ventralis. The sequence continues at coordinate 18,827,331 of CM077196.1, forward strand.
TCTCAAATGGAAGGCTGCATCCTACGAAGGCTGCGTATCTCGGCTGCCACCTCATCAAAAGTTGCTAACGACCATCTCAATTTGAAGGATCCTTGGAAGACAGCCTTCATTTCGCATTTCTTTTAAAGGACGCATCGGATGTATCCTTTGTGGCCTTAAATCACCCACAATCCTTTGCACACATTTAAATACACAAAAATAATAATATTTTCATGTCGTGAACATGGGGGCGGGAACATGTATGACATAGCCATGCACGCTTACTAGACCGTCTCATTCTAGCGTATAATTGCTGGGGAGGACACTAGCCTACAAGCCTCAGAAGGACTCAGAAGAATGCAGTCCCGGTAGGAAGCAGCCTTCCTTTTGAGAAAACCCAAAAGCCTATATACCAAAATTAATCAAAATTGAATCGTAAAGCGAATCAAGAGCAACCGGTATCGAGTCAGGAAACCTCTATGGATACCCAGCCCTTTTCACATGACAACAAAATGGCTTTGTGATAGACAAACTTTTAATATCGTCAAAATAAATTGATTCTCTGCTTATAATTGTAAATAATAAGAAAAATATTAGGCTATGCAAAACTACTTTTTTCTTTTGCCAGCCTTTTTTTAACAATCTGTAAAGAAATATAGGCTAGTCTTTATAGAAGAGTTATATTCAAGGTATTTTTCTTACATAGTTTTAAAATTTTGTCCAATCTCATAAGTCATATTTGTAGGCTAATAAAATGACCAGCTTTATACCACTTCATCTCTGTAACACCTTTATTTTAGACACTTATTTAATCATGCCTGACTAATATGGCTGGTTTATGTGTGTGTGTGTGTGTGTGTGTATGTGTGTGTGTGTGTGTGTGTTTGTGTGCTTGTTTATGTGATTTATGAGGACACAAATTTGTATAATGACATGGGTATTACACTGGTATTACAACGTAAACGTGGTTTATGAGGACATTTCAAATGTCCTCATATTTCAAATAGCTTTAAAAACATACTAAACAATGTTTTATTAAAAATGTAAAAATGCAGAATGTTTTCTATGATGGGTAGGTTTAGGGGTAGGGGTAGTGTAGGGGGATATAATGTACAGTTTGTACAGTATGAAAACCATTACGTCTATGGAATGTCCTTATAATGTAGTTGCACCAACATACGTGTGTGTTTGTGTGTGTGTGCGCGTGTGTGTGTATATATATATATATATATATATATATACACACACACACAGTGGTGGCCAAAATTATTAGACTGGGAGATGTCTTATTGCACCTGGATTTATTTTCCAATCTGCTGGAATGTTGAAAATGATGGACTGGCCCCCTCAAAGTCCAGACCTCAACCCCATCGAGCACATTTGGGGCGAAATGGAAAATAAACTGGACAGGCCTATTGTACATTCAAAGGAAAGCCTTTGGCTTCAGTTGCAGAAGGCATAGGATAACATTAGTGTTGAAGTTCTCAGAGGAAATATATTGACACTATGCCAGAGAGATGTGCTGCTGTAATTGCTGCAAAAGGTGGACATACCAAATATTAAAGTTAAAAGTGGATAAAAACAGTGCGACTCACTTCATCTGGTATTTGATGGTCAGAGTAACCATCTGCATGATTCATGAACATTATGAAATGAAATCATGTTCTAAAGGCAAAGAAGGTCAATATTTTCAGATCTGTCAGGTGTTCTAATAATTTTGGCCACCACTGTATATATATATATATATATGTTCATTTATTTTATTTTATTTTGCATAGGTTGTTAGGGATGGACAGAAGAGGCTTTTCATGTGGTCTCCTGCTTGCATAATAAAAAAAAACTGTTCATTCAGCAGAGGGCAGTGTTAACCAGCACTTACATTAATACATTTCCTTTTAGTCATATTTTGCTAGTGCATATAAGTCATTGTTTTTTTGTAAAATGAGCTCTGTCTGTTAGATTCATAAGTGTCATGCCAAAAAAAGAAAAGAAAAAAGAAAGGTCAAGTCATCTTTATTTATATAGTGCTTTTCAGTGATAACAGGAAAATGATGCATTTCATCCACAGGTAAAGAAAACATATTGAGCACATTTATCAAAACATCTTTTGTCAAAATGGAAATCATTGATCATTAGTATGGTTATTTTGTCTAATAAGACACACTTTCATTATGTGATTACACATAGCCTACTGAAAACAATATCAAATAATATTTAAATGTTGCCCAGCATAGCATCACAAACACATTTTCTTATTAAGACCACAGGTGCAGAAAAAGTAGCGCGGGCTAATTTAGTGCCACTGACCACCTACATATGAAAAACAGGACATTAGCATATAAATAGTGACAATTTTTTCTTTCCTCCTCCAAGTAGATTATTCAATGCCATTCACAGCACTGGAAAAAACACACTCTGATTACCTTGGTCCCGATGCAGAGTTCTTAAACCTATTTGTTGAGTTGATGTGCACAAGGAAAACATTTAATGGAAAAGCTTTCAAGTTGATTTTCAAGCAGGAGGTTAATTGGACTGGGTTTTTTGTTGGAAAGATGAAATCAACATGCACACGACACGTGACTGAAGAAGGTTTCAGAAAGCAACACGGCCATGATTACACATTTTGATCACCAAATCAGAAAGCAGCAAATGTATCCATTTTTCTCATTGGGGTAAATTACACTTGATAGCATTCTTGGAGCGTGTTGAGGCGAGCGAACACTAAAATAACCATCACCGCCATCCATGTTTCACACCACGCTTTCAAGCAGAGGCAGCAGTGGAGCTCCAAGTGCTAAAACTTTGGGTAATCGTAGTTCATTCATGGGATACAGCAAGAATTTTATTTAATTAACCATGTAAGATGCATTGGAGCTTTTTTAATGTTTATACTAATGTACTCAAATCAAACATTCAATATTGTCGTTCCAAATCTGTAGAACTTTCTTCAGTGGAACACAAGTTTTCAAACAGTTCAAGTTTTGGACTCCAATGACTTGTATTGTATATATAGTATTGTAAGTCACTGAATGGGAACATTAGCCTTAAATGTAAATTAAATTTTTTGGCGTAGTAGTCAAAGTTATTGTTATGGTAAGTATTTAGCATATTCTGTTGAATGAGAATGTGTTGTATGTCAGCAAAAAGAAACCATTCATTCGTGTATGCACTTTCCATTAGAAATCAGAACAGCATAGACTCTTTAAAAATAGTCTTAAAGCCTTTTAAATGAGTTAATAAGCATGAAAGGTTTGTCATTATTTGCTCACCCTCATGTTGTTCTAAACCTGTACATCAAAAGGAGAATTTCTGAGGGGTCTTTACGCAGCTCTTTTCTCAAGCAAGTTCATAGGAATGCAAAAGTCCTATTTTTATTGTGCTTTTTTTGTTTTGTCCCTGTTCACTATGAACTACACTGTTATAGGCCAAGAGCTTTTAAAAAAAAAAAATGATGACAGAATGTTCATTTTTTGGGGTAAACTATTAACCTTGTTTTCTAAAGGTTATTTAAGACTATTCCTTGAGAACATTTAGAACAAAGCAACCTAGAGAGGATAAAATAATGTTTTCAGGCACAAATGCTTGGAAAATACATTTAGCAAGGGAATCAGAAAACAGATTCAAGGCTTTGTCCAGCCTAATTAAGTGAGATAAGAGTACACCAAAACCAGCCAGCATGTGGTCTCAGAGGACTGTAGAGAAAAATGTCTAATTAAATAATTAAAACAGCAAATAATTAAATGTATGCCACTCTTTGATTCCAGCATATTGTCTCTCATACATGGACAAGTGTATGTGTCATTAATGAATCTGTACTTGATGGCCACAATGTTTAGACTGAGGAAGGTTTGCTGGGGAGAAAAAAAACAAAAACAAGCACCCAAGCCATGTTTATCAGGGGGAGGGAGAAAGAAATAATAGCTAACAAAAGACAATAGCGATGTATTTTTCACAAGCAGATACCAAATAAAAAACATCAACTTTCAGCATATGAACATTAAAATCAACATGAAACGGAAGTTGCGATAGTCTTTTTTTCCGCCTTTTTAAGTCTTTTTTTAACCTATAGCCCGCCTATTCCCTGTTGTGACTTGAACAAGGAAAAAAAAATTGTGCGGGAATTAATTTTGTCCATGAGGAATTGATTGGATGGTTGTGGTTTGCTATTGCTGTGATGTCATGTGAGTGACTGCCCTGCCCTCACGCCAGTAAACACGTCATCAGAGATGAGCTGCAAGAGGGAGAAGTTATTTTGATAAGAGATTTAAAAATAAAAAAAAAGGGACAAAAAGAAGAATTGTCCCACTTTGATTTCATGGCAGGGCCGACCACCATAGGAATTGAGGGGGACAAGTACCCCCAAATAATTGGAAATGACTGAATACCCCCCAATATTTGATATTTGATGCTGCTCCCCATTATGCTGTTTATTGTTAGAATGGCAGACAGTTTCAAAATGTGCATTTTTAAGCTGGTCTATCAATATCAAAATGATGGCCAATCAGATCAAAGAAGGCGGGGCTTAACGTTCACTGAAGATGTGTGTGAATTCCAACACCATGCTTTTAGTTTTTACAGTGAAAGAGTGCGTGCGTGGTAAGTAGCTAAACATTTCATATTCGACAACCGTTTTACGATGGATAAGTTTAACGAACCACAGTAACATACAGTGATGCAAACTACTCAACGTTTGTAATGTAACTTTGCCATTTTTAATATGCAAATCATACAAATTATGTCATTCATATCTAAATGTGCCGAGACAAGAAACGTTTTTAGACATAATAACGACATATTAGACATAATAACAAGGATGACTGTGTGCATTTTTTTAAATAAAATATTATTTGTAAAGAGTTTAAATGGATAACTTCACAACTGTATCTATAGGCCTACCTCTTTTACATTATTATTTATTCCCTTAAATCCCTTTTAATTATTTTATTTCTTTAAATAAAAATACACCCCACCCCCACAAAAAAAAACTTTGAAAAGCTTTCCTCTCCTAATCAAAGCGATGATCTTGAAAACCTTCTCCGTACATTCATATTTAACCGTGCGGAAAATATATTTATCTGTGCTTTGGTGAGCAGCTAAAAAAGGAGCTAAACGCCTTGTGCTTCTCAGAACAACGGAAGAGTGGGATCTGATAGCTTCTAAGGTTGTAGGTGAAGCAGGGAGATAGATGGCCAGGCACACTCCTTCATGAAGTCTATTATGACATTTCAGCTCCGGTGCTCCTCACAGATTTGACTGATGGATGCAGGGACCACTGCAGTCAACAGATTGGCAAGCCATCTGCCAAAGCGAATTGACACGCTCGAGATGTGCGCAACACTTCCTGTAGCGGTCTTCAGTGTAAGAAAGGCACAAACAAAAACCGCTAGAGGTATGGCAATGAATAGCTCAAAGTTGTATTGCCTGGATTTTCATGTTGTGGGTTTTGACTATATTAAGATAAAGGGTAGAAATTAGTTTGAGCGTAATCTCTAAAGTACATGGGCCAACAAATAGCAGGTTTGTGCAGAAGCCAACATTGTTTGCTCAAGACTTTAAAAACGTAATGTGTTTGCATTGATGTGCAAATTATATTTTTATATCTCTACTTCCCCTTGGCCTTTTACATATGCATTAATCCTAACAACCCTAAACAATAACCTGGCAAGCAAACACAGTATTTTATTCGGAAAAACACATGCCCATAAAAGTAACGGTCTCTTCATATCTAATGTGTTGTGTTAAATCACAGATTTCTCCTTGTTTTAGTGAGCAGCAACAGATCCGATGGTGTTTACAATCACAGTGGAAAGTTGGTTTACCGTCAGAGTTGTCTGCAAGTGACGCAACTCTGAGAGGAACCCCCACCAACACCACATAAAGCAGCAAGATGTGTGCTTGTCAGGGCCCAACTGAAATTTCCACTGCGCTGCTCGTGACACACTCTATCCAGGATTTATCCTCTTTTCAAGCTCTTTTACTGTTTTTCAGTTCTCATTTCAACAGCAAAAATGTGTCAGTTGCTTTCTGAAGCACATGCATGAAGATCTAGCGAGTTGTATCCCAGAAAACAGAAATGCTGCTTTTTAAAATCCTTTTATTACATAAAACACGCCATGCAAAGTTGCTGAGAAGTACATTCCTGTGTCTGTTTATAAAAAAATATGTACAAACAGAATTAAAATCAGGGCTTGGGAGTAGGATATTACACAAACATTTTTTTAATAATATTTTATACATAATAGTGACAAATTTGTGTTGTTTTTTTAAAATTTGATACCACTTAAAACAAGGATGTGCACCCCTGGATTGGTAACATACACAAATATTAACTAAAAAACATACTGTCTTCTAGATAATAGACATTGCTGGCATCAATCAATGGCATTATATATAATTATATACACATCTGTATGCTGTATGTTTGAAATCACAGGGGTCAGTATAAGGGTAGTTGACATTAATCATTCAATATTTTTCCTTTCATAATTCGGTTACGCTTTATTTGAAGGTGTCTTTGTTACACTGTAATTCTACACTTAAGTACTGAGTAACTACATGTAGCCTACTTACCATAGAGTTAGGGTTATGTTTGGTTTAGTTGCATGTAATTATGCATAATTAATTGTTATCACTATAGTAAGTACATGTAACATATGTAACAATGACACTGTAAAATAAAGTGTTACCCATAATTCTTTTATAATTATTATACATGAAGTTTTTAATGACTTGAATGACAAAAAAACACCTAAAATATACATTATCCCTATACATTTGTTTTAACCTAAAATGTACATTCAAAATCTGTAAGCTATCCATAAATCATGGTGTGTCTAAATGGCAAGCAGTAAATCGTCTGTAAAGACGGTACATGGATAAGAATATTTAGATAAGGTTTACAACAGAAATAGCTCTCACTATGATAACATTTAGAAAACACGAGAGCCCACTTTAGGACATCACTGACAGCTTAAACAGACTCCAAAATAATGCCAACACAAAAGCTGCAAATTACAGTTAAGAGCTGAAAATGTAAATATACATATAATGCCACTGAACTACAGTATGCTTAAAACCTTGGCAAGTATTTAGGTAGCAGCTGAAATGGGCACAGAGATGAGCCACGTGTGTTATCTGTATAAAGACCAACTTAGAAAACAGATTACACAATAGCCGTGTATTAAAATAAATATAGAAGTGACAAATTAACTATATTAATTTATGCAATGTGCCTATAAAGATTAAAAGTACATACTGTATTTTGCAACAATAATTGCATTTGATTCAATTTACAGTTATACACAAATCCGCCAGAATAAAACTGAAGTAAAATGCTGTGGACTGTGGATGATGGTAAGGGTAATGTTTTATTGACAACAGCTTTGCTTCAGGAGAATAATAGATAAGAAGCTCAGGATGAGAACATTTCCACTGCTTACTATGTGAACCTTGTTGTATCATGTGTACCATTCCTCGTCCATGTGTGTGTGTGTTGTTTTTTTGACAGCAGAAAGAGAATCACACCTCATCAAGCTGTGGTGTTTGACAGAGTCACTTCCTGTTCACAAGCCTGTGCTGCATGCACACATTCCACCAGAGCTGCAAACAGACAAGAGTTTTGGTGCTTTCGTCATCAGGCTACAGCAGGTCCTGCTCCACCCAGACCGTCTTCTTCTGCTCCTCAAAAATCTTGTCTTTGATGATCTTGACGAGATCCTCTACCCCACCCCATGAGTCAGGCTCCACACCCACGTACAAGCAGGGCAATGTCTCCAGCTCCTTCTCCTTTGAGCGACACATCTTCAAGAACTCCTCCTCAGAGTCCACCTTCAAAGGGAGCCTTCTGCTCGAAGAAAAGATCACAAACAATTACTGCTATAAAGGATAATTTGCCCATGAATAATGAATAATCAATATGACATGCATTCAAGAGTGCAATGAGTCTTTGTGAGTCTGAAGACCTTGAAAGACTGCTTGCCTTAATTTTTTTATGTTCCTTTCACAGATTTTGATGAAGATCACGATGGGGTAGATCTCTCTCCTCAACAGGTCTTTTACACAGCTCAGATCAGCTTCCAGAAGACAGTGCTTATTCTAAGAAGCAAAAGACTGATTTCATTTTTTCAAACACACTTACATTTTGTTCTATTTATGTTAACAATTAAAGCCACTATCAAAGATCAATATAAAATATATTCTAACTATTAATTTATAATTTAAACCATAAAAGAGAACTGAGAATTGAAGAGAGAATCGAGAACTCATCCAGTGAGATGTCAGTTCTCCTTTTGGGTTTTTGGCACACCTCTCAAACAAGATTTGCAGTGGAAAATTAGACTCATCTCCTGACACATTAGCAAGTGAAAAACAATATGCTTCCTCTCATCTAACTACCTGATAAAACCCCAACAAACAGATTGCATCTGCAGCCATCAGGAGCCGTCTGTCTCCTACATACTACTGCTGATTCCCCTCTCTGTCACATAAAGCACAATGACACTTGTGCGAGCTTCTGTGATTACCATATGTGATGTGCTCTATGTATGCGTGTCGGTCACTGTTTACAATGTAAAAAGCCTAAATTAAATCTGTTTATCATATAAAGCAATCCTATCTCTTCACAAGACTTGGATTAAAGCGCTCAATTTATATAGATTTGTTTTATGATGACCTTTTTTGATCTTCGAAATGTTGTTACCTGGACAGAAACCTTTCAGATTTCATAAAAAATATCTTAATTTGTGTTTCTTATAGGTTTGGAAAACATTACTTAATCCAGGTGTAAAAGTGGGCTTAACTATTATTTAAAGGGATAGTTCGCCCAAAAATGAAAATTACCCCATGATTTACTCACCCTCAAGCCATCCTAGGTGTATATGACATTCTTCTTTCAGACTAATATAATCAGAGTTGTATTAAAAAAATGTCCTGACTCTTCAAAGCTTTTGAAGCCCGAAAAAAGTGCATCCGCCCATCATGAAAGTAATCCATACGACTTCAGGGGGTTAATAAAGGCAGTGAAGTGTAGCGATGCGTTTGTGTACGAAAAATATCTATATTTAAAACTTTAGAAACTAAAATAACTAGCTGCCGACAGACGGCCGTACAGATCGATTTATGGCAAAAGAGTAACCCTTGAACTGATGCATGAAGCGCAGAGGATAGAGCAAAATAAAACACCGGTCACGAATTAGAAGTCTAAAACAAGAATATTTAAAGAGAAATGTCGGAGGACTTAGATATAAGAAAAGAGGAGCTTGAGTTTGGCGCGAGAGGCATCAAAGCTTACACTACTCCTACATCGCATCAGGGGTTACTCTTTTAGCATAAGTTGACTTGCGTTAGTTATTTTAGTCTATAATGTTTTAAATATGGATATGTTCCTACAAAAACCCATTGTTCAGCTTCAGAAGGCCTTTATTAACCCCCTGGAGTCATGTGTGGATTACTTTTAGCGCCATTCACTGCCATTATAAAGCTTGGAAGAGCAATGATATTTTTTAATATAACTCTGATTGTATTCGTCTGAAAGAAGATAGTCCTATATACCTAGGATGGCTTGAGGGTGAGTAAATCATGGGATAGTTGTTATTTTTTGGGTGAACTATCCCTTTAAGAAGTTGAGCCAGGGCTAGGTGTAGTGTGAAAATCCCATTGGTGTCTTTAGGAAAGGGTTAAGCTCTCACCAAGAGGAAGCACTTCTAAATTATACTGTTTGGCAAAACAACAAACACATACATATCTGAAAAGCTTCTTGAGTAAGCAGAAGATATGACTGCACATAAAAGCAAAAACATAATTTAGCTGTTATTAAATTCTTCTGAAAAGAACATTTATTACTGTACCTTGAAGGCAACTGCTTCGATATTTTCTGGGGTGATGCATTCATATGTGCCTGCCTGCTTTTCTTTGGAATAAATGATGGGCTCTATCTTCTGTTTCATGAGGAATTCATCTTTTGTCACAATGTCTGGAAAGAAGATGAATTAATAGTTCTTATAAGCAGGCATGTCAAGGAAAACATTGCTTGTAGGTATAACAATCGTAAGGTTTTTAAACAACGTGGTACTGATTCGATTACTCTTAACAATTCCAGCTCAGTAAATGTAAAATAATTAATCATTTAGGTAACACTTTACATTAAGGGTCATTAGTTAACTACATTAGTTAACATGAACTAATAATGAACTGCACTTATAAAGCATTTATTAACGAATGAAACAAATTTGTAAACAAATGAAACCTTATTGTAAAGTGTAAACACCAAGTATAGAAGCACCATTACAATTAAACTCTGCTGTGGATGTGTAGTCAAATATACACTCAAGTCTCATATTCCGATTAAACAAACATTAATCAAGAACTCATCCAGACTGATTTGTGAATCTTTTTGACTAATTCATTTAAAGACCAGGTAATAAGATTAATTTCTTTCAGGGATCTGACTGTGTCACCTAGTTTTCTCTCTCTTCGAATTCAGATTCTCACAATCTCTGAAGCTGAAACTATTTATTTTGCCATTGTGCTGCAGAGTCAATATAACACAAAAAACAGAATTTATAAATGCAGATTTTCTTGAACCATTAATGAAATCGAATATTATCAAATAAATGTTGCTTATTTAAAAAAAAAAAAAAAAAAATTATATATGGTTCTTGAATCTTGATTCCTAATTAAACATAGCCTGTCAATCGATTAAACCATTTTTTTTTTTTTTTTTTTTTTTACCAATATTCATACGTTTTCGGTTCTTAGATATCTGTTAAACAATAAATGGTGCCATCTGATGATGATAAAATAACAACCAAAAATGCCATTACACCTCTGTGTGTGTTCCACAGGAAACGTCTCGGGTTATGACTGTAACCCTTGTTCCCTGAGAAAGGAACGAGACACTGCGTCGTAGAACGACACTTTGGGGACACTCCCTTAGCGTAGCGCGTTTGAAATATGAATGAAATCTGTCACCGATCCTGATTGGTGCTGCGTCATGACGTAGTATGTGACTGCATACCTGGAAGCTACAAAAGGACGCTGGTACATAGTACAGACAGCACTGAGCCAAACCTCACGCACATGGCCTCCACCACCTCGGGGTGGAGTCGCCACTCCCCGGGCCTCAGCCCCTGCCTCAACAGGATGTCTGCTCCCTGGTTTTGGTCCCCTGGGACGTACAGGAGGTACGCTCTGAGAGACAACAGTTTCCCCTGGGACCACAGGAGGATCTGGTGAGCCAACTTGTACAGAGGGCGCGACCTCAGACCCCCCTGGTGATTCAGATACAATACCACGGACATGTTGTCGGATCGTATCAGGACATGGTGGCCGCAGAGGTCCGGGAAAAAGCTCCTCAGAGCTTTGTAGACCGCCAGCATTTCCACGCAATTGATATTCCAGGAAGAATGCCGGGTCTCCCACAGACCTCTCGAAAACTGGCCTTCCATGACCGCGCCCCAACCAGTGAGGGAGGTGTCTGTTAAAATAATATTCCTGCAACACTGGGCCTTGGGACAGGAACCAAGGATTCTTCCATATAACGAGGGAACGAAGGCACTTGCGCGTTACCCTGATTATACGGAGTGGATTTCCTCTCGTGGAAAACCCCTTGGTCCTCAGCCACCACTGGAGGGGTATCATGTATAGCAGACCGAACGGGATTACGTTGGACGCTGCTGCCATGAGGCCCAGCAGTCTCTGGAACTGCTTCACAGTGCGGCTGTGGCCTAGCTTCATCGCTGAGACTTCCGCCCGTATGGACTTGACACGCACAGGGGACATTCGGGCCCACATCGTGGTCAAGTTCCATACGGCTCCCAGGAACGTGGTCCTCTGGGAGGGTGTCAACACGCTCTTCTTCGTGTTCAGTCTCAGCCCCAAGCACCTTATATCAGACAGGACGACATCTTGATGCCGTATCGCCATCTCTCGCGACTGGGCTAGTATCAGTCGTCGATATAATTCAGTACATGGATGCCCTTGAGCCTGATGGGCACCTGTGCTGCATCCATGCACTTGGTAAAGGTGTGAGGGGAAAGAGCTAGGCCAAAAGGAAGAACCCGATACTGGTACGCTTCGCCCCCGAAAACGAACCTGTGGAAACATGCGTCCTTCAGATCTATCGTGACGAACCAGTCCTCGAACTGGATCTGACTCACGATGGCTGGGATAGTGAGCATCTTGAACCTGAATCTCCTCAGAGAACGGTTCAAGTGCCTCAGATCTATTATGGGACGCAATCCCCCATCCTTTTTGGGAACAATGAAGTAGCGGCTGTAAAAGCCGGACTCCCTGTCTGGCAGAGGGATACGTTCTATGGCCTCCTTTACCAGCAGGGAGCGCACTTCCTGTTCCATAACCTGCCACTGGGCTGGGGACACCACAGTCCAGACCACACCATTGAACCTCTGTGGTGGAACACTGAACTGCAGTCTGTACCCTTTGCCCATGGTACGCAGGGCCCAAGCAGATATATTCGGGAGGCATGACCATGCGCCGAGATATTCTACTAGGGGAACCAGCCTCTCGAGGCTGGTCTCTGGTACCCACCGAGCCTCTTTCCCGACCCCCTGAAGCGGTGGACCGGCAGGGATTAGTCGAGAATGATTTTCAGTGTGCGTACGCATTCGCTGCTCTGCCGCAGATCTTTTCCGAGGAGGCTGCAGCGGCGTATGTACGCGGGAAGTCAATGAGGCCCGAAGCGATGTTAACGGCGGGAACACAACATCGATTTCCCCAGAGCTGCGGGACGAGAACGACCTCGGTCGTTCGCCCTTGGGGCCAGCTCTGAGCGGTCTGGCCGCAACTAGGTCCGCTTGCCAGAAGCCTTCTTTGCCTTAAGGACGGCTCTCAGGTCACCCTTCGTCTCAGAAGCCTTCTGGCAAGAGCACCGTTTCCGTTGCCAAGCTCCCTCGAGAGAGGCACGGGAGGCGACGCTCTCTTTTTGCGCCTGCCGGTAGGAGGCGTTGGTGGATGGCCAGGGCTGCCCACTTGAGGCAGCCTTGCCCGAGGAGCCAGAGCGGCGAGGGAGATACTGCTGGAAGGCCGCTGACTGCTTCTTAACCTCCTGGAATCTCTTGAAGACGGTGTTAACTGCGCCGCCGAAGAGACCCACAGGAGCTATCAGGGAATCCAGCAGAAAGGATTTTTCCCTCTCCTTCATCCCCGAAAGGTTTAATCAAAGATGTCTCTCCACGTAAACCAACCCAGCCATGGAGCGGCCGATAGCGCGTCTGTGGCCTTACGCAGCTCCGTAATATCCTCAGGGGGGGGTCCCTTGCCCTCATCGAGCTCCTTCAAAAGCTCTGCTTGGTAGGCCTGCAGAACCGTCATGGTGTGCAGGCAACTACCAGCGTGACCGGCCACCACATAAGCCCTGCCCACCAGAGACGAAGTGTCCCTGCATGGCTTGGTGGGCAGGACCGGGGCTTTGAGGGACGATGCCGCCTCGGGAGACAGATAGCTCGCTAGAGCCTCCCATAGCCTTGCTCAGCCGTGCCCAAAACACAGCCAAAATCCAGTACTGGTGGATTTGACAGGCGCGCTAAGTATGGTGTGTTGGCTGAGCCCGCTTTTTGAAAAAGCGTCCATCCAGCTTACTTGCTGGCCGGATTTCAACCTTTTCCTGTGGCCATTCGATGTTCAATTTGGCCACAGAGCGGGTCAGCACATCCACAAGCTCTTCCTGAGCGGGAGAATGAAAAGGTGAATCCACCTGCATTTCTCCCGCCTCAGCGCTGAGCACACGTCTGACCCCTCAGAATCAGACAGCTGCAGCACTGGTTCATCCCCCCCGCGGGAAGAAGCCACTTCGCAGGCTTTTGCACGAGGTGGGAGAGCGTCTGAATCCTCAGACGAGGAGTGGGAGGATGCCTCCGCATGCCCAGCTCCCGCCGAGAGATCCACTTGTGAGCCCCATGATCTTGCCCGTAATGAAACGTGGGCACGGGTGCACACACTGTCTAAACTGCTCGCTTGCCATGCTTTTATTTCTTTGAACAAAGGGACAAACAACACCAAATAAGACAAACAATGTTCAGTACACACAGAGCGCCTTGCTGAAGAGCAAAAGCTGTCTGTACTATGTGTCTGCGTCCTTTTGTAGCTTCCGGGTATGCCTTCACATACTACGTCATGACGCAGCACCAATCAGGATCGGTGACAGATTTCATTCATGCTTCAGGCGCGCTACGCTAAGGGAGTGTCTCTAAAGTGTCGTTCTACGACGTAGTGCGAGTTCCCTCGAAAGGGAACTATATTTTTCACAGATAACTTGCATCAATTATTTTAATATGCAAGTCTCGTAAAGCAGGCTGTTCACCTTCAGAGTAATGAATGATATGTAGTTATGTCAAAAACAGAAAAAGAACAATAAATAAATATAAATATAAACAGACAAACAAAAACAAATAAATGCATACAGTCCTGCATATCAGTTAAAATAAACACCAGTTGATCTCTATGCCCTGCCCTACTGCCTCTACATTAATAACTGATAAGGTTAATTTCTAACTGAAACAGCTAGGTTTATCTGGTATATCTACTGAGGTTTATTACATACATTCAAAAGCTTGTGCTAAACATGGACTGAGTGGGTTGTTGCCTATGACATACTAGTTGAAGTCATGGAACAAATTAAAATAAGGATCCATTTATCAAGATATATGACCCATAGTTAATAATGACAGCCACTGTTTCTATTTACAGAACGATATCTCTATCATCACCACCACAGTGTGCTGCTATAATTAGAAGGATAAACCTCTTCCAGCTATTTTTACCTGGTTTGCAGATATTGAACTCCATCGCCCCTCCAAGATTAAGGAACTTCTGGACGATGGTCTTGGCTAGGATGTTGGGGGTGAAAAGGATGGGTCTTTTGCGCTGGCATTGGTGTGGGGTCACTAGACTGTAAGGGATCAGATTCAGGCTCTTGTTTAAGTCACTCTCTGGGTCAGATGTGTCTGAAAGAACGGAAAGAATTCATGGGTTAGCTTTGAAAGCAGTACACAGCTAAATGTCAAATGTAAATCAGCATAAACACTAGAAATGGCACTGTGAATAAGCACTTGGTTCCTATCCCTTTCAACCAATGAATTTCAGGCATTCACAAAGACTGGATTTTGACAATCATTTTTCAAATTGCACTCAAAAAGGGCAATTTCTAGCCGATAAAACTTCTTAGAGCAAAATATTACTGTTTCCGATTGCATTTCCATTAATTTTTCAGTCCTGGAAATCAAGCTTTAAAAATGTCCTATTTTCTGTCTTCCTTTTCAAGACAGTACAACCCCTGTCTATATGCCATCCACTGCAATGATTCCTCTGAAATAAACAAGTAAAAGACAAAGATGGGCAGTCTTACCCTCAGGCCTCAGGGTTTCAAAACCTGGTCTGGAAACTGATGATGGATTTCCTCCATTGACAATGCGGACACGCTCGCTGCTGTTCATCCTCTTGTACTTGTTATCCACCCTGCTGACAAACTGACACCAGGGATCTCTTTTAATCTCAGCAAGACTCCAGTCTTTTCCTATCTGCAGATAAGACCTCAGCACTATGGCAGTGTGAGCAAACTCAAAAGGACCTGTTACCTGTAATAACTGAAAGATGAAGACACTGGCTCTGGACAGACGTGGACTAGACTTGGGGTCTGGAGAAGGTGTGGGTTCCTCAGGTTGTAGAGTGTTCTATGAGCACAAACAGAAGAGAGATAAATCATTAGAAAGAAAGACATTAAAAGTGAGATTTACCAGTAGAATTTATGAAAACCAAGCTTAAAAAGTTTGTTTTAAGGGCTTGTTTTGCACAGATTTAACCAATCATATTGAAGGAAAATATGGAAAAAAGATCATGAGTAATATGTCATGTTATTCTTACTATTGTAATGTCTATCCTATAAAAACTGATGTATTATTCTTTCTGGGTGAGATTCGAGAGGTTCGAGAACTCTCCTGGCCGGTTAAAGCATTTAGAAGGCATTTGCTAGAGTCTGTCTGGTTCATTGCTGCGCAGCACGTTAACAGATTAGTAAGACACTAGAAATCTTATTCCCAAGTGTTAGTGTTCAAACAGGGATGAGATGTCGTTCGACTCAGTGTGGGGCTCTTAGGCGGGGTTCGATGCGATCAGGTAACTAGAATTCTTAGCTATAGGTATAGGTCAATTCTTCTTCTTTATGTGGTCAGAATAGCTACACTCAGGCATCAACCAACACGGTCAGAGGTGAAGTCACCTGAGTATCATTTTGCTGGTGTCAGGGACACTTTGTAAGTCAGGTCCGTAGGGGAAAATATACCACACTAATCATAACAGAGGTGCGGTAACAAAAACGGTTTAATTCTGATGGTCAAATTATGACTTTTTTGATCCAAGAAGCATTGACTGACATTATAAATGGACTTAAAAAGGCCTGTTTACACCAAGAACAATAACAAGATAACTATAAAGTTTTAATAATCGTTCTGATTCTGTGATAATAGCGCACTCCACACACCACAGCTATAACATTAACAACAGAGAACAACAATAATCGCTGGAATCATTTTCAAAACTTTTTTTCCCCAGCTGATAAAAACATTGACAGCCAATCAGAATCGACTTTAAAGAGCTTAGAAGATGACAAAACTGCAGTGTGTGCTTATAATAAACAGAACGTTATCGCTGTGTTATTGTTATTGCTATAGTCATCTAGCTATCATTCTTGGTGTGAACAGGCCTTTAGACCTACAGTTGACCAGTACACAAAAGAAGATGTTTTGTCATTAGGTGGACAGAAACAGTCAAAATATCTTTATGTTCCACAGAACAAAGAAAGTCATACAGGTTTGGAATGACATGAGGGTGAGTAAATGATGACAGAATTTTAATTTATTAGAAAAACTATCCATTTACAATGACAAAAAGCCTTCAATATAGTCCCTTTAATTGGCATTTAAGTTGTGTCCCATCAATTCTGACTCGTCTACAAATTAAAAAATCCAACCGTGGGCACATTTCTCCAACAATCAAGAAGGAACTGACCCGGAGCCCTCTCAGAGTTTCGACTTCCTCTCGACCTCCTCGACACATCAGCTTCTGAATCTTCACCAAAAGGAGCTGCTGGGCTCTGGGGAGGAGGTGACAGCTAAGTTTGCTTAACAGCTTCTCATCACAGTCATCAGATATAAAAATGCACACCCACACACTCACCCAGACACTGACAGACAATCTGCAGCAGACAATAGACCAATGTTCACACTCGATTTTAAACCGACACTATAATGGTCACTCCTTGTTCAGTGTCCTCACCTGGAGTAGCTCGGTATAGTGCCTCTCTCCAGATCTTTGTCGGTGAAAGCGTCCACACGGGCGCACAACCACTCGCATTTGCCTTGGTGCATAGTGTCCAGAACATGGAGAACCTCGTCACAACGTACGTTCAGGGAGCAGCTGTCCAAATGGCTGGAGATGTTCAGATTGAGACGTATGTAGAAGGAGTCTCCGGACACCACTGTGCCATCTTCAATATCCTTCAGCAGCCGCCTGTAGCCTGGAAACAATAAAGTGGGGTCAAAACAGGACATTTTGTCATCTAATAAATAACACCTGAGCACAGGAGCTATTGAGGTGCTGAGAATTGAATGCAACCCAACACCACACTGAATAAGATGGTGTGTGTGACGGACTCAGTAGACTTTTACACCAAACAGAGGAGCAGCTCATTTGATTCAGACAGGACCGTGGGCTAAAAGACAAAAGTCTGCATATGTTATTAGGCTCTTCCCAGGGTGGCGTAGGACATTTCGAAATATTGGACCCTCTAACTTCTCCTATCCACACTGAAATTTTGAAACTCTTTCCTTTTAAGAGTCTGGACTCACCATCATAGTTTGACTTGTAATGGAGATGCACCTGTCCGGTGCATCTCTGCAGGGTCCAGTGAGCTTCCTCCTTGGTACAGGTGTCCAAAGCCACACTCTGGGCTTCTCCACGGACACTGCCCTCCAGCTAGGGGAAAAGGGAAACCTCTACTACTACAGTTTTTTTTTATTATTTTGGTTGTAGAACACATGCAGGAGTTCACCCTCACCATTAAAAGATGGTGTCCGACTTTAACTCCGGCCCGTTCGGCATCAGAGACAGGCTGGACAGAGGACACAAAGATGCCACTATCATTTCCACCAATCAGAGTGATTTCTGACAGTAGGTTTTCTCCAGAGAGAATAAGGCTCTGCACCGGCCGCAATGAGTTTCGTTGAGGGCCTGAGGTCAATGAAGGACGAAACGGTCTGAAAAAAAAAAAAAAAACGGTCTGGAAAAAAGAAAATCGATATTGAATGTACAATACTGTAAAGTGAGGTCGAACTGAGATGACAGAGACAGATAAAGATTTTAGATAAAGAAACACTATTAATAAATAACACAAAAAACCTCTCCAAAGAGAATTTCCTGAAGATATTATTGACTTGCTCCAGATCATACGTGTCCATTGTCTCAGATTGGTGGGAAGACGAAGATGAATGAATGGATGAAGGCCCGTAGGAGGACATGTCTAGGTCATGGTCATCTACAGCAAAAGAAAGAGACATTTTTACAAAAGACGATTCACTTAAGTGTATGATTCAGACAGTGAGTGGGCAGAATAAATTATTTATGCATGTTCATACCCATATCAGCATTGTCTCCACTGTCAGTATCAGCAGTGTCTGAACAGGGAATACTGAAACACAGATAGAGCACAGTAAATTTTACTCTATAATGCCAACAACAAATCACTATGACTTTACCATTGTTACTGTGTTAACTATGATATTTTTGTGGAAATGCATTCTAAAGAAGAAGAAGTAACAATACAGCCACAGCTAGATTTAAAGATGTACGGCTACACTAGTGTTACGTGTGTATGTTATACTTACAACTTGTTTTGAGAGTTTGGGCTCTCCTTGATCCTCCTGACAATGGATTGAGGGCCCGGAGGCTCTGGCGCAGTGGACAAGATACTGTCATTACGGAAACGCAGCTTAAAAAAAAAAAAAAAGGAGCACTTACACAACAGTTTCCTTCAAATTAAAGCTACTTGGAGAGAAAAAAAAGAAAATGAGTTATACATTTTTATAGAAGATCTCTGCAGGAGAAATCATTGCGCTGGTACTGGTAAGACCTGTGTTGTCAGTGGCTGCAGGTTCTAACAGATCTCCATTTGTGAAAGGCACAGCTATATAATAAGAGATGAAATTAAAAGAAACCAAGCTCACAGGAAATTCTTATTGCAAACATTTGGTGATCGTTACCATGCTTTAACCACATATTAACTGCAAGTTTGCATAGCACCATCAGAGCTCTTTAATAAACATTTTACCTTGGAATTGAGGACTTTTGGGCCCAACTGCTGGAGATTTAGGTCTGTTAATCTAATAAAGGAAAATGACAGGTGCTGAGATGCAGAAATAACAGCTTATACCTGTATAATAATAACAAAGACATTCAATGAGAAACTTTCTACTCACCCTGCCCTTGAGGTTACTTCTGCGTTGGAGCTTAAACTCTTGATCATCAACAGTGTCTTCTCCAGAGTCCTCTGAAGGACCTCCTGTATTTGCATCAGGTTGCCCAAAGTGCTGAGCTATAATTAGTGGAGTAATGTCTCGTGGCAGACTCTGAGGGGGAAATATAATTTAAAAAATCTTAAGAAATGGAATAAAGCATATACTGTATGTTAAAGGACTACTTTTTTTGTGAGTTTGACAGTTACAATCACCACACTACATGTAAAATATCAGCCAACAACTGATATGGTTTTTCAAATCGGACAGATAATGTCTCACCTGATCCAAACCATTTTCCTTGGCCATGCGTCTCAGTTTGCACTCCAGATTGACTATCTTGGCTTCTTTGCGTACAATTTCAATTTGAAGTTCATCGCTCTTCTCTTCCAGCTCCCGTATTTGCTTGCGGTACTTGTCTTTGTCAATCAGGCATTGAGACACAAGGTGTTGAGCATCATCTCTTGACTTAAAAGCCTGAGACGTAGAAAGCAATACTATGTCAGTAGCTCTTAAGTAACAGGAAGTGAACTGATTTACTAGAACACATTGGTACTCAACCTGGTCCCGCTCACGTTCCACCTCTTCCAGCTGCACCATGACTGTATTCATGCGGTTCTTGTACATTTCGCAGTCCTTCACCAATGTGGAGCACTTCAATTCAAGGTCCTCCTTCTCTTCCAGGTACTGTACATTATTAGATAAAATGGTTCTCATTTAAACCCATCAGTAGAATAAAGAGCAAAGTGGCATCATTCAACACTGTATCACATGAACCTGAGAGGAAACCTTCTGAACTGTAAAAACGATTTAACAGCAACCGTTTGTAGGGTTTCTGTTCAGCACATTATTAATACCTACCACTACCATCATTCCACACTAAACGGTGTTATGCGACTCAAACCCTGCTGACTGCATGTCGAAGAGACAACGCTTCATCATTTACAGAGAAAAAGCTCTGCTAAGGCATAAATTTCCATTTTGCTGTAGCAGAAATTTCCATAGGGCACACCAATACTTTCAAACAAGTATTACTTTCCATGTCAATAAACAAACAAACAAACACCAAAGATCTATTTGGGAATGTGGAAGATATTGTTTGGCTTTGACAAGCATTCTACATGTATTAAACAGATAATAGAGATGCTGGTAAGCTATACAAGACTAACTAAAAAAAATAAAATACACATTTTATGCAAGAAGTGGAACATTTGAAAAGCTCCAAAAGAGGGCTGAATGTGAAGTCACTGCTGCCACCCCTCCCCCCTTCCCCTGAATTTTGACACTTTTCACACGTCACTTCAGACGCACTTCTAATTAGAGCTGCAGCACATTGCAGAAGGGGCCACTTACAGCAGCCAGTCCTCATCAGCCTCTGTCACTTCTTGTTCATGTGTGACAAGAAAAAAAAGCAACCTTTGCCAACACTTCATTTTTTCTAGCTGTCAACTAAACACTCCATATTAAACTCCATATTAAATACACTTAATGCCCCATGATGCTAATGTAATATCACATTTGGCATGTTTATTATGAGGGCATTTGTACATTCAGGATGTGACCAAAACATGACCAATATGATTCCACTCTGACACTCTCAACCAAAAGTGAGCTGCCTACCTAGACAGCCTTTAAGGCACCATATACAGTATCATGATATAAAGACTGTTCTAAACAGTAGGCATCAAAGATGTTTTTGAAAGTCTCTCATGTTCATCAAAACTGCATTTAATTGATAAAAAATGTAAAATAATAGTTTTCTATATAAATATATTTTAAAATGCAATTTATTCCTGTGATGCAAAGCTGAATTTTCCGCATCATTACTCCATGTCACATGATGCTTCAGAAATCACTCTAATATGCTGATTTGCTGCTCAAAAAACATTTCTTATTATTATCAACGTTATAACAGATGTGCTGCTTCATATTTTTGTGGAAACTGTGATGCATTTTTGTTTCAGGATTCTTTGATGAATAGAAAGACCAAAAGAACAGCCTTTATTTGAAATGGAAATCTTTTGTAACATTATAAATATCTTTGCTGTCACTTTTGATTCATTTCATGTTTCCTTGTTAAATAAAAGTTTTTCTTTAAAAAAAAAAAAGAAAAATCAAACTGACCCATACTTTTGAACAGTAGTCCATTTCAATTTGATTCAATTTCTCCTTGTGAGACCTTTTTTAAAAAAACATCCATTATTTTGATCTAATTAAAAATAGACTATTTTACCCAACATTTCTATATGCTATGCATTGTTTGGCAAGGAGCTTGAAGATGAAATGATTATTCAAGGTGTAAGGCTTGTTCTGACCTTGTCCCGAAGCTCCTCAGCCTGTCGGACCTCTTCGTGCAAGTTATAGAGTCTGTTGACTAACTCCTGACGATCCTCCAGAGCCTCCTGCCGGTCATGCTCCAGGATATCCAAGATGGCCTTGTCTGAATCAGGTAGAGGACCGGGCTATGTATGAAAAGAAATAAAACAAGCATACAAAACAACTTTGAAAACTTTGACTTTGAATAACCTTTCCCAACGGTTTGCTTTCACTGTCTTCCATTTACTGTGATGCAGAGAGGGTCTTCACCTGTATTATGGACTGCAGCTCCTGGAGTTTGATCTTCAAGACCTCATTCTCTCGCTCCAGCTCAAATATCTGCTCTTTCCGAGGTCGATTTTCAATGTCATTCTTTAATTTCAGAGATTGCCTTCTCTCCATTTTGCACTCCTCCTCCACCTTATTCAACTTGTGCTTTAGTTGGTCGATCTGGAGAAAATGGAGAGACAGCAGTGAACATTTGTATCGCACATAGTCAAATAATCCATATAAATATAAGTGACCCATCACTTTTAGTAGTAAATCTAGAAGACAGAATTTTTGAAAATAAACTCAAATTATACTGCAATGCTTTCAGAAGCCCTCTGACCTCTAGCTGAAGGTCTCTGCTCCTCATCACGGCCATATTCTTCTCCTCGCTGAGCTGAGCGTACCGCATGGCCAGCTGATAGTTGTCATCCTTCACCTTTATAAGTTCATCATTATAGTTATTGCGCTCTTCTTTCATCTTATTGTAGCGCTCCTGGAAAGTCATCAGCTCCCGGTTGGCTAGCCGTAGCTTCTTGTAATCATCCTCTAGCGTACGACATTTGGTCATGATATCCACCCGCTGCACGTCTTTAGCCTTGGACTGCTGCTGTAGCTTTATGACTTCATTCATTAAAAACTGGATGAGTCCTTCCTGGCCCTCTTCCACTACAGGCAAACCAAATACAGTCAATGAAACACAACTGCACAAAAAAGTACCATGCTATTATTAAAATGCAATGTAAATATCACAATGTAGGAGTATGGTAATTATTTATCACCAAAGTACCCTCTGATACCATTAGTGTACCATAGTACCACCACAGTACTTGTTTATAAGGCTACTGCACAAATCTGAAAGAGGATTTATGGCAGATGCTCATCCCAGAGGGGAAGCAGGTGGAAGGCAACAAACATTTTTAAGGCATGGTCGTAGGTCTTTTATATGGGCAGCATTTTAATTTAAAAGTGTCTCACCGACTATAGTTGAACATCTGCGTGTAGGATCCTTCCCCGTGACGAGTTTGTAGAGGTCAGGGTAGTATAACTCCAGACTCTCTAGAAAAACCACATAGCCTCGCTCTCCCTTCGTGTGCAGGATATCCAACAACCGACCTGAAACAAAAACCACTGCAGCATTACTTGTTGAACTGAGAAAAGTACAATGTGGTTTTTCTACCTGATGTGACCCTTAAAAAAATACTTTGTATATGTTAATGTGATCAGGTTAAATCATCAAAAAGCAGCGGTTGTTTTTTTTACTTTATATTTAGTCAATATTTTAAAACGTTACTCTTCACTAAAACAGCATTTCAATTATTTAGCTGACAAGACAAAAAAAAAGAAACCAAATATTCAAAAATTGTATATATTATTAAAGTCAGAATAAAATGGAAATTCACCCTATTTATTCTCAGAATGCATGTTAGTGATCTTATTGTGAATGATTTCACCCTGTAATGCAAAATGTCATAAACCTTCCAGTAAAACATCAGACTACTCTCTGGTGACGTATGCTGGACTTCTCCAATCATTTAGTCTGCTTAAAGGGTTAGTTCACCCAAAAATTTAAATACTGTCAACATTTATTCACCCTCATGTCATTTCAAACCTGCAAGACTTTCATTCATCTTTGAAACACAAATCAAGATATTTTAATGAAACTTTTTGAAACGACAAAGTGGTAGTTAAGCAGGCTGTCAATGGAGGGACAGAAATCTCTCAAATTTCATAAAAAAATATCTTGATTTGTGTTTCAAAGTTGAACAAAAGTCTTACGGTTTTGGAACCTGTAATCAACTGCAAGCTCACATTCAGATCTGCCTCCATCCAATCAACAACTGATGGATAGAAACAGGCCCCTGCCCTACGTTTTTTGAGGGCTTGTCATTACTTCCATTACATATTGCCTTGAAGCAACATTTTAAACAATCAACATGAAAACAACAAGCAATCCCTGACATTACTGACTAGGATAAAATGATGTGAAACAATCATATTCTTTCCACATTTTTCTTTTTCAAAAGCATAGTTTGTTATTTGTTCCAAAAATAAGCGTCAGTAATTTAGTTGACTCAGACCGTCAGGAACCTGCAAACATGCTTCTCCAATCTGTATTAGCCAAACACACTTACTGTATTGCTTAAAGTGGAATTAAAAGGTCAATCACCCCTTGGGCGACTCCAAAGACAGGGGACGTACAGGTCCATCATAAGGCATATCACAAATGTAACTGACAGCTTAGGTACTGATTATGATTAGCATTATATTAAAATAAGACAGCAAGACAGTGATGTGCTTGCAGAGAAAGCTCCGCCCACACACTGATTGGCTGTGATTTTGAATTTACTTAGTTTCTTTGAAAAAAATTGCATCTGGTATGGACAGACAAATTGCTTGATGCTGGAATTACACTTTGTAGTGCTGTTGCACTGTAGCAGGAATGTCCAGATCTGTCTTTGACAAAAGCGGTGCATTGTATTTTAACTCACTAGAGAAAATCATGGCACAAAAAGTACTTGAAAGATCTTCTGCATTACATGCCAAACTGCCTGTCCCAGAGGAAAAAGAGAATCATTAAGGGGCTGTGAAAATCCTAGCTGTGGTAAACAAGCATTTTGATGTGCTGCTTTGTGACAAACAAACAGTGCAGACTTTAGCAAGCTGCTTGGGCGAAATCCTCGTCATCCATTTTGCCTCTGGCTGTTCGGAAGTTGAAAAATGATACGAAGGTTCAGGAAGGAGTCGTTGGGAAAGAAAAACTACAGCGGCAGCTCACAGGATTAAAAGCGTCCATTCATCATCAAATTACACCACTGGAAAAACACAGTGAAAGATGGGGTGACCGAGTAACTGATTGATGATGTGATTTGCATGTAAATGTTTTCAGCATGGAATTTGCATTTCCATATTCCACAGTGTTTAGTATTTTTTGTCACTGGCATCTATGAATGTTGATGTCTCTGCAATCCTTGGATGGATCCGTAGCACATCATCAACAATGCTATAGTATCGGTTTAAATGCACACAAGAACACTGAATAATACCTGCTCGGTTGACTTTGGACTCTAGCAGACGCGAGTTGAGCACCTCGTCTTCGTCTTGTTCATCGATGACCTTGCATTGCCTCAGATATGAGGTTAGCTTGTTGGGGTTGATGAAACGGCACAAAATGTACCGGTTCTTCTCTGCATTCTCCCACAAAGACTCCCCATAGTCTAGCAAATTAATTAAACCTCCGTTCTCCATTCCTGCAGAGGCCCCTATGAGACAAGAATGAGGGAGAATAGTTTTAGAAGCTATTTTGACACTCCTTTCACACCCACAGCATTGACAGCACATCAGATGAAAACATATTTTATTGCATGCACAACGATAGATGTGTCCATTCAGCAGTGCTTTAACAATGCTTTAAAGTCTGCTTTCTTCACGCAGTTTTAGGGTCTAGATGTTTTTTCCAACTAAATTATTTGTTAAAAAACTAATTAAATATAAGTTTGATGGTTTAATGTTTGAATTTGAAGACATCCATAAATATTAGAACTGTAAATATACTATTATACTGTAAAATAAAATAATATATTACAATATTAGGCTAATATTTTATATTTTGTTGAATATTTATATTTAATAATAATAGTTATAATGGTAACACTTTATAATAAAGTTTACAGTAGTTAATGTTAATGTATTAACTCACAATGAGCAATACACTTGTTACAGTATTTAATATTTGTTAATATTAGTTAATAAAAACCCAGCTGTGCATTGTGTGTTCATGTTAGTTCACAGTGCATGAACTAATGTTAACAAATACAACTTTTGATTTAAATAATGTAATATTAAATGTTGAAATTAACATGAACTAAGATGAATTAATTATTGTTAATTCTTAGATCATGTCTTAGATCAAGTAGTTTAACTAATGTTAACTAATGAAACTTTATTGTAAAGTGCTACCATTATTACCACCACCATCATCATCATCATCATCATCATCATCATCATCATCATCATCATCATCATCCAGTTTATATACAATCACAATTTTTGGGCCAAATTGTGCAGCCCTACAAACAAACACAGCGATTTTTAATTGCATTTTAAAATCGCAATTTTATCAGGAAAAATAGCTATTATAGAAGATTTTTTCACCCAAATCATACAGCTCTAAATATAATCTTTTTTTAACCTTCCGTTTTTGCTGATGTCACTGACTGTGCAGGCAATAAACTTAAATCAGGGTAGATGCCATAATGAATTTTACAGTAATGAAAAAGAGCCTGTGATGGATCGACTTACAGTTTTTACAATGTACAGTAGATCACACATGACTTGTAACTCACAATTTTCAAAACTGTTTTATGGCATTTTTATCTACTTTTGGTCAGAGGTTTTGTCAGCTGAACAATTGGCATGTTGTTAAACAACAGTACAATCCATTTCTCCTGTTTCACTCACATTACAGAGATTTCAAAGTTGCAAACCGGGTTTCATGTTGATTTGTTTGCTTAATGGTTAATTATAGTTTATGTAAATGCATCTTGTTACAAGAGAGTAATATAATGTGTTATTAAACTGTCATTGACACTTGCAAATGTATAATTTTTCAGTTACAATGATTATTGTTTCCACAATTGTGAAATTACTTCCACACTGCTAACTTTAATATCCATTTATTGTCTTTAAATATCTTCAGCATAATGTTAACATTAAAACAGTTCAGGCAAGAGTGACCTGCAGCAGTGGCGGGCATTCATGTCCTGCGGCAAGCATGCTTGTGCCAACACACACTGCCTCACTTTAGAGAGGTGTAACAAACCATATCTTTTTTTAAACCTTATGGACAGTGGCTGTAAAAATGTCACAGCACACCGCTGATGCGCAAGCGCAGAGAACAGTTTGTCTCCACTAACTGCTGAACTGAGCTGATTGTCTTCTGAATAGCTGATGGCTACAGCTCAAGCAGACACTCACGTCATACACGTGTGAACCAACCGTGTACCTGGTAGTGATTAATGGTCGAACGTCATGAATGCAGATGGCTGATAAAACGCTGATATAGGCTATTTTATTGATATAAATTGATTTGCATTTCAGTAAGTAAAATAAGTATTTGATCCCCAAGCAAAACATGACGTAGTACTTGGTGGAGAAACCCTTGTTGGCAAGCACAGAGGCAAGACATTGGAGACCAGCTAGGCCACTCCAGAACCTTAATGTGCTTCTTCTTGAGCCACTCCTTTGTTGCCTTGGCGGTATGTTTTTGGTCATCGTCATGCTAGAAGACCCATCCATGACCCATCTTCACTGTTCTGGCTGAGGGAAGGAGGCTCTCATCTAAGATTTTACGTTACATGTCGGCCCTTCAATGCGGTGAAGTTGCCCTGTACCCTTAGCAGAGAAACAGCCCCAAAGCGTAATGTTTCCACCTCTGTGCTTGACTGTAGGGATGGTGTTCTTGGGCTCATAGTCATTTCATGTTCAGTTGATGCCAAAGAGCAAAATTTTGGTCTCTACTTACCACAGCATTTTCTCCCAAGCCTTCTCTGAATCATTTAGATTTCCATTGGCAAACTTCAGATGGACCTGTACATGTGCCTTCTTGAGCTTAGGGAACTTGCAGGTGCTACAGGATTTCAGTCATTTGCGGCGTAGTGTGTTACCAATGGTTTGCTTGGTGACTGTGGTCCCAACTGCCTTGAGATCCTTAACAAGCTACTCCTTTGTAGCTCTGGGCTGATCCCTTTCCCTTCCATGATCATCCTTACCCCATGAGGCGAGATCTTGCATGGAGCTCCAGACCGAGGGCAATTTATGGTTATTTTGTATTTCTTCCATTTCCAAATAATCACACAAACAGTTGTCTCCTTCTCACCAAGCTTCTTGTTGAAGGTCTTGTAGCCCATTTCAGTCTTGTGCAGGTCTACAATCTTGCCCCCAAGAGGTTGGAATGGAAGATACACACATTACCCACACATAATCTGTGGGAGGCAGAATTCTTGCTGGTTGGTGGGGGATCAAATACTTATTTCACTTAATCAAATGCTAATCAATTTATAACCTTTATATAATGTGTATTTTCTGGATTTTTTTGGTTGATATTCTGTCTCTATCCGTTAAAATAAACCTACCACAAAAAATATAGACCCTTCATTTCTTTGCAAGTGGGCAAAGTTACAAAATCAGCAGGGGATCAAATCATTATTTTATATTCCATTGTATGATACACACACACCAGGGGCGTTTCTCCTAAAAAAAAAAACTGGATGAGAAAATAATCGATATTACAAAAGAAAAAGCCCAAATATTACAAAATTTGACATTAAAAAAAGCGACACCAGCAGGTAAAGTTACAGTGGGGAGTTCACATCTCTAGTGCCTCCCCTGAGCCCATTGACTTAAAACAGAACCCCTAATGCATGCAGTGGGTTTAGTGGGGGGTAACTGAGAATGAATGGGGGAAGGTCACGTGAGAGGAGGCAATGCCTCCATCGCGCCATTATTGGATATGATCGGTTATGATTGGATATGATTGGTTCGTGCAATAAATCCCACCTCTTGTTTTCGTGCGCTTTGTCGAAGCGGCCTGAATGAAGAAAATGATGGCATTAATGGGAAGACAAATTAAAAAGTAAGTAAACAACAGCTACAACTATAAAGATATCATCGCTTTGTCACGTCAAAATCAAACTTGAAATGGCCTGAAAACATGATGACTGTGGGTTTTGGTGAATGATCAAGCTTGGTGAAATCTTCATGTCTGTGACCAGTGTGCTTGATAACGGCTGAAAATAAACTGACTATTAAAAAAGAAAAGCTGGCCATTAGTTCACAAATAAAATATATTGTTTAAATTGTTAATGCCTTTAGTTATTATTTTGGAATAAATGTAAAAATGATTAAATTTATACTTAAATAGAACATTACAAAGTTTCTCTTTTTTATTTCATGTTTATTTAACCAGGAAAATTACATGTAACAGGGACATAAATTTACATTTTATATGTATATAAAAAAGTGAGGACTTACATATACATTCATACATAAATATATAATATACACAAACACACACATATACATACAGTGGAAGTCAGTGGTCACCAAAACTGTTTGGTTACCAACATGTTCCACAGGGGAAAGAAAGTCATATAGGTTTGGAACGAAATTAGGGTGAGTAAATTATGACAGAATGCTAATTTTTAGGTGAACTATCCCTTTAAACATGTGCACATAGACCAACAATTAGAAAAACAGTCCAGAGGAAACACAGAACGCATCCTGTGTCAACAGTTATCGGACAGCTTGACACACGGTTGCAACATGGAGAGCAACCCTAGCAACCACCTAACTTGTCATGACAACCTCTTTTGTTTTATAACAATGTATTTACAATTGAAATACAGTAGCAAATAAAGCAACTGACCTATTTTAATGTTGCTGACTCTAGTCTAAGCTGATCCGTTCTATTCCGTCACGTCCATTGTTAATGAACATTCAACATTCAGTGCAGTCTATTATGCTCACCAAGCACCATTAAAAATACAGTACTTTTATTACAATGTAATTTATTCCTGTGATGTCAAAGCTGAATTTTCAGCATCATTACTCAAGTCTTCAGTGTCACATGATCCTTTAGAAATCATTCTAATATGATGATTTGCTGATCAAGAAACATTTCTTATCATTATCAATGTTTTTTTGTGGAAACTGATTTTTCTGATTCTTTAATGAATAGAAAGAAGCATTTATTTGAAAGAGAAGTCTTTTGTAACATTATGAAAGTCTTTATGGTCTCTTTTGATCAAATTAATGCGTCTGAATCTTTGGTTGTAGGCTGAATCTTAAAGGTGGGGTAAGCGATATTTCAAAAATACTTTCGAAAAGTGTCTCGGTGTCAGGATATAGACAAGGAGGTAGAGGTTAGTGAATCCACACATTGTTTATTAAAATACTAAGAGTGCAAAGTGAGTATGCAAGGAATATTGGTGCCGGGAGTCCAGTATCTCCTTCACCGTGTAGATGGACTCAGCTTGGGCGGTATCGGGGGAGTGTCGTCAGGGACCGGGTCTGCAGAAGGAACAGGTACAGGTAAGTGATGGGGTTTCAGAAGAGAGACATGAAAGGTGGGATGTATCCGATACTGAGCAGGGAGTCAAAGTTGGTAAGTGACTGGGTTGATTTGTCTCTCGATGGGGAATGGACCAATGTACTTTGGGCTCAACTTGCGACAGGGTTGCCGTAAACGGATGTCTCGGGTGTTGGGCGGCGGTGAGTATCTGCAAAGCGTCGCTGATGATTTACTGCTGAAGATGATGGTGTGCCTGATTCCAGACTCTCTCACTGTTTTGGAACCAAGCATTGACAGCGGGTACTGCTGACGGCTCACCAGACCAGGGGAATAATGGGGGTTGGTATCCCAGAACACATTGAAATGGTGTTAGATTCGTGGATGCCTGCTGGAGGGAGTTTTGGGCATACTCTGCCCAGATCAGATATCGACTCCAAAGGTTCTGGTTGGAGTGGCAGAATGTGCGAAGGAACCGACTGACATCCTGGATCTTTCGTTCAGTTTGGCCATTTGTTTGTGGGTGGTAACCTGAGGTTAAGCTTACTGTTACATTCAGGAGGGAGAAGAATGCTCGCCACACTCGGGAGATGAACTGGAGCCCTCTGTCAGACACGATATCGTTGGGAATACAGAAATTGCAAAATAAATGCTCCAGCAGTATACTCTCAGCGGTGGATAACTTCTTTGAAAAGAACACATAGGTTTGGAGGTGTGTGTTAAGTATTGTGACAGGATGGCCCCCACTCCCGTAGTTGACGCATCCACCTCAACGATGAACTCCTTCTCCGGATTTGGGTGATGGAGCAGTGGAGCAGTGGTAAAGGCGGTTTTGAGGGTCTGGAAGGCATGCTCCGCATCAGGGCTCCAGTTAAGGGTTTTAGGTTTTCCCTTCAGGAGGGATGTTAATGGCGCTGTTAACATGCTGTACCGGTCTATGAACCGCCGATAAAAATTGGCGAAGCCCAGGAATCTCTGTAACTCTTTTATCGACTTGGGAGTGGGCCAGGAGGTGATGGCTTTGGTGTTGCGATCATCCATCTCTCCTCTCTCGCTGAGATGGTAACCCAAGAATTCGACGGCAGTTTGGTGGAACGTGCATTTCTCTGCCTTTAAAAACAAGGAAAACTCTCGGAGCCGTTGGAGGACCAGGGAGACGTGATGCTAATGTTGAGCTGGATCTTTGGAGAAGATGAGAGTGTCATCAATGTAAACTAGAACAAAGTGATTCAGGAAATCACGGAGTACCTCGTCCATAAAACTTTGAAATACAGAAGGGGCATTTACTAACCCATATGGCATCACAAGGTATTTGTAATGCCCTGCGGGGGTGATGAATGCTGTCTTCCACTCATCCACTTCTCTAATCCGGATCAAATTGTATGCACTCCTTAAGTCAAGCTTGGTGAACATTTTGGCTTCTCTGAGTTGTTCGAGGGCGGATGGGACAAGTGGGAGTGGATAGCTGAATTTTACCGTGATTTTATTGAGTGCCCTATAATCTATACAGGACCGCAAGCCTCCATCTTTTTTGGGAACAAAGAAGAAGCTGGCAGCCGCTGGAGAGGTGGAAGGCCTAATGTATCCTTGTTGCAGAGCTTCTTCGACGTATTTTTGCATGGCAGCTTGTTCAGGAATGGATAAGGAATAGATCCAACCCTTGGGAATGGGTTCACCCAGAACCAAATTGATAGCACAATCCCAAGGTCGGTGTGGCGGTAGATTGGAGGCTGCAACAGGATTGAACACATCTGCAAACGAAGAGTAGCATGGAGGAATGGTCACTGACAGGTTTTCTTTAGGGCTTTCAATGGAAGTGGAACTCACTGAGACTGGTTCGGGCTGCTCGTCTGTTGGCTGGGTGGAGAGGGCGACATCAGCTGAAAGGCAGTTGCAACCCCAGTTCAGAATTTTACCAGATTTCCAATTTATGGTAGGTTGATGTCGGATGAGCCATGGACGACCGAGGATTGTGTCAACCTGGCTATTCTCGAGAATGAACGGGCTAAACAGTTCTTGGTGGATGTTCTCAACACATAAGGTAACAGGGGTTATTTGAGATGTTACATACCCCTTGTTGATGACTTCGCCAGTTACGGCATCGATGGAGTATGGTTTAGATGTGTTGGTTCTTTGGAGCTGGAGTTTCTTGGATAGATCTCCTGATATGAAATCGCCTGCCGACCCGGAGTCCACGATGGCAGCGACTGAGACGCGGAAATCTTGAGATTTTAAAGTCACTGGTATTGTTAACGGGGCTGATACAGAGGGTTGGTTGAAGACTGAACTCACCAGTAACCGAGGAGGATGAGACGGGCATGTCCGTAGAAAGTGACCCTCACTCCTACAATATAGGCATAACTTTAGTTCTCGATGACGGTTGCGTTCAGCTTGAGACAGTCTGTGGGTTTCTACTTGCATTTTCTCCGGCATCGGCTCTGGGAATAATTCAGATGGATTCTGGTGGAGAACGGGAACTGACGATTGAACGTTTCGGTAACAGTTTTGAGGTCTTTGATGAACTCGGAGAGCTTGCTGCATGAATTTTTCTAGTCCCAGAGTGTCATCATAAATGGCGAGCTGGAGGCAAAGTGCAGGGTTTAATCCTCTTCGATGGACTGTCATAAGGGCCTGTTCATTCCACCCGCTTGCAGACGCTAGAGTTCGGAATTTCAGGGAGTACTCAGAAACAGATTTTTTACCTTGACGTAACTGCAATAGTTGGTCGCTGACAGATAAATCTCCTACTGGATGCCCAAACACCTCTTTGAAATGACTTATAAAATTCTGTAATGACAATGTAACCGCAGTCTTTTTAAACCAAAGCATTTCAGCTCACCTTAAAGCTGCCCCGGATAGCTACTGGATAATAAAGGAGATTTTTGATCTTTCTGTTGGATATTGGTGGGCTTGTTGCTCAAGAGCTAGCGAACATTGCAGTAAGAACCCGTTGCAATCTTCCGCCCCACCTGAGAAGAGTGGTGTTTGCGGAAGCACTGTCCTCGGGCTGCGTTGGATCCATAACGGTTATGGTCAAACCTTCTGTCAGGATATAGACAAGGAGGTAGAGGTAAGTGAATCCAAACACAGTGTTTATTAAGAGTGCAAAGTGAGTATGCAAGGAATATTGGTGCAGATTCTGTGAAGATCACTCGGTGCGGGGCTGATCACAGGTGAGTACGTTCAGGTATGTGTATACCAAGCAGTCACAGTTCATTAATACTTGTCCTTTCTCCTTCAGACGTGGTCGATATCAAGAAAGCTTGAGGGAAACACTGGAAGATCACAGGTGATGGGAAATGAACAGGTATCCTGGAGACAGTAGGGCAATGACACAGAGGTTAGTGGAACACAGGTGAGTATACGTTACGTCTTGGGATCTTTGGGTGTATCAGAGGGTCAGGAGACATCGGGATATGGTCTGTTCCTGTTGGAGGTTTGACATTGAACTGAGGCTGTGGTGAGTGTTTTATTGTGCCTGGTGATGAGGTTGTTGATAGGAAGCAGGTGTGAGTGATTAGTATTCTGGGGAGAGTGATCGTTGAGTAGTGGATGGGACCGAGTTTGACTGATCTCTGACACTCGGGCCGAGTCAGCAGTAAGGGGCGTGTCTACTAATGATGGGGAGAAGGCTCAGTGCACTTCATTATTCAAAAGACACAACACACAGGACGGACATTAGCCGAGCGAAAAAAGAGAAAAAGAAAAACAGAAAAAGAGAAATGAAAGAGATAGATGTCAGAAAGAGAGTGATGGCAGATAAAAAACTAAAGTGGAAAATGTCTGTGGAACAAAAGAAGGCTTACGATCAGGCAAGAAGTAGGACCAGTGTAAATATCGGATCAGCTTTCCAGGGCTGGAAAGAACTCAAGGAGCACTAAGGCCTGCAACCGGATGCTGAGGTTGCTTTTTTTCTTCTCGATAGGTGAGTAACATTGGTTTTGTTTTGTTTCACAAAACTAATTATATGCTGGCTTTTGCTTGAATATGCTTGTGTGTCATGTCCACTTGTTTGTCCATTTGCAATCGTATCGTCATTCACTTCAGCGATGATAAAGACCCATCCATTTCCACATCCTATAAGCCACTGTCTGTTTCAAGCGTAAGCTCGCAAAGTGTGTCCGAAAAGTAAGATAATAAACTCCTAATATAGGTTTATTTCCTCTGGGTCCTCTTTTAGTGATCGATATAACACTCCAATCTTGTCAGAATTGTAATATGTTCGTTAGTTGGACTGTCGTGCTTGTGCTATCGAGTTGTTCATGAGAACTGTTTATGTTTTTGGGATGTAAGGGATGACTTTTTCATTTAACATTCGACCTGAATTACCATAGTAACACACATTGCTTTCACTTGTTGATGACATCATACCCTCGGCTGGCTGGCACAGCAGATTCTGCCATAGTCTTTGCCTGGGTTGCATACGTATGTGTAGGGCGGAGCTATCAAAATAGGGGCGAGACCCTTTTGGGGTAGGGGCGTGTTTGTTTTGGTGATTCGAAATATCAACAACGTTTACCAGATATCGCTTACCCTACCTTTAAGGTGTTTGGTGTCACCCTCATCACCCGGTTCATTATCCAGGTGATATTATATTATAAAGGCAGAAAGGACATAAATTCCAGCCAATTGCAAAAGCGAATATAAACTAAACAAAATTATAAACGCAACACTTTTTTTTTTGCCCCATTTTTCATGAGCTGAACTGACTGGACTTTTTCTATGTACACAAAAGGCCTATTTCTCTCAAATATTGTTCACAAATCTGTCTAAATCTGTTAGTGAGCACTTCTCCACCTCACAGGTGTGGCATATCAAGATGCTGATTAGACAGCATGATTATTGCACAGGTGTGCCTTAGGCTGGCCACAATAAAAGGCCACTCTAAAATGTGCAGTTTTACTGTATTTAGGGGGTCTGAAAACCAGTTAGTATCTGGTGTGACCACCATTTGCCTCACGCAGTGCAACATATCTCCTTCGTATAGAGTTGATCAGGTTGTTGATTGTGGCCTGTGGAATGTTGGTCCACTCCTCTTCAATGGCTGTGTGAAGTTGCTGGATATTGGCAGGAACTGGAACACGATGTCATATACGCCGATCCAGATAGTTCATCCGTGAAGAGAACACCTCTCCAAAGTGTCAGACGCTCAAGTCGGTTACGACGACGAATGCAGATGAGGACAACGAGCATGCAGATGAGATGGTTTCTGACAGTTAATGCAGAAATTCTTTGGTTATGCAAACTGATTGTTGCAGCAGCTGTCCGGGTGGCTGGTCTTAGACGATCTTGGAGGTGAAGATGCTGGATGTGGAGGTCCTGGGCTGGTGTGGTTACACGTGGTCTGCGGTTGTGAGGCTGGTTGGATGTACTGCCAAATTCTCTGAAACGCATTTGGAGACGGCTTACGGTAGAGAAATTAACATTCAATTCACGGGCAACAGCCCTGGTGGACATTCCTGCAGTCAGCATGCCAATTGCATGCTCCCTCAAAACTTGTGACATCTGTGGCATTGTGCTGTGTGATAAAACTGCACATTTTAGAGTGGCCTTTTATTGTGGCCAGCCTAAGGCACACCATGCTTGGATGGATTATCTTGGCAAAGGAGAAGTGCTCACTAACACAGATTTAGACAGATTTGTGAACAATATTTGAGAGAAATAGGCCTTTTGTGTACATAGAAAAAGTCTTAGCTTTGAGTTCAGCTCATGAAAAATGGGGGCAAAAACAAAAGTGTTGCGGTTATAATTTTGTTCAGTGTATATTTCAGCATGCTCTACGATGATCTTTCATTTTTTCCCTGATTTTCTGTGGGACATAAATGCAAATGAAAGAGCAGCAACATGTCAATACAAGGCTCTGCATGACAAATTTCTTTGCATACATTTTGTGGCGAAGAGGCATGTTGAAGGTGCAGTTGGCCCCCTTTGGCGGCATAATACCAGCATTGTTTTCCAGCGCTCCATGCAGCTTTGCAAATTAAATCAAACCATTACTACTGATATGCCCACACACGCTTTTGCATATTCCTGTGTATCTATCATCCCAGACTCCATTCCTATATCTGCCCTTTCGCTTTTGCACCCCTAGGCTCAGAAACAGCTGCATATGTGAGCGCAAACTAACTGTAATGGCCTCACTTTCCCATCTCTAACAGACAGAAGACATTTGATCAGACATCAGTGGGGGAGAGACACAGGAGGACGGTTTCTGATGAAAGGGAAGGAAGAACTGCAGATTTTAGCCAGCGTTTGCCTTTTTCAAGTACAATATGCAGTCAATCCGAGGTCAGGGATGAAGACATTACATCGGAAATGCCACAGCAGGAGTCATACATATAATATTAGAGGTCAGCATTGTCTCACCATCTCAGGTTGTTTAAAAAAAAAAAAGAAGCAAAGACAGTATCTCATATTTGGAAATCAGAGAACTGTGTGGGAGAGTGTCAACGTAAAGCTTTGAAAGCAGACGAGGGCGTGTGCCCTCTCCCACAATGAAAACGCCCACCTATTGCGAGAGAGGGCCTACAGCGTCGCTGTAACGATGGGTTTCTCCCCTCACATTTTAGCATGCTTTATAACGAAATATGGCATTATACTGTCATGCATCACACTGGCTTTGTGTACATGTCAGGACGTGACTCAGCCGAGTTAAAAATGAAGCATCATGTACTACAGAGGTTCACCCTGACAGACACACAAACACACAGTCCACCCCCACCCCTGTCTTATCCATTGACCAGATTTCCTCTCTACTTATTTTGGAGTGAGTGAGTAAGAGAGCACTCTTCACTTCCTCAATTCATTAGCAGGTGTTTAGCTCGGCCTCTTAAAAGAAGAAATGTTGGGAACACATTTAAAGTTGCACAGCAGAAGTGATACTCATTTTGCAGTATATTTAAATACAAATTATCAGATGATCAACTTCTACTTAACAGTGTAAGTCAATATATCTGTATCTGCATCAGTGTATAAGTAGCAAGAGACACATAGAACATCTGAAAGTCATTGACAGAGTGGTTTTTTTTGTTCAAATCGACTTTTTCACGATGTAGTTTGCAATATAAGGAAAATGAGTGAATTTAGGCACAGCTCCTAAAAATATAAAGCACTTTGTAATGGAAAAACTACCTAAAATGTGATCTGACCACTGAGACTGAGACACACTGAATCAAAATTCAGATTTGAGTCAAATTTAAAATATACTACCAATCAAAAGTTTTTGAAAGAAATCTCTTATGCTCAGCAAGGTTGCATTTACTTGATCAAATATACAGTAAAATTGTAATATTGTGAAATATTATTACAGTTAAAAAAAATATATATATTTTAATATATTTTAAAATGTAATTTATTCCTGTGATCGAAGCTGAGCATCATTACTCCAGTCTTCAGTGTCACATGATCCTTCAGAAATATTCTAATATGATGATTTGATGCTCAAGAAACATTTCTTATTATTTTCAATGTTTTGAACAGTTGTGCTGCTTAATATTTTTGTGGAAACCGTGATATTTTTTTCAGGATTATATGATTAACAAGGAGCTCAAAAGAACAGAATTTATTAGAAACAGAAATCATTTGTAACATTATAAATGTCTTTACTGTCACTTTTGATCAATTTAATGTGTCATACCTAAATAAAAGTATTCATTTCTTTCAAATCAAATCATACTGACCCCCATTTTTTAATAAATTAGATTTAGTGTTTTACTAACTACTAAACAGGATCGAGTCAGACACACCAAAAACCAAATTAACAAAGTCTAAGAGCTTTAATTTTGTGTTGTTTAACAGGAATATTTACACTGTTTCAAGTTTTCTGAGCAGTCAGGTTGTTTAACTCTGCATCTATCCCAGTGGGACCCTGCTTGAGTGATTTTCATGTTGAAGATTAGCGTAAAACCAAGCTAGCGGAAGCTATTACCACGTGCTCCTGTGGCTCCATCCGATTTTAGAAAAAAAACCACAAACCAAAAGCGGCTCATCAGCCAATGGGCTGCAGCCCTGCTCCACAAAGCTACCAGTTCAGGGGAACT
The DNA here is from genome assembly GCA_039654625.1 of Rhinogobio ventralis. NCBI lineage: Eukaryota > Metazoa > Chordata > Actinopteri > Cypriniformes > Gobionidae > Rhinogobio > Rhinogobio ventralis. Next base: position 18,865,520 of record CM077196.1, read on the forward strand.
GCACTAAGCTGTTTTGTGTGAAAGTGAAACAGTACAGCAGTTCTGATGTGGGGCATGCTCCCTTACAATGACTGAAATTTTACACTCTAAACACCAGGATCAATGGTAAATTCTGACCCAATTAAGACAGTGCTGATGAGAAATCTAAATATAGCACATTTGTAAGATAAAAACTGATATACGTCATGTATTATTACATAAACTTAACAGAGCACCACTTCCTTAAAGGCCATAAGACTGACTTTCTTTCTGTTTGAGCACCAAAGGACTTTAAAAGGGACGGGTGTTTGACAAAACAAACAATGCACCATAAAAAGGGTCCATGAGATTCATGGGCAATATCCCAAGCCTTCTGAAGTCTCTCCAATCTCACTCAGTTCAAATGCTATGTTGGGTTTGTACACAGAGTTTGACATCATTGGAGTGACGCACCATATTTGATTGAACCGTATACGAGCAAGGCTGTGATCTGAGAACCATAGAGTAGGAGATGTTCAGCAAATAAATTATATTTTGCTATGGCTTCAGAAAACCTGGAAAATACTGCATACAGTAAGTTGTATAGAGTTGTATGGTGCTTTTTAGTCGTTTTTGAAGTTTTACTAGATATTCTGCATTTGTCTGTATTGTGATCCACAGAGGAAAGAGGACAGAGACGACAACATGATGGCAATTTTCACATTTGGTTGAACTATCCCTTTAAGGTTGTGAACTTTAACCCTGGAGACCCAGACCACTAGTCAAAGGTTTGAAAATTGTGTTATTTTACATTAAATTTGTAGCGAATATAAATTGTTTGTGTAAACTTACTAATGTTGTTTTTTTTAATACATTAATAGATAAATACACTCACACATATACACTCACCTAAAGGATTATTAGGAACACCATACTAATACTGTGTTTGACCCCCTTTCGCCTTCAGAACTGCCTTAATTCTACGTGGCATTGATTCAACAAGGTGCTGAAAGCATTCTTTAGAAATGTTGGCCCATATTGATAGGATAGCATCTTGCAGTTGATGGAGATTTGTGGGATGCACATCCAGGGCACGAAGCTCCCGTTCCACCACATCCCAAAGATGCTCTATTGGGTTGAGATCTGGTGACTGTGGGGGCCATTTCAGTACAGTGAACTCATTGTCATGTTCAAGAAACCAATTTGAAATGATTCGAGCTTTGTGACATGGTGCATTATTCTGCTGGAAGTAGCCATCAGAGGATGGGTACATGGTGGTCATAAAGGGATGGACATGGTCAGAAACAATGCTCAGGTAGGCCGTGGCATTTAAACGATGCCCAATTGGCACTAAGGGGCCTAAAGTGTGCCAAGAAAACATCCCCCACACCATTACACCACCACCACCAGCCTGCACAGTGGTAACAAGGCATGATGGATCCATGTTCTCATTCTGTTTACGCCAAATTCTGACTCTACCATCTGAATGTCTCAACAGAAATCGAGACTCATCAGACCAGGCAACATTTTTCAAGTCTTCAACGGTCCAATTTTGGTGAGCTCGTGCAAATTGTAGCCTCTTTTTCCTATTTGTAGTGGAGATGAGTGGTACTTGTGGGGTCTTCTGCTGTTGTAGCCCATCCGCCTCAAGGTTGTACGTGTTGTGGCTTCACAAATGCTTTGCTGCACACCTCGGTTGTAACGAGTGGTTATTTCAGTCAAAGTTGCTCTTCTATCAGCTTGAATCAGTCGGCCCATTCTCCTCTGACCTCTAGCATCAACAAGGCATTTTCACCCACAGGACTGCCGCATACTGGATGTTTTTCCCTTTTCACACCATTCTTTGTAAACTCTAGAAATGGTTGTGCGTGAAAATCCCAGTAACTGAGCAGATTGTGAAATACTCAGACCGGCCCGTCTGGCACCAACAACCATGCCACGCTCAAAATTGCTTAAATCACCTTTCTTTCCCATTCTGACATTCAGTTTGGAGTTCAGGAGATTGTCTTGACCAGGACCACACCCCTAAATGCATTGAAGCAACTGCCATGTGATTGGTTGATTAGATAATTGCATTAATGAGAAATTGAACAGGTGTTCCTAATAATTCTTTAGGTGAGTGTACATACACTACCATTAAAAAGTTTATGGGGGGGGTGAAAGAAATTAATACTTTATTTTTGATGCAGTAAATTACTCGAAAATGACAGTAAGAACATTTATAATGTTACAAAAAGTTTCTATTTCAAATAAATGCTAATATTTTGAACTTTTTCTATTCATTAAAGAAACCTGAAAAATGATCATGGTTTCCACACAAACATTAAGCAGCTGTTTTCAACACTGATTATATTAAGAAGAATAAATGTTACTTGAGCAGAAAATTACAATATCACGCTGATTTCTGAAGGATCATGTGACATTGTTGAGCATCATGAGTAATGATGCTGAAAATTCAGCTTTGACATCACAAGAATAAATTACATTTTAAAATATATTAAAATAGAAAACAGGAATTTTAAATTGCAATAATATTCCAAAATATTACTGTTTTTACTGTATTTTTGATCAAATAAATGTGGCCTTGGTGAGCATAAAAAACCTTTGAATGGTACGGTAGTATATCTATATGTTACTTTTTTTTCTTACTTTTAATTCTCATACTTACATTTGTGTTATTTTATATGTTTGATGACTTTGTAATATTCTAAAATGTGATTTACAGCACTTCCTTTTATGAGGCGTGTCATTTATGTGCACCTGTCATCAAATAGAACAAACACTGGCTGTTTGCAAACAAGTTTCCCAAACACTCTACAACAAATTGGGCAGACAAACAGGACAGTCACACGCCTCTTTACATTGTCAAAATGCTGGTTTCATTGTCAAAATTCTGACTCAGTTTAATTAATAAATACATAAGTCAATAAATAAAGAAATGAATGAATAAGCTTGCATTCTGATTTTTTGGTGATAGTGTTGCTATTGAAAGGCATGCAAATAGCAGCCTTAGATCACAAATCACATTTCCAATTAAACTTGATGACAGACTGTGCAGAGGCAACCGAGACGTTCTAAAAATGCTACTTGCCCAGATCGATGATAGAAATGTGGTTGCTTCAAATTAACCATAAGAAATCTATTGTCTTGGGTTGAAGAGTGAGTCTGCACATTCCAGCTGTAATGCAATTGCTCGGAATTGGATCCAGCAAACTAACAATTCAACCTTTGTGAGGGACGATGCCATGGACATGAACCTAAGAGCCGATCTGATGACATTCACAATACAGAAATGGAAGCTTTCTACTCTCCCTCAGTCAGGTGTGGCGTGCGGTTGACATGGCATGCTTTTTAAGTGTATTTGTGGAGTATAAAATCTGTGCTTGCACATTTCTATTTAGGATTCTGAGTCAAACATCAAGATGCTCATTCTGTTCTGGACATTACAGCATCTCTGCTTGGACATCACTAATAAATGAGCTAACGTTTAAAAATCATTTACGTTTTCATATTTAAAGTTGTTTCGGGACATTACAAATGTGTAGCACATTTGTGTTGAAAATTATGAAATATATTTGGTCCATAAAATCACTACAAGACATGCTGTGTCACTATATTTTAAGGTTTGAAAATAATTTGAATACCTTTGTGGTGAAACACTCTTTGTTCTACCAGATCATTTTATTCCCCTAAATACAACAGAAGATTAATAGAAGTTTTGCACTTTTTCGAAGACCCACATATGGCATGATAACATTTTATATTTTAGTCAGTGGTACATTAAAAGCATTGTCCTCATTAGATTGGTATTGGTATTAATTGGTCAGACTGAACAGTATATATCCATATATCAGTAACACCACAGTAGTTAATAGATAAGATACGTACAGAACTGTGTATTGCTTTTTATTGTTTTCTGATAATGTTGCAACCAATGTCTTGATTCAACCTAATTCTAATTTAGACTGTTTTATCTCTGTTATAAAAAGGCATGATGATGTTTCCATTTCTATGTGATGTATTATGTACAGTACTTGCTTTGAAGGTGCCTTAAATATCCTATTGTGTACTTGAGGAACTTCAAATATATATATTTGAATCCTGTTCCTAATTATACGTTTTTTGAAAACTGTGCACAGACTGTGGAGCTCTTGCAAGGGACAAAAAAACCTTCCTTATCAAAAAGAGTGACTAAAATTTCTCCAGAAGGTTCCTATAAAACACAAAACCAGCCACACTTGTGGAATGAAGAAAAAATAATTAAGACTGAAAAGAAAAGGTGTTGGTTTTGTGTTCAATAGGGTTTTTTCATGCCCTATTTTAGCTGTGAACTTGCACTTATAATAATAATAATAATTCACAAGTTTGTGTGCCCATATAATCTTAGTGAAAGTGGTAAACAGATTCTACCCAAGCTCCGATTGCCCCCCTATAACAGGCAAAACTGTACAAAAAGGAGGAGCAGGGATGCTGCAAGAACTAACAACGGGAAGAGGCAAGCTGCTGGTTTTATACCTTGGTATTAATTGGAAGATTAGATGGGCATACTCCTCCCAAAATTACGTTTAATAACTTCACTTTTACAAATACTTCTCCAGATGATTCCACCAGTTTGAGCGTATGAAGGAACCCAGATTGGGACCTCCAGTATCTTTTGATTTTCACAGTAAGACACTGCCGTGTCAGAAATTAGCTATATAATATATAATTATTGAGCAATATTTGCCCGCTGAAATGCATTTTGGAAAGGAGGGGCATACTTTTTAACAATATAAAAACACATTGAGTGTGGATCAAATACTTCAGCCAAACCAACTGAAATAAATACTCAATTTGAACAAATTATGGCTGTTAAATCATAAACACATACAAATGTAGATGTAAATAATACATGCTAATAAAGCGTATAGGCACTCTGCTAGAACAGATTTAATATGTTATTTCCAAATAGTTTGGAGTGTTTCTTCTGTCTAATTTGATATATTTGAGATATAGCGTTTTTACACTTATATCTTAAATATTTGTTATCCCTTTCAATGTTATTTTCTCTGTGAGCCAATCCTGACCATCATAATTTTATAATAAATTGTCTAATTGTTTTTGGAGCTTAGACAATCTTAGATTTGTCTCAGACAAATGGATTTTAAATTAAAAAGAAAAATAACCTAAACTATTACAGAAGACACTGTTCATGTGATGGCAACTATTTCATACATTAATCAAACCAATGATAGGTGCAATCTTTTTTCTTGTCCCCAACAGATTATCATTATTACTATTGACTTGAGTGAATCATCAACCATCATATTCATGGTATGTCATCATGTATAGGATTAAAATAAAACTTGCTATGAAATAAATATGGGTTACACTTTATTTTAAGGTGTCAATGTTACAGAGTAATTATATATTTGAGTACTGAGAAATATTATTTAACTACATGTACTTGGTTAGGGTAGGATTGGGGTTTGGTTGAGGGTTAGTTGCTTGTAATTATGCATAATTTACTGTTATTACTATGGTAAGTACATGTAACATATTATGTAACAAGGACAATAAAGTATTACCTAAATATGCCATGAATTATAAATCACTCTGAATTATTATTCACTCACACATAGTTTCAGCCATTCAAAAATCATTTACAAATGCATTCACTCATAATTGTAAAATCCAAAATATTGATTTATAAGGCATTACTGTTTGCTGTCCTGCAACAATGCAAATTTCACATTGAGTCTTTAGTCTTTAATCACTGATTTATAAACTGGGAGTGGATGAGAAGTTAGCATGTTGTTGCAGAACATCACGAAACTTGCAAGGCCTTAGGCAGGGCGGGCACACCAAACCTACTGAGGCATCCTACAACAACTGTTCCTGTAGAGCAAGCTGTCTTTTAAAGAAAAAGCTTTCCTAGATTAATGAGGACTCTCCTAAAGTCCTAGTCATTATCAAAGAAAGCATGCCATGACATGTGGCTCAATTTGTTAGGCAAAAATTAGGTCAGAATAGCGCATCTGTTGAACATACATAGTGGGAACCTCCCATTTATGAACAATCATATGACATCTTAACACTATGCACACATCTCACAAGCAGGACAAAGGGGGGCACGGACAGTGTGTGCCTAATTTACATTAGTTGCATTAGTGATTGTAAAATGGAGGATTTTGTGGTAAATATTGCACACACATAAATAATCTGATGACAGACAGCAGCAATGCACCAAATCCCATGAATAGTGCAAAAACTCTACAGTAACAGCAACAAGCTGATATATAGAGCATGCAGAAGCAAGACAGATTGAGGTTGACAGTAGATTGGTGTGTTTATGTGCATTACATAAATAACAGAATAACCATGTGCAACACCACACATTGTCATTGGATCAATGGTGTCAGATTAATGTGCATGATCCTCCTTTCACTCCCTGACTTTTCAATGAGTGCACACAGCATGCACACTTCTTGGTTTCCATCACTCATTTTATTAAGACATCAGACTTTTAGTTTATAGTCCATGATGGAAATGCAAGATTAAACTAATTACATCATATTAGTCGGTTATTAGATTATTATGAGGGAGGATGAGTGACTAATAAATGGGGAGAACGATGGATTTCATGAGTAGGATAACACCAAAATATAGCTTTTATATTTCTGCCAAGAAGATCATCTAATCACACACTAATTTATATGTTGCGTCACTTTAACATAGCTAACGTTACTTCATTTATGCGCGCGAGTAGGCTACACACTGAAAATGACTTTACTACCCTACTTCTACACTAATTTAAAGTCAAGTTATGTACACATATAGTTAAAGAAGTCCAAGGTAACACAAGCACAACAGTTGTTTTGTGCGTATTTTACATATGATAAAAACCCTGATACACATTAGTTTCCTACGCACTGTAATGCGGTCTGTCGGACGCCGAGGTAACGTTAGACTAAGTCGAAAAATGTGTGATTAAGTTCGACTCTGAAATGTTTACTTACTAAACAGTTACATTCAAGCGACAGTAAAGTGATTTACCTGTTGAAGATTACTTCTCGGGCTCTAATTCAACCGGTCCATTCTAGTTACTTGAAGACGCCAGTGTTTCGAACAGCTGAACTCTGTCGCAACAACTCATAAAAAAAAAGCTGGAGAGGTTCACCTGCAGCCTCACAATAAGCTGTCACTCAAAGCGCTAGTGTGACGAGTGGGCGGAGCTAATGGAGCGCATCACTATGTATAAACTATAAACTTACAGCTGCAGTGAACGTTTTAGTTGTCCGAAGTGCAACCAGCAAACAGCAGTACTTTCTGGCAATTAAATGTGCTCTCATTGTCTAGCTCACCTTGGAGAATAAAAAATAAAATAAAATAAAATAAAAATACATATATTGTAAAAATAATAATAATGATAAATAAGAATGAAGTGGTTAACTTATGTATAGGTGCACTTTAAGTGAGAAATATAAATACTGAATTAGATTTACTCAATATGTGTAATATTGCTGAACAGAAACAACTAGGCTATTTAAGAAACTGCTTACAATATAAAAGAAAACTTTTCTTTTTCTCATCATCGAGAATTCATTTTTGTCAGTTCTACTTAACTGTAGTTTAGTTTTGCTTAATCAAATTAGATTTTTTTTTTTTTATTCATATTCCATCATTGTCTATTGATGTGTTATTGTACTGGGTGGCTAATTTGCTTGCATGTGTCTAATACTAAACAAAAGGCTGTGATGTGATTATTCTAGCAGTTATCTTAATAGGCTAAGTCTTTGACACAATTCTGAAAGCCTGCTGTCGGTGGTTCATCTTAAATCAAAATAGTCTCATTTAAAGCTAGATTTCAAAAGATCAGATCTGGAAGATGAACAAAGTGCCCTAAATAATGTTGGAGTGCCATGGTTTTGTTGAGATACAGCTGTCAGACAGATTAATGAATATATGTGTTAAGTCTTCATTTATGTGCTCATTTGTTGTCTCCACTCCAGTGTCTGACAGATAGTTCCATCATGAACTCTGTGGTTCAGAACATGCAAATGCATCCCCCAAAACATTTGTTTATGGCAACAGTTACACAAATATCACACCTCCCTTCCAGAGGGACTGTTTCATTTTTTTTTTTTTTACACTAGACAGAAATGAGCTGAACAAATATAAACTTGATTTAACTTGACTTCAGTCAGCGCTTGCATTTTATTTTAACTATTGTGTAGGCTACATGTTGCGGTTCTTAACTTAGCATAAAAAAGTCATGTTGGAGTCGTGGTGCATTGGAGAAACTATTTTTTGTTGTTGTTGCAATGAATGAATGACTGAATGAATGATAGTCTGGAGATGCTAAAAAATAGCACATTGCCTATTGTGTAGACTTGGCTAATCATACTTAATTTGTCATATTAGTGTTATGTACAAGAAACATTACAATACAGACAACACTTTATATCACAGATCTAATTCAGACATTGTAGTTATGACGCTTCACGGTGTCACATAATGTACCAAACAAAGAAAGTCAGTCAATTAGCTAAAGAGTGTGCCCTCTAGTGGCAAAAAACAAAGCAACTGGTCAATTAAAAGTTGAGCTACAGTAATACCTATATTGTATTCATTGTTACAGGGGTTTACGTTTACATTCGCTAGGATACATTTCTTAATACACTTCACACAGTCCTCCTCACCAACATTCAGCTTGGCACAACAGTTAATTTCACATTTATGCACTAAAACTATCAAAAAACATATAGGGATAGTTCACCCAAAAGATAAAAAATCTGTCATCTGTCATCACCCTCAAGTGGTTCCAAACATGTATAAATGTCTTCTTCTGAACACAAAAGAAGATGGTGAAAAATCACTGAGGTCCACCAATTGTTTGGTTACCAACATTCTTCAAAATATCTTCTTTTGGGTTCAGCAGAAGAAAGAAACCCACACAGGTTTGGAAAAACTTGAGGGTGAGTAAATGATGAAAACATTTTGATTTTGGGGTGAACTATCCCTTTAGTTCATCAATTAACAAATTCTTCCATAACACTAGCAAAGATTGTCACGCAACAAACACACTTTGTCACTCAAAAACACTAATAACAGTTATAATTTAACAATGATTTCTTTTGCAAAGATTCTTTACAAAACAAGAATGACTTTAGAATTCATGGACATGGTCTATTACAATAAAGTACAAAATTATCCATACATTTTCCCCTTTTGAATAGATTTGTAAATGGAAAGACTACACATGTGTAGGTGTTCAGCTATGTAATTGTTGATAGCATTTCATTTTTCATATATATATATATATATATATGACTTTACTACCCTACCCTATGGTATCACTGTAGAAATGTAGCAAATTGTTGCCTTATTCAGTTTTGTATTATGTTTGGTTTTGAACTTAACTTTGAAAAGAGTATGTCAACATGCAAATTGGCCCGTAGGCACATACAATTTTGGCAGTGGTTGTGTTTGAGTGAAAAAAAGAATTCATGACTGCTGTTGTGCTTGAACATTGAAAAATGGATCCTAACGATTGTTAAAAAAAATGTGTCTCACAGAAAAGTTCCTTGACTCTCATGCTGTCATTGTTGACTTGATACATCTGTCAAAGACCACAGTTGTTGTTGAACAGCATTCTTAACATTTTGCTGCTCATGCATCATGAGTACCTATTAAACAAAATGTTTTTTTTTTCAGTTTAGATGCTTACAAGAGATGGGAGTTCCACAGAGAATGAGTGAAAGAAAACAAGCTCTTGAAGCAGGTGAGTACCTTTGACCTACAATTACACGGTGTAGAAGTGCTCTATATGCACTGCAAAAATTAAAAAAATAAAGCTGAAAAAATAACCCAAAATGTACTTGACTATTGCTGTGTTTTGCTTTACACATGGCTCCGAAATACTATAAAATCTCTGAGGAACATAAGTATGCATCCTTTCTGTGAAGCACTCCTATTTTTCGATCAACCAACAAGAAAAACAATTTGATGAAATCATTTTTGTTGATTTTTGTTTCTATTCACCCTCTTTCTCGCCATGTTGCCCTGTCTCTTCTTTTGCCATCCTTGCCTGTCGTCCTTTGCACTCTAATGTACAAGTTTAAATCCAGTTCGGGTAATATCTTAATTGGGAATAGAAACCCCCTTTGCAATGCTAAATGAAATATTACAACGAATGGTTAAGTGGTAGACACCATGTATCAGAGGGTTATGTTTTCATAGCTAGAAAGAGTTTTGCCATTAGAGCAGGACAAGATGTGATATTTCTGCTTTCTCCTTAAACCAATAATGCTGTCCTTGGTGAATCTGAATGGTGAGGCAAAACCATTACAGCTTTCCAAATATCAAGGGTTTATGCAGTTATCTTATTGGTTTTGATTGTAACTTAAAAATAATAAATTGGTTTCAAAAAAAGTCTCCATTACCGAGAGCCATAATGGACCCTGGCTCTGAACGAGTCCATCAATTTCCTTAGAAGTGGGTAAATCGATGAACATCAGCATCGATGCAACGTCTCTGATCGGTTTAAAGCCTCCTTCTGGTCGACTTGGACTCCTCTTCTGTCAGCCTTCTTTCATTCTCAAGCCCTGTTGGTCAAATAATTATTAACGTAATCAAAGATATGTCTTATCTGATCGAATTATTAATTTGGACACAAAATGAATGTATACACCCTGCTATGCTTCATAAATATATATTTTTTTATTTATCCTTTATTTTACCAGGAATTCCGTGTTGAGATAAAAAGAATCTCTTCTTCCAGGGAGTCTTAAATATTTGATTAGACCCAATGCACATTTAGTTAATGCTTCTAATCACAGAGCTGAAAGAAGGCTCCTATCAATAGAGAGGTCTTATGAAGTTTCTGAAAGCAATTTTCATCTTCAGTCTCTCATTCTTATTTTCATCCGCCAGCTCTGCTCAGTCAAGTCCATTAATAAAAGCAGCTTGACCACAAATCCATTTCCGTGCCCAGCCGCTTAGCAAAAGCCACAATAGGCCTGAAAACGCTATAACAAATGGACTAGTTATTGAAGGCAGTGGAAGGCATTGTGTCTGCCTTCTTGCGCAGAAATGGGACTGCAGTGAGATGCAGAATGAGCTGTGTGCTCATTAGAGTCATATAGGATTCTCAGAAACGTGACCTGAAGGCAAAGATTGGCATTGGCAAATTTGTCCTTTTAGACTTGCCATATATTTACTGTACATACATCTTGCCATACATATATCTCTGGAAAGAACCATTTTGACAATGCAATGTTGAAGCCATGGTCTAATGGTTAGCACACACACACATTGGATGAGGAATTTATGCACTGGTTAAAATCTGATTTTGAGCTACAGTAACCATAATACATGACCTATAACAACCTCATGAGAAAAGTGTTGTCAAGGAAACATAACTTCTTACTCTTTTATATGTAGTAATAGTGCCTTGTAAAAGTATTCAAACCCCTTCATTATTTTTTACATTTTGTTATTTTGCTGCCTTATGTTAAACTACCTTAAATTACTTTTACCCCACATAAATATACACTCCATACACCCAGAAAGCAAAAAACAGATTTGTTACAACTTTGCAAATTGATTACATTGCACAGGTATTCCCTTTTCTGGGACACTTGAAACTTAGCTCAGGAGCATTCCCATTTTACTTGTAGATGTTACTACAATTCGAGTGGCGTTAACTTGTGCAAATTCAATTGAATGGATATAATTTGGAAAGGCACACACCTCTCAATAAAAGGTCTAACAGCTGAAAATAAATTATGTTTTGTAAACAAAGTTTGGGAGGAACATGTTCAAATTGCCTAACCAGTCAGTACAAGATGAGGTCTATATATAAATAGCCGACTCACCTATGTTCCTCGTTAGTTTCCTGAGCTCCATGATCATATATGAAGATGGGAGAAACTTACAGAAGTACAAACATCACTATGGCCAGACTCAAAACCCACTTGGAATTGGATTCTCTGATCTGATGAAGCTCAGTTCCAAGCATCATGTATGGAGGAAACCAGGCACTGCTCATCACCTGCACAATACCATCCCAGCAGTAAAGAGTGGTGGTAGCAGCATCATGCTGTGGGGGTGTTTTTCAGCAGCAGGGACTGGGGGACTCGTCAGGGTAGAAGGACAATCTACTGAAAAACTATCGCATATATATGGAAGAATGTACTTTATGAAGACCCCTTAAACAGATACCATCACAATTAAGTGCAATCAATGAGCAAAAATGAGAAAAGTAGATAATTCTCATCCAGCATCATCTTGATCCGAGTGCAATGTAATCAAAGACTGCCTCTTATACATCTACAGTGGTATTTTGTGTATTAGACCAGATGGAGAGAGTTATGGGAAGGTTGTGTCCTTCACTCGTAATGTGATTTTAGTCTCACAAAAGGCAGACATGTCCTCATCCCATTCATTGTTATAATCTACTCACACAGTGTGTGGGTAAAGACAACCAGTTCTCTTTTATCACATTACTTAAATACAATTGATTTATCTAACGAGAAGATATGAAACTTGAGCAGGATGTTATTCTGAAGAACAGAGGAAAGATGAATCATCATTCTCGCCTTTTAAGCCATTCATTCATGTTTAAGCTGCTCATTTGTCTCCATACAAGCAGCCCACTATTATTTGAATCAAAGGCATGGCTGATTATCAGTGAAATTAATATTAATACATCAATTTAAGACGAGGGAACAGACATATACGGTCTCTAAAGACTCTAAAGTAAACCAAGATAATGTGATCAACTGTCATAGCGCATTTTACGCACTGACATGTGGCTGACATTATGAAATGCTGTTTCACCATTCACACCATTTATGAACTTCACTGTAAATATATGTTTAGAATTCCCAAGATTTTTACAGGTAATTTTTAGCATTGACAAAATACATCACCTGTTAATGTAAGTATTCTATTTTTGCGACGCAGTTCCGGTTGCCCCGCCCACAGTGACGTGTATATTAAACATAAAACACGAAAGACAGTGTGCTTTTTTGAGAGAGGCTTATGAAGGGAAGTTTAGAATTGGACATGACAAGATTCCACTAGAAAATCTATAAAAGTGTCCGATGAAACATCACGGAAGTCATGAATATACAAGGTTTGTGTTCTTATTTTCCACACTGTTCAGAAACAGTATATTTAAGTTTGAGAGAGTACAAAACAGAAGGCTGTTCTGATTGGCTGTGTCTTGTAATTGGTTGTGCCACGCCCTTATTCGCATGCTAAATGCTGATCGCTTGTGTGGTTACAAGACAGCAGTGACAGAAAATCGTTTGCACCAGAAAAAAAAAATTAGGCTACACAGAGAAAATAAACTAGTCTTACTAATAGAAATGTGATAATCTACACCAGTGCTTCCCAACCTCGATCCTGGAGGCCCTCCAACACTGCACATTTTGCATGTCTCCCTAATCAAACACACCTAATTCAAATGATCATCTTATTAGTGGAGACTCCAAGACCTGAAATGGGTGTGTCAGATAAAGGAGACATGCAAAATGTGCAGTGTTAGGGGGGCCCAGGAACGTGGTTAGGAAACACTGCTCTACACAATAGTGGCAATATTGCACATCGTAGTATAGAAATATAATCATTTTGGTGTTTAAGAGACCGGAGAGTGTACGTGTCAGTTGTAACACTAGCCACGTTTCCATTACAGATACAAAACTTTTGCAATATTTTCTAAATGTCGATAAAAAAAGTTTGCGAAATGACTGCGTTTCCATTAACTGATGTTATACGACTAAAACTTATTTTTTTCCTCTCGCGATAAGTCAGGTAGGTTTATGTATATCCCAGCCACCTGTCCAGTATGTTCTGTCCAAACATACCGCGCCATCTATAAAGAATGATCGACTTTTACGTACGCCAGGTGACCTGTAAATTCCATTGCAGCGGCTACCAAGTGTAAATAGCAACTAGATTCTAGTGAAAATAAAATTTTCTTAGCGATAGATGATATTTGATTTCAAACGCAAAAAATTACGAAATTGATGCGTTTCCATTGGGCGTATTTTTAATTCGCAATTTCAATTTGCGCAATTTGAAGGGTAATGGAAACGCAGCTACTGACAAGTCAGAAAAGAGCTGTGGTGATGTTGGTAATATCATACATGTCCATCACCTTTTTAAGCTCACAGGAGAAGTGGCATTGTGTCTGTGAGCAACATTGTAGATTTTATGAGCAAAAACAAACAAACTTATTTTCAGGAAATACATTTTAAAAAATGTAATCATTGTAGATACAATAATTTGACTTACATAACCTAAAGAAGCTTGTTCTCTGTTTATTTTGGTGTTTTGAATTCATGCAATCTTCAATTCCACATAATTAGCTATGGCTGCTTGCGGTGGGGATAGTTGTAACAAGAAAATGTTACAACTAACTTAAAATGACTCCAATGAGTCCAGTTATCAATCACATCCTCTGTTGAGGCAAAGTCACATGCGTTTTTTGTTGCGCATCGAAAGATTTATGTTGTAAATGTGTTTCCATCGTAGTTTATGCACATTAACAGATGAAAAACTTATAAAAAATGTTTTTTGTGCACATTTTTAGAATTGATGTGCATCTCTGCTTTTCCATCCAGCATTTCTTATGTTATATCCCAAATTTCACATAAAAATAGTTGGATGGCAACATAGTGACTGAATGTGACAGGAATACAGTACACAAATGAACACTCACACAAACACTCAAGAAAATTGTTTTTGTGCTAAATTTAAAGTCCTAAAAGAAATACAATGGATTTGATTTTTGTTTAAATTGTTTACGTCATTCAAAACTAATTATTCTTTGTTCTTCAATTCAGTTTTTGCATAAATTGGATATTGTGGATCTCATTTCAGCAAAATATCTCTCATTATTACATCTAACCCTGGGGCCCGTTTCAGAAAGGAGGTTAAGTGAAAACTCTGAGTATGTTAACCCTGAAATGAGGGTAACTCTGGGTTTTCTGTTTCAGAATGGGAGGTATGTTAAACCTGAGAAAGCAGGGTAAGTCAAGCCTGTTTCTAAAAGAGAGTTAACTTATACTCCGAGTTCACAGAGCAGGGTAACTTACTCTGTGAACCTAACCTGGTCGGGAGCAGGTTTTCTTCGGTAAACCCAGAGTTTCTTTCGGTCTTCCCCCTTTTTAAAGCGCCAGCGGTGTTTAAATACTTCATTCATTCATTCATTCATGCTGCACAAATGCTTTTCATACCAAGTATTTTTCTTACCCTATTGGCAGATCATTTGCAAAATAAGAAAACTGCACTTAAATTCGTTTTTTTTTGTCCCCCAGGAAACAAGACTAAATACTTATGTCATTTTTCTTGATTTAAGAATCTTTAGATATTTTGACTGGAAATTACAAGACAAAAGAAAAGCATTTTTTTGCAGTGCAGGTAGACTACATTCATTCACTGCAAATATTCTCATCAAGAGGACACTGTCAAAATAACAAAAATAGCATCCTGTAGATGAGGAGGCTGCAATAACTTGAAGGGAGTTACATTCATGTCAAGAGAGGATTTGTTTTACTTGCTATATCCACATGCATATTTATTTGAACAATACCATTTTTTTAATGACAGTTTTCTATATAATATCAGGGATGCAGAGCATAGTAGTAAGGCCGCTGTATGTAGAGAGGTAAGGAAAGTTTGCCTCACTCTCACGTGAGCTCTTTCTGAATATGTTTGTGTTGTTTCCTGGGCACAAACCCATGAGAGCATCAAAGAGGAGTTTCACAGGATTGCAAGTCAGTGGTGTAGAAATCAGGTTAAATGATGTTCACATTATATACTTTTGCAACCTATGGAAGAAACCTAATAATTAGAATTTCCTTTAGGATTTCCAATGTGGTTGGATGCATTGATATGCATATTCCCATCATTGCACGTTCCGAAAATGAAACCGATTACTGTATGGAATGGAAGGATACCAGATGGAAGGGTACTCTGAAATATACACCACAGGTGTTAAACCTCCTCATTGAAACAGGCCCCTGGTCTGTGTTACAACTCACCCGAGTAGGTTGTAACAACGGAACTCTGTATTTGACATTAACTCACATAATCTGTTATTGTGTAGTACATGTCCAAGTGAGTTTTATTTGTAGTAGACAAATGTGGCAAATGTGTATATCAAAGTTTGGGGGGCACGTCTCCCTAAATATTCAGCTATGGCCAAACTGTCCACCCCAATATTTAATATTCTTGTTAGGATGACGAAACAGCACTCATGCTCATCCAGGTCAACATCTTTGAGATGGCCAATCAAATCAAAGAGGCCGAGCATGAATTCTGTCTTTACAACTCAAATTTCATCATTTTCAATGGAAAATATCTGGGATTCATGTATTGTAATTCATAAATAATGTAAAGAGACAAGAAATGTTATCTGAGCCTTTTTTTTTCTTTTTTTTTTTTAGCATTTTAGGCATATGATTAAGACAAAAAATGGCTTGGTCTGGCCCAATGTTCAAGGCATGGTTACAGCCTTGCATTTAATTGTAATAAAGTGTGGAAAAATCACTGTAAAAGTCGGAAACTAGTAAACCGGGGCACCCTGAGATGCTATCAAAGCTCAGTGTTGTGTTTCTTTGATCAAATGTGGCTCAAAGTGTGTCCCTTGAGTAAGAAGGAACCCGGCTTTAATAAACCTGATGCTGACGAATGCAGTGGAACCACTACACCGTGCCAAATGGGTCAGGAAATTCATCGCTCAAAAGCAGCCCAGTGAAAATTGAGCAGACTGTGGATGCCAAAAAAACTCCCACACCTGTAACAAGATCAGATGGCATTGTCGAGAACTTTACCGCCTAGTGAAAAAGAACAGATAATTTTACAACTGCATTAAAACTTGGACAAGAGCAGAAGTTCACGTTTATTATCCACACTTTGAATGAGAGCGGTTATGAATAGGCAATATTTTCATTCAGCCACAGCAGATGAAAGCATATCGTTTTCAAAAGCTGAAGTGAGGAGTTTCTAGGTCTCAAAGTTAATAACAGTGATATACAAAGACTTAAAATTATTAGTCAAGGCTATATATTATTGAAAGTTAAGCAAGCACTGAAAAATGTATACTCTATTACGCCATGTTTCATAGACCATTGGTAAATATTAATCAAGGCCTTGGGGCTTGTAGTTTTATTGATTTCTTAATGCCAAGGATGATGTCTTTCCTTAAGTAATATTTTATCCAAAATATTATTTGAGAGGAAAGACAATTTCCTTATCCTCTTTATTTTGTGAAACTCAAATGGAAATGTTTTGAACAATACTTTTGTTAATATAATAGGCACAATAAAATCTCATTTGCGTGTGTCAAGTGTGCATATTCAAGTTATATGCAGAGGCACATATAAAATTTGAGAGCTTTGATGGATACAAAATTACATTTTGGCCTGTTCCTCACAAAAAGCTGTCGTATGACTTCAGGAAACTTCATAAGTTTCTTGTCACTGTGTTTTATTATATGGAAAAAGACTCTTGCTGCTTCTCAATTCACATACTGTCTGTCCTAAATAGTATTCAAAATTAAAATTAGTGTGTCCCAAATGTTGAAAATGAGTATTCCAAAGACACCTGGTTGGTATATTTTTTCCGGTTAGAATCCGAAATGCAGATCCGTGCACACTCTATTCAATTAGAACTACAAACACAAATAAAACGTGGTAAAAAACTACAAACATGGCATATGTGCGAGACCAACGGTTACGTTTAGATCAGGGGTATTCAACTAAAATTTAAAGAGGTCCAGTTAGAGAAAATGTCTTGAAGCAAAGGTCCGGAAGATAATAATGTCTAATTAGTTAGTGAGATATATTTTTAAGTAGCCTAGTAGTTGTATCAACATCTGCATGTAATCAATACCTGACTGTCAAATAAAATGAATTCAGTACAATTCAATAACCTTTTGACAATATTTATTTTCACGTAACATATGTATGACTGTAGATACAGGCCTGTAGCTAGCCTAGTGAAAGGAGGGTTTTTTTTTTTAAGTGGACTTTTTTCAGCCCTCCCAGCCTCATTTTGTATTTAATTATGAGGTTCAAATACTTAATTTTGGTGACTTTTTATCCACCTTTTTCAGTCCAAACACACTGTGTGGAGTGTATATTATTTGGCAAGGATAATCAAAACTTCCCCACAAAGTTTAAATCACAAATTCACGTGATAGAACTATTAAGCTAAAATGTTTTTGTTTTATGTTGTAAAATATGAAGTTTTGAAGAAGTCACGCAATTAACATTTGTAGGATCCCTAACTTATAATTGGTCAGCAAACAAAGGTGTTTTTTTGTTTCTTTTTTGGCCTATACTGTGTGCACGTATTTTAATCAAATTTTGATTTCTCTGATCTACATATGTGCATTTTAAGACGTTTGAAGGCCAAACATTTTATGAGAAATAGTGGGCAGTCAGTGGGCATTCCCGACTACGGGAATGAGATATGTATAACGTTCTCTCATTAAATAAATAAAAGGGCTACATTTCAAGATAAAAGAAAATAAAATGTGAAAATGTGTATGTTCAAATAAAGTGCTTATAAAACAAAGGGAGGAACAGCTTGAATGCCCCCTTTTCTGTTTCTGTCTCACGTCTTTTTCTCCACTTTCTCCGGCGCTCTCGTCTGTATCTCTCTCTTTTCTCCGTCTCAGTCGTCTATTTCTCTCCCATTGTTTTCTACATGTATCGCTAGATTTCTTTTTCTTTCTCCCGTTTTTCATATGCAACTCTCTCATCTGTCTGTACTGTAGTCGCAATGTTTATAGTTTACCGCCTTGAAAACACAGACTTGATTGGCTGAGTGGTATCACGAGGGATGGCTTAATTTGCATGTAATTGGTCTGTGCGGTTCCACTACCACTACCGTAAAGACCACAAAAGCTGCACCGTTTAAAATAGCAGCGCTCTGTCAGGTTTTAACTTTTGTTTTGGCTGTAGGTCCGGGTCTGTATGGGACGGGTCCCGGACCGCGGTCCGCCTGTTAGTGACCAATGGTTTAGATAAAGGGATTTGAGTGATTAATAATCATCTAACCTGACGAAAATATATTTATCCAATGTTATCCACATTATATTTAATCTGCAACAGCATTGTGAACTTTTATGAAGATACGTTTGGTCATTAACCTTTAAATGCATAATTATTGCAAAAACATGAGGAGAGTTCTCCACATTAAAGACCCATGAGTGGCAATTCAACATGCTATTACATTTCTCTCCCATACGGTAGGAAATGAAATGAATTTGAATGTGGAGGATTATAACTGTGACAAGATGATTGACAAGGCAGTTTAAACGGTGACAGGATGCACATAACTAAGTGACGGAGCAGTCCATTAAAGACGCAGTTATGATGAAGAAGTATGTCCCAAAGCTAGCCTACTCTTCTGCTACACTCTCTAAAGTATGTACTTTTTCTTCACAAAAACATAGGCTACTTTTAGGGCAATATAGACAAATTGGGACACAGGCAGCACTTGTTTTCTAAAGAAGAAAGAAAGTCATAAAGGTTTGTAATGACATATGGGTGAATGATGACAAAAAGTACATTTTTCGGTGAACTATTCCTTTTCACTCTGCAACGCAACACGTGTTCAAATAAACAATTGTCATTGAAGAAGGCAGGATACTCTTCAAACCGTACAAAAATTCTGTGGTTTCGACAATAAACAGTGATCCATGAACCTCCGACTCGACCTTTAATTTCACCCCAGGAAAAGAAATCTGTGCCGTAACAAAGCCATCAGCCACACACACTGAACTCTACAGGAGTTCCCTGCGTTCATTTCCCCTCATTTTAAAAGCTATCTTCACTCTGCATCAGAAAGACTTCACTGATGGTCTATCGTAGCACTTTTTCTTTTTTAGTGCTCACAACCGAACCAAGTAGGAGTGTGTACTGTAATTTCTGCAAGGAAAACAGCTTCCACAAAAGACTTTTTTTCCTGGCATGAGAAATTATTTAAGCAGCCAGTGCATCTTTTTCCAATTTGGATTGAAATCAAGCGTGTTTCCCCCATATAAACATATTGAATTTGAATCAAAGTGAATATGTTATGATCTAATTATATTCTTGTGTGCCTTGTTGTGTTTCTCATGCGCCATGGAACGTAAACCTTCCTGAGGAATATTTATGCAGTAGTGTTTATTCAATAATTTATAACTTTGATGGTCTTTTCAAAATGTTTCAACTTAATATTTTGGGAATTGATTAAGTTGCTGATGCTTCTCTTGGGTGTCTTTGCCTTGTACATTTATATGATATAAACTTTAATTTAATCCCTAATGATCAATACTGAGTAAACAATTATCCTCTTAAAGGAATAGTTCACATCAAAAAGGAAATTTGCCCATGATTTACTCGCCCTCAAACCATCCTTTGCTTTTGTATGAAAAATATTCATATTTAAAAACTTTACAGACTAAAATAACTAGCTTCTGTCTGATGTAGGAGTAGCATAAGCTTTGACAACTCTCGCGGTTCGAACAAATAGGGCTGAGCAACAAACTCAAGTTCCTCTTCCTCTGACATTTCTCATTTTAAACGAAACTATGGAAGCTAGTTATTTTAGTTTATAAAATTATATATATGGATATTTTTCGTACACAAACGCATCGCTTCGCTTCAGAAGGTCTTTTTTAATCCCCTGGAGTCGTATTGGTTTACTTTTATGATGGATGGATGCACTTTTTTGGGCTTCAAAATCTTGTCCTCCATTCACTGCCATCATAAAGCTTGGAAGAGCAATGATATTTTTTTTTACCTAACTCTGATAGTCATATACACCTAGGATGACTTGAGGGTGAGTAAATCATGGGGTAATTTAAATTTTTGGGTGAACTATCCCTGTGTTTGCAGCAATAATTAATGTGGAGAATGACTACAACAGTGTTGAAATAGATTCCTGATAAGACACTTGGTACACAAAAGAAATGGCCAGATCATTAGTGCCAAATCCTCATCTTGCCCTTCAGTATTGAAATTGTGGTAATAATGTAATTTGACTATGTCTGTTTACATCAGGGGTCGGCAAGAAAGTTTGGCATCGGGCCAAAAAAATAATTCGCCACTAGATGGCGGTCCAGAACATAGTTAAGGGATAATTTAAGAAATGAATTTATGAAAAATGCAACTAGAATTGCCTGACATACTGTTACAGTGTCTTTTGTAACTGGTAGTGAGCTGTTACTCAGTTTAAAAATGGGATAAATTAATAAAGCAGTAGCGACAGGTATCTTCATTCACCAACTTGAAACACAGACTGCCTTGCTAAAACACACATGCGGGAGAGGCGGAATGGATAAAAATAACTCAAAAAATAAAAGAGGCCTTGAATAAGCCCATTAATGGCATGTTTGAGTCATGCTCTTAACGAACATATTGTGAATAATAAATGTGTATTTTAATTTGAATGTTACACAATGGAGCCTAACGTATTATAATAGTTATTTGACGTAGCCTACTTTTACAATCAGAATTATTCCTTGGCATCCTCACGTACTAAACCGCATTATTATTATTTTATTGTTGGTATGCTATTACGTCGCGTGCAGAGTGATGTTAACATTTAATGTAGCCGGTGAGAGAAAATGGCACTATAAAAGAATCTAAAGAGGAAAGTCGACACCGAA
Organism: Rhinogobio ventralis; assembly: GCA_039654625.1. Lineage (NCBI taxonomy): Eukaryota > Metazoa > Chordata > Actinopteri > Cypriniformes > Gobionidae > Rhinogobio > Rhinogobio ventralis. Next base: position 18,887,133 of record CM077196.1, read on the forward strand.
AATAGGACATACAAAGAATGGAAAGACAACTATTTGTTCATCCTACCTGGTTTTGTCTTATCTGCAAAGAATATATATCAGACGACACTGATGCGTCGTTCATGAATGATTCGTTCTTTTTGAACTAATCTTAAATATGACTCGGGAACACCGAGTTGTCTCAGAGAGCGGTTCGTTCATTTTGTGTTGACCGTGCATGCGCTACAGGCCATCGGTTCTGTACAGGATCTTCTGCATTCAGCCTATGGGGCTGTGAGTTGGAGAACGAATGACTCGAGAGGTGAACTAATCAATTCTGTTTTCGGGACTGCATGCATTGCATGTGGGGCTGTCACGACCCAGATCAGACCCTGATGACGGAATGACTCGAACCCGAAGACAGGAGAGATGTACTAATCTTTCCAGGGAACAGACGTGATTAAATGTGAAGTGACAAAAGAAAGAACGACTCGGATTCGGAGGTGAGGTGAACTAACAGACTGCATAGCCTGAAGACCCAGCTAAGCAATTAATGAATCATTTCTTAAAGCTTGGCCTTGGCTGCATTAGCTTATAATTTATTTTTTCCAAATGTGATCAACGTTTGCATAAGAACTAGATGTGTTGGGGAATTTAACATGTGACATTTGAATTATATTCTGCTGAAATGAACGAAATTACTTGAAAGAAGATTTGTTAATTTTGCTGAACGAGATTCAAAGATCCGAGTCCGTAAAATGATCCGAACTTCTCACTACTACTATGCGTCGCTCAACATACGTCACTTACTCCGTTGCTCTGATTGGTTGTAGGTCTATCCAATTGAGGTCTTTTCTGGTTCGGTTGAAACACGCCTCAATAATCACAGCCCAATGGAGCAGCATCAGACTCATATTCTGACTAGAATTGAGTACGACGACGTCAGGCTAAGGAAACCACTGAAACCGACTCAAAACGATGTAGTATATATGCCAGGCCAGTGTGTGGCGCTGTAATTCTGCCACAGAAATACACTAAAAACGGAGAAGAAGAGTTGTGGCTAGAAGGGGTACAGCAATGGTAGGAAGTGAGGCAAAATCTCACGATAAAATAACAATAAATAAATTTGCTACTTACCAGATTGTGTTTTATTAACGCCTACACCTACCCCAACCCTAAACCTACCCTTACAATAATGCAAATACAGTAATTTAATGACGCAATATTGATGTGCACATGCCCAGTTCCCATAGCTGTATCCCTTTCTATGCTGCGTAGTTCGTTTTTATCATGGCCTTCACTTGCCAACTTTTTTTTTTTTCAGTTGCCAACTTCCCTCCGTCTCGTTCACTCGGATGTGCGTCATTGCTTACGTTGCACGAGTGCCCACTACTGGCGGAACCTTTGCTGGACTGAACTGGGACGTCCTAAGCCCTTGATCACTTGGAATCTACTATGAAGTTGATTTATTATTTATTTTTTTCCTTTACAAAATTGTGTACTGCAGCATTCTATATGTATATAGCTGTGTTTGGGTTGTTGGGTTGTCGCCTCTGGCTTGCTCAGTTGGGGACACAAAATTTTCAAATAAATATCCAAATTTAATTACTAAACTAAATTAACTATATCAACTACATTACTTAAATATATATGATAATTGAAATGAGCTAGATGACATCACCATTTTCTCCAGAGCGGCTGTACAGCCGAATCAAATTCGGTTGCATTATTTTCCTGTTTAACACTGTGAAGCTGCTTTGAAACAATCTGCATTGTAAAAAGCGCTATGTAAATAAAGTTGACTTGACTTGACTTGACTTGTTTTAAATTTTTTTTAAAAATAATTCAAATATCATAGAGTTGTTTGTAGTGGGGTAAATTATACGCGATATTCGGTGACGTCACAATCGTGTTGCATTGTGGTATTTGAAGCTGCCTGAAGTGTACATATGAAGTAGACTCGCTCCCTTGGTCAAAAAATGGAGGGAGCGAAGGGTCTGTCCATATAAACTTCCCTTGTCCACTTCACGAAGTGGAACACACTTCAAAATGGCGGCGGGGATTCCCCCGAGGGGAAGTGCTTAGGGAAGTTTGCAAGTGCGTGTCTAAAAGTGGAGTGGAACGCAGCACATGTCTTTAACATGTGGGACGTGGTGTGATGACATCACTGTTTCACAAAATATTCGGATTGGCTGTACACACGAAAACGCAATGGTGTCGGTTTCAGTTCCCTTTCGAGCGGTCAGTCGTACTGCGTCTTAAGACGCAATGGGAAATAATCTGTTTCTCAAATTACTGAAGCATTTTTGTAAAATCACGCAGTACCACTGCCCAGTCAAAACAGTGTTGAGACATCTTGCACGCTATTGGCTGGCCAGTGGGAACTGCATGAACCAATGGCAGAACAGCGTAACTGAGCGAACCAATGGGCACAATGCCCGTAAAGCAGGGCACAAAGCCCGCAAAGGTGAGCACAAAGCCCACCAAAATGGGCGTGGCATCTGCCTTAAAGGTACGCTGTAATGCCCTAAAACGTCAGATTAATCTCCTTCAGCGACGATCTCGGTCCTTGCTGATAAACTCTCGAAGCTACACCACCTTTCACAGAGAAAAGACGAGCTTGCAGTGGAATCACGAGCTAGCCAGCCCAGACATCCTGCAACGAGTCAGTAGCCTGTTTCAGTGCGCTCAATTGCCAGCGGTCCTGTGAGCTGTCGCGCCTTTCCCCTGCGCTCTCTGGTGAAACACTATGGTTTATCCTTGTTTTTACAATAAGCGACTTATGTAATGTCGTGCAATATATGTGTAACATGCAGCACTCACCTGCATGAAGAGGATGGCCACGATGTGTGCGTGATCTGTCTGGGCAAAGCCCACGCAGACGCTGCTCTCGCCGGGTCCAGCTGCTCTCACTGCGAGGGTATACCCTTCTCCTCTCTCCGCTCGCGAATAGTGTTCTTCTCAGAGCGTAAACCCGCTGAGTACACCAAGGCTAACGAGCTTACGTTGGCCCAGTGCCCGCGTGCCTCGTCTTCGCCTCAGAGAGACTTCGTTTCTGCCGTGACGTTCTCTCGATCAGACCTGTTCCTTCCGCTCGAAGCTGAGGGCCTGGTCTCATTTGGTGGCAATGATGAGGACGCGCGCGAGCATCCACACGATGACTCCGTGTCTCTCGCCGCTTCCGACGCTGGGGAATGTTCGGCCTCCATCGACGACCCCGTCCCCTTAACATCACAGGAATGCAAATTCCTCGGCGGGTATCGCGTGTGTCTCGACTGAGACCACGGCGATTTTGCACGATGAGATGGTGCTGCCGACCCCGCGGGCTTGGCTCGCCAGCCTCGATGCATCCCACCTCTCTCTCTCTCTCTCTCTCGCTGCACTGAAGAAGTGCCGCGGACAGATAATGCCAGAGTGGACTCACGGCGAGCTTTCCCCACGTGTCTCGCTCTCAGACTGCTGGAGATATTCAGAGCGCGGCTTACGTTAAAGCCTGCTCTCACTGCAGCTCGCTCTTACTGCCATGGCAGCATGCACGCCCTCTCTCAGTGCTCGTGGCCTGTTGAGAGCGCGACTTACGTCATTGCTGCCCTCGCTGTCTAGCGCATAGCGGCGTCGTAAAATGGCGGCCAAGCCCTGCTCCTTTTTCACTCTCTATCACTTCTCCCAGTTCCCTCTATTCAGGCGACTGGAGAGGTTCAGCATTGCAGTATACGAGCCTGTTACGAAGCACGCTCGCCTGCACACAAAACACTGTTGAGAGCGTGACTTCTCTCTACCACTTCTCCCAGTCCCCTCTATTCAGGCGACTGGTGAGGTTCAGCATTGCAGTATATGAGCCTGTTATGAAGCACGCACACCTGCACACAAAACACTGTTGAGAGCGTGACTTCTCTCTACCACTTCTCCCAGTCCCCACTATTCAGGCGACTGGAGAGGTTCACCATTGCAGTAAACAAGCCTGTTATGAAGCGCGCACGCCTGCACACAAAACGCTGTATTAAAGGCGATCCTAATAAGCAATTAAGAGTATTTTCCTCTGTTATGACTTTAGGCAGTGTGTCCCCTACATAGTGTGCACCTCTGCATATAAGCACTGTTAATCCAGCGCTACGGAATCACTCAAAAGATCAGGAAGAGAGGAGAGTCCTGCCCAGGCTGGTCCGTCCCCCAAAAAAACTCAGAATTCTCTCCCCACGTCCCGTTTGAGTTCCAGCCAGGGAGACAATTATTGTTTTGAATGTTGTGAGTGTAAACTGCGAGCCCGCTCTGAAGCGCGCTCCCTTGCATTCTACCGCTATAATGGCAATAAATAAAATTTCTTTTCAATAAAAGAACATATGTTCAAGAAATGAGTTTTCTGTCTCTTCCACACTACACGGAAGTCGGCGCCCTACACAGCGTGCCGCCTTCCGTCACTATAAAACCCCTGTACAACCGGGCAGAGGCTTGGAAAGCCACCCCCGGTATGTCACAGTGGGTTATAAAAACAATTCAACGAGGTTACACGCTCCAATTCGCTCGCAAACCACACCGTTTCACGGGCATAACACACACTTCGGTGGAGAGCAACGTGACTCACGTCCTCAGAACTGAAGTGGAGAGCCTATTGATGAAAAAAGCTATAGAGGCGGTGCCTCTAGCACAGCGCGAGTCAGGGTTTTACAGCCGCTATTTCCTCGTCCCCAAGAAAGATGGCGGTCTCAGAGCCATCTTAGACCTCAGACATCTGAACAAGGCTCTTACCAAACGGCCTTTCAGAATGCTGACATTAAAACAGATCATCGCGCAAATCAGCCCGATGGACTGGTTTTTCTCAGTGGATCTGAAAGATGCTTACTTTCATATCCAAATTATCCCCCCCACCCCCCGCACTTTCACAAAGTGCATGGATGCAGCTCTCTCCCCCTTAAGACAAGCGGGAATGCGCATTCTGAATTACCTCGACAACTGGCTCATACTGGCCCATCTAGAATGCCTGGGTCTCAGAATAAATACAGCCAAGAGCTCATTGTTTCCCAGGCAGAGAATCTCCTTCCTGGGAACAATTTTAGACCCAAATGAGGGCATGGCTGTGGAACGAGCGCGTTCTGACTACACAGCAGCTTGCACGCTCGTTCAAAACGGGAACCAACAGACCCCTGAAAACTTTTCAGAGAATGCTAGGCCTAATGGCATCAGCCTCTCCAGTACTTCTGCTGGGCATGATGAGCATGCGCCCCCTGCAGTACTGGCTGAAATCACGGGTTCCTCCCCAAGCATGGCATTCTGGCCAGCTTTGGATCAAAGTGGGCCGTGGCTGTGTCAACCAACAGGTTAGACATCTCCTCCTATAGGCAAAAGGCAAATTACACTTGCTAAAAGCAGTGCATGTGCCAGGCAGACTGAACCAGGGAGCAGACATGCTGTCCAGGGGCCTCGTGTCCCCAGGAGAATGGACCCTCCATCCCCAAATGGTTTAAATGATATGGAATGTTTTCGGGAGGGCAGTGGTCGGCCTCTTCGCCTCCAAAGACAACTGTCACTGCCCGATTTACTTTTCAAAGAGCAAGGATGCGCTGGCCCACGAATGGCCCAGCAGTCTACTTTATGCTTTTCCTCCAGTCTCGCGTCTGGCCACTCAAAGGGAGCTCGAGTACCTCCCAGTGAGTGTTCTTAGCACTATCAGTGAAGCTAGAGCTCCGTCCACTAGACATCTCTATGCTCTTAAATGGTCAGTGTTCTCTGACTGGTGCTCAGCCAGAAACCATAACCCAGTGTCATGCGAGATATCACAGATACTTGTTTTTCTATAAGAGATGTTGGATGCAGGACGAACTCCATCCACACTCAAAGTCTACACGGCAGCTATCGCCGCTTCTCATGCACCAATAGCTGGCCAATCAGTAGGCAGACATGACATGGTTGGGAAGTTCTTAAAAGGAGCCAGGAGGCTTAACCCTCCTTGCCCTCCTACAGTGCCAGCTTGGGACCTTTCACTGGTCCTGCGAGCACTAAAAGAACCTCCCTTCATACTGTTGCAGACGGCCGAATTAATACCGCTTTCGCTGAAAACTGCCCTGCTATTAGCACTGGCATCAGTTAAGCGTGTTGATGACATTCAAGCGCTCTCTGTGAACGCGTCATGTCTAGAATTTGGCCCAGGTGATTCTAAAGTCATCCTCAAACCAAGACATGGCTATGTACCCAAAGTGCTTTCAACACCGTTCAAAGCACAGGTAATCACTCTCTCTGCTCTCCCCCCCTCTGAGGATGAGAGACAGTTACACCTGCTCTGCCCAGTTAGGGCGCTTAGAGCATATACTGAGCGGTCCTCCCACTTTAGACAGTCGGGGCAGCTCTTTGTAAGTTTTGGTGGCCGCACTAAAGGACTTCTGGTCACCAAACAAAGCCTGGCCAGATGGTTAGTGGACACAATAGCGGTAGCTTAGGACACTTTGGGCCTCCAATGCCTCATAGGTGTCAAAGCTCACTCCACCAGAGGCATGGCCTCTTCCTGGCCATGGTCTAGTGGAGTTTCTATTGGTGACATCTGTAGATCGGCAGGCTGGTCCTCACCGTCTACTTTTACCAGATTCTACAGCCTGGAGGTCCCTGCACTGCAGGCGCAAGTCCTCGCTGTATAAGTATACTGAGATGGCCTCTGTAAGTCCTATTAATAAGTTGGCATCTGGGGCCTTAGTATGCTTCAATGCTTACAAAAGTTTTTCTTTGTAGTTACTGGCCTTCTCCAGCCCAGTACGCATAGAAATACATATATTAGTATATATACGTGTGTGTGTGTGTATATATATATATATATATATATATATATATATATATATATATATATATATATATGTTATGATGTGTCAATAACTCTAGTCTTGGGCCCTTTATTAAGTGTTCAGCTTGAGAGAGTACATGTCATTGCGCCTATATAGCACGGTGGGATTGAACAGGTTCCCATTGCGTCTTAAGACGCAAAACGACTGACCGTTCGAAAGGGAACGTACTCGGTTACTTACGTAACCTCGGTTCCCTGAGATAAGGGAACGAGTACTGCATAGACGGCCGTGCTATGGCTCTAAAACAACGGGTGATCGTCACTTTAGTCGATATAACCTGACGTTTTAGGGCATTACAGCGTACCTTTAAGGCAGATGCCACGGCCATTTTGGCAGGCTTTGTGCTCACCTTCGCGGGCATTGTGCCCTGCTTCGCGGGCATTGTGCCCATTGGTTCGCTCAGTTACGCTGTTCTGCCATTGGTTCATGCAGTTCCCACTGGCCAGCCAATAGCGTGCAAGATGTCTCGACACTGTTTTGACTGGGCAGTGGTACTGCGTGATTTTACAAAAATGCTTCAGTAATTCGAGAAATAGATTATTACCCATTGCGTCTTAAGACGCAGTACTCGTTCCCTCATCTCAGGGAACCGAGGTTACGGAAGTAACCGAGTACGATTTATCCACTCTGGGACACGGTTTCAAAAAATATCGGTTTCAGGCTCCCAAAACACTGGATCCGTGTGGACAAAACGCTTGCGATACAACATTTTTACGTATACAGCTAAACGCGACTTCGTGTGGACGAAGCCTTAGTCTGTCTGATGCCAAACAATTAGCAGTAACATTCAAGTATCGCAGTGTTTTACACGGTATGAGGGAGGTGTTGAATCCTTAGATAGACAAAATACTGTTACATATTAGAGACCAGAGGCATACAGTCACTGTAATACATGGTCAAATTATTTACACTTTGCAGTAGGAGAAGCCCTTATACAATATCCTGCCTGTTGGTTTCTCGAAAATTCTGGATAATGGATCCCACTGTGTCCCGCTGAGATTTGGCTGTACTCATTCACCAGCCTTCTCTGTATAATAAGCCTGTGGTTTATGACATGGTGTATGATAGTAGCTCTTGCAGTATATATTTGCATAACTTCAATCAGCTGTTTCTCAGTAACACTGGAATAAAATACAGGGGATATATTTGTGTTTCAATTCACAATATGAACAGCTGTTTACCTTGACTTACCTTGAGCCTATAAGGTTAGGTTTAGAACATGTTGTTATCTGTTCTGACATACAGTGTTAAAGCACTGGTAAATTTGGCAGTAAAAATCCATTGTTTTGGTCTTGGTTGAGCTTGTGTGTAAAAGAAGTTCAAGCATTTTAAATTTGTGTTAACTGTATGCATTTGGTGTCAAAGCAACACTAAATGTGTTAATTGTATAGCCTACAAAGACAGATGTTGTGCTAAATGTGTTAAGAGTTTAGGAAATTTGTTAAACATATTGGTTCGCTCAGTTACGCTGTTCTGCCATTGGTTCATGCAGTTCCCACTGGCCAGCCAATAGCGTGCAAGATGTCTCGTCACTGTTTTGACTGGGCAGTGGTACTGCGTGATTTTACAAAAATGCTTCAGTAATTCGAGAAATAGATTATTACCCATTGCGTCTTAAGACGCAGTACTCGTTCCCTCATCTCAGGGAACCGAGGTTACGGAAGTAACCGAGTACGATTTATCCACTCTGGGACACGGTTTCAAAAAATATCGGTTTCAGGCTCCCAAAACACTGGATCCGTGTGGACAAAACGCTTGCGATACAACATTTTTACGTATACAGCTAAACGCGACTTCGTGTGGACGGAGCCTTAGTCTGTCTGATGCCAAACAATTAGCAGTAACATTCAAGTATCGCATTGTTTTACACGGTATCTCTCAATTTTAGGTCAGAGCCACTTTGGATTACAGTTTTTTATGATCGCTATGACAATTTTTTCAATACTTTTAACAGTTTTCCTAAACTCTTAACACACCAACACACCTACAACACACAATTGCCAAAACTGTTAATTTCATGCTCAAAATCACACATTGTAAACTAAACTCCAACACTAATTTTCAAAATACAACAATACACTAACACAATACACTATGTCTATCAAAACCCTAACACATGTTCTCTTCCAACAGGAACATTTAGTCAATCATAGCACAATGTTATAAAAACACTAACACTAGATGGAATTACAGAAACTGCATTATTTTATGTGTCAGGTCTGCCCTTATACAATAGACAGTATATTTTATTGACCATAGATTGTGTCTTTTGAAGCCTCTCCACATTTTTGTTTTGTTTAGTAATAATTTTGTTTAGTATGCATGGATTTTGTTTCTTTTGCTGCAGAAATTCAAAACAAAAAATAAATGACCCATCTCAGAGTAGCTTTGTGCCCTTCAGTTTTATTTCATTATCAGCAGTCACCATGTTGACAGTAGCAAGTTCCTGTTCTTCATTTAGGAGCTTTCCTCTGCCCCCTGAGGGAGGTGTTGAATCCTTAGATAGACAAAATACTGTTACATATTAGAGACCAGAGGCATACAGTCACTGTAATACATGGTCAAATTATTTACACTTTGCAGTAGGAGAAGCCCTTATACAATATCCTGCCTGTTGGTTTCTCGAAAATTCTGGATAATGGATCCCACTGTGTCCCGCTGAGATTTGGCTGTACTCATTCACCAGCCTTCTCTGTATAATAAACCTGTGGTTTATGACATGGTGTATGATAGTAGCTCTTGCAGTATATATTTGCATAACTTCAATCAGCTGTTTCTCAGTAACACTGGAATAAAATACAGGGGATATATTTGTGTTTCAATTCACAATATGAACAGCTGTTTACCTTGACTTACCTTGAGCCTATAAGGTTAGGTTTAGAACATGGTGTTATCTGTTCTGACATACAGTGTTAAAGCACTGGTAAATTTGGCAGTAAAAATCCATTGTTTTGGTCTTGGTTGAGCTTGTGTGTAAAAGAAGTTCAAGCATTTTAAATTTGTGTTAACTGTATGCATTTGGTGTCAAAGCAACACTAAATGTGTTAATTGTATAGCCTACAAAGACAGATGTTGTGCTAAATGTGTTAAGAGTTTAGGAAATTTGTTAAACGTATTGAAAAAATTGTCATAGCGATTGTAAAAAACTGTAGGACTTTGTAACCCATGATTAAAATGTTTGTTTATCCAAAAATGAACATTCTGTCATTAATTACTCAACGTAATTGTCGTTCAAAACCCGTTAGACTTTAGCTCATCTTCTGAACACAAATGAAGATCTTTTTGATGAAATATGAGAGCTTTTTATCTCTCCATTGACAGCTTTGCAACCACTTTGCAACCACCAAGCCCCAGAAAGGTCATTAAAGTAATCTATGTGTCTCCAGTGGTTTAACCTCAATTGTATAAAGTGATGCGAGTGCTTTGCGCAAAAAAACATAGTTTACCACTTTATTAACAAAATATTAATCTCTAATGCATTTAGTCAATGGAGGGACAGAAAGCTCTCAGATTTCATTAAAAGATCTTCATTTGTGTTCTGAAGATGAACGAATGTCTTACAGGTTTGGAACAACATGAGGGTGAGTAATTAATGATAGAATCTACCCTGAATTTACCCTTTAATAGCAATGCTAACTTCTTTTGAGAAGTACATGTTTGTAATATTGCTTAACCCATGATTAAAGTCGACATGAAACCAAAGTTGCGATTAGTCTTTTCTTCCCTATACAGTATATATGCTTTTCAAACTAGAAAAAAAATGTAGGGTGGGACTTGGTTTTGTCCATAGGGAATTGATTAAATGGTTGTGGTTTGTTATTGCTGTGATGTCATGTGAGTGACAGGTTGTCCCGCCCCCGCGCCAGTAAACACATCATTAGAGAAGAGATGAGATCACGCTGCAAGAGGGAGGAGAAGTTATTTTGATTAAAGATTATGAGGGCAAAAATTATAATGTGCATTGATAAGAATTGTCAATTTGATTTCATGATATGAAAACTAGTCTGCCTTCTGCTTTATGTAGTGGGAGTGTCACATTCATTGTTCATGCCTTTCATGTTTGAAGGTCTGAACTTATACACAATAACACAATAAAGGCAGGCACGGTGAAGTGACCGCAGGGGACACAAATTCCCTGCTGCAATTTCAGGTCAAATGTTATTTGGGGGCATGCTTTGCTGAATTAATTACATTTTCAAGTGCCTTCCCTGATAAGTCCTGAACCTCAGGACAGCAAACTGAAATGTGCAGCTGATCAATTTTATCAAAGGTAAATTAAACTATCAGAGTGACTTCTATGTGTCCCCATGGCAACATTCTGGTCACTCATCAAACATGTACATGCTTCCAGAGAGCTTGCAAAGTGGGCTGCCAGCCTGTTGCCCCCTGTGATTGGTTCATGGCCTTTGTTGAAGCAGCAGTTCATGTCTAATCCTACAAGGAAATTGTGCATGGATTGGAACAGGTGGATACATTTTATCATAGCGAGACATCCTGTGTGACCTCCGTTAGGGTGGTGAGGCATAACAAGACTCCAGAGCTGAGTAAAGATTTTTTTTTCAACGCTTCTTCACTTATTCGTAACTGGAATTGAGTTCATAGGGGTTCCCAGGAGCCTTCAGTGAATGAAGTCAAATTTAAATGTGCACTTTTTTGCATGCACTCACAAGGGACCAGTGAATAAAAGGAAAAGTCATGCAATCAGTAAACACTAGATTGCAACTTCATCACAGAAGAGATCTAATAATTATTCAAAGAAATGAATAAACACATATCGGAACATGGTTGATCATGGCTAGTCTTGCTAACGCTACTCTTTTACTGATCAGACTAGTGTATAGCACTATATATTCAAATATTTCTTCAACTATGGACTATTTTGGCCCTGTGGAAGAAAATAAATCTAGTTTAGATAAAGAAGTAGTTTAGATTTCTAGTTTAATAAATAAATGTGTGTATTTGTTCACTAGCAATGTCATCAGTGGACAAACATGCGTAATTTTTTTCTGAAATGAAATGAAGATATCCACCAAAATTTCATTTCCATTGCATTCCATTGTTTATTGAGTGTAAATAATGGGATTTTGAGGTAGAAATTACATTTTACATATGTTAGGAATAAAATGGCTGAATCCTTTTGTTAAAGCTCTTTATTTATTTAATGAATCCTAAATATATATATATATATATATATATATATATATATATATATATATATATATATATATATATATATATATATATATATATATGTTAGTTATAATTCTTGAAAAAAAATATTCTTTTTGCACAATAAATATTGTTTATATTATGATTATTAAATAATAATTAAATGGTTTATTTCACTCTTTGTTTACAGTTTTAAACAAAGTAATTAATATTGTAATTGTGCATTTTAATTTTTAAGACTGAAAATAAAACATTAAAATCTATTTAAAAAACAAAAACAAATAATGAGGGTAAGGCATAATAAAAAGTGTTCAAAACCGTTTTAATGTGGCCTTCATAACAAAAAGAAAGTTAAAATCTGTCCAAAAAAAAGTGAATATCCCAGAAACATAAATGGCCCAGTGACATAAAAGTTGCTGAAGTTTATGAAAGAAGAAACATACACATGCATGTACTGTACAGGCAGTTCCCTCACTGTGCCAAAGGGGGCAGTGTGGGGCTGTGCTTCAGTCTGGACTACACCACAATGGCTAGTTAGGGCACTGTCGTAGGTTAGTTAAAGGGTGGCAAGATTTTTGTGAGGATCACATTTGATAGCAAATGTAGCATATATATTTTGCTTAAATGTAGAGTATTTAATGTCATATTTAATAGTACTTTTTCAGTTTTTGTATAGCTACAGTTTTTGTATATAATTTAAAATTAATTCTACCTTTAATCTTCGTAAACATGCTTAAAGATGCTTAAAGACTCATTCGTTTCTATGCATCTGGTTTTACCATCAGCACAAACTTGAATCAATATAGCATTTTATCTCATGACAGTCTGCTGTACTCACTCCCACACATACAGTAGACTGCATTCTGTACACCATGTCTTTATGATAACACACCAAACAGCACCTACACGTTTTAAACCTCAGGATTAAATGTTCAGTGCCATCTAGGCTCAGTCAGACTGTAATAAACGCCTCAGTTTTTCAGGGTCATCCATAAGGTGTCAAATGCACCCACGCATATTTGCATAAACTATTTATCCAATAACCAGTATGTGTTAGCCATGCTCGCCGGTGCTAATACAGAAGTTTGTACTACCATCCAGATGCTTGTGCTGGTGCTGTAGCTCGCAGCAGTGTCTTCCTCCCTTGCAGGATGAAGGATTTTCTGCATCTGCTTGGTCTGTTATGAGCCACACTGAGTGTTGGCAAGGAGACAGTCAGTCAGGCATCGTAATGAGTAATAGAGGCTGCTTATCAAAGCACAAGACAAATGCAGACTTGTTTAGAGTTCCTAGTGTGCTTCAAACAAAACAGATACTACAAAGCATTGCAATTTTTAGTTGACTGAAACATTGCTCCCATAGGACATCATTCTTCATCATTCTTGCATGATGATTGTGCGACAAAATAAGACAATATGCGCAAACCCTTTTAGCTCAAGGCAGTGCAAGACACATCATTTACTCAAAAAAGTTATATGTTTCCTCTTAAAGGGATAGTTTAGCTAAAAATGTCATCATTTATTCACCCTCATGTCATTCTAAACTTGTATGATTTCATTTGTTATGTCAAATACATATCGTTACAAACTCAGACATTCTTTCTTCTGTGGAACACAAAAGATGTATGAAGAAAGTGAATATGGTGAACAAAAAAGGCAATGAGTGTGCGTGTGTGTGTGTTTATCACATGGTATTTATTTATTGAGTTATGTTCCTCAGAGGTTTCAAAACAAATTGAATAAATCTCATTATTCCATAGTCAAGTTATCAACTTTTTTATCCTTGTTTGTCCCCCTTCACTTTCGCTGAATGGAAAAAGCAGCTTCTGTCATTTTCACCACATCATTCCATTATCATTTATTCACTCTCATCATCTGTATGATTTTATCTCTTATGTCAAATGCAAAAGGAGAAGTGTAGAAGTGTCAACCAAGATATATAAGCTTCAAAAGACTTGGAATGTATGTCATGTTTAGTCCAGATGATGATGATGATGATGATGGAGTTCAAACGGGTTTCAAATAAAGAAAAGATTTATTAATAAAACAAACTCTAGTAATCCACAAGATGAAAGGCAATGAAACAGCATGTAGACACGGCACACAAAGAATACCAGACCACAAACTGAATGAAATGAGGAACTTACGGTGAATGAACTCGATGACGCACAGACCATGGTAACAAACGAAGAGCGGGAAACTGGAAAGGAAAAGTAACAGAGAGAAACAAAATGCAAGTCCATGAAAACAAAACATTTTTGGTTGAACTCTCCACTGAACCCTGAGGCACTTGAGGAACCAATCAGAAATGTCACTTGCACATTTTAAGCAGAAAGGATAAATATACTCCTGAATCTATCCAGAGAGCCTATCTTTCTTCCAGCAGAGGGAAACATTTATTGCCATGACGATAAAGTCATTTATCATCCTAAAAAAAGAAGATACATTTGCACAGATATTCAGTTGGGGCATTGATCTGTATCTGACAAGGGGGTTGAGTACTTCACAGAAGGAGCATGACTTCTTAAGCCTGACCATGCATTATCTCATCTCTCAGATATCCAGCACCTCTCAGCATGGTGACAACAAACCCCATGGCCACACATGCTCTACAGGCTTGATATCCTTTTCATCTGATTGTGGGATCTTTGTGGTTCTGGCTTAGATGAGAGGAAGAAATGATTTATTGGACGCCAGTGAAGAAAGGTAGCCCAGTCTGCTCTGAGTCAAAGCCCTGCTGATTGAGGTACAACCATGAACGTGGCCAGCAGGGGATGAACTGTGACAGGCTTTAGGAAAATAGGGATTTGAGTGATCTTGAGGCCACACAAGCACAGAAGTAACCCATTTTCAGCATATGAGACAGGCTGTTCCCAGACAAACAGTTTACACTAACTATTTATTGACAGGAAACAAGACCTGGATCTGAAAGGCATGAAGCAAACAGGCCCTGCTGTTGCTGGCTTTGTCTCAACGCTGTTTGCCACGCAGACACGGCTCTGAAATAAACAGATGCAATAGCATTTATGCAGAGCGTTTTGCCATATGCATCATCTCTTATCAGAAACACAAAACAGCTGAGCACGAAAACAATGTGTACCTTCAGTCGGGCGCAGCGACTAACACGCAATAATCATGTCGGCTGTCTAAAAACCATCACGGGCTTCTCTGATTATGGAAAATCTCTCAAGCTTATGAATCACATGGATCACGGTGGTGAGGTGATAAATAACCCAGACATCATGTGACTCAGCCTTATCAAACATCTCAGCGTTGACAGTTTCATCTCAGGTAAACACAGAGAGCTTCATTTACAAGAATTCATTGACATAAACTTTCTTGCTCAAATTTGTTAACAGAGGAGATGAAAAGACTGCTTGTTTGGTATGATGGAATCGGCGCTGATTATTTGGATTGCATTAATGGAACATAATCTGCATTCATGAAACCGAGTGTTTCCTGCTGTGATGACAAAGGCATTTGTTTCTCCTTTTCTTTCTTGCTCTCATAAATCAGTTGCAGAATGAATTATTACACTGGCCTGAGCAATTTAAGACCCCAGGTAGTGTCTAGACTCAATGAGATATTCAGGTAGATTATATGTTGCATTTAAAGTCTTAGTTACAAAGCATCAAGCTAAAGGTTTGGGTGTATAAGCATTATGATATTTAGCAACAAATTGAACATTATAGAGTTCTCTCTAAAATGCTTGCTAAGGTGGTTTTCAGCATGTTGCTATGTTTTTCTGAAGACTTAAAAAAGGATGTTCACCTTAAGTTGTCTGTAGCTCAAAAAGTTGGATGAGTTACATGGCAAAATTAATACTTTGGGTTAGAAGTTTGTTGAAATCCCTATAATATTCTATACTGTGGGATTATATAAAATCTTTAGAGAACTTTTATGCATTAATTTACTTCACAGGAAAGTAAATTTATGCCCTTTTGAGTCAGTTTCCTTGTTACTAACATCGAGGCTAAACCAAGCTATTTATCTCTGCAGAACAGAAAGCTGATTCACACATATTTACATAGCCTGAGTTGTGTTAATTAACATAAACAACCAGGAAGTGTTTGAGATGAATTGATCTGATGGGAAGACAGAATAACACACTGTGACTCTTAGGTCAAAACAACCTTTCGCATTAGTCACATACAACTTCATGAGCAATACTTTAAAACGATAATAAATTAATGTGAGATGCCCTTAAAGCAAAGTAGCCTAGCTTTCATAATCTTTTCAAAGGTAAATGTATTTGTCTGATGACAAAAAGTTATAAAAAGTCAAAAGGTATTACTTTCAAGAGTAATTTCTATACCTGAAATTATCGCTAAAAATTATTTTGTTGTCATCTGTTTTTTTTGTAGTTTTATTTTGTTTTTAACTTTTGATTTTTTTTTTGTTGGGGGGAAAACCCATTTATAGTTTTTGATTTGCATCTGACTGTGCCATATGGGTCTCATGGACTTAACGGACACGCACACACGACAGCCATTGTAAGGCCACAAGACCGGAAGTGCATGAAGTGTGCCATTTGGGACAGGGCCATTGATGCGGTTGGTTACTTAAAGTCGGCATGAAACAGAAGTTGTGATAGCCTTTTCTTCCGTATTGTGACTGATATCCGATTAAAATGGCTTCACGAACAAGAAAAAATGTAGGGTGGGACTTGACTTTATCAATGGGGAAATGGTTGTGGTTTGCTATGGCTGTGATGTCATGTGAGTGACAGGTTGCCCCACCCTCGTGCGAGAGAGAAAAGATATTTTGATTAAAGATTATGAGGACACATTATTTATTTTAAATGATGAGTCAATTTTGATTTTATGGTTACTTCAAAGGTGATTTGCAAATGCATTTTAGGTTACTGAAAAGTTGTTGTGAACATTGTTGTGATATCCATATAATTCACACCCGTTTTATACATATAAGCAAATGTGACCCTGGACCACAAAACCAGTCATAAGTCGCAATAGCCAACAATATATTGTATGGGTCAAAATTATCGATTTTTTTTTATTTATGCCAAAATTCATTAAGACATTAAGTAAAGATAATGTTCCATGAAGACATTTTGTAAATTTCCCACTGTATCAAAAATGTATTATTAGTAGTAATATCATTGCTTAGGACTTCATTTGGACCACTTTAAAGGCGATGTTCTCAATATTTCGATTTTTTTGCACCCTCAGATTCTAGATTTTCCAAATAGTTGTATCTCAGCCAAATATTGTCCTATCCTAACAAACCATACATCAATGGAATGCTTATTGTATTATACGATGTATAAATCTCAATTAAAAAAAAAATGGACCTTTATGACTAGTTTTATGGTCCAGGGTCACATATACAGCATTGCTGCAATACTAGGAGTGTATAAAGTATTGCCTCCAGCAGCAGCCAATGAGTCTTTAGTGGGGCGGAGGTGAGTGAGTGAGTGAGTGAGAGGGAGCGCGCGCGCGCGGCTGCAGCTCAATGGAAGTTGCTGTAAGTGCGCCGGACCTGTACACTACATTTCACTCGCTTCAGTTCGCTGTGAGCCGGAGCTCTGCTCACACGTACACAACGATCAGCCGCTTGTTGCTTTAGCTCGCAGGGCATTTCAAAAGTACGCCGGAGCACCTGGGATACCTTGCGATGTACATACCTAATTATTGAGTTGTTTCTATAATCATATTTCGCTGCGACGTTTCATCGGGCACTACCGGTGAATTTAAGAGAGGTCATATTAGTACGCATACAGTTTTTGGGTGTCTTTGACTTGGTTTACGTGGCTGCATGCAACCGTCTGGATTCTTCTCTATAGCTAGTGTACATCAGTCGACTGGTTGATAGTTTGGTTGGTTAGGGTCATCTTTGCAATCCCTCTCACATGTTGAAATAACAGCAAACTGGAGGAGCAGCAACTGGATCTGCAAAGTAAGAGCGGATCTTACGAATATCCACGCATGAGACTATTGGGGGGGTATATTGAGTGATTGCTTTTAAAGTGGGCTAAATACTATTTACGAGACTTCCTATAGCAAGAAATAAAAAGGCTAAGTGAATCAGTGTGGTGTCATCAGTGTAATGCATACATTTAATTACAGCAAGACTCAGTATATTTATAAACCCGTAATGACGCGTGTGTGGTGAGCGCGCGCCTTCGCGGGCATCACGCGCAGTAGTAGCTGCATTTAACTGTTAATAAAAAGCACATTTGCCGGGAACTTTCCACTGGACAGAATGTGCGTTTTCTAACTGTCAGTTTTCGTGAATAAGTTGCGGAGCGCGTGCGATACCAGAATGGACGCCAGTGGATCTGATCCCACAGAGAGAAAATTCACAGGTCTGTCTAAAGCACACAGACCTGGGAGACACAACACGGCAGCGGAGGAGGACAGTGTTTACTCGGGAGGCTACGGTTCCCGTAAAGCCACAGCGCGCACTTACTCAACATCAGTTCCCACATGCGTGGACAACAATACCATCATGTTTGACCACAGGAGCACTTCTTCCAAGATTTCTACACGTTTCTCCGCGAGGAACGTGAGCGGGAACGGAAAGAGAAAGTTTGCATTGTGCACTTGGAGTTGGTGGGCGTTTTTTTTTTGCATGCACGTCCACGTGTTGAGAGCCGTCACACAAGGTAAGTTAAACGTATTACCACCTGATGTGCTTTGACTATGATACAGCAGCTTCGTATAAAACAGTTAAGTAATCTGATATATGGGTGATTCTTCAATTATAGAGGCACTTTTGACTAGCCTACTGTCAAAACGTGTATCACTTACACGGAATAAATTCCTTGATCATATTTAGCTGGATTTTGGTGTAATGTGTGATGGTGTGCAGTTTTGATATTATATCTGACGGTATTTACTTCTTTTTTGTACCCGTTTTTAGAGGAAAACGTCGATTAAGCCCTGAACATGCTAACACAAATTATCTAGCTAGCAGTTGTTTAGCTTTGAATGCATACTATTGAAATTAAAATAAAAATTCGTCAAAACTTTGAATTAAAGGTTAACTGTTGGTAATGACCATTTATTAAGTTTATTTATTTATTGCAGAAACACGCCCCTTGTCATGTCATCATAATTAAATATAAAGTTTTATCGAAAAACACAAAAATGTATGGTTAATCTAACATATCTTTGAAATTAGCACTGGAACAGTACACAATCTGTTTTAATAATAATAATAATAATAATAATAATAATAATAAACTGTCTTTAAAACGAGAAAGACTATTTAAGTGGACAAAAAAGTTATCCTACTTGAAGAATCACCTAAATTCCATAGATCGACCCAACGGTGTAATTGTGGACATTATGAATGGTGCATGATCAATGTGTTTGACACTGGTGTCATAAGACTGCCAAACTTGATTTCAATTACAATGGAATGTCAAATATCTGTCTGTCTGTGCAACAGACAGTTGAGCTGAGATCTCTGGACCTGAACAATAGAGAAGTCATTAGGTCAGACGCCATGCATGGTCACAGATGGCATATGCATCATTTGGCCGTGATTCCCTCTGTAATGTTTCTCATATGCATAGTGGGGCACTTGGGGACAAGAGTAACAGTTGGCATGCTGAGAAAAGAAAGTGACTTCTTAGTGCTGTTATAAGAACTTTAGATGTGTTTGCTTTATGTATTGTGCGCTTACAAAGTACTTTTTACTGTTATGATGTAGGTGAGCATAAAACAGAACTGGTCAGAATGGGTGCCGTTTATTTTTTATGAATTAGTTATTTTAGTCATTGGGGGGTATAATAGAAATGATCAGCCATGTGTGACTATTAATGACAGGCTCTTTTATTCCTCTGTCAAATTATAACCAAAACAGCATGCCTCATTAAATGTTTTTTTCAATTCCTTAATACTCCACAGATTAGAGTCATTTTCTTCCCGTAATCAAAAGGATAAATGATCTAAAACAAATCTCCTGAATTTAAAACCTCATCCTGCTTTAAGCTCTTTCCACCCACAATGCATGTATTTTTGTCACTTGTGCTATTTGCATTTCTGAAGGCACCATAAAAGAACAACAGATGTTCAGCCAGGGATTTAAAGGTGTTTTAACCAGCTACTAACTAGATTAAGCTATACATGTAAAAATAAATGACACAAATGAGTCAAATCTGAAGCCTAAAACTTGCTTTTAGGTACAAATAAAATGGTGATTTGTTTTTGAATGATATGACTAGACAACGAAAAAATATATTCAGACTATATCTGAAATATTCAAATGTGAGGATCTGTTTTGTGTGTGTATGTGGAGTTTTTTTGTCCTTCAAGATAAACACTCACTGAAGATAAAGCCCTATAGAGAAAGTGTGTCGTGATTAAGATATATTCCTTTCATATTGAGTATCCTAGAGTAAATATCTCATATCTTAATGCACCGTTGAAAGAATAAATTAAATGTACAATCTGTTATTTATATGTGAATGCTGTCAGAGCTATGCTCCAAAGTCTACTTCATATACGCCGCTGTGGTTACTAATGAACTTTGAACATATACGGAAACAATCCTCTTAAGAGGATGCATTGACCCCCCAAACCCTTTTTTTGTGTGTAGAGGAGTGTAGTTACCGCAACTCAGTCTTTTATTGCATGCTTCAAACTTGTATACTTTATTTAATTTCTAAAAGTTCAGCAAAGTTGTTGAGGTGCATGCAGTGTCAGCCAGTTCCCAAGTCCTGTGTCAAGGTCTTTTGATGCTTGGAGAGCTCCCAGCACTGTTCTGGGAATGGGCTAGATATTATTGATCTGAATTGAGGAGCCAACAGCATTATCGGAGCTAGCATATTGGAACGATGTTGACATGTTAACCTTTCTATTTCATTTAACATGGCAAAATACATTTGAGTGTTAAGATGAAGTTTTTAGCTGTATATGTTCTTTTTATGCACAAAGCTGTCTATTATACTTTTAAAGTGCTCTTGCCCCTCATTTTTGATGCAGAAAAACCTGGGCAAATCTAGCTTTTTGCAGGTGTTTATTTTTGTCTTAAATCATAAACTTGTGCTGGCAGTTGAATTTTCTGGCTGCTTGGGTCTGGCAGTGGACCACAATGCCCTTAAAAGTGAACGCCTGGGCAGAGAGGGAGTTTGTCAAGCAGCAGCAGGTGCACAATCCCCCTGCTGTGGATCTAGAAAGGTCTCTGGGCTAATGATGTTTGTGCCAGAGCACTGTGTAGGTAAATGTAGCTTCATCCACAAGAAAGTTCCATGTATATCATCTGCTCGATGTGCCAGCAGACACATCCACCCCGACTCATTTATGGCTTAAATTTCATTGCCTCGCCATCTGTGCAATCAATACCTGCTAAAATGTTCATTTTCTGCAGTGTCCTTCTGTATCTGAAAAAAGAATTAGATTAGAGTCAAGTTTCATATACTGTACATGGGTTTTTAATGACTTGCAAACTTTTGGTTTTATGTGACGTACGAACATTGTTGTGAATTCACGTATAAATATGTCTATGGTAAAATTATGTGATAGAAGTTGTCACGGGTGATCTATGCTTGTGTTTGTTTTGGGTGGATTTTGCACATGTTTTGGTTTTGTTTCATGTGTCATGTTTGTTTCTATGGTTTCTCATTGATTGATTAAGTTGTACACCTGTTGATTGGTTTGGTCTTGGTTATATGAAGCTTGTTTTCTGTCTCTCTTTGTTTGGTATTCATCATGTTAAGTTGGTTGTTCCGTTCTTTTTGTTATTCTGTTCAGTTTTTGATATAGATTATTCTGAGAGTTTTGTACCGTTCTGTTGATAAATAGATCCAGCTCACCTTTTCTTCCTGCATTTTAACCAGCTGTGACAGAAGGGTTACAAATCAGTAATATTTATTTTGCACCATAAACAATTGTTTTCCAACAAATGTGTTTGTATACATTTGTAAGTTGTGATTTTATTACATTTCATTTGCATTACATTCAAGATATTTGTAAAACAATACACACACACACACACACACACATACACACGCACATTGTGTTTTCATGTTTTATGGGGACTTTCCATAGACATAATGTTTTTTATACTGTACAAACTGTATATTCTATCCCCTAACCCTTAACCAACCCATCACAGAAAATGTTCTGCATTTTTACATTTTCAAAAGACATCACTTAGTATGATTTATAAGTAAGTTTCCTCATGGGGACCAAACATTTTTCCACAAGGACAAGGATTTTGGATATTGTCGTCCTTGTAGGGTTTACCTGAACCACACACACATAATTATAAATAATTATAAAATTAATTATATAGTGATTTCTTTTGCATTTTTCTTTAGGCAAGTCAAGTCACCTTTATTTATATATTTATTTATACAGATTGTTTCAAAGTGGCTTTACAGTGATAACAGGAAAATAATGCAACAAAGTTTGTTTCGGCTGTACAGCAGATCTAGAAGAAAATAGTGTCATAGTCCAGCTTAAGTAAGTTCAGTGATGGTTCATTTCTGTTGTAAAAAAGTTATTATTTAGTCAATTTATCTATACAGCCGCTCTGGAGTAACAGTGATGTCATTGTGCAGCTCAGTTCAGTTCTCATACAATAGTGTCAATGCAGGCAGATCAGTAGTATTGTTGAATATTTAGAATATATAGTGTATAATAAACATCTACACACCCTTGTTCAAGGGATAGTTCACTCAAAAATTTAAATTCTGCTGAACACAAAGGAAGATATTTGGAAGAATGTTTGTAACCAAGCAGATCTCGGCATCCATTGACTACCATAGTGGGGGGAAAAAAATACTATGTTAGTCAATGGCTGCCGAGATCTGCTTGATTACAAACATTCTTCCAAATATCTTCCTTTGTGTTCAGCAGAAGAAAGAAATTCATACAGGTTTGGAACAACTTGAGGGTGAGTAAATGATGACAGAATTTTTATTTTTGAGTGAACTACCCCTTTAAAACAGCTGACTTTTGGAGATGATCCTCACTGCAGAACCCGAGATCCAGGGGGCGAGGTTGGATCCAGATCCAACTCCTCCCACTTTACATAGGCCTAAACCTATTCATCTCCGCCCCCTGGAGCCTAAACCTACCCATCTCCACCCCCTGGATCTGGATCCAACTCCTTCTACTTTACATATCCGTAAACCACCCGTCACCGCCCCCTGGATCTTGTGTTCTGCAGTGAGGGGTTACTGGTCTTTTGTGTTGTAAAAAATGAAACCAAGATCAATCATATCAGAACTTTTGCATGTTTAATGTAAAAATGACAATCTATGCAATGCCATTGAAAATGAAAGCGACACATTTCAGAGAAAAAAAAATACAAATAAAAACTTGGAGTAACTAACTGCATAAGTGTGCATGCCCCTGAACTAATACTCAGTTGAAGTACCCTTTGATTTTATTACAGCACTCAGTCTGTTTGGATAGGAGCTCAGCTTGATCAGCTTGGCACATCTTGTACATTTATATATAAAAATATATATAAACTTATATATTTCTGTGGAGGGGCAAGTGAAAATATTGGCAGAACAAGTAAAAATATGAACTACTGGGAGGAAACTGGGGGTTGAGCACTGCTGCCACCATTTTGATTATTGATTTGTACACAAATCATTGTGAATGCATGTAATGCAAAAGCAGACATTCATTTCACAGCTGCAGAGCTGCCAGCTCATCCAGGTGAAGGATACCACATAGTATTTTAATGTCAAAGTTGAGGAATTGCCTCCTATCTAAATTAAAATGATGAGAACAACTCTTGGCATGACAAATATTGTCATTGCTGCTTAACATAAATTCCATTTTTTCACTTCCCTTTCATGTGCTGCTTTAAAGCAAGGTTAATAATCATGTCCATTGTTTTCATAAAGGTTAATGAAATTATGAGTTGTGTTTCTATAAGTAGGGTCGGGTAAATTAGCCATTATTTTATTTCCTTGATTGTATTGCTGAAGCTTTGATTGCGTTTCCAGCTAATTGCGAAGTGAATATAATTTCTAGGACTGGATTTGACACCTCAAATTATATTTCAAAAAGATACTACAAACTCTTAATGGAAATAAGATTCAGTAAACAATAAATTAATGCATTTAATGTACAACATCACAATACAATATAAGCGAAATATGCATTGATTTGATCGTTTAATGCAAGCTTTCACTTTATGAAAAACTTGTTTTCTTATAAACACAAAGCCATTCTGAAAGAATCAATGAGCATCTACTGGTACTTGACTAAACCACATTTCATCACAATTAACAAGATGTGTGAGTCATTATGTTATCAGTAAGGCCTGTCAGAGTATGTCAAAGCAATCATGAGCAATCTGTAATCAAGTAGGGTTTTATACAAAATGCATCAATACCTTATTTATTTGTCATTGTTTTTCAAAGTATTTTAAGTGTTGCTTTCTTTCTATCATGCTGTGTTTTGTTTTTAAAAATGCATCTCCGGGCCCCCTGCATTCTGTTTCTATCCTCTCTCAAGCCCAAACCCAGCTTAATGTATATACATTCTTAAAAATAAAGGTTCCAAAAGAGGAACCCAATAACAAGTTTTAAGAATCAGGGGCCGGATTCACAAAACATTCTTAAGAATAAAAATATTTTATAACTTAAGAAAAAAGTAGGAATGCGCAATATATCACCCACCATAACGGTTTTTGTAAAAATAGTTTGTTGATAAACAAAACAAACACAGCAGAACTGTTACAACATGATTCGTTTATGAACAATTCAATGTCTATGATCAATGACTCTGATCACTCTTCATTTCTGAATGAATGAGTGGTTTGGAACAAATTGGTTGAATGAATGAATGATTCAAGGTGCTCTTTCATAATCATTCACTCATAAAGTAGCTTATCACCACCTACTAGTATAACAATGTAACTTCTAGAAACAGTCACTGAAAAATCCCACCACTAATATTGACAGTCTGTCTAGAAACGGGCAAACATGGAACTAACTGTTATAAAAAAAAAAAGTTAATAAATAGCCTATATTGCTGAACAAGATAGACACCACATAATGAACGGTGTTCAATATTGTTGTATTTAAGAGCCTGCTCATTCTATTGAACTAAAAAAATATATACAATGGGAGACAAATGAGTCAAACTTCTCTAAAATGAATGCTAGCTGTCACAAAAAAAGTTATTATTTGCTATGTCGATTAGCTAAACAGATCCTTCTACATGTCAAAACCAATGTGAGTGAGAAGCATGCATTTTAGAGGTTCATAAATTTTATACCTGAAACAACCCGCTGGGTAAAACCGCTCTGTTGATCTGATAAGACTGGGCTATTTACATGTATATAAAATGTGTCAGTTGTGTCACGTCTTTAACATTCAAAAGGATTCAGGCTGTCAAAAAACTCATGTTCATCAGATACAACAGAGATGTTTGTTGTGAATAATTTACCAGATGATAGTTGCTCAGCCTGTCTGACTGTCAATCCCTAACAGATTTAGTCAGGGCTTTTTGATTTCCACTCATTTAAGCTGACATTAGAGTCACCTGTTGCGATACTTGGCAGGCTTGTAATCTACTGCAACAATAAAAGTCTTTGAACAATAACAGTACTCCTGTTTATGATGACTCCCATATGTAAGATAAAAAGCTAATTCCTGAGGTTCATTTGGCACGCTTTCCGCTATTGTGCATTATAAACACAAGATGGGCTTGACTCATGTTAGATAATGGGGCTTTGCTAACTTGGTAGTCTAAATCATGGCCAGCAGTGACCTTTCAACAGCCCTAGACATTTTTGTGCAGGAACCAAAATTTGTGCATTTCTGCTTTGAAAATAAAACAATTTCAGAGCATTTCTAGCCTAGTAGTGTTAATTTTGTATTAATGTCCTGTAATTAGTTGCCTAAAACCTAATGTTATACACTTGTAAGCTACCTTTTTTTTTACATTACAGAACATACTTAAGTGTGAACTGAATGTGATGTTTACAGACACTAAATTACATAGTAATTGCAATTACATTAAAGTATAGTTTATATTTATATTAAATGCAGTTAGCTGGAATTTAAGAGCTTTTTGGACTCTCTAAAGTAGGACGTAAGTACATCTTTATATGTATTTTTATATATTTTAAAATATAGAATATTATTTATATATATATATATATATATATATATATATATATATATATATATATATATATATATATATATATATATATATATATAACAATTTAACCATATTTAAATGTGTGGAAAACTTATTTGTAATTACAGATTTATAAATTTGCAATTTAGGACATTTAAAATATATTATCTTTAAATGTAATATTGACTACTTCAAATTATAATCAAGTACTTTAGTATGCTAGTCAACGCATACTTACAGCATGAGAAAAGATTATTAAAACATAATGATTTAAAATGTGCTTTAAAGTAAAACTCATAATTTGACATTATTACAATTGTAATAATGGCCATAAAGTTAACTGCAGCCAGCAACTTATTGCTCATGCTCATTAAAATGACACTGTTATGTTAGATTGATTTTTAAAGTATATTTTAGACTATATAGATCTGACTGACTATAGGTTGAATGAATCTGTTTTCCTTTCATGACACATTGACATTACAGTACTGAATGGCTTTTTCAGCATTATCCTGAACATTGTAAACATTAATTTCATGTATCATCGAATGGAAGAGAGGCTCTCGGGGGCATGCGTAAACGTCACATCCTATTGATTTTCCCAGCAAAAACGTCCCGAGTCCTTCACATAAAAATCTATCATATACAGTGCATCCGGAAAGTATTCACAGCGCTTCAATTTTTCCACATTTTGTTACGTTACAGCCTTATCCCAAAATGGAATAAATTAATTATTTTTTTCCTCAATTCTACAAACAATACCCCATAATGACAACGTAAAAGAAGATTGTTTGAAATCTTTGCAAATGTATTAAAAAATAATAATCACATGTAAATAAGTATTCACAACCTAAACTCAATACTTTGAGCCTTAAGTCTTTTTGAGTATGATGCCACAAGCTTGGCACATTTTTTTTCAGGCAGTTTCTCCCATTCTTCTTTGCAGGACCTCTCAAGCTCCATCAGGTTGGAGGGGGAGCGTCGGTGCACAGCCATTTTCAGATCTCTCCAGAGATTTTTTGAATCAGATTCAAGTCTGGGCTCTGGCTGGGACACTCAAAGACATTCACAGAGTTGTCCCATAGCCACTCCTTTGTTATCTTGGCTGTGTGCTTAGGGTCATTGTCCTGTTGGAAGATGAGCCTTCGCCCCAGTCTGAGGTCCAAAACGCTCTGGAGCAGGTTTTCATCAAGGATGTCTCTGTACATTGCTGCATTCATATTTTCCTCGATCCTGATTAGTCTCCCAGTTCCTGCAGCTGAAAAACATCCCCACAGCATGATGCTACCACCACCATGCTTCACTGTAGGGATGGTTTTGGCCAGGCAACCCTCTACGCACACCCTGGCAACATAATCGCCATTGGCGAGTACATTTTTTTGTTTACTCGCCAGACTGATATACTATTTTATTTATATTAGTGCTGTCAAATCAATTAATTGTGATTAACCGCATCCAAAATAAAAGTTTGTTTACATAATATATGTGTGTGTACTGTGTATAATTATTATGTGTATATGAATACGCACACATGTATGTTTATATTTAAGAAATGTTTTTTATATTTATATATAAAATATTTACATATAATATAAATTAAATAAATATATACAGTATAAATGCAAATATTTCTTAAATATATACATGTGTGTATTCAAATGTACATAATAATTTTACACAGTACATACACACATATATTATGTAAACAAACTTTCATATATTGCGATTAATCGTTTGACAGCCATAATATACACTCACCTAAAGGATTATTAGGAACACCATACTAATACTGTGTTTGACCCCCTTTCGCCTTCAGAACTGCCTTAATTCTACGTAGCATTGATTCAACAAGGTGCTGAAAGCATTCTTTAGAAATGTTGGCCCATATTGATAGGATAGCATCTTGCAGTTGATGGAGATTTGTGGGATGCACATGCAGGGCACGAAGCTCCCGTTCCACCACATCCCAAAGATGCTCTATTGGGTTGAGATCTGGTGACTGTGGGGGCCATTTTAGTACAGTGAACTCATTGTCATGTTCAAGAAACCAATTTGAAATGATTCGAGCTTTGTGACATGGTGCATTATCCTGCTGGAAGTAGCCATCAGAGGATGGGTACATGGTGGTCATAAAGGGATGGACATGGTCAGAAACAATGCTCAGGTAGGCCGTGGCATTTAAACAATGCCCAATTGGCACTAAGGGGCCTAAAGTGTGCCAAGAAAACATCCCCCACACCATTACACCCCCACCACCAGCCTGCACAGTGGTAACAAGGCATGATGGATCCATGTTCTCATTCTGTTTACGCCAAATTCTGACTCTACCATCTGAATGTCTCAACAGAAATCGAGACTCATCAGACCAGGCAACATTTTTCCAGTCTTCAACTGTCCAATTTTGGTGAGCTCGTGCAAATTGTAGCCTCTTTTTCCTATTTGTAGTGGAGGTGAGTGGTACCCGGTGGGGTCTTCTGCTGTTGTAGCCCATCCGCCTCAAGGTTGTGCATGTTGTGGCTTCACAAATGCTTTGCTGCATACCTCGGTTGTAACGAGTGGTTATTTCAGTCAAAGTTGCTCTTCTATCAGCTTGAATCAGTCGGTCCATTCTCCTCTGACCTCTAGCATCAACAAGGCATTTTCGCCCACAGGACTGCCGCATACTGGATGTTTTTCCCTTTTCACACCATTCTTTGTAAACTCTAGAAATGGTTGTGTGTGAAAATTCCAGTAACTGAGCAGATTGTGAAATACTCAGACCGGCCCGTCTGGCACCAACAACCATGCCACGCTCAAAATTGCTTAAATCACCTTTCTTTCCCATTCTGACATTCAGTTTGGAGTTCAGGAGATTGTCTTGACCAGGACCACACCCCTAAATGCATTGAAGCAACTGCCATGTGATTGGTTGATTAGATAATTGCATTAATGAGAAATTGAACAGGTGTTCCTAATAATCCTTTAGGTGAGTGTATACAGTATATATGTGTATGAACGCATATTTGATATTTTAATTTAATTGAGGACTGGTAGTGGTGGTGCTTAAGATATTATTGGTCATTCAGTGTTTCTGAAAGAATTATAATAGTAATAGATAATAGTTAATTATTAATAAAAAGATAATAATACTACTACTAATTCTACTACTAATAACAATATACAACACACTAAGGATTGATGAGCTGCTGGGTTCATGAATATTGTCACAAATATATCAATGCCAAATCTATTCTTAGCCTCTAACATACACACTGGCAAGTAAAATCTAAGCATTTATTAACCAATGGCTAATGATAGTTATTAGTCACCCAGAGTGAAGATTTACTCGCATATGTGAGGGTTGCCAGGTGATGAGCGGTGCCTGGTTTCCTCCAGACATGATGCTTGCCATTCAGGCCAAAGAGTTAAATCTTTGTTTCATCAGACCAGAGAATTTTGTTTCTCATGGTCTGAGAGTCCTTCAGGTTTCTTTTGGCAAACTCCAGATGGGCTGTCATGTGCTGTCTGGCCACTCTACCATACAGGCCTGATTGGTGGAGTGCTACAGAGAAGGTTGAAGGTCTGGAAGGTTCTCCTCTGTTGCTGGAGCTCTGTCAGCCAGCTCTAGGAAGAGTCCTGTGGTTCCACATTTCTTCCATTTACGGCTGATGGAGGCCACTGTGCTGATTGGGACCTTCAATGCTGCAGAATTTTTTCTGTACCCTTCCCCAGATCTGTGCCTCGATACAATCCTGTCTCTGAGGTCTACAGACAATTCCTTGGACTTCATGGCTTGGTTTGTGCACTGTTAACTGTGGGACCTTATATAGACAGGTGTGTGCCTTTCCAAATCATGTCCAATCAACTGGATTTACCACAGGTGGACTCCATTCAAGCTGTAGAAACATCTAAAGGATGATCAGTGGAAACCGGATGCAACTGAGCTCAATTTTGAGTGTCATGGCAAAGGCTGTGAATACTTATGTACATGTTATTTTTTTCGTTTTTTATTTTTAATACATTTGCAAAGATTTCAAACAAACTTCTTTCACATTGTCATTATGGGGTATTTTTTGTAGAATTGAGGAAAAAAAATATGAATTCAATCCATTTTGGAGTAAGGCTGTAACATAACAAAATGTGGAAAAAGTGAAGTGAATACTTTTTGGATGCACTGTATATCTAACATAAAAGTCTACAGGCCTTCATAGAAGTCGGGGGAGGTCTTGTGTTTTAAGTTACATTCAGAGCTGTTCTGATGTTCACATATTATAAATAATGCGGCATAAGCTGAAAAATAGTTTATTACCATCAGGTACGGGAGGGAAGAATAAGGATTAATTGAATATTTTTTTAAAATAGCTGTTCTTTTTTATTATGTTAGTTTTGCCGCAATTTTATGTCAGTATTTTATGTCAGTGATGACAGAAGAAGTCATGATATATGCACTAGAGTGATTTTTTTTTTAAATGTTGTTCTTAGGCACAATGTGAAATAGAGCAATCTGAAATTGTATGGTAAATTAAAACATAGATATGCATTTGGCATTTCCTGGTTGGATTGATGTTTGAACTATGGCATAGTCCTTCATTCTGGTTGGATAGATGTATCATCCAACATAGAGAACAGTGAACTGAATTGTCGGATTAGTTTCTTCATATAGCACACTCACCCACACAATTATTGATTACACCAAAGAAATCCCTCTCGTTCTCATGTCCACAGTTTTATCTAGAATTGCCCGCTCACCTGCAGAACATTATGTTGAATATTAGCAGGAGCAAATATTTTCTGACCCAGTCAGAAATGTTAGTGTTTTCTTTCTGATACTGAATTACTGTGGTTTTCCTTAATGAAAGAACCCATTTTGTGCAGTATTACTGATAAGTAGGTCAACTGAAATGTGTTTACACACTAGACACATGTGAAGAGCAGCATGGGAACCAGGTTTTGGTTTCACAGTAACAGTTGTTATCAGTTGAAGTTTCTCAGAAGGCCACAAGAGCAAAAGGACAGGGTATAGTCAAGCCGAGGCTGGAAACGCTTGTTGAAATGAGCTGCATTGCCAACACGCAGAGATTGGCATTTTGACATTCAAAAGCAAATTCATGCAGAAAGCCACTTTAATCACTGGAATCATAAAATATCAGGACCACCTATTAGCCCAAGCTTTCTTATTTGATAAAAAAGGCAGTAAATATAGTCAATCTCCTGCCAAATGGCTTTGAATAGTGTGGAATAATTTTTTTACACACTCAGCATTTTCTCTCACAGCCGGATCGTTGTCACCGTATAGTCTTTACTTTTTAATATATGACCGCAGGACTCCATAGGCAATCTGTCATCTGAATCTGGTGAAATGATGAGGTCATTTACATTTCTTCACTCCTTCTATGCAAACATGCGTCGTGACTTTAATGTCATCATGAGTGGAAACGGATTTGCTTATGATTTGCATAGACGATGGCACCGTGTTTTTGAAACTGAAACCGCTTAAGCTTTTCAACTTAATAACACGTGTCCATGATTAATAAAAGGCAAGGGTTTTGATATTTGTAAAATGTCATGTTAGAAAAAATATTTTAAAACACGTGTCAAATTCTTAGACATGTACTCTTTAAATTTATATTGGTCTCATGTGTTTTTGAAAAACTTTGCATAGACCCTAAATACATGTGAATGTAAATATCTTAATAAATTCAAAAACATTTATTATTTTATAAATATCAATAAATATAATTAAAATTTTTGAGGAGTCATAGCACATGACATCTTACAACTTGAACTAACCTGAACTGTAGTAATAATAATATTACCAATAATAATAATAATAAAACCAAGCGTAAAGAAGACAATAAGATATGCCAACATGGCTGGGAGTGTCAGACCAACTGCAACAATGAGCCTTTAAAGACCTATTAAGATCATTTTAGGCAAAATAGCTGTAAAATTATAAATACAGTAAATAATAATGATTTAATGGTTTGTCACTTTTGACCAATAGGTGTCACAGTTACGAAATTGATGTGGTGTGGTCAAAGTGAGGTGACAATGACACATGCAAAGGTGTCAATATGCCAAAGCATTGCAGAGATACAGCCTCAAGAGTCATTTCTGCGGTATACGAAAACGGATTTGTCTATCAACACAAAATCCATAACTTTTATTTCGATTTTGGTGTAAATTGGACAAACGGTCTAGAACAAGTTAGAAAAAGTAGGATTTTAAGAAAAAACAAGATGATGGACAGGAAGTTTGGCCAAATATGGCAAAATTGGCATCTATGTTCTCGGCATGACCCAAGGAATGTATTATGAATGTTTCATTACAATAGGTTAATTTAATCAAAAGTTATTAGCATTTTTGTAAATTTCATTAAACCATTTGACCACAAGGTGGTGCTGCCTCAACTTTTTGAGTACCATCAGGGCATGGTGCTAAAGATATACCGATAATGATACGCCAAAGCGTTTAACAAAGGCCTAGCATTTTTTATCATAATACTGTATTGAAGTCAATGGCAATTTCAATGCTTTTTTTCTATTATAGCGACACCAAGAGGCACAATCCCACCACAGAGTGAACCCATACATATGTGTGTCGATTTTGATGACAATATCTCATTTTATTTCAGAGTTATAGACATTTATATCAATAACAACATAAAAAATGACCCATGGACGACTTTGTTTTGATTTTTTTTGACACTTCCTATCAGAATTTTGACATTTGGGCTTAAACATTTAGTTAATCAACTTGGATTCCGTGTTCCTGATACAGCTTGGTTCCGTGATATCAGTCGAAGCGACATGACGTCCCAAATCTAACGAGACCACTTTTTATGATTTCTGGACCATCGGTTCAGAAGTTATAAGCAAAAATAGAATTTTTTTTTGTATCTCCGTACCAGTAGGTGGTGCTGCGCTGAAACGCAGCATGTTGCATCAGGTCATGCTTTTGATGACATGTACCAAGTTTGGTTTGAAAACGATAAAGCGTTGCGGAGATATAGCCATAAGTGTATTTTCGCAACCACTACGTAAAATTTGTTTGCGCGTTGTTTACGAACGGTTGTACGGATCAACTTGACTTCCATAACTTTTTGTCGGCATGGTCTGAAGATTATCTGGTTAAAATTTTGTGAAAATCGGAGCAACGGCCTTGGAGGAGTTAGAAAAAATAGGTTTTTCGGTTAATTCAAAATGGTGGGAAAATTTACATGATGGAAAATTACTTCATAGGGTGCAATCGAATCGGCTTGAGCCAAGGAGTCAAAGGAAAACTTTTTACCATACGGTTCTATGGGCTGCCATAGACTTCGGTGCTTGGCCCCTAATAAATTATGCCAAATTACAGTACTTAAGTTTTCTTCCCCCTCATTATTTTTAATATCAGGACAGCTATATCACCTTGACATATTTGACATACCACCAAAATATAAAAATTAAGCATTTTTATCATAGAAAAGGTTTTATAGAAGTCATTGTATGTACACTCACCTAAAGGATTATTAGGTACACCATACTAATACTGTGTTTGACCCCCTTTCGCCTTCAGAACTGCCTTAATTCTACGTGGCATTGATTCAACAAGGTGCTGAAAGCATTCTTTAGAAATGTTGGCCCATATTGATAGGATAGCATCTTGCAGTTGATGGAGATTTGTGGGATGCACATCCAGGGCACGAAGCTCCCGTTCCACCACATCCCAAAGATGCTCTATTGGGTTGAGATCTGGTGACTGTGGGGGCCATTTTAGTACAGTGAACTCATTGTCATGTTCAAGAAACCAATTTGAAATGATTCGAGCTTTGTGACATGGTGCATTATCCTGCTGGAAGTAGCCATCAGAGGATGGGTACATGGTGGTCATAAAGGGATGGACATGGTCAGAAACAATGCTCAGGTAGGCCGTGGCATTTAAACGATGCCCAATACTAAGGGGCCTAAAGTGTGCCAAGAAAACATCCCCCACACCATTACACCACCACCACCAGCCTGCACAGTGGTAACAAGGCATGGTGGATCCATGTTCTCATTCTGTTTACGCCAAATTCTGACTCTACCATCTGAATGTCTCAACAGAAATCGAGACTCATCAGACCAGGCAACATTTTTCCAGTCTTCAACTGTCCAATTTTGGTGAGCTTGTGCAAATTGTAGCCTCTTTTTCCTATTTGTAGTGGAGATGAGTGGTACCCGCTTCTGCTGTTGTAGCCCATCCGCCTCAAGGTTGTGTGTGTTGTGGCTTCACAAATGCTTTGCTGCATACCTCGGTTGTAACGAGTGGTTATTTCAGTCAAAGTTGCTCTTCTATCAGCTTGAATCAGTCGGCCCATTCTCCTCTGACCTCTAGCATCAACAAGGCATTTTCGCCCACAGGACTGCCGCATACTGGATGTTTTTCCCTTTTCACACCATTCTTTGTAAACTCTAGAAATGGTTGTGCGTGAAAATCCCAGTAACTGAGCAGATTGTGAAATACTCAGACTGGCCCGTCTGGCACCAACAACCATGCCACGCTCAAAATTGCTTAAATCACCTTTCTTTCCCATTCTGACATTCAGTTTGGAGTTCAGGAGATTGTCTTGACCAGGACCACACCCTTAAATGCATTGAAGCAACTGCCATGTGATTGGTTGATTAGATAATTGCATTAATGAGAAATTGAACAGGTGTTCCTAATAATCCTTTAGGTGAGTGTATGAATATATATATATATATATATATTATGATCGCTTGATATGATCTCGAGATGAGTCGAGCGGTCTGTGGCGATGCAACTGTGTCCCAGGGCCGCTGCGGACTGGCGGGCTAACCCACGTCTCCCCTCCCGGGCGTGTAAGTTCTCGTACGGTCTAACGGGCAAGGCTTACACAGCCTGCGGACAAGCTGCATCATCTTTGCATGCCATGGCGCTCCTGCAGGTCTATCAGGCCAAAGCGCTAAAGGAACTGCACGAAGGTAGTTCTGACCCAGGGATTATGCAGGAATTGCGCACAGCGTCGGACCTGCGTGCTCCCTGGGCCGGGCGATGTCCACTTTGGTGATCCAGGAACGCAACCTGTGGCTGAACCTGGCAGACATGCGCGAGTCCGACAAAGTTCGGTTCTTCGACGTCCCTGTCTGTCAGGCTGGCCTTTTCGGCGACGCCATCGAGAGCTCTGCCCAGCAGTTCTCGGTGGCCCAGAAGCAGATGGAGGCGATTAAAAACATTCTGCCCCGGCGACCAGCTGCTGCCTCCACCCCGTCGTCGGCCGCAGTCCCTCCGCCTGCTCGTCGCCGAGGGCGTCCCCCTGCGTCTGCCTCCGCCCCTGCCAAACCCAATCAGCAGCCTCCACCCGGGAAGCAGGGCGCCGGACGCAAAGGGGCCGCCCAACCCGCTCAGGGTCCCTCAAAGTGTACGTCGCCGCAATAGCGGCATATCACGACGTAGTAGCGGGTAAGTCCTTGGGTATGCACGACTTAATCGTCAGGTTCCTCAGAGGAGCGAGGAGACTAAATCCTCCTCGTTCAACCTCAGTAACCTCTTGGGACTTAGCCCTGGTGCTCAAGGCACTTCAGGGCCCTCCCTTTAAGCCTTTGCAGTCTGCAGAGTTAAAAATCCTGTCTATAAAGACAGTACTCCTGACTGCATTGGCCTCCACTAAGAGGGTAGGGGACCTGCATGCACTTTCGGTCATCCTGAGACCCAGGCCCGGATACGTGCCCAAGGTTCCCACCACTCCCTTCCGGGATCAGGTGGTGAACCTGCAAGCGCTGCCTTCGGAGGAGGCAGACCCTGCCCTGGCTTTGTTGTGTCCCTTTCGCGCTCTTTGCGCTTACGTCGACCGGACTCAAAGCTTTAGGCGCCCCGCTGACAGATATTTGTAGAGCTGCGGGCTGGGTGACACCAAACCCGTTCGCTAGATTCTATAGCCTCTGTGTAGAGCCATTTTCTTCCTGTGTACTCGCCTCCAGCGGCCAGTAAATGTGAAGTTCCCGCCCTTGGCAACGCCACTCCCGCCCGCTGGGCCGGATATGTGCGTCTATTGTCTCTAATTGTGTTCACCAGAAATGGCTAACCCTGTGAGCTCTTCCGTTACCCCTCCGGTGTGAGACGTTGCGGCCGTCTGACGCTAGGCCTGCACCCGTATGCTTGTGGAACGTGTGTGTAGGCTGGGTCCATATGTAGCGGTTCCCTAAACGGTAACCCCATGTGTGTATTCTCCACGGTACCAGCTACACTTTTTGGCTAGCCCCGTGTCTTTCCCTTGACAGAGCTCGCTCTGTCGTCTCTGGCGGTGTTCTCTCGACCCTGGGATCAGGTTGGATCCACCCCAGAGACCGCCATATTATACTCCCCTGACAGGTTAGTCCTTATGGTTTTCCACCTCTCCTCCTGGAGGACATGGCTCCGCAGCGTCCCGTCTACCTGACGGGCACGCTTTCCCAGCATTATCCAATAGTCTCGCTGAGTGGGTCTTGCAGAAACAGCTGTGACTGACCTTCCCTGCTTGGTGCCCTGACTTCTGCTCCAACCTAGGAGCAACCAGTGAGCCCAAGCAGGGCGCTGGAAGGGCCAGCCTTCCTGGCGTGTTGGTAGGGATCCCCAATTTGTCTGTCAGTTCCGACGTACGTCGAACGTGACCGACTGAAAGGAAACGTCTCAGTTACGTATGTAACTCTCGTTCCCTGAAGGAGGGAATGGAGACGCACGTCCCGTCGTCCCGTCACTTTTCAGCTCCTCAGTTGGAAAAGCGAGGATGCGGTATTCCACTTCCATATTTATACCCGCGCTGCGGGGCGGTGCGTGGACCGCATGCTAACATTATTGGCTCGTTTTTATACACTCGAAGTAGATTGGTCTCTGAAAATGATCCCCAATTCGTCAGTCAGTTCCGACGTACGTCTCCGTTCCCTCCTTCAGGCAACGAGGGTAGTCATTGAATGTGGCATAATGAAATTTGGTATCTCTCATAAAAAAAACACACTGTATAATCATATGATAATTAACTTTAATAAATGTTTTCTATATGCTGTATGTGCTGCATTTGTTTTGCCTTCTTACACATGGGCTTCCTTTTACAACCGTGTAAACATATTGGATGAACATAGCCCAAGTTGTCAGTATGCATCTGCCTTGGGATGGGCATCTCTCAGATGCATTGGAGATGTAGATGAAGTCGATTCCATTATAGTCTTTTTATGCTTCATTAGTTAAATTCAGGACTTGCACAAACAAAAACTGATGTGCATTTCCCATGTGCTTTGTCTTCAACAGAACATTTTTATTTGATTTTGCCTGACTATAGTTCTCGTATAAAAAGATCAAGGCTGATAAACTAGGTTGTCCTTTCAGACTAACTTCCTGAAATTAACCCCTCAGAGGATGCCTGGTGGGTTTATGGGTAAGCATTTACATGCAGTTATTCTACCTCCACTCAAAGCTTAATATTTTCAGTAAAAAGCTGAGCTATCTGTGCCTCTAGACTATACATTTGATTTGAACATGCCTCATCTTGTGTAATAGTTTTGAGAGAAACTATTTTTTTTTGCAAGCTTGTGATCCATGAAATTCCTTGACCTCTATTATGTATGTGCTCATACGGTGACTGAAGTTGAATGCTGTAGTAATGAACACATGGATGTGAAAGGCAGCCTGTTCGTTTTGTTGTGGTGGGGCAGTATAAAAATGAGCATGACAGGATGTGGAGCGTGAGGAGGGCGTGTGATTTTTTCCAGCTGTTGTGACCAACAACCGGGTCCGAACCCTGGGTCATCATGCTTCCAGTTGCAGACTGTACCCTCACACTTAATTACGCCAATTTAAATGAACTTTCTGCTAGCGCTCTGTTCCAAACTGAGTAAGCTGCCTACTGCCTTCTAAGGCAGCATCTTAACTGAAATTGACCCTCGTAAGTGAGCGAGTTGGAACACTACATGTACGTAGCGCTCCACACATGTGAGATTTGACTTGCAATTTTTTATAGGTAAAGAGATAAATACTGTAGTAAGAATAAATATAAATTTTTTTGTTAAAAAAAAAAACTTTTCAAAGAAATTAAAGACAGTAAAGACATTTATGATATTACAAAGTATTTCTCTTTCAAAGGAATGCTTTTCATTTGAACTTTTCTATTCATCAAAAAAATCCTGAAAAAAATGTTTCCTCAAAAATATTAAGCAGCACAACTGTTTTTAACACTGATGATAATGATAAATGTTTTTTTGAGCCCCAAAACAGCATTTTAGAATGATTTCTGAAGGATCATGTGACTCTGAAGCCTGGAGTAATGATGCTGAAAATTCAGCTTTGACATCTCAGAAATAAATTACATTTTAAAATATTAATGTATTATAGAAAATGTTTATTTTAAATTATAATAATATTTCACAATCAGGGTTTTTCCTGGGTTATTTATACTGTCATGCATTGTCAGTATAAATAACCTGCAAATACTGTGGATTACTAGTTCTTACTAACCACTCTTGCTAAATGGGGTAAGCACACTTGCATTCTCATTTCAGAGGTGTTCTCAGTAAATGATTAATACACCGATTTGTGAGTTCAGTGTTGCCCTATCACAAGTGCAGCAGTCAGTCATCTTCATCACTCATAAATCACAATAAATGATCAATAAGGCTTTGGCGGGACAAAAAAAATGTTTTGACGGCTGCCAAAAAAATTTCAATGTAGGAAAAACCCTGCATTTGATTATTGAATTTCTGTAGCTTACTGATAGACATTTGTATCTTTGTTCTATTGTATTTACTAGGTGTGTAATGATACACCTATGCCACGGTTCATTTCATATCATGGTTTTGCAAAACAAGCAAATTTATTTAATAAAAATTGATGAAACACACACAAGTAATGTCCCACTTTAGCCTACTTAACAAACACATAAATTGTATGAATATGACTAATACTGATGAATAAATAGGCCTATAAGTTAAAGCTATTAAATTGCAGTTTTTGTTAATACAATAAAGTAGCCACCACAATAATAAAAAAAATAAATAAAATAACATAAAGTAAAAATAAAGTGGCATTTTAGGGGTTATGGAAACAACAGTTCCCTTTCGTTCAGTCACTCCGAGTAACGTCAGTGACTGACGAATGGGGGTTTCGCCTAGAAGCCTATCATCTTCGAGATCTTAGAAAACGCCCAATGGCAGGCCAATGCCATGGGCATGCGGAATTTGCATAGCGTAGCTCCGCCCCACAGCGTGGGTATATAAGGAAGTGCGGGAACATGACCATCTCGGTGCTGCGGTCGAGACTCAATGAGCTCCGTTCCGGAGCGAGAGTCCCCTCTGCCATACCCCAATCTGCTGTCTCCTCGCGAGGCAACACTTTGGCTAGTGGCCAGGGTGACCTGAGGGTGACGGTGTGGAATAAAGCCCCGACGCTCATGCCTCGGGCCACACCCCCCTCTAGCGCACTGCTCCCCCCGAGATGTCGATCACCGCATCACAAGGTGGGCTAGAGTTCTCTTGAGGATGATGATTCGGCTATGCTGCCGCCTTCCGGTGTGCCAGCATTGCCCGAGTCGGACCCAGAGTTGACAGCCATGCTTTCCCGGGCAGCCGCGAGTCTCTGGTTGGAGTGGAACCCTCCGCCCCGACCTGAGCGCTCGCGGCTGGACGATTGGTTTTTGGGGGCGCCGCGTTCTGACACCCGTCAGGCCACTATCGCCCAACAGTTCTCAACCGCCCAAAAGCAGACTGAGGCTATTAAACATATACTGCCCCGGCAGCCATTGCTTCATATGAGACCGCTTCAGCACTGGCTTTGCGATCGAGTCCCGAGATGGGCATGGCAGTCGGGCACGCTCCGGGTCCCAGTGACTCGGGCCTGCCTGCAGACCCTCACCCCATGGTCGAACCTCAGCTTTCTACGGACCGGAGTGTCCTTAGATCGAGTTTCCAGGCATATTGTTGTATCAACAGATGCCTCCACCACGGGCTGGGGTGCCATGTGCAATGGACATGCTGCCGCGGGCTCCTGGCTCCCAGCGCCTTCTGCATGTCAATTGCCTCGAGTTGCTGGCAGTACGGTTCGCCCTGCACCGCTTCCGAACGTTGCTCAAGGGTCAACATGTACTAGTCCGGTCAGACAACACGGCCACAGTAGCGTACATCAACCATCAAGGTAGTATGTCTCAACTTGCCCGCCATCTCGTTTTATGGAGTCAGAAGCATCTGAGGTCCCTTCGTGCTGTCCATATCCCAGGAACCCTGAACCGTGCAGCCGACGAGCTCTCACGGCTTCAGCCACTTCCGGGAGAATGGAGACTCCATCCCTAGACGGTTCACCTGATTTGGGAACAGTTCGGCGACGCACCGGTAGATCTGTTGCCTCCCACGACTCTTCCCATTGCCGCCTGTTTTATTCCCTGACTGAGGGCCCCCTCGGCACGGATGCTCTGGCGCACAGCTGGTTGCGGGGCCTCCGCAAATATGCGTTTCCCCCAGTGAGCCTTCTCAGATCAGGGAGGACAAGGAGCAGGTCCTTTTGGTCGCCACGTACTGGCCCGGACGGACCTTGTTCTCCGAACTCATACTCCTTGCGACAGCCCCTCCCTGGTCCATACCTCTGAGGAAGGACCTCCTTTCTCAGAGACGGGGCACCCTCTGGCACCCGCGGTAGGTTTGAGTACCCTACCTACTCAGGTGGTGGCTACCATCACTTCCACTAGGGCCTTGTCTACCAGACACGCCTATGTGTTGAAGTGGAACCTCTTCGTCACCTAGTGTTGGCCCCTGGGAATGCCCGGTCGGGTCCGTGTTCTCATTCCTCAAAGAAGGGTTGGAACGAAGGCTGTCTCCTTCCACCCTCAAGGTGTATGTGGCCGCGATATCCGCCTACCACGACCTTGTGGAGACGAAACAGGTAAGTCAGCACGACCTGATCATCAGATTCCTGAGGGGAGCGAGGAGACTGAATCCTCCTCGCTCTCACCTCGTACCATCTTGGGACCTCTCAGTAGTCTTAGATGCTCTGTAGAGGGCTCCCTTCAAGCCATTGCGATCAGTCGAGCTTAAGTTCCTGTCAATAAAGACAGCGCTCCTGATCGCCTTGGCCTCCATCAAAGAAATGCATAGTGACATTGCATGATGACGTCAGGAACCTATGAATCGGTTTTGAACCGGTTCATTGAGCCGAACTGACCGAAAAAGAACCGGTTCGCGGAAATGAATCGGACTTTACATCACTAATTGGTACTTCACTTTTATTTCACAACTTACAAATTAATTGACTGCTCGTAGTTTCTCTTGCGCTTTATATATGAAGTGACAGCGTGTGCCGCTGCATTTGCGCGTGTAATTGAAGAGTGTGCGCTACGAGCACAGTATAACGGCTGACATGACAGGAAAAGGGTTTTCTGAGGTGAGAGAGATTTTTTTTATTTTGTAACAAGCTACAAAAATGACGATGTTGCTGGGACTCCAAGGTAGCATTTAGCCTACCTGGCTAAATGGAGAAACTGTCTCTCTTTGTCCTTCCACCATGCATCTTGAGCGATCACCCAAGTCATGTGACATGCACTTGGAAAACAAAAGTTTGTGTATATTTAGTAAATAATATTATTATAATAATATTTAGTAAAAATACAGCTCTTATTAGTTGTTAAAAGTGTACTAATTACTATTTAACTATCAAATGTCAAGGAAGAATTTTTTTTTTTGTGGCATAAGGTGAAGTGAGTGCTGGGCCGGGGCAGTAGTGGGCGGGGCACGTTCGACATGAGAGTATCGCGGTTCGTACCGTGGGTGGTGTATCGCGTTTTTTCGGTTCGGTTTGAATATTGTTACACCCCTAGTATTTACCTATGATTAACTCCCTTACAAAATCACGCAATCATTCTAGAATAATTAATTCTTTCCAAATAGAGCTATTCAAGTTATTTGGTAAAATTTTTCATATCGCAATTTATATAACTGTTCTTTCTGGTTCTCGAATCTGATTGGCTGAGAGCCTCTTCCAGCCGAGAGATATCCACACATATTGTCACTCAAACCATTTCACCGTTTTTATCACTCCGCTTGCAGCGACTGTCATGGGGGTCAAGCAAATCCACCATAAGTTACTGTTGTTGTGTCACGAAATGTAGTTTTAACAGTTTTTTAGGCGAGAATGTAGTTATTTAGACCTCAAATATGTGACTCATATATAAACATAGCACCTGTTTTACAATGTGTTTAAAAGCTTTTACAGATGCAAGCTCCAGGCCGTCAGCGGCCGTTTAGCGCTCATGTACCTGCAGAGAATGGCTTTATCTTGGCCAGTCATTCGGGAATTTGCCACTACCTATGGTTTTGGTTACCTGCGGCCGAGTCACAGCCGTGCAATTATACAGCCATGTCAAACTGCTACTCGTGTGATATTGCTCATATATACTGTAGGGGTGTCGAAATGAATCTTTTCTTCGATGCATCGTGATGCAGATGAGGACGATTCGGTATCGGTTCAGTAATAGACCATAACCGATTATAATGCACTGATTATTTTCTGACGTCATTTGTCATGTACCTGCTTTGTTGCGGTAGCATACAATGGCAGAGGGAGGCGAGACGCGAGTGCGAGTAATTAAAATGCTCCAACTACTTTTAAAGGCGACATCTGGGCACATTTTCGGCTTTTGAACAACCTGGTAAGCACGACCTGGTAAGCACGACCTGGAGAACACACACGCTGTGTGTAAATCAAAGCTATCTGATTTATCAAAATGATTTCATTTACACTTAAATGTATCTCTTCAATTCCCGCACTATATTCAGATTTATTAGAGTTCACGTCACCGAAAACAACAGATATGAGCTGCATTTTATTTATTATCAGCTAAATTCAAAATCAAAGACCGCCAAAGGAGAGAGCGCATCAACAGCACTGGTTAGATCATTTAGTTTCTTTACTTTTAATGAAGATGATTGTGTGTTGAGCATCTGCGACTTACTTTCGGTTTTATTTGCGGTAGTTTGTGCGCTGGCTTGATGAAGAGATATTTAGCTGCTCATCTGCGGTGATGCGTGCTGCAGTAGCGCTGTCATATCTGGCAATAACGTCATATAGCCCATAACACGCTCTCACACATTAATTTTTTTAGCATTGTTGCGAGGAGTAAAAAAAATTTACATATGAGGTTTCGACAACCAGATGAATTTAGACTTTAGTTTTGACTGTAATGCGGTCCAGACCACCTCCTGAAGTGGCTTTTAGTATTCTGTGTATTTGTTCTAAATGCTCCTGTTGTCTTCGTGCCCAGACATGAGT
Organism: Rhinogobio ventralis; assembly: GCA_039654625.1. Taxonomy (NCBI): domain Eukaryota; kingdom Metazoa; phylum Chordata; class Actinopteri; order Cypriniformes; family Gobionidae; genus Rhinogobio; species Rhinogobio ventralis. The sequence goes on from CM077196.1 coordinate 18,930,408, forward strand.
TTTGTTTGATACATTCAAGAAGCGTGTTTTCTTTGAGCAGGTAAAATTAAAGGTTCAGTTCATATAACTGACTGAAAAAATTAGGATGCAGTGCATTGTCAATGCCTTGTGATGCATCGTGATATCGAATTGAACCGATCGATGGCATGATAATCGTAACCAACCAGTGTAGTAAAACTAAATTTCGCAATGCCAGTTTTTTCCAATATCGTGAAGCCCTAATTCTGGGTTTACTTTGCTGTGATGCTGCTTTAGAATCTGATTAAAATTAAGGTATTTTAGTTGGGTATATATGATGCTTTTTGAAGCATCCATTGGGAGTGCACCTATGATGCCTTAAAGGGCATATTGCAGGTTAGAGCCCCCAGTAATTCAGTGTATAGAAAAATAATTTAGGAACTAGATTTTCTTTAAAATATACTTATAAATACGCTACTAAGGCTTCTGGAGTCATTTTTGGGAGAACATTTTACAGACAGTATAGTGTTATTGTGTGTTTCAAGTTATCCTTTATTCATTAATTCTGTGTTATGAGTTTATTTCGCGCTGATTCACAGATAGTGTGAGGATGTATATGACGCCATGAGTATGTAGTTGAGTGAACTTAAATGTACATACATGGCATGAATAAAATATTTACCAGTAATTTACATAATTCAAAACTGTTTTGAAAAGTGTGACTGTATGCATTTGTGTTAATTTACATACTTTATATTCATCAATTTTGAAATTGATTCACGTAAAAACAATGGCAAAGAAGCATCGCGCATGGATGTTTATTCATTTAATATCACCCATTACAGGAGTATTACAATGTTGAACTCCATCATATCGCCGGGATGATAATCCTCCGGTCCAAAGTGAACGCTACACACCACCGTGTTTCGAAGCAGATGCAGAAGTGAAGTCCTGTCTCTTTACTGGCACAAAACGCCACCCAGGCAGGTTTCCTAACTTTTTTTACTCGATGTCCTGACTGGCTGGACACAATCATTTACCATGACGATGATAAATTGAAATTGGAAAACTACCGAAAACACGCTGACTCCTACTGAATACCAACCTATTCTGCATTGAGCCAACGCAGAGCCCGGCAAACGACTCCCTCTCGTGATGTAATATGACGCGATGTCGATGTCGTTTTTTACAAACAGTCAACGAAACGGTCACTTTATCTAATAAATTTGTGCCCTCATACCTTTTTTAAAAACATTTTAAATCCTGCATTTACTTTTCCTATGGTATTTTCATACAATATATTCATTTTGAAAAAAATTTAACCTGCAATATGCCCTTTAAAATACTGCCCAAAATAGGCAGCTCACTAGGTTTTGGAGCAGAGCACATTATTTAACTCCTAATACTTCAGTGGGTGCACTTCTATGAGGTCATTATCATCATCTTTATGCCTCTACAACTCATCCTAATGGATCCATGATTTGAAGCGATTCGCCAGTACAAGATTGTTGACCGAAATGTCAGAGGATAGCGAGATGTCATTTGATGAACCATTTCTAATTCAAAGTTCCCACTATATGTGCACACTTATCGGCAAGGCCTTGATAGTCAGGTTAATCACGCCTGTGGAAGATGTAATTGTTCTCATAATGTGTTTGCGTTGTTGGCTAATCCACTCTTAGGCAGTACCAGAGGCTGTCGGATCCACATCATTTAAATGTTAACATCCATGTCCCTTAAATATTACCATAAACATTGGTGCAGCCTAATTGATCTTCAATAACTTTAGGCACAAATGGCCGACATTCATCTGAATTATTGTGCTTCGCCGCTCATTTATGGCACATATAGATTGCAGACTCTTTACACTTATCATCCCATGCAACAAATGCATATGGATGACAATGAATATGTCTGAATTAATGCACATGGTTGTTCAACAATAGTATTATTGTTGTTCAGATGCAATTAGCGTGTGCTTTTACTTAGGACAAATTGTGATTGGACCGATTGCAGCAGGTTTTTTTTTAAAAATCCAACAAGACCAATGTGTCTGATTGTGTATGATGCATGATGAAGAGCCTATTAAGATGCATTATCAAACAAATGAAATGCAAATCTGCGCTCTCACTGGGCCATTTTTGACTCTTGACATAAAGACGCACTACTCTCCCAGTGCAAGCCAAGTTTATTTCACAATCATTAGCACAATGAAAGCAGCGACGACAGAACCTTGACAAAAAACTATATATGATAGAAACACATTCCTTAAAGCACTCAAGGGCCGCTTTACTGCCAATTGTGGACAAAAGAGCAATCTAGCTGACATTTGCATGATAAACCTACAAATTATTGCTTCAAGCATTTGAATTAGTTTCTGCAATGCACAGCCAAAATATGAGCCTGTGTGCCGCCAATGATTGTGTGTCAGTAAAATGAAATCCCTCTAATGCCCTTACACGCTGCAACAGAAATACAGTGCAGCTGCTAATATGCTTGCCACACATTTATATCAAGGTAAACTGTTTGCCGCCCGTGCTCACGTAAAATTACATGGTCAGTTAAGCCCAGATGATGATTTCTGGGCAAGTAATTAATTGTAATCTGTGTTCAGGCAGTGTGGGCTGTGTAGTACTCAGGTGCATTGTGCAAGAAACTGTGCATGTAATAAGACCTTCACAGCCAAACTCTCAAGTTGTACTTGTCCGCTGTCGTTTAGATACAACTAACATGTCTGCATGGAATGATGATTCAACTGCCCATTATGCAGTCTTAATGATGTCGTTGTTGTTGTCAGGGGCAGTGAATCTTGGGTAACGATATTGTGTTTGCATGCTTCTTCAGGTTCTCTGGCTTCAACAGACTTTGTCAGATGTGAGTGTGTGTGTGGGGGAGGGTCAAGCCTCAGTTTTGAATCTTGGAGATGGTGGTCTACATTTGTAAGTTTAGATTCTGACTTGCATTTAGATTTTGAGTATCCAGTGATTGCAGGTGGTACAGTGGTTCTCAGCTGACTTTGCACAAAATTATGTAAATTAATATTAATATATGTAACACAGGTTAATATAATAATATATCTTAATAATATCTTAATATTAATATTGTAACACAGTTCGTAGTTATGGGAAAAAGGAAGCGGGAACCGGCGAACGTTCAACAAACTTTAATAAATAAATAAACAAACTGAAAGTAAAAACAGCAGCCTCCTCACGGACGACTGCCCGGCCCACTCATAATAAAATGTAAACAAAACACTACATAAAGTCCAGGCCTGGCCCTCTCGCGTCCTTCACTGTCGTCGCTCCTCCTTTTATGCGTCCGAGCTCCACCGTGAGACACGAGATCGGTGCGGCATTTCTCACTTGTTTCCCACTTGTAAATATGACTTTGCTTGGGCATTTATGTGCCCGGATATCCTAATTATGATATTACTCCACTTGAAGGGCACAAGAATTAGAGTTGAGAACTACCAGTTAAGAATAGACCTGTGCGAAGCAAAGAAAGTTTCTCTGTGCTCCTTTCGGGATGAATAATAAGATAAGCGACTGTTCTCCAACTTTTTTTAGTGTGTCTAAATTAGTCTCTATTGTACATCAGAACCAAGAAAATTTTCCTTTGTGATTAAGCACAGAAGGCATCACGGACAAAAGCCAGACCTTTCATTAATTCTTAAATTAGGAGCAGTACAGCTTCTCCAACATGGTTTTGTGAGGTTTTCAGATGAGTAAAAGAGCAGTAGCGGGAACAATAGGCAGATTGTCTCTCTCTTCCACCTCAGTATGTTTAGTGAAATGAATATTCGCAGCTCAAGGGCCCAGTGGAGGCCGCGTTAAATGGACCATCGTCTTTATTTGATTAGAAAGTCAAGTAATGTCTTCGTTGTCTATTAGCATGTTGGTAAATTGTTCTTTTCGGATACATCCAGCGACCCCAGTCAAGTGTTTTTTACTCTAGCACGTTTTCTTTCATTTGAGATTAAATTCATCTCTTGATAAAAAAACAGAATACGGCTACAACCTGAAGAATCAACATCTTTTGAGCAGCTGTTTGTTAGCTTTGGTATCTCCCACCTACTTTTCTCCTGTGGTTGCTGGTGAATCGAGCAGCGCGCTCTTGTCCGGTGAGAAGTGAGTGATGAAAAGGATAGGACGTGTAGAATGTGAGAGGTGACACATTGGATAACCTATAAATAGTGCGTCTGAGAGCTCAAGCTAGCTGGCACACGCTGAGGTGAGAGCGTTTCGAAAGAAAGAGAGAAACAAACATAGAGATGGGGCTTTTTGCGCTGATGTCCTTTGGGACAGCCCGGTCACATTTGTCTCAATCAGCAGTCACTCTCCAGTAGACCAGTTGGTCTCATGAGATACCGAAACATTGAGCAAACCCAACTCTCTTACAGCACAGTAAATGTGTTTGCGAAGTGGGAGGAGATGCTGCTTTAGCTCATTGTGATGGTTTTATGGACACCACCATCCAGCTGTCACAAGATGGCCTTCATACAAAATTATAGAGACACATAATGTTATTGCCATTTAGGCAGTCATATTTTATCTGGCTGTGGTGAGCCTGACATAATCCAGTGAAACTGGGCTGTTGCAGTGCCAGAAGCCAGATATTGGTGCTTTGGATCGGCAGTCTCTTTATCAATGTAATCATAGCCAGGAGCTTGTGTAGTTCAGAAGATGTGGATTATTATAGTTTCGCCTTGTGGTCTTGATATATAAGTGTTGTTTCAGTGGGGTGAAAAACATACTTGTCTATGTGGCAACGGCAAACAATGGTCCTTTGTGAAATTGAAGTGTTCCTGCATCCATTGTTACAATGGGATTGGTGGTGCCAATGAGCATCTCAGACACTTTTGATAGTGAAGAGCATTTTTCATTGGTCAAAAATACTTAATTAATGCAAATATCCACATTAACCTGTTTCCCTTTTTGTATAACTAAGTCTTGTTTTGAAATAAGAGGGAAAAAAGAATTTGAACCCTTGACCTTGTCTCCGTTAGATGAGTACTGGTTATTCTGCCCAGGTGGGGTATAATAGGAAAAGAGACACAAGCGCATAGTACGGAAACTTGACAGTACTGATTCTAAGAGGCTTACCATATTTAATCACAGGTCTTCTAAATACCCTTTTAGCTTTCCTTTTGAAAAACAGCCCAAGCTTCAGTTTGACCGTCATATACCTCTCTGTATTGATACTGCAGGGCTCAACAATACGGATGCCCCACTGGCCCGGGGCCAGTGTGAGAGAGTTTCGGAACAGTTGACGGAACTGTCTCTTGTACTGTAAGTCAGTGCTGTGTTGCATTATTTTCCTGTTTAACACTGTGAAGCTGCTTTGAAACAATCTGCATTGTAAAAAGCGCTATATAAATAAAGTTGACTTGACTTGATATTGAAAATCTCACTTTCATGGATCTTGTACATTTGTTTTTATGCCTTACAAATGTTTGGTTTACTTTAATGTTTTCTATATTATTTTGGTAAAATATTTGCAGAAATGGTAACAACCATACATCTGGGTACCAGATTTTAGGTTTTGTTAAAAATTTGAAAATTATGATCATGAAAACGTCAGTAAGAATGTGTGGAAAATCTATCAATATGTTTTGAATCATATGTATATGAATTGTTTTTCAGCAAAGGTGTGTTCATTCATTCAATTTCAATTAAATTTTATTTTGTGGTTCATTTAAAGCTATATAATTTCCAGGTTGTTGCAAATTTTCCAGAAAACAATCTTTTTTCAGTGTTTGTATAGTTTTTATTTTTATTTTTTAGGTAAAAACATTATTTAATCATTGAAACTTAAAGGGATAGTTCACCCAAAAATAAAAATTAGCCCATGATTTACTCACCCTCAAGCCATCCTAGGTGTATATGACATTCTTCTTTCAGACAAATACAATCAGATTTATATTAAAATATGTCCTGGCTTTTCCAAGCTTTATAATGGCAGTGAATGGCAGGCCAAAATTTGAAGCCCAAAAAAGTGTATCCATCCATTATCAACGTACTCTAAACGGCTCTGGGCGGTTAATAAAGGCCTTCTGAAGCGAATTTATGTTTTTTTTTGTAAGAAAAATATCCATATTTAACACGTTATAAAGTAAAATATCTAGATTTTTTCTTACACAAACCAATCGATTCACTTCACTTCAGTAGGCTTTTATTAACCCCCCAGAGCTGTATGAATTACTTTTATAATGGATGGATACACTTTTTTTGGTCTTCAAATTTTGGGCTGCTATTCACTGCCATTATAATGCTTGTATTAGCCAGGATCATTTTTAATATAATATTTTAATTGGGTGAACTATCCCTTTAAATAATTGTTTTTATTTATTGAAAAATAATAATATTATGCATACAAATACAGTAAAAAAAATCAAACAAAAAAAATCTCTCTTTATTGTGGAGCACTGCATACTACGGGACAATATCACGTGTTAAAATTGTTTTATGTAATCTTCACTTGCTCTTTCCCAAAAGCCATAATGAAAAGGTCATTCAAATCCCGTGTGAACTCCCTGGGCAACTTTATACATTCATCTGAGAGTTGGAAAGCTACAAGAAAAGGCCAGAATCCACAGAAATGTTTGTTTTTGGGTATTGTCTTTTCTTTTGAAATAGTAGGCAGCCCTGAGCTGTTACAGATACTGCTATCCTTTACAGAGAAAAGATAGACATTAGCGATGTGTCCCAGGTGCCATCTACATGTCTATATAAACATTTTAAAACAAATAAAAAATAAATATGCATTTGGAAAGCTGTATTCCCAACATGTTTTGGGTATAATTTAGTGTTTAATTAGGATAAACCACTATTTGTAATTATGAAAGTCTGATCTAGATCTGAGACATCTGAGGCAAGACTCCCCAGAATACTCAAAGTCTGTGCGAGCATTTTTCCCACTGGCAGAAACAAATTACTTGAAAGACTTTGAGTTCACCGTTGTAATCACAATGTTAAATGTTCCCTGTGATTAAATCAAATGCCTGTGAAGCTCCAATACTTCATAGACCCACAGTAGACTGCATGGCCTGCAGTCAGACTACAACTCTTGGGAACGCACTGCAGTGACATTACTTGTTTGTCCCGAAGGCACCTGGTCTAAAAGTAGAAACTAATTGACAGGGATGTCTGCAACCTTGCCTTTGGCTGGCTCAAGTGCAGAAGCCTACAACGATTCTGAATGAGGTAATTAATCTACTGCTATTAAAGCTTGTTTTTTACACTCCCCTTGTCTTCAAATTTTAATAAAGGGAGAAAAAGTATTGAGGCCTTCCAGGGACCTTGCTTAATTCCTCATGTGTTTTATACCTCTACATTGCCGCTAACTAGGGAATTGGGTCATCAGTAAAATCTTAATGAGTTCAGAATGGATTATTCAGCTTTGATTATTATAGATTTATCCTTCAGTCCATCAATTAGAAGCGAGTGATTTACCAGTTGAAACAATATAACGGTAGACATTTAATGTTGCAGTTTTTCGAAATTCCTCTACAGGGTAGGGAATGTCTGTCACTTTATATTCAGAGAAAAATGAGCAAGAGCTTGTGGTTTGTGGTGTGGAACTGACCCTCCGTTAAGGTCCGCTCCTCTTAGTTGCTGTTGCCAATGCAATTAAACTTTCTTCCTGAGCCTGAACCACTGTCTAACAAGAGAAACAATTCATATTGAAAATTGAATCAAATTTTTGATTCTACTATTATGGACATTGTAAAATATACCATCATTTTTTGTTTTTTTTTATTTTTTTTAAAGTTTAAATTACACATAGGCTCACTGGAAAAATGTGCCTCTACTTGTATTTTTGGAAAACTCCAAAAATGTACCTATACATATAATTAACTTAAGTTTCCAGCTAAAATTAACACTAGTGGCAGCGAAACAACAGCAGCAACAACAATTCTTTTTCCTTTTCACACACATTATGATTAGCGAGTGAGCAGATTAACGATTAATAAATCATTAAAAAATAAATAATGTGTCGTTAATATTACACTATAAACACTTTGAACAACTTAGAACGTCAGTGGAGAAAGACATATAGTTCATCATAACATTGTAATATACATATACATATACATAATTCACCCGCTATAATGCTAAATGTACCCGATTTTTCATATCAACAGAACTATACCGGGATAACCTGGCTTCTCTTGAGACTTCCCTGCTTTCCAGCATAGTAATGATATGCCGATAAGATGTGAAGCAATTGGGTACGAGTCCTGTGAAACGTCACAATAAATGAGCTCAAAGACTTGTAGAAGCAAGCTAAAATTGCATGGTTGCATCCCTCTGTGTTTTTATCTTGTCTGTTTTTTTTTAACACTGTTGGTTCAGAGTAGGGTTTAGTGTAGGTGGTATGTTGTTTTTAAACATGCCAGAGCATTAACATTTTAGCTACTATTCTTCATAGACTTGTACAGTGTACAAATCCGTCTGCATATTGAATCTTCTGCTTTTGGTGAATAGATATACCATGACTAAAGACTTAGCTGCCGGCGACTAGATTATTCCCCCTAATTTTTTCAATTTTCTATTTACCATTCAAGTGGAATGAATCCAAACTTGCTGAGCAATGTATTCACAGCATGGCAACTGATATCGTGGCTTCAGGAGAAATGAAAAGGGAATAGGCAGAGGACACAGATACAGTCATATTGTTTGGGAGGAGGCACTGTAGATTGCAAGCATCTCGCGGAAAGAGCCTGCAGGCAGGAACAGAAAAGGCACTGAAAATAATTCATTGTTTGTGCTGCTATCATCGTTGCATGTTGTGAACATAACGCTATTATATCAGGGAAGGTTTTTTGCTGGTCAGCAGCAACGGTAGGGAGTCTTCATGAAAGTCTTCTCACATTGTGTTTATGGCCTTGTGCAGTCGTGTGTAGCAACAAACTCTGCTGTAAGAATAGGATTGTTTGAGATGCTGACAACACCTCGCCTTGAATGTACTCCACAGTTGGTGGTTGCAGTCAGGGAGAAGTCAAATACAAGCTGTCAACTGTTTTATACTGTTTTATAGATGTTTTCACCACCCATTTATAGAAATAAAAACAATATTTCAGAACTACAATTACAAGTTTTCTTGTTGCACCTACTGACACCTAGTGGTGTGGATGTATCATGCTAAAGAAAAATTGTTTAGTTGCCAATGGACCTCACAGACTTAGGGCCCTATCATACACCCGACGCAAGTGTGTTTTGCTAGTTTTAGACCGTTGTAGTTATAATTTTCTGAAAATGATAACAAGGTGTGTTCAGGCGCATTGTTGGCGCGTTGCTTTTTTGAGACAACTGAAAACGACTGTGCCATTGATTGACATTGATTGGTTTATTGCACGTTACACCCAAACACCCATGACTCATTTAAGGGACTAAGTACAACCCTTTTGGACCATGTGCCTGCATGCCGATCATTTTTTCCGTCGTTAAAAACTAGCAAAAGTGGATTCGCAGTGGATTAAAAACTAGCAAAAGTGGTCTGAAGCCCATGACGCATGTGCACTTAGCACATGCGTCATGGGCTTCAGACCATGCGCTCAGATCGTTAAAACAGGGCCCTATGATGCATTTCTGCTGTAATTATCATGATAAATTTTCTTTGTTTAAATTTAGTGTATGTAGTGTCATTTTGCATTAAAGAAAGATCAAGACTCCTGAAATAATGGTGTTCTATACATCTTTCTCTCTTTTGACTAAAATAAACCATCTCTCTGTTTTTTTCTTCCTCCTTTTGAAAGTCATGAAAATGCAATAGTGGATTTTTCTTTTGCAGTTCAAGGCAAATAAAAACTGAAAAACAATTCTATGTTCTCTCATGTACTTATAGAAGTTTATCTTACTATAGTTTAAATCTGCGTTCAAAAAATAATCCATGGCGTTAGAATTGCGCTCTTTGCAGTCAGCCATGACGGATTTATTTTGCTTGCAAATGTGTCCGATTAATATGGTTGTTACAGAGATAAAGTGGTAATTAACTGGTCATGTGATCTCAACATGTCTGCCCCCATCAGTGGACCTGCATAAAAAAGATGATTAATTTCTTTATGTACAAATTTTTTTTTTTGATGAGTGCACCAATCATACTCTGTTCATTCTCTCCTTGGCACATCCTTCCATTCATTAATCCACCCATCCATTCTTCCATCCATCTACACTCAATCAGATGTCAGCCAAAGGTTCTCTAGAGCATTGAGCATCCTGATGAGGAGGCTGCTGCAGCTGTTTGCTTTTCCAGACATGGCTTTGTGCTCACTTTTTACTTGCACGGTATGCTGGCTCCTCATTACTTGTGTCTGCTACACATCCATTCATTGGCACCAAAGGTGGCAACACTGGGCTTGTTTTGTTGATCCTTCATTATAATGTGCAGATACTGAGATGCAAAACTTATTAGAATGCACTTATGCAGAACTGCGATTATCCACCACAAAAAATGACATGCAATCTCTGTGGTGCCTCTGACCTTACTGATGTCTTTTTCTTTGTTTCTAAATGCATGCCCTCTCAAAATCTACAATTCAATAAATATAATTTGTGCTTGATGCCACCAATTAAAATGAGTGATTGTTAGGCACTTTATAATAGTTTTGAGTGCAGCAGCAATTATGTTCTGACATGTCTTTGATTTATGAAGAAAGACGCCCAGTAGACTGAATGCAGATGCTGAACAGCTGTGATAGTCTATTAAAATAAAGTCAATTATTTTTTTGGGATGTTGATTCCACCCAAACCGTAAGCATATTTTACGAAGCCTGTCTGTGGTTAATTTTTTTTATGAACCAATGTGATTTTTCAATGATAATGTTGATATTTGTAATTCACTATATATAATGAATTTTTTTTTTTAAATGCACTATATTAATTGCGCTATAATAAATACATATATTGCTAAATATATATAATAATATACACATGAACTTTAATGACATCCCATTCTTAATCCGTAGGGTTTAATATGCAGTTGGCCCACCCTTTGCAGCTAAACAGCTTTAACTCTTCTGGGAAGACTTTCTGGGAAGACTTAGGAGTGTGTTTATGGGAAATGTTGTATGGCACTGATGTTGTACGAGAAGGCCTGGCTCCCATATAACTAATCCTAAAGGTGTTCTATTGGGTTGAGGTCAGGACTCTGTGCAGGCCAGTCAAGTTCCTCCACACCAAACTCGCTCATCCATGTCTTTATGAACCTTGCTTTGTGCACTGGTGAGCAGTCATGTTGGACAGGAAGGGGCTATCCCTAAACTGTTCCCACAAAGTTGGGTACATGAAATTGTCCAAAAGGACTTGGTATTCTGAAGCATTAAGAGTTCCTTTCTCTGGAACTAAGGGGCCAAGCTCAACCCCTGAAAAACAACCCCACACCATAATCCCCCCTCCACCAAACTTTACATCAAGGGGTTGGCACAATGCAGTCAGGCAAGTACCGTTTTCCTGGCAACTGCTAAACCCAGGAGTGTGCCTCAGCATGCACTGACCCTGCTCTGTGATTTTACGTGGCCTATCACTTCGTGGCTGAGTTGCTGTTGTTCCCAATTGCTTCCATGTTATAATACCACTAACAGTTGACCGTGAAATATTTAGTAGTGAGAAAATTTCACAAATGGACTTCTTGTACAGGTGGCAACCTATCACGGAACCACGCTTGAATTCACTGAGCTCCTGAGAGCGACCCATTCTTTCACAAATGTTTGTAGAAGCAGTTTGCATGCCTGCTTGATTTTATACACCTGTGGCCATGGAAGTGATTGGAATACAGTGCATCCGGAAAGTATTCACAGCGCTTCACTTTTTCCACATTTTGTTATGTTACAGCCTTATTCCAAAATGGATTAAATACATTTTTTCCCCCTCAATTCTAGGCCAGTTTGAAAAGCAAAGACCCTCTGGATACTACTAGCTAAATGATTTTATAATTAGATAAATGAATTAGGTTAAATCAGAAAATAAGAGTCAGGACAAGCAGATAATGGTCTAGTGAGGCTACAGGTTCATGCATGTTAAGGACCATCTTAAGTGCTATTGCTCACGTCCGTGCTGTGAAGACATTACTTTCCTCATAATTGCTCTGTTAAGTCTTGCTCATTGGCACTCAGTCATGCACTTCTGATCGATGTGTGTTTTGCATCGAAGAGAAGGGTATTCTTCTTGTTGATGACCTATGGTCTCCACTTAAGAATGACAACTTATTATTTTGAGAGCATTCTTATCTTAATGCACTTTGACTGATAAAAGCTTTTTTGGATACCTCACAATGTCTGAAGCGGTTTTCTGTATAAGAACATTTAATGCTTAGATCTTTTAGGTTTCTCTGCTACTTGTGTTTGTGCTTTCATATATGTAATACTTTGAAATAATCTCAAGGTTCAAGGTCTCAATTTAAGTATTTTCCTTTTTAATGTTGAGCTTTTTGACACTGAGAGTTTTCAACACCTAAGAGATTATTTCAAAATACTAAATGCAAGTAAAAGCATAAATAGTATTCAAATATCAATCATTATATATTTTTTTTTTACATTTTGGACATTTTGACACTTTAATGAATGATAGAAGAGCAAGAACAGCAAGTAAAGCTGGAAGAGTGCAACTGTAGCACATATTTTATAGTTGTTATATGTTTATTAGCATTCAACACAAAGTGTAGGCATTTACATGGATGAGTTTGCATTTGCCTCAGATATCTCCAGTTACGGCTTTGAGCTGAGCTCTAAGATCCCATGTCACCATGTACAGTTCATCAATTTACAGCATGTACTTTGGTTATCCTGTACAAAAAAGCCTATTTGTTTCAGTCTGCTGGCTAAATGTAGATTTTGTGGCTCTGCTTGTTTGTGCTGCTTCAGTTCCAATATTACAGATCTGGCAGCCACGTTTAATCAATAAGAGACAATGGAGTGTACATCATTTCTTATTGATGGGACATTGGAAGAAGATAGTAGCTGAATTGCAGTGTTTTTTTCTTATAGCAACAAAGTAGCCTGTCCACTTGTCCTTTATGACTGATTCTTTCTGACTCATCAACAAAGTTTTGAATGCCTTGTATTTTTGGAGCAATACAGCAACTGAACAGCTCTTTGATACAGGGATGGAGTGTAACTTTGTGTTGTTGATATGCAATCTACTAGAGTTTACTAATGTTTCACAAAGTTACAAAAATACGTTGCGTTGGCAGCACTTTTTCATACACATTTTTTTTATAGTTTGGCCTCTAACTAAAACAGATATGCTTGTTATATTCTGCTAGTTGACTATCTGAAGTCTATCTGTTACGTACGATGATTTTACAGCTCACATTTTCATGTAAAGCAGATCTTTATTCACACTATGAAAATAGAGCACTTCTAATATGTTAGCAAATTTAAAAGCACTTGTTGAGTGATGGTCATATTCCCTATATTCATTGAAAAGCAATAAAGTAGTTGTTAAGTAATGTGATGACTCAGATTTAAGAGGTTATGGTTAAGGATTAATTAATTAACAAAAGATGAATTAATTTAAATAACGATCGATTATGGGAATGTATATATATATATATATATATTAGGGGTGTAACGGTACACAGTTCGGTACGTACCTCGGTTTTGAAATCACGGTTCGGTAGGGGTTCGGTACAGCAGGGAAGAGAAAACTAAATATTATTATTTATTTATTTTTTTACTGTGGTTTACTGTCCTTAAATTCATTCAGTTCAACAACAAAACCCAAATTAGCCTAAATTCTGTATTTATTTTTAGATATAATTATCAACACTCAAATAACATTGTATGCAAACATGTAAACTTCACATTAGGCAGATTTTGCTTTAGCCTGAATTCTAAATCTAATTATAAAACTATATTTTTACTCCAATTCATTGTTGAAATATAATCATTTATACACAGTGGCTGTCATTTTAATGACATCACTAACAGTTTAAGTAGAATATTACGAATATATAGGTAAATATAGTGCATATATTTAGGAAAAAAGTTCATTTCTCTAGTCAACTAACCAGCTGTGGACACTGAATGACTTCTGAGGTAAATGTAATGCTACGTGACATTGTTTACAAGTTTTACTGACGTCTTTCCACCGTTAAAACACTGATCGAGCGATTACACGACATATGATACATTTCAGTAAGTTGTAATGTATCATCAATATACCTTCAGAATCAGATGTTGATTCATGTTTATTCTTTGACTAGGAAGAGATGATCACGTTCACTCGCACGCCACGCTGCCGATTGAACTGACACGCCTATACAGTGAACTGTCACGTCACATTAAAACTGCGTCAAACTGCATTTATCGTTTGAATTTCGTGATAAAATGGACAGAATACTTAATATGTTAGTGTCTAGGGCTGCACGATTTGGGGAAAATATCTAATTGTGATTATTCTGGTTAAAATTACGATTTGCAATTTAAAATGTGATTTATTTATTATTTTTACAAATGAAAAGTATGTGTATACATATATAATATTTTGTGCTCATATATTAATATGACTAATAATACTTATGATTTTTATTTTTTTATTTTTATTATGATTTGATTATTATTGCTAAATAAAAATATTTAACAAAATAAGAAATATTACTATTACAATAACATTTTCATTATTAAAAATAAAAAATTGAGTATTTAAGAATAAATATAACAATATAATAATAATAATATTTATATTTTACAGAAAACTTATTTTTACAAAAAACTGCAGGGTTACCTGTTAACATGCAGGCAGCCTATGACTAAAAATCACTAGAAAGGTCTAAGGATTTATTATAAAAATCTGTGCTTTTTATCTGTGATATCAATTGCTTCATTTTTGTCAGGAGGTATACAAAATCAAGAACAAGTCACCATCTTTTAAATGAAATATGAGCCTCTTATTCATCCACTGTGGGGAAAAAAAACTCCTGTACACTGGAGAAAAACATGGATTGTCATAAATATTTATTTAGAGAAGTATTCTTTTTTTTCTATTTTTTACCCAAAATAGGATGGAGTGAGCACTGCTGGGTGCTAAACACACTCATTTTTCATTCATACTGGAGGCCAGAGGGTGTCCTTGCGCAGAAACTTTGCCTCAGAGAGAAGTAATATAATGCTATAATATAATATAAAGCTAACGCTGTAGCTGAATAAAAAGAACTATATAAAAAACTATACAATAATACATTATCTGCCTCATTCTGTGATAAGAAGCCACATCAGCTCACAAAAAGGACATTTCAAACACTCGACTGACGATATGAAAGTGAGTTAAAACATGTTATTAAACGTTTTTCAAACACACATTATAAGTGACTCAAATGGCAGTGCTTTCAGATGGAGCAGTGCTTACTACTGATCACAGAGCCGCTCTCCACTAACACGCTGGGGATATATTTAATTAAAATCGGCAAATCGCGATTGCGGTTCAATTTGTCTCGGTACGAATTTAAATGGTTCGGAATCGGTACGAATACGTGTACCGTTACACCCCTAATATATACATATACAACAGTTCTTTCTTTCGAAACTGATTTGAAACTTTCTTTCGAAACCTCACCAGCCATGCGATATTCTCCCAGTATCAGCACTAGTACCGTTTCACAGTTTGTATCACTCCGCTTGTGACAACTGTCATGGCGGTCGGGCAAATCAATAATGTGCATTTTGATACTTTAAAGCTATTGTAAAAAACTGCTGAAGAAAAACTATAAAACATGCCCTGCCCCAGTAAGATCCGTCTATTTTATATATTGCGTTTATAGGGTTAAAGAGTAAAGTTTAGTATTAGTCAGAACTTCTTGGGCTACTTTTCTGTTAGCCTGCACATCTAGAGTATGTAAATATCTCTCTGCTGTCAGTTAAAAATATGGCCCAGAGTTTCTGCCTTATGCCAGAGAGTCTCACCAGCACCTTGTGCCAATCAGCACAAACCCAATGGCAGTAAAAACGTCATATCGTTCCTTTGTCAACGTTCTGCTTGTCACAGGCACCTCAGTATAAGGCTCTTCAGACCTCTCATTTTCTAGCCATTTCTCCTCATTGAAGGTGTTTTTCCTGGAAAATGTGCACCGCTTTTCCACCTCCTCTAAGCCATATAGTGCATGAATCAACAGATGGCTGACAGTGAACCAATCCATCTATGAAGATGTGGTATTCTATTTACAGAGTCTTCTTGAAAGATCAATGCTTTTCTCCTTGCATTCTATTTAAAAAGGGTATAAACAATGAACAATTTGAAAAAAAAAAAGTAGCTGGAAACTTCTTAGAGACTTTCTCATCCAGTTCATGCCAGACAATGAAGACAATAGAGCTTTTTTCACTATTGGAATGAAAATTTTCCATTTCATCCAGCTGTTTAATACATTGATCACACCCTGAATAGATGCTTCTCTTCAACTTCCAAATTTGAATATGTCTGGATGGCAAAGAGCACAGTGGATAAAATGTATTTTCCATTTCTTTTGTGATATCAGTGACTCTCAAAGTCTGCTAATGTTCTAAAACGTGCAAGTATATATACGTTGTGGACTAGGGTGTTAAAAAGGTCATTGGTAATAACTGAAAGAAAGCATCTGTTAGGCAGACATTCTCAGGCTCTTTGTCTTAAAGTGTGCTGTCCTCCTATTTCCTGGGAAAGATTCTTTTGATAGTGCAGCTGTAGGTAATTGCACTGTTCTTAAACCTAGTGAGTCACCTACCTAGACAGGATTTGAAAGGTATAGTATAGCCAAAAATTTAAATTCAGACATTCATTTATCCTAATGACATTCTAAACCTGTATAACTTTCTTTCTTTTGCAGATATTTTGAGTTGGTTTCAACTGTTTTTGTCAATTTAATGAAAGTCTAAGGGGTCTAAAACAACATTGGATCAAATGATTTTTTTTTCCGTTTTTTTTTTTTTTTTTACAAAAAAAAAATTATTACAAAGTCAGTAATAATTACTGACCCCAAATTTTTGAATTATAGTGTATACCATTCAAAAGTTTGGGGTCAGTAATTATTACTCCACAAGAATGCATTAAATTACTCAGAAGTCACAGTAAAGACACACAAAAAAACATTAAGCAGCACAAATGTTTTCAACATTGATAATAAGGTGGGGTAAAGTAATTATAACCAGAGCTTCTCAGTGATTTTAATCTCAGTAATCATTACAGACAATGTCAGTCTCAGGTAAAACTAATCCCGTGCGAATAGACCTGCTGTAAATATGTATGTACATTTCCTATTTAAATATAGTTTTCCGCGTTTTTTCCAAATATGGAGGCGCTTGAAAAAGCATTCAGTTGCGTTCTAGGTGGTGTGACAAGTCTGTGGCAAACCTCAAGTGTTTTCTGCTTACCATTCAGATTTAAAAAAAGGTCGAAAGATTCTCATGCAGGTTTTCTTTTGAATGCACCCTGCACGTTTGCGAGGACCAGTGTACCTCAGTGCAGTGAGGCATCTGTTTTTAATTCTTCTCCGTTGGTGGACCTCCATGACCCGCTCTAGAGAGAATCAGGTAAGATAAGCCTTCCCATTGTTCTCTCTCTCATGGATCCTAATTATCATTAACGTGTCCTGACTATCTCGAATCATCGCTTGACTCTATTTCAATCAGCACAGTGGTGTTTCAGATATGCTTCCATGAGCAGGGTAATCACTTATATGTAAGTGATTTGCACATACATGAAAACATCTCAGCCGATTGCTCGTGACCTCAGGGAAAGGTGACTAATTTACAGCTGCACAGGAAGGAACTGACCTCAAGATAATTCAATTATGGCATTTAACCATGTAGGCTCTATAGATTATGCTGGTTTATTAAACAAGCTGTATGGAAATGTTATGACAATGTTGTCCAAATATATCACTTAACAAGTTAGTGGCATATTCTCTTGGAGTCTAGATGATAATTAATCTTATATATGTGACAGAGACATGTGAGATGTGCTCTTATGGCACGATCTTGAAGTCTTCGCTCTATCATCATTTTCTTTCTTTATTCAACACTGAATGTTCCACTGAAGACTGATTACTAATGGCGGCACTTAGTGCCTTGTGTCTGAAAGCCTGTGCTTTAAACTGTATCAAAAAGTGCATATTTTCAATCTCCTCGTCCTGTTACACAGTAAAAGGTTGTAATCTATTGCTCAGTTTCAGATGTTAAAGTTACATCTTATCCATCAGTTTTCTTTATGTTGTACATGAATGGTTTTAAGGTCAGATTAGTATTGTGTTTATTGCATAAAACAGTCTGGCAGACTACGGTTTATTTAGGAGAACAAGTCCTTGACATTTCACGGTTGTTGTAAATGATCTTGGTTATCAATAGAAAATACCTTTGTATGTAACAAATCTCATATTTTTATTGTAGTTTATTCTAGTTTATTCTTTTCTTTTTCGGTAAGTACTGCATAAATTACAGTGTACCTCAAAATATTTTATGATATTCTCAATCTCACAGTAGATATCCATCCAAATCTCCATCCAAAGTGGCGAATTTAACTTATGTGCAACATTGGAATATGGTTAAGTGCAAGGAGTCGAGATGCAGAGAACAATGGGCTTTTATTTTATTTTATGTTCCCCTTTATATTTTATATTCCCCAATTCTGACTTTTCCCCCCTCAGAATTATATCTACTTTTGTAAGATAGGCCTAAAAATGTTATGTTTAAACCCGGAGTGTACAACCCCCCCAAATATCATTTGAAAGCTTAGAGATTACTATGTACTGCAATGTGTCAAAAACATCATACAGCTCAGATAGTCATGTGTCATATGTCAGTTGAAAGGTCTCAAAGAGAAGAACACAGCAAGCCTAATTGTTTTGAGCTTTGACTAAACTTGAGTGTTTTTGTAAGTTAAGTCCTGCAAGATCCATATGTAAATAATATACTGATGCTGCATTCACATGGCGTTTTTCACTCGTAACTTTATAAAACGTGGAAAATTCTAAGCTTTGAAAATATACATATTTTGATACCCTTTGACTCTCCTTGCTATAGTTTTGGAGTTATGAATCTTTAAATTTGTGTATGTCACTCATAAAACAACAGTTTTAAAAATGCCTTCCGGGTGTCAAGGACTGAACAAAAAGGCTACCTTTGTTCCAAATGCTTTAACTTTTGATTACTTTATGCTATCAACACAAGATTTGATCTAGATGCAGACCACATACAAGGGAATATTCAAAAAAGAATATCCCTGCTACCTTATTTTTAGTTATTGCATGTCAAATAAGAAATATATGTAAAATTATAAAAATAAATAAATCATATTTTTGTCTTTTATTAGCAGTTTCTCAGCATTAGATTATCCAAATGTAATAAAAAATATATTTTCTAAAAATATAAAAAGCTAACAAATGATACCTACCTTTTGACTCTCCTTGTTGTAGTTTTGTAGTTATGAGTCTTTACTTTTGTGTATGTCACTCAGACAAAACAACTCTAAAAATGCCTTCAGGGCTTAAGGGGTTAATAACATTAAACATGTTAACATTGGTAATGTTATAGGTTTAAATATTATTTCATGCTGTAACTGTAAAGTAATTATGCCTATGATCTATTGTTTACATCAAATTATCCGACTCAGTTGAGCACAAAAGTTTTTTATTCGCATTTTAGCTTTTCCATCCAGTTTTTATTTGTATGTAATATTCCAAAATTTGCATAAAATTAGCTGGATGGAAACATGGCTAGTGACAGGCTTTCTAGCATGTGCACCCATACAGATTCAGATATGTCCATTATAGATTGATGGGTGGATAGATTTATTTAAATTTAATTAAGCATTTTCAAACAAGTGTGTATTTATTCTTATTGTATGAACTTAAATGAATCTAGTTAATTTTACTAGATAGATGCTGTGAGGTAGAAGGATGAAGATGGATTTGAACACTGGTCACTAGAGCCCGACTGCTATGGGTTTTTGGGGACCGATGCCGATACCGATATTAGGAAGTAAACAAATTCTGATACCGATATATCGGCCGATATTCTTTATGTGTATATCTAGTTTAAAATCTAGTTTAGATATATATGCAGTACCAGCCAAAAGTTTGGACACACTTTTCCATTGATGTCCAAACTTGTGGCTGGTCCTGTATATATATCTAAACTAGATTTTTAGGTAGGCTACAGAAATAGTAATCAAATGTAAAGTGGTAGGGGGCGCTATTACGCATCTCCTGAACGAGTGCAGAATCTCCTGATCAAAACACAGGCGAAGAAGAAGCAGAAATGCGCAATCTCATATAAGAAGATGCATATGTAAAATAACTCGATCATCAACATTAAACAGCATATGAATCAAAACGGCTGTTATTGAATGAATCGAGTTGATGGACTTGATCTGTCACTCCATCTGTGTGTTGATCACCAATATGAATCCCATCTGTATGTAAGTTAATCTTTGTTAAAAACGCGTTTTTCTCAGCTTTTTCCTCAAAATGTTGCTTTTTTTCATGAAACGTACCCACATTCAAGTGTTGATAAAAAGGCATGAAGCTAGAATTAAACAGGCTCTGTTCGTTCTTTTGATATATTGCATGTTGAGGTATTCATACAAGAAGATATTCTGTGGGCTATGAAACTTAAACGCTGGCGGTGACTGGCAAATTTCATGTTTACGTTCACTTAAGACATAACCGATTATGTTTACGATGATACTCGCCAAGACCGGCATTTTGACTTAATTTTGTGTGAATATTCGTGCACTGTCAGATGCGTGGACATTCTTTGGCGCGCGTTCATATCGATGGCATATCTGCATCATATACGCCGATATATCTACAACAGGCTCATGTCGGCCGATAAAATCGGCAGACCGATAAATCTGTTGGGCTCTACTGGTCACCTGCACACATGAATCACCATGTAATATAGACCTATTAGATCACTGTGCTTTTTGGCTTTTTCCCAAACATTGGCTACGTTTTTTGGCATACAGCATAAAATAAAGAAGTAACATATTTTAATTTAGTAGAGTACTGAATTAAATAGGCTGAATGGACAGATGATGATAGATTAACAAAAAATAAAGCTTGAATTCATTTCTAATATGTCTGTGTAGGTCAGGGATTTCCATAAATCCAGTTTTAGGCCAATGAAACATATTTATGTACATAATCCCAAAGTAAATGGATTAAGTAACTTCCATTTTACCAATTTGAAGGGATTGCATGAAATGAAATGAAGTGCTTTAAGACAAAATACAAAAATGGTTTCATTAGTTCATTTTAATTAACTAAACTGAGGAAGCAGCAAAAATAATTTTTAGTGTAACAGTCACATTTTTGAACACTTGACTGAATATGTTGCTCATAATTTGAAGCTTTTGATTTAAAGGTTTTGAATACTGGATTATTAGATTTATAGAAAAGAGAAAAACATTTTTATTCAATATATAATTTCCATTTGTGTTACTGCGTTGCTTTGAGACTTTATTCTGAAATATGGAACATTAATAATATGAAAGGAGTAGTTGTGTCCAAACTTTTGACTGGTATTCATTGTACCTATGACCCAAATGTGTCCCATCACTGTGGAACCCGATGAGACACTAGCGAAGCAGGTTGCTCACGATTGGCTCATTCAACCTAAAATAAGTCTGCGTTTCTTTAGAAGTTTAAAACTGAGATTTGAACACGAGATCCGAGTGGTGGTACACCATATGAAAAGCACCTCACCTGAGCTGTTCTTATTAAATTCTAATGACTGCACCTCAAAAGAAACTATCAGTCTCCATCAGAGCTGCATCAACAACATTTCATGCACCTTTGGTGTGCAGTGCTCGACTGCATATCGCATCAGAAACAGGGCATCTGAGAGAACGACTGCTTTGATTGAAGCTTCAGAGAAGGAAGTGATGTGTCCTGGTGGTCCTTGCAAAATAACTCGCAACACACGGTGTGGTCATGACTGATAAAATTGAGTCTGCTGAAGGGTCCCTCGTCTGCGTGTTTGAGATTACCTAAGTTTCTCTCCAATGAAGCCCCCTCCCAATCAACCTGATCTCTCTCCAAACCTTAAACCTCAATGCAGCAGGTGCTGACCTTCCCTCCAAATGCAGATTCACCAAAAGCACTATTCGGATGGGATTAGGTTTCTATTTGTACAATATTTGTCACAATTAATAACATAGAACATCTGTGATTTCATGTACTGATTTGGATGGGATTGGGATCTTTTTTGTAGCTTTACATAAAGTCACATGCACCATCCAAAGCCATTGAAATAGATAACTAACATGTGTGATTATATCAAATCAAAGTTTGTAATGCTGTGATTAAGGCTGCACAATATTACTGAAATCAAATTGAAATTGTGATTATGGCTTTGTGCAATTATCAGATCGCAAAGACTGCAATTAAATAATATTTAAAAAAAAACAAATAAATAATACATATGTGCTTTGAGTTTCTGAGTGAAGTGAAGCGCAGCACATGTGTCCTGTGAGAACTCAACTCAACTGGAAAGTTAAACTCTTCACTTTACTGATACTGAAAAAGGTTTAAGTTGGTTCTTGTCAAGAGAATACCAAGCGTGAACAAGTTTTTCCCAAATCAAACAGGCCTAAATCGATGGTTTGCACTCATTTAAAAAAAAAAAGAAAAAAGTTTTAGCTTTTTTTATTATCTCTGGAAAATCACACCAATCATTCTAGAATGATTTCCAAATAGAGCTATTCAAGTCATCTGGTGAAAATTCCTGTATATTTTTTTCTCCCTTCACAACGTATATCACAAAAATATATATTTTTTGTGCAGCCCTGGTTATGATTGTGAGTTGGTTGGTTTAATTTGCCTTAAATCTCTGTAATGATTTTGTTAATTCCTCTGGAGAAAATAAATGGGAAGAATAATTAAAGAGTCAAGATGGCTAAAAGGTGGTTGAAGATCAGACCTGATGATAAGCTGCTACAGTGGCCATTCTGAGCAGTGATTGAGCTTTCCTTATTGATTTAAATTTTCTTTTTATGAGATTCCAGTGAAACGAATTTACCTTGGTCAGGGAAACTAGTGCCATCGGAAGTACTAAACGTACATAAACATGCAGACACGTGAATGCCCTCTTCCACAGACACACCTGTCGGACAATGGTGTCTTATTTCCTGACACTCTTTGAATTTTTAACCAGTCTGTGCTACACACTCCTTAGGCTGCTGTATGATGTGGTGACACAGCAGTGACATTGAAGATTAGCCACGTGGTGATGTGGCACAGATCAAAGCTTTTTAAATGATGGGGGATGTGCTGATACTTGTTGAATAGCTCTTTTATGTGTGCTAACATTGGTATTCAAACAGAGCCTGGGTCACCATTCAACCGCCAGCGTCTAAAGGTGGGGTGTGCACCTCTCAACAAACCGACACGGTGTAGCGTTACATGGGTTGCTAGGAGGCAGGAGTGGACGAAGACAAAAAAGACTAGCCTGAACAACAATGACATGCATTCAGCGGCACCACAGCTATCATAAAAGAGTCCATAATGGCTAATGCTGTATTGAACGTTTATTATTAAACTGTTGGGAGTGATTCTCGTTGACCCCTACTCTGCTTTACCCTTATGATGTTTTCATGTGATGAATGGAAGACAAAGAGTAATGTCTATATTCAAGTCTTATTGCATGAGCCTCTTATTTGAAAACTCTATTCGCTTAATGATAGATTAAATGAGGTGGTAAATTCCATTTTTAATGACTTCTAAAGGTCACAGATGTACTAATCATTATTTAAATAGAAAAATGATTATCTTTTGAAAATACAGTAATCCATTGCTCTTAATGTAGGCTTTTCAGGAGTTAAATTGACTTCGTTTTGATGGGATCTATGCTCGGTGTAGAGAAAATTTCTTGCATACGTCAACTTGTTGACATTGAGCAAACTTCTAATTTCAGACTGATAGGCGAATCCTTGTAGAAGCGATTGAAATCGGTGACCTTGATATTTGCCGTAGGACCCCAAGTTTTAGCAGGTAATGACTTGTAAGTAGTCCGCCAGAACTGGATGTTTTTTTTTGACAGCTCAAATGTCTACAAATTTGAAATGTCAGAACATGTGAAGACTTTCAGCTGTTCAGTCTTGAAGAATGCTTCTGAGAGGGCTGGAATAATGTCAGTCAGAAACTGTCGTTAACCGTAAGTGGCAAGGAGGTTTTCTGCATTGCGCTGTTTCCAGCTGTGTAATAGCAGCATTTGCAGAAACATGAATGTCATTATTAATTTCACAGTGACATTTTGCATGTAATTTTAGGACGGCATTGATGCCCACTGTTATGAAGTGACAACTGGGAGGATTGGATGTTTGATGGGACTTTAAAATGGGTTGAGCTGAAGGGAGCGTCTAATAGCGAGTGCTTAAAGGGCATATTGCAGGTTAGAGCCCCCAGTGAGTCAGTGTATAGAAAAATAATGTAGGATATAACTTATAAATACATTACTAAGGCTTCTGGAGTTGTTTTTTTGAGAAAATGTTACTTCTGCATCTAAAAATGGCAAAAACTGAAGTGACGTAATGAAAGGGAATGCGGTCAATTTCAACAATAGGAAAACAATGGATCGCAATCTTTACCGGCACAAAACGCCACCCAGGCAGGTTTCCTAATCTTTTTTTTGTTAGGAAACCTGTGGACTCGATGTCCTGACAGGCTGGACACAATCATTTACCATGACGATGATAAATTGAAATAGGAAAAACTACCGAAAATACACAGACTTGTACTGAATACCAACCTATTCTGCACTGAGCCAACGACTCCCTCTCGTGACGTAATATAAAAAGAAAATAATAAAAAGAAATGTACAAACGACCACTTTATCTACTAAATTTGTGCTCTTTTGTATTTTTAAAACATTTTAAATCCTGCATTAACTTTTCCTATGGTATTTTCATACAAGGTTATATATTCATTTTGAATTTTTTTTTACCTGCAATATGCCCTTCAAAGAATGCTGGAACAACAACTACAACATACTGCCCTAAGGATAATATCAGAGTCTGCACGGATAGCTAGATTGGATGAATATTTCAAGGCTGCAATTCCTTTGTTTGTAATAGCATAGATACAAGTATATTAAAACCAAGTTTACACAATTTATTTTCTGCTGTTAATAATCGTTGACTAGAAAGCAACATTTTGCAGCAGTGTGCAGCTGTTGCTGGATGGTCTTCTTCAATGGCTTTGCCTAAAGAATTAAATTATTAGTGACTTTTTTTTTTAAGGAATAGTTGAATCCACAAATGAAAATTCTTATTATTTACTTGCCCTCATGTTGTTTCAAACCTGTTGCTGATTTTATTTTTCAGTGGAACACAAAAGGAGAAATTGTCCCGACCTCATGCCAGTGCACATGTCATCAGAGAATGTTTTTGTTGTGAGGGGGAAAGTTAATGTTTTTGATTTACAAGGACACACACACACATTGGTATAGATGGGTTACGGAGACATTTCACAGGCGTAATGGTTTTTATACTGTACAAACCGTATATTCTATCCCCTATACCCCCAAACCTACCCATCACACAAAACTTTCTGCATTTTTACATTTGTAATAAAAATTAGTTTAGTATGTTTATTTTGCGTTTTGAATTACAAGGACATCGGCATGTCCTCATTTACATTTATTCATTTAGCAGATGCTTTTATCCAAAGCGACTTACAACTGAGGAGTACAGGAAGCAATCCGTCATGAAGATGCAAAAAAATCACAAAAAGTGCCTGAAATACTAAGTTTTGGGCATTACCCAGAGCAGCACAAGCTAGAACAGGGAGGAAAAAGAGAAAAAAGAGATTTTTTCCCCCTCATAATGTAGGGGGTGTGGCCTGAAACCTGAATACACACCACAATATTTGCTTCCTCATAATGTAGGTCAAACCAGTGCACACACACACACACACACACACACACGTATATATATATATTTTAATAATGATGTGCACAGATAAATAATTTGTAATATTTTCAGTAAACACTGAGAATGATCAGTTTTTATTTCATGGTGACTAATTTTTGGTCTGTTCATCACACAAAGCTTCAGTAGAATATAGCACACAAGTTCTTTAAAACACCTTTTCCAATAAAAAACAAAAATACAACATTTGGGTTTTAGAAACGACATAGGGATAGGATGAACAAATAATGACACAATTTTCAGATGAATTAATCAATGAAATGTATCTTAGTATTGTTAAAATAGATTTTGTTTGAGGTAACAAAAATAGCAGTCCAATAGACAATATAATTCAACATTTTTATCTTAAAGGGGCCATATGATTGTTCAAAAAACACGTATTTTATATTGTTGCAGCAATTCTCGTCCCAGTCTGTCAGTAGCAATCTGTTTAGTTTCTGACTCTAGGAAGCCCCTCTTTCAGAATAGCGAATATGCTCTGATTGGTCTGCTGGACCAGTGTGTTGTGATTTGTTAACCTCTGAGCGTTTTTCGGAAATGCCACACCCCTTACTATAACCATGAGTTTCAGCAAACTACTAACGCAACTCAACCAGGCCTCGCCCCTTTTTTTGCATATGCCTTGGGTGGGAATTGTTTAAATGAGGAATATTGTGATGTGTACGTTCCCAGAAGAAAACTCAAGACTACAATCAAGGCATTTGAGGGAGTTTCAGAAACAGTGCTTACTGATATAGAGAATAACTCCCTTTGGAGTGACTTTGTGCTTTGTAACTTTGCAGAACTTTTTCATGCTCAAAAAGCAACATGACATACTAAAGAAAGTCGAAAATGTAAACAATCATAATAGGTCCTTTTTAATTTAACAATTTTGGTATATGTGGCTCTATACTGATCTGTTTTGAACATGTACCATTGACTTTCATGTGCTGTGTGGCTGGATTCTCTTGGCATCATGGTTATGACATTTTAATTAGTAAAAATGACTACTGGACGTTTGCTGTGGAACATGGATTCAAGTTGTCTCACTCTTTCTCAGCACTGTATTTTTTTTTGAATGGCATGAAGCGGTTTGAACCATGTATAAGCTTTAACTCTCAGACCCTGCTTCAGCTGTCTGAGACTGATTTAATAGCCTTGATTTCCTCAGGGACGAGTACAGTAGCCGCTTGCTTAAGAGCTCTCAAAGGGGCGGATTTTACATCTGGACAGAATGTGTCAAACATAGGCATTAAAGTAGTTAAAGTGTGACCTAATTATTATTTGGCTTGTCAATAAATGGGAAAAATAATCCTGTTTAATCAAAAATGTTTCTTGTAAATCTCAATAAATCATCAAATTGAACATTCTGGCAAATAATCACCTTAATTCACCAACATGTTGGCATCGACAGTAATGTTGGAATTGGATCTGTACTCCTCAGTTGGAGGAAGTTGTGACTTCAAAATTCTTTAAAAAGTATGCTGAATGACTTTGACAGTTGTAATGTCAAATTATGTAAATGTCTTCCGTGTTAAATAAATGTAACACCATTAGACGTATTTAAACATCTCATTCGTTAATCTGTTAACTCACATGCCTTGTAGCTTTCTAGTAATCCTGAAGACATTGACTGGCTTGTTCAGCTGTGCTTAATTAGGGTTGAAGCAAAACTCTGCAGGATCTCAAGAGTCAGAGTTGCCCACCCTTGCACTAGATTATTAAGAAATAGACATTACTTTATTACTATTAGGGCTGGGCGGTATAACAAGTTTTTAAGATATATCAATTTATTTTTTATAAACGATATGGAATGAGGCAATACCATTTATATCGATATACAGTAGTTTGCGAGCACAGCTGAAAAATAGCGGAGGGTGCAGAGTGAGCTGCTGTGGGGAAGATGCATAATCCAATTTGTCCTAAACATGAGAAACGGTTTATATTAAAGGCTTCAAAATAACTGGTAAGATATAGTTAATGTGCATAGTTTAAATCAGCTTTCCATGTCAGATGCTCTGACAGAAACATGTGCTGACAGTTCCCTTTCGTTCAGTCACTCCGAGTAACGTCAGTGACTGACGAATGGGGGTTTCGCCTAGAAGCCTATCATCTTCGAGATCTTAGAAAACGCCCAATGGCAGGCCAATGCCATGGGCATGCGGAATTTGCATAGCGTAGCTCCGCCCCACAACGTGGGTATATAAGGAAGTACGCTGGCAACATCGCATTATGTTTCTGCTTCGGAGCCAAGAGTATCTCTCTCTTCACTCCTCAAGCCTTCTGAGTTATCGTCAGCTTCTTCGAGACGAGCAGCTCTCCAGTCGGTGTTGGTGTTACGACGCATTCCAGCGATCTCACATTGCCTGCCTGCTGATCTGTGCAGTGATCTGCAACAGCTGTGTGTGTGTTTCCCTGGGCGCTTCGGCACTCTACAGAGCTTTCTGTCACAAAAAGAGCTTGCGCGTGGCACGTCTTTTTAAAGACGGTTCGCCCGTGCACTTCTGGGTGCGGTCGATGTCTGTTGCTATCTGATGGGCGCAATCACTGCTTGACGTGTTTGGGATTCAGCACGCTCAAGCAGCGTTTGTGGATGAGTCATGTTCTCACTGCGGGAACATGACCATCGCGATGTTGCGGTCGAGACTCAATGACCCCTGTAAAGGGAAGAGAGTCCCCTCTGCCACACCCCAATCTACCGTCTCCAAGGAGATGGTACTTTGGCTGGTGGCCAGGGTGACCTGAGGGTTAGGGTGTGGCATAAACCCCGACGATCATTCCTCGGGCCACACCCCCCACTCGCACACCGCTACTCGCGAGTGGTCGGACTGAAGCAGCGGGACCGTCTGCGGACACCCCGCGTGTTTCGTTCGGTGCTCCAGATGACGACGAGATGTCGATCGCCGCATCTCAAGGTGGGCTGGAGTCCTCTGGGGATGAAGATTCGGCTATGCTGCCGCCTTCGGGCGTGTCAGCATTGCCCAAGTCCGACCCGGAGTTGACAGCCAATGTCATCTCGGGGGATGATTGGTCTTTGGGTGTGGCGCGTCCTGTCAACTGTCGGGCCCCGCCCCCAATTACTTTTCTCTCCCGGGGTGCATGAGGAGGTCACGCAGTCCTGGAAGTCCCCGTTGTCTTCCCGTGATCGTTCGCGGGCCTCCTCCGCCTTCTCTGCCCTCGATGGGGCCGCGGTCAAGGGTACACTGGGGTCCCCCCTGTTGACGCTCAGTTGCAATCACGGTCGAGACTCAATGACCCCCGTATGGAGGTAGAGTCCCCTCTGCCACACCCCATTATCCTCTCCACGTGATGGGATGTTTGGCTGGTGGCCAGGGTGACCTGAGGGCTGCGGTGTGGCATAAACCCCGACGACTATTCCTCGGACCACACCCCACATCTTGCACAGAGTGCTTCAATATGGCACGGTGATCCTAAGCACCCCTCCAATGCCTGTAGATTCTCGTCTACTTCGGTGGCGAGGTACTGCAGAGCTGCGGGGCAGGCCGCCGCCTCTCTGCATGCCATGGCCATCCTTCAGGCCTACCAGGCCCGGATGCTATGTGACATGCACGAGGGTAGAGCTGACCCAGGGCTCAGAAATGAGCTGCGTGCCGCCACCGACCTCGCCCTCCGGGCGACGAAGGTGACCGCACGCTCCCTGGGCCAGGTGATGTCCACAGCCGTGGTCCAGGAGAGACGTGGCTCAACCTGGTCGATATGAGAGAGGCTGAGCGAACCCGGTTCCTCAACGCTCACATGTCCCAGGCTGGCCTCTTTGGTGGCACGGCTGAGAACTTCGCTCAACAGTTCTCGGCCGCCCAGAAGCAGACTGAAGCCATGAAACATGTACTGCCCCGGCGGCCAGCTGCTTCCTCACTCAGCCGCCGGCTCAGTCGCCTCAGTCTGCTTGCCGCCGAGGGCGCCCTCCTGCGGCTCCACCCCTCCCGCCCGGCCCCAGGCTAAGCGGTGCTCCTGACGCGGACAGCTCAGGGATGGGCAGTTCTTTCAAGGAGATGGTAGCAGGGCCACTCCTTCCTCCGGTGGAGGAACGCACGACCTTCCCTGGTCTCCTCTGTCAGGACGCGGCTGATGACCGTGCCCCCAGACCGGGACGCTACGCCTCCCACGTCTGGGCCGGTCACGCCATCTCGCTGCCCCACCCGGGGTACGCCTGTGGTTCGCATGTCCCCGCTGGTGCAGTTCTTGGGAGCCTGGCTAGAGCTCCCGGGGCTGTCTCGCTGGGTCGCAAAGACCATCAGGTTCGGCTATGCGATTCAGTTTGCTCAGGCTCCTCCCCGCTTCCGGGGAGTCCGCTACACTATGGTGAGGCCCAATGCCCCAGTCATGCGTGTGGAGGTTGCTACCCTGCTGACGAAGGGTGCGATCGAGCCTGTCCCTCCAGCCGAAATGAAGTCCGGCTTCTACAGCCCCTACTTCATTGTACCCAAGAAAACCGGTGGGTTACGACCGATCCTGGACCTGCGCGTCCTGAACCGATCCCTTCACAGGCTTCCGTTCAGGATGTTGACAGTGAAACGCCTTTTCGAATGCGTTTGTCCAGCAGATTGGTTTGCAGCGATCGACCTGAAGGACGCCTACTCCCATATCAGTACGCGGTCCTCCCATTCGGGCTAGCTCTGTCCCCTCGCGTCTTTACGAAGATTGTCGAGGCAGCCCTTGTGCCACTCAGGCAACACGGGGTTCGCATCCTGAACTACCTCGACGACTGGCTCATACTGAGTCACTCTCGAGAGCAGGTGTGCGAACACAGAGACCTAGCGCTCCAGCACTTAGCCCGTCTGGGCCTTCGGGTCAACTGGGAGAAGAGCAAACTCTGCCCCGTGCAGAGGATCTCTTTTCTCGGTATGGATATCGACTCGGTCGCCATGTGCGCGCAGCTTACGAGCGAGCGCGCATAGTCACTGCTGACTTGCCTCTGTCAAATCGAGAGCAAGAGTGCGGTTCCACTGAAGTTATTCAGAGGCTCCTGGGGCATATGGCATCTGCAGCCGCGGTAACGCCGCTCGGATTGCTTCATATGAGACCGCTTCAGCACTGGCTTCGCGATCGAGTCCCGTGATGGGCATGGCAGTCGGGCACGCTCTGGGTCCCAGTGACTCGGGCCTGCCTGCAGACCCTCACCCCGTGGTCGAACCTCATGTTGTATCAACAGATGCATCCACCACGGGCTGGGGTGCCATGTGCAATGGACATGCTGCCGCGGGCTCCTGGACAGGACCTCAGCGCCTCCTGCATGTCAATTGCCTCGAGTTGCTGGC
Source organism: Rhinogobio ventralis (assembly GCA_039654625.1). Lineage (NCBI taxonomy): Eukaryota > Metazoa > Chordata > Actinopteri > Cypriniformes > Gobionidae > Rhinogobio > Rhinogobio ventralis. The sequence continues at coordinate 18,961,516 of CM077196.1, forward strand.
AGTATGGTTCGCTCTGCACCTCTTCCTAGTGTTGCTCAGGGGTCAACACGTACTAGTCCGGTTAGACAACACGGCCACAGTAGCGTACAGCAACCGAAGGTGGTCTACGTTCCTCTGGCACCTGCGTCCCGATCTTTGGAACCTCCACGTGTGGCTCCTGGACGGGACACGGTAGGTTTGAGTACCCTACCACCTCAGGTGGTGGCTACCATCACTTCCGCTAGGGCCTTGTCTACCAGACACGCCTATGCGTTGAAGTGAAACCTCTTCGTCACCTGGTGTTCTTCTCGCCAAGAAGACCCCTGGAAATGCCCGATCGGGTCTGTGCTCTCATTCCTCCAAGAAGGGTTGGAACGAAGGCTGTCTCCTTCCACCCTTAAGGTGTATGTGGCCACGATATCCGCCTACCACGACCTTGTGGAGACGAAACAGGTAAGTCAGCACGACCTGATCATCAGGTTCCTGAGGAGAGCGAGGAGACTGGATCCTCCTCGCTCTCCCCTCGTACCCTCTTGGGACCTCTCAGTAGTTTAGATGCTCTGCAGAGGGCTCTCTTCGAGCCATTGCGATCAGTTGAGCTTAAGTCCTGTCTATGAAGACAGCGCTCCTGATCGCCTTGGCCACCATCAAGAGGGTAGGGGACCTGCAGGCATTTTCAGTTGACAAAGAGTGCCTAGAATTCGGGCCGGCCGACTCTCACGTGATCCTGAGACCCCGGCCTGGTTATGTGCCCAAGGTTCCCCCAGGGGTGAACCTGCAAGCGCTGCCTTTGGAGGAGGCAGACCCAGCCTTGGCACTGCTCTGTCCAGTACGCGCCCTCCGTGCTTACGTAGACAGAACGCAGTGTTCAGGACCTCAGACCAGCTCTTTGTCTGTCATGGTGGGAAGCTGAAGGGAAAGGCTCTCTCCAAGCAAAGGTTGTCTCACTGGATAGTGGACGCCATTGTCTTGGCTTACCAGACGCAGGGGCGCCCATGCCCCCTTGGGGTCAGGGCACACTCCACCTGGAGTGTGCCCTGACCCCATTCGCCAGATTCTATAATCTCCGAGTGGAGCCAGTGTCCTCTCATGTACTCGCCTCTACAAGTGGCCGGTAATGGGCTAGGCTCAGGTGTCTTCGCTTGCTCGCCATTCCTCTCCACGGACGGGATACGTGCGATATTTTCCTCAGGTAGTTTCCCCCGAAACCCTGAGTTCCTCCATCACTGTCGATGCCGACACCAGTGCGTCTGCCCACTCGCTCAGGCCCTCGTGTCAGGCTAGGTGCCACCGTGTGCCACCGTTTCCACTGTAAGCCTCTCTGAGCATGTGTATTCTCTCGGCAAGCCCTTGCCTCCCCTGGGGGTAAAATTTTTCCACCTTCGGCTGGTTACCCCAGAGTTCCTCCATATGCAGCCCCTCGCGGGTCATATGTGTCTCCTTAAGTCCTCCCTACGGGTAGGCACTTTGGCGCATACTTCCACCTGGAATATGCTTCCCAGTGTACCTTGGTATTCCTGTGCTAAGTTGGAGTCCTTCGTCCGTACTAGCTTACGACAGAGAGCACACACTTACGCAGGGCACTGGACGACAGCCGAGTGGCTTGATTGAATTGGGACCCCCATTTCGTCAGTCACTGACGTTACTCGGAGTGACTGAACGAAAGGGAACGTCTCAGTTACGTATGTAACCCTCGTTCCCTGAGGAGGGAACGGAGACGCAACGTCCCTCTGCCACATCCGCTGTACCGCTGAAACGGCCGGGAGTTCAGTCTTGGCTCCTCAGCAGGTAAACATAATGCGATGTTGCCAGCGTACTTCCTTATATACCCACGTTGTGGGGCGGAGCTACGCTATGCAAATTCCGCATGCCCATGGCATTGGCCTGCCATTGGGCGTTTTCTAAGATCTCGAAGATGATAGGCTTCTAGGCGAAACCCCCATTTCGTCAGTCACTGACGTTACGTCTCCGTTCCCTCGTCAGGGAACGAGGGTTACATACGTAACCGAGATGTTCGATATTGCCACAAATGTACTGTAGACTTATGACTGGTTTTGTGCTCCAGGGTCACAAATGTGCATTTACTTAAAACTCTTCATTACAAGGCATTATTCCATGATTATACATGGTTTGATCAAAATTAAATAAAAAAAAATTTTTTCCATCGGAAGGAAGAGGCTTTTGGCTTTTTAATCTGAGGTATCAAATCTGCACAAATTTCCTGGGCCATGAAAGTCTCATAATGCTTGGCTTATGCCTCACTTTGCCCTGTGAATGCCAATGTCCGCTCTTTAGATCTATAGAAAGTTTCCTTCACTGCTATCCTTTCCTGTTTAAATGTCAGTGCTCTGAACACAGATGCTGTTACCACACGAGAAAAAGGCTCATAAACACAGTCTCATCAAAGCCAACCTATATAGCTGTATAAGTTATTTATTGGAATATTTTCGTTAGATAGTAAATTCGTATTATGATTATTGAAACTCAGAGCTGGAGCTTCATTTGCGTTTAATTCTGCAGCAGTAAAAGAGAACGACCACTGCATTGCGCTGTCGTGGGTGTTTTTGGCTAATCAGTAAGAAGGTCACCTAGCCAATATCTCAAACTTTTGATGGAAACTACCCAAGCAAGATGATTTACCGTTATGGCACTCGTCAAGAAAAATGTAACCGTCTCATCCCTGGCCTGTCCTTCTCCTACAATACATCACAAGAGCAATAATATCTTTCACGATCACTTCTTTGACACATATTTGTGTGTCGTCCTTCTGCTGATGTCATGAGGCAGTGTGATATCAAAATCCGCGAGAGGAAGTTACAGCTTGTTGAAGGGTGATAAATGTTGCACATACATTTTAAAGTGTAGTTCATGTCACTGTGTTTGGAAAGAGCTGGGACTTGATATCTGCTTACTCCATTCCTGCTGAATGCCTAAGCTGGTTTTAGAGTCTTAGACGTGCCTGCTTTTCTGGTTTTAGAGGGGTTTGGGGCACCTTTCAGCTGACTGACAAGCTAAAACTGTTGGTGGACCAGCTAAACCAACTTGCAGCTAAGGTTTTTTTCACACTTGTGTTGTTGGCAGGGCCCAGCTGCCTCATGACTTTCGCCTGTGTGTTTTACACAATAGGCACGTTTGAGTCTTGAGTTGTTCAGCCAGATGGCACATACATTAACGGTAATTGAAATGAAACCTCTCTGATTGAGATTATCAGTTTACATTGAAAGTAATTAATGGCTGTAAGGCACCAAACACAGATGGCCTTCTGTCCACCTACAACTTTAAATACATGTCATCACACTACACAATGAACACATAGACAGACTAGAGATGTGCGCAATGACTAGTTTCATAAACGTTTAAACCGACTAAGTCAACTAATAATAATAAATAATTAATAATAATTTGTTACATTTATATAGCACTTTTCTAGGCACTCAAAGCGCTTTACATGGAAGGGGGGGAATCTCCTCAACCACCACCAATGTGCAGCATTCACCTGGATGATGCGACGACAGCCATATTGCGCCAGAACGCCCACCAGACACCAGCTTATGGTGGAGAGGAGACGGAGTGATGAAGCCAATCTGTATATGAGGATGAATAGGTAGCCATGATGGACAGAGGCCAATTTGGCCAGGATGCCAGGGTTACACCCATACTCTTTTTCCGAAGGACATCCTGGGATTTTTAATGACCACAGAGAGGCAGGACCTCGGTTTAACGTCTCATCTGAAGGACAGTGCTTATTGACATTATAGTGTCCCATCACATTAGGACCCACACAGACCACAGGGTGAGCACCCCCTGCTGGCCTCACTAACACCTCTACCAGCAACAACCTAGTTTTCCCAGGAGGTCTCCCATCCAGGTACTGACCAGGCTCAACCCTGCTTAGCTTCAGTGGGAAACCAGTCTTGGGCTACAGGGTGATATGGCTGCTGGCAATGACTAGTCTAAACCGTCTATCATATTGTCTCCCATAACCGGTAACAAGCCTATAAGCAAGCTTAAAATGATATACAAGACATGACATAGAAGAAAAGTTTTGTGTAAGTTTTCAAAATACTCCGTCATCTTGCTCATCTTCCGAGTGGTCGTTTCTCGGAACCGTTGCGAGTGAAAACCAACGCATGCACAATCTGAGGTAAAATTTAATTATTTTGTTTTCTGCTCCATATGTACACTTTTCAGAATAATAGGCCTATATTAATTTTAAAATGTAACATTAACATAACGGTAATTTAAACGTTTGAATTTTGTAAAAATATAAAGCAAAACTTTAAATGTAAATGTGCAAAAAAAAAAGATGTAAGTCGACAGTAGCAGTATCGTTTAATCCACTAGTCGAATAGTCTCACTCATCTCTAAGACATGATTGTGCTCTTTGCTTAACAGCTTAACAACAGCGAATTTATTTGTTTATTAATTTATTCTCTGCCATTTTTCGGTTTTTATTTTATTTTTAATGTTGTTTCAAACTTATTGATCCCCATCAAAAGACCCTCTTTCTAAAATATAATGGCAGCTATATGTTGTGTAATGTAGATCCATTTATACTGTGTACATAAATGTTGAAATAATATGATATAATATTTAATTGATACCTTAAGTTAACATGCAATTTTGAACAACTTACAATGGTGCCACAGGATGAATTAAAAGTATTTAACTGTTTAAAAATTTATTAAAAGCTGAATTAAAATACTGAAAAAAATTGTAAACTGAAAAGATTTGTTCTTTTTTTCCCCCCTCAATATCTATTTTTACAGAATCATATTTTTGAATCTTATAGAATCACAAAATGAATTGTTTAATTAATTTAATATATTAATACCACCAAGATGGTGCAGGAAAAAGATTTGTGACCGGTAAATTGTCTGCTAATCAGTTCAAGATCGACTATTGACCAAATCCAGTTTTAAATTGAAGCACTGAATGTACATAGTGGCTTGAGCCAAAGCCACTGGAAGGCAAGCCTGCAACCTTTAGCCAAAAAAGCATAACGGCTAAAGCTAACACTATGGCTTTGGTATGCAGAGAAGGAGAAAAGGTAATTTTTTAATGGATATCAATGGAGGAGAGGCTTCACTATGCTGAATAAACCACTTTTGTGAGGAAATAGCTTATCATTTAATGAAACGACAGCCTGTTCGCTAATCTTCAACATGTTTACACTAAACAATACTTTCGTTGGGAACTATTTAAATTTTACCTTGATAAAATTTTGTTTTTAAGAAAGGGCAGAGTAGGGAACGTTGCGACAGGTAGGACTCAATTATGGCATTACCACCACCAGCAAATGTGTAGTAGTATTAAGTAAAAGTTGTGTAATATTGAATAATATTGTATATTGTCTAAAGAAAATAAACAATATTGATGTATTCTTAATTGTGGCTTTCAGGTTTTACCAATTATAATAAGACTTGAATGACTATGACTGCCATGCACTATGGTGTTGATATAATGCATTCGAACTCTTTCCCCACTTTTTAAAAAAGTTGCCAGCCACCTCCAGCAATTTTTGGTAATTTTCACAAAATTTCCATGGCCCCCAAAAAATGTTTTTTGTATAAATATCTGAACACGCAATATATCAAAAGAAAGACCAGAACCTCCGCTTTAAAAACATTTTATTCTTGTTTCATGCATTCTTTTTTTACTCAACACTTGAATGTGGGCGAGTTTCATTTGGAGCAAAAATTTGGAGAAAATCACATTTTTATCAAAGACTACATCCAGATCGGATTCAGGTCGATAATCAAAACACAGATGGAGTAGATAGAGTCCATCATCTCCCCCAAAGCTTGCACAGTCTGTCCTATAGCTCATCCTGGGTTGATATTTTATTCTGTAACATTAGGCAATTTTGATTTATATGATGTTTAATATTGATGATCACGTTACTACTTAAGCATCTGCTTACATATAATATCCCTGGTTTCTGCTTCTTCTTCATATTTCTTTTGATCAGGAGATTTAGTGACATTGCATTCTGCGAGTGACAGGCTTTTAGACAGTCTAGGGTCGCATTCTTTCAGTCAATGCAAATACCGAAAAGGAAGACATCTCTAGCACTGCTACTCTAAAGGCTCAATTAATAAAATGAATAAAATCAACGCAATGTCAAGGAGAACTGTGAGCACTGGGTCCTGAGTATACTGAGGGACGCTGAATGGTCTTTTGCCTGAATGAGTAGATTCTGCTGCAGATGTTGTGTGCTTTCCTTTAGCCCTAGCCTTCTCTGGGGCCAGAATGAGCAGAGGAGGCGGAGTTGGGAAGTAGCGAGGAAAATGGTAAACTGATCGTGATGAGATAAACCGAGTGGAACTGTAATGTTACAGTTGAATTAATTTTACAAAATCCTAGGTATTGGCCGTTCTGATATTGAAGCTTAACATTGGGCCAAATGAACACTTCTGCGTTTGGCATGTGGGTTAGAGAGTTGTTTGGCTTCAGCATGTCGGGTGTTAGAAATGTCGTTGTCTGGATCTGATCCTGGGTCTTTGAGGTATAAGACCTTGTCGATATCAAGGTTAGACATATTCCTAGTGAAACTCGAGATGCATTCGTTTGGATGCATCGTGGCTATAAAGAAAAAATGGTAATGAATACATGAAACTGATTGGCTGAGTATGTTACATTGATTGAACCAATCAGGACGCAATTAGCGTTTCATGGCTGAACTATTCATTTAATGTTAATAAACAGTTTATGTTAATAAAAAAAGTTTGAAAGCAAGCTGCATTGACATAATTACAGCAGAAATACAAATACAAAATCGTATCCTATATGTGGGGCCTTCAAGTCAAAAAGGTTCAAAGGTCAAAAAGAGCTGCACTGGGAAGGAAGATCAAGAATAGGATAAGGGTGGATTTAAACCTGAATTAGTTAAATCCAGGCAATATATTGAATATTCAAAACAATACATGTACAATACATGTTGTTTTTGCTAGCAATATAATATTAAGCATTACTGTCAATATTGCAATGATTGTTAACCCTTTAGGTTTCCTATCTTTCCTATCTTAGTTTCACCCCCCTTCCTTGTCTTAGAAATAGTGAGCAAGTCAAGTCAAATCAACTTTATTTATATAGCGCTTTTTACAATGCAGATTGTTTCAAAGCAGCTTCACAGTGTTAACAGGAAAATAATGCAACAGAATTAATTTAGTTTAGTAATTAAATTTATCAGAAGTCATATTAGATCGGAATATTCGAAAGATTGGAGGCATCACACCGGAGACAGGTTTATTGAGGATGACGTGTCGATTAAACAATTATTAAATAGGAATATTCGAAAGATCGGAGTCATCACGCCAGGGACGGGTTTATGAGGATGCCGTGTCGGTGAGGCAATTTCAGGGGGGAGTTTAATTGACACGGTCTCTGCAGACATTTCAGGGATGCGTTGCTAATGTCTGGGTGCAGGTACACCATCTGATCTGGATCCGGCTGACTGCGGTAAACCTTGGGATAAACAGAGAGACTAACATTAGCGTAGATGCCATTCTTCTTATGATGTGATGAGTACTTCAGGTGTTATGGGAAGTGTTCCCAGTTCTGGCTGACCTAGTTAATGCAACCTAACAATCATTTAATTGATTTGAATAAAATATAAATTAAAAATGTACGCCACAGTAAAGAGATGTGTTTTTAATCTAGATTTAAACTGACAGAGTGTGTCTGCTTCCCGAACAATGCTAGGAAGACTGTTCCAGAGTTTAGGTGCTAAATAGGAAAAAGATCGACTGCCTGCAGTTGATTTTGATATTCTAGGTATTATCAACTGGCCAGAATTTTGAGACCGCAATAGACGTGATGGAGCATAATGCGTTCAGAGCTCGCTCAAGTACTGGGGACCTAAACCATTTAGTGCTTTGTAAGTAATTAGCAAGATTTTAAAATGTATGTGATGTTTAATAGGGAGCGAGTGCACTGTTGACAGAACCGGGCTAATATGGTCATACTTCCTGGTTCTAGTAAGAACTCGAGCTGTTGCGTTTTGGACCAGCTGCAGTTTGTTTATTAAGCGAGCAGGGCAACCACCCAGTAGAGCATTACAATAATCTAGCCTTGAGGTCATGAACGCATGTACTAACTGTTCAGCATTTTGCATTGAAAGCATATGCCGTAATTTAGATATATTTTTAAGATGGTAGAATGCAGTTTTACAGATGCTAGAAACGTGGCTTTCAAATGAGAGATTGGTATCAAAGAGCACACCCAGGTTCCTAACTGACAACGAGGACTTGACAGAGCAGCCATCAAGTGTTAGACAGTATTCTAGGTTACTACATGTGGAGTTTTTTTGTCCAATAATTAAAAATTCATTTTTTTCTGAATTAAGTTGCAGGAAATTACTAGTCATCCAATTTTTTTATATCAGCTATGCATTCGGCTCAGATAAGTATGATTTAAACCATGCCAATGCAATTCCACTAATGCCAACATATTCAAGTCTGTTCAAAAGAATGTTGTGGTCTATGGTATCGAATGCAGCGCTAAGATCGAGTAACACTAACAGAGAGATACAGCCACGATCGGATGATAAGTGTAAATCATTTGTAACTCTAATGAGAGCAGTCTCAGTACTATGATACTGTCTAAATCCTGACTGGAAATCCTCACAGATACCATTTTTTTCTAAAAAGGAGCATAATTGTGAGGACACTGCCTTTTCTAGTATTTTTGACAGAAAGGGTAGATTTGAGATTGGCCTGTAATTGACTAATTTTGTAGGATCAAGTTGCATTTTTTTAATAAGTGGTTTAATAATAGCCAACTCAAAAGGTTTCGTATATATCCTAATGACAAGGATGAATTAATGATATTAAGAAGAGGATCTATGATCTCTGGAAGCATCTCTTTTAGTAGCTTAGTTGGTATAGGGTCGATCATACATGTTGTTGATTTTGATGATTTAACGAGTTTAGCCAATTCTTCTTCTCCTATAGCAGTGAATAAATGTCATTTTTCCTCAGTGACAATGCACTGTCTGATGTGATACAGTAGTAGACGGCTGCAAGGTTGTAATTTTTTTCCTAATATTATCAATCTTACAAGTAAAGAAGTTTATAAAGTCATTAATGTTGTGCTGTTTGCAAACATCAGAAGCTGAATCTTTATCTTTGGTTAATTTAGCCACTGTATGGAATAAATACCTAGGGTTGTGTTTGTTTTCTTCTAAGAGAGTCGAGAAATAAGCAGATCTAGCAGTTTTTACGGCCTTTCTGTATGAAATCATGCTCTCTTTCCGCAAAACTTCCAGTTTTGTTTTCTTCCAGCTGCGCTCCATTTTTCTGGCTGCTGTTTTAAGGGCCCGGGTGTGCTCGTTGTACCATGGCGTTGGACTATTTTCTTTAATCTTCTTTAAGCGCAGAGGAGCAACTGTGTCTAAAGTGCTGGAAAAGAGAGAGTCAATAGTTTCTGTTGCAACATCGAGTTCCTCTAGGCTCTCCGGGATGCTGAGGAGATGAAACTGATGAGGAAGTTTATTTACAAAGCAATCTTTAGTCGCAGCAGTGATAGTCCTGCCATATTTGAAGCGAGGGGACAGCTTTGCAGCCTTTGCTAAATTAAGTATACATGATACTAGGTAATGATCTGAGATGTCATCGCTCTGCTGCAGAATTTTAACGGTATCAGCATTTATTCCATGTGACAATATTAGGTCTAACGTATGATTACGGCGATGAGTGGGTCCTGATACGTGTTGCCTAACTCCAATAGAGTTTAGAATGTCTCTAAATGCCAATCCCAATGCGTCTTTTTCATTGTCTACATGGATATTAAAATCACCAACAATTAGGACTTTATCTGTAGCCAGTACTAACTCTGATAGAAAATCAGTCTGTATTGTGCCCTGGTGGCCTGTATACAGTAGCCAACACAAATGTCAAATGGGATTTTTCAATCCAAAAGCACCAAAACTTCAAAGGAATTATATTTGAAACTAGACTTCTGAGTAATACTGAAGATATTATTATAAATTACAGCAACACCTCCCCCTTTACCTTTAAGACGCGGCTCATGTTTATAACAATAATCTTGTGGGGTGGACTCATTTAAAGTAATGTAGTCGTCAGGTTTTAGCCAGGTTTCTGTCAAACACAGCACATCTAGATTATTATCTGTAATCATATCATTAACAATAAGCGTTTTTGAGGAAAGGGATCGAATATTCAGCAGCCCGAGCTTTATCATTTGATCATCTGTATTATATCTGTTGGACATCAATTAAATTTTTACCGTTGAATGGTTTTGGTGTTTTTTTTGTATTTACTAATTCGTGGAACAGACACAGTCTCTATGTGATAATATCTAGGTGAAAGAGTTTCTATGTGTTGGGATTTATCTGACTTCTGTGACTTGAGACAGCTAGCAGACGGTCGAGTAAGCCAGTCCGTCTGCTTCCTGACCTGGGCCCTAGTTAGTCAAGGTTTAGCTCTAAGACTATGTGCCAAATTACTAGAGAGAAGAGCGGCACCACCCCAGGAAGGATGGATGCCATCTTTTTTCAACAGGTCAGGTCTGCCCCAAAAGCTTTTCCAATTGTCTACGAACCCTATGTTATTTTGCGGACACCACTTAGACAACCAGCCATTGAGTGATGATAGTCTCCTAATTATCTCATCACTCCTTTTAACGGGGAGGGGACCAGAACAAAATTTTTTACGTGACATCGCACTTGCGAGTTCACACACCTCTTTAATGTTAATTTTGGTGATCTCCGACTGGCAAAGTCGAACATCATTAGTGCCAAATCGCCAATAACTAGGGCACTTTCAACAGGATTCTCAGTGGGTGCCTCACTGAGTGGGAAGAACCTGTTTGATGTTCTAATCAGAACGGAAGAGTGTTTTTTTGATCCGCGACTATGCTGTCTCACCGTCACCCAGTTGCCCTGCTGCACGGGCTCTACAGCCGGAACCGAACAATGTACAGAGCTGTTACATTCTCACTACTCTCAAATAAAGTCTGGATGCGTGTCTCTAATTCTGAAATCTTCTCCGTCAGCCTGACTATCTCCTTACATTTATCACATGTGAAGCCCTGTTCGCCAACGGAGAAAGATATACTAAGCATGAAACATGCAGTTCAAGTGACAGTGACAGGAGAAGAAGACATGGCTTACTGTATTTGTTGATTAATCCAATTTACCACAGTTGTTTGATGGAGTCTATTTACTAATCCAACTCACCACAGTTGTTTAATAAACTCAAGAGACAAAACAAGAGACCCGAGTGCAGAAATGGCAAGCTAACAGGCTAGCGAAATGCTAACGCGTGATTTAGATTAAAAGCTAGCGATGTCAAATTTAATGTGGTAGGCAATATTAGACAATATATGGTGATGGGTAAGTTATATTTAACAGTTTAAACAACAGGGAATGATATCAAATAAAGATTCAAAAGTGAACAGAGCACACCAGCACCAGGACAAACAGGAGGCAGACAGGAGCAGTCGATCAGCAAGATTCACAGATTCAAACTTCAATAGCAAAAGTGGCTTTAGTTCATTTCTGTGAGTTGTTGTTGTTGGTGGTGGTTGTTGTTTAACCTAACCACATGTGACTGTAATTACTCTGATATGAATACAAAAGTTGGTATGTACCAAATGTACCAAAAAAAAGCTCTGTCAACAGCTTTTATTAGCATCATTGTTCTCACATTAATTAGAGCAATTAAAACAGACTTAGGCATCCATGTTAGCATGCAAAATTTAACTGTAATCATCAGGTAAAATAATGTGCCACTGTTTACGGCTAACAGATGGAGCCTGAACTTGTAAGTCCCTGTAGAAATGTTGCAAATGGGTGTCTCAGATTTCGCATTTCCTCATGTAATTTTCTAATTATTATCTGAATTAATGTATGTAAATATTATGCTGGTGTCATTAAATATGATAGATATTGCGACTAATAAAGCGTGGGTGTGTTTGTTAGAGTTATTGCCATTGGCAGTTTGTGCTTCATATACAACAATAATGTCTCTGTACTGATGATGAAGACGTGCTCTTGTTTTCTTCCACAACAACCCTTAATACAAAATACCCTTGATTTATGAAATGTTAATCATTTCAGTCTAAATAGCAGAGATAATTTCCATTTCTAAGTGATTAATCCGAAATCAAGGGAGGTGTTCATGTGTCATAATCACGCTAATCTGCATCTTTACCCAAAAGATTTAGCTTAGTGCTCTAATCAGGGCTGTCCTACACTTCCAACGGGGAGGATTTTGAAGGCCTTTTGATCTGCATTTCACACCACTTATCATCTTTATTGGCTGCTACTGTATCTGTTGTGCCCTTTTCACTGCTGCGTACAGTACCGTACCACCGACAAATCACAAGCTGTGCAGGTTTTTCTTTTATTGCGCCTTTTAATGTCACCGCCACAGAGTATGCAGGCACACAGTGTGATATCAAATGGCTCAACTAATCAATTCATTCATCACTGAATTTTTTTTGACATGCATGTGTGTGCACTTGAACTGTGTTTTATGCAGATCTTTTGGTATTAGAATCCAGTTTGTTTGTGTTGCCTGTGCAATTGGAAAAGATTTTTCAAAATGCTTTTTTCTCTGAAATGTTTCCTCTTGCAAGATTTTTTTTAAAGGGGTCATGACACAAGGAATCAAAAGTTCTTATATCTTTTGACATACAGTGGTGGCCAAAATTATTAGAACACCTGGCATATTTACAATTACAATACCCATACAATACCCATAAAACGAATAAAATATCTACAAACCCTTATGAAAAAGAAGTATACTTCAAGTTCACTTTATGAAGTATACTTAAGTAATGTTCAAATATACTTTTAAATATATTTTATGTAGTATGTATACTAATATCAATGTGTACTAGTAGTAAACTTGTAAGTGTACGATTTCAATACTGTTTGGGAATAATTGGCCCACTTTTAGTATATAAAAGTATATGTTTAAGTGTAACAGAAGTAAACTTTAAGTGCACAACTCATTTGTACAGCATCTGTACTACAAATTAACTTATAAGTATACTAGTAGTTTACTATTTTAATACAAGTAGTACATTTTTTAGTTTATGAAAGTACTCTTTTGAAGTATTCTCTAAACTACTAATAGTACTACTACTAATATACAAGTTTTCCTTAAGTGAACATAACATTATACTTATAGTTTACTATTTATATATTATTTTTGCACTTTCAGTATACTACTATGTTCAAATATAGATATACATTTTTTTATACTTGAAATCTTTAACTGTACTTTAACTAATTAAAAAAAAACATTTTATTATAGCTTCATGCATCCTTTTTTATCAACACTTGAATGTGGGTAAGTTTCATAAAGAAAGGCCACATTTTAAACAAAAAGTTGAGAAAATCGCATTTTTGTCAAAGACTACGCCTTGATCAGATTCAGAACAATGATCAAAACACAGATGGATTTGACATCAACACCCACCAAAGCTTCACAGTCGTTTCCTCTTCATGGGTTTGACATTTCGTTTGGTAACGTTAGGCAGTTTTGATTTACATGCTGTTAAATGTTTGATGATCGCATTGTATTACATTTGCATGAGCAATCTTCTTTTTCAGCTTCTTCTTCACCTTTATTTTGATCTGGAGATTCTGTACTAGAAGATGTGTCATAGCTCCCCTTACCGTAAAACAGTGAAAACATGGATAGCTGGAAAATTCAGTCAATGGCAGGGAAAGAGTAAAGTAGATTTGAAGTAAATTCCTATGGACGCTACCAGTGGACTAGCCTACACAAAAATTCAGATACTCATTATTAGGAACATATCTGTTTTATATCAATATTCTAATCAATATTTTCAAACATTGTAAGTTTAATAAGACTATGTAAAACTATGCAAAAAGAAAGTATATTTATTAGGCTACTCAATCAAAAGATTAAACACAATTGCAAGCCAAGTATAATTTGAACACTTAATTATACTTTTAAGTATAAAAAAGATTGAGTACAAGTATAGGCCAAATATACTTAGACTTTTCTTTCATTATAAGTCAAGTATACATAAGTGCAATTTTAAGTATATTTCTGAGAAGTATATAAAATGTATACTTTCTTATTTTTAGTTTAAAATAAGTATACTAATAGAACACTTGAATAAATGTCTTTTCTGTAAGGGAAGTCATGATTATGCTTTATAAACCATAGAATAGAGCCATCATAAGGAGATTTAGGTCATTTTTCTTACAAAAAACAAGCTAGGCCTATTTCACTGTCATTAGCCCTATTCGGACGGTAATTGTTTTGCTCATTGGGTCGTAAGGTATTTTCATCATTTACAGGAGCTAGTCTGTGATTTTATTGCTGTCCGAAATCCGAATCCAGAATGTCAGTGCACCTAAATCCACATCTCCGAGTTTTCAAAAAAAGATTGCTTCAAAATTTACTGTTTATATCCTTTTTGACCACTGCAGAGCACCGTATCGTTGCGCTTCGCTGTAATTTGGATGCATTTTAAAGATCTAGCCTACACTTTTATTGCTGAAATGCTGGAAAGTATTTACAAGAATAATCTTTTAATACCACTTAAAAGAGAAAGAGAAGAAAAACAAGTAAACATTTGAAATGGGCCGTTATTACGGCAGTAATTAACGTTATATACCTTAAATTAGCAGCATTATGTTTACCTCATGTAAATAAGAGGGTATTAACTTATTTCTGCTTATTTCCACATTTTTTAAATGACATCCTATCTTCCGATTTTTTAAATAATTTAAATAATGAATAATAATTTATAATTTCCTATTATTAAATTAAATATGCATTTATTTGTATTATTCAAAGCATATGACATTTTATTTACATCATACAATCATGTTATTGACCACGTGAGCAGCAAGTTTCCAGGTGCGCAGGATCACAAAACTCGCTCCTCCAGGGTAAATAAATAGGTGGCATGCAAATTTATTTTTACGGACTTCCACGTGAGAAACAATTACCGTCCGAAATAGGGCTAATGTCACAAAATCATGTTCCTTCACAGAAGAAGCAAAATTACTAATTACTAATTGTAATCATTGTCAGGTGTGATTGTGGTTATATTGATGGTGATGCAAGAGTCTTAGGATATTATGCCAGAGAGATGTGCTGCTGTAATTGCTGCAAAAGGTGAACATACCAATTATTAAAGTTAAAAGTGGATAAAAACAGTGTGACTCACTTCATCTGATATTTGTTGTGCTCAGAGCAACCATCTGCATGTTTCATGAACATTATGAAATGAATTCATGTTTTGGGGGCAGAATAGGTCAATATTTTCAGATCTGTCAGGTGTTCTAATCATTTTGGCCACCACTAGATGTAATAGGATGTAATAAGACGTCTTTGCCAGCTATCGACGCAAGTTTCGTCATTATCAATGGAACTTATGATGACCATAGTTGGCTAACAATGCTTTTGGGAAATGCACCCCTATACAGTAGACGCACAGCAGAAGTGACGTAATAAGAGTGTGTTTGTGAATTGGATCTGACAGCAGCTACATCACAAACTGCAAGTAAACACTTTTATAATGCTTGGTCTGTAAGTGACAGTTTTTTATGGATAATGTTTACTTACTCACTCACTCCTGTGCAATAGCGAGGGTGTGTAGATACTGTTTCCTATTCAGTGACGTTAGCCAATCATAACAATTTGATTAACTAATAATTCATTAGTTATTCGATTTTTGCATTTGGCTTTGCTCTTGAACAGATGTTTAGGTTTTATAGCATTTGTTGGGATTCTCCAGCCGCCCATAAGCAGAATGTAATGGGCAGTAACTTCCTCCCTGCTGTCCACTCCTGCTGACATCTTCTGAAGTTCTGCATGCTGGAGCCGTCTGGACTCACGCTGGCAGCTCAGGGCCTTGCTTTGCAGGAGATAGAGCTGTTGACACAGTTATCACTGCAGGGGAGAGATTCTGCTTTCTAAAGCCAAACAGAGTCTGAACTCTAACGGTTTTCCCGAGTCGGTTCAGGGAGTCCATATCTTTTCTTAACAGGCTGCTCTTTGCCTGTCCAATGTACTCCACTTCACACTAAAACTTTTTATGAGATCTGTTGCCATCATCATCAATATCATCATCAGGTTCAGCCATTAATTATCTTATGTGTGAATCTGTATGCAAAAGGCTCTGTCATGGTTAATATTTGTGAACAGCAAAGCAGCAAATTGTCATGAGTCGTTCTATATCATCGTTATGTCTGTCAGGGTTAAAGGCAAGAAGAGGTGACACGGAGGCTTCCTGTTAGCGATGACAAACACGTCTTGCTTACTTGTCTTGATTTGTGTGACATTGAAGTGACAATGCGTTTTATTGAATCTATGGGGACTATCAAATTTTGGGGTGAGTGAAAATACATCGTTTTTGTGTGTATTATTAAATGCAAATGAGCTGGTGCTCCTGGCCTGTTCTTTCAAGAAGAACAGAACATGTCAGAAACAAACGGTGTTCAGTTCGAACCGGAGTCAAACAATAATGCCTACAAAGCTAGAGAATATATGCTGCATGGAGATAGAACAGGTATAGTTTAGTTTAATAGTTTAGTTTAATTTAAATTTATGTTGCCATCTTGCTTTTATCCACTATTAGTACAAGCATGTTGTAGCGGACCATGTCTGAAAGATGGGCAAAACTTTACTGCTGAGTTGTATGAAGTTTATTGTTCATCACACAAAAGGTGGAGTGTCTGTTTTCACTCCAGAGCTGAATAAAACACAGTACAAGAAGTGTGCAATAAAGTCTTATCCATAAACTCTCTCTCCCTTGCATTATCATCAGCATACACAGCGAATTACACAAAAACACTCCTTACAACTAACAGTAAACAAATATATACAGACCGTATGCCTTTTCAGGGGGTGCTTAATAAACTAGTAAACTGTATATCCGTAAAACAACTCAGATAAACGAATATAAAGTGCCAGTGCCTTTTATTATTGCCGTGACCAGTGTCGCTCCGGAGACTACAGTATAAGCTGGATCATGAATAGTTACTACGATCCATCCTTGAGCTTTAACTTTATAGCAAAACCTGCCTTGAATTGTCCCTTGTTCAGGCAATGCACCTGCATTGCTTACAAGACAGTGTTGTAGCGTGTTGGAGAGAAATCTGAGTGGCCCGTTTTTTCATATGCTTGTAGAAAAAGGCTTACCAAAACAAAGTTACTGGGTTGTCCTTTTTCACGTTTTCTGGGTTGGTAGATGTACCGGGGACCCAATTATAGCACTTCAACACGGAAAAAGTCAGATTTTTATGTCCCAATTAAATGACTTTGATGATCAGGCCACATTTAGGAGCTGTTGATGCAGTTCATTCCCATGAGTTCACAAACCTCGTGCTCATGACTGTTTCATAGTGCAATATCAGACCAAGAGAATAGCAAATAGCCCATTAGTCAACAAATAAATGGTAATGCTTCAGATTAGGCTTCATTGCACGCAGTTAAAATATTTCTTTCCCTTTGTTATTGCCATATCCATCTGTCTAATATTTCATATGGCATCATTTCATATTTGCATTCTGTTACAACAAATTGAGTCATTTTAAATGCAGCTCTGCACCGAGCAAACGCCCTAATGCAGACCACAGCTCTGACCAGTGTAAGAAATCGCTCTCACTCACATGAAACCCATTTGCTCTTCCTTTACCATTCACTCACTCTCTCTCTTACACACACACTTGTACACATAGAGTTTGGTAAACACACATATTGAAAGGTATTAGATGACATGCATATTCAGCGTGCACCGAAAGAATATGGATGTGTGGTGTACAGTAAATCAATAAGCATTCACATAAGAGTCTGGGATGGTGCCATACATTTCAAATCAGATTAATTGTCTCGTGGGATGGCTTCCCAGTTTCAGGAAAGACACCATGGATATTTTGATGGAAAGAATGTCTTTATTCTGCCCCACAAACAAGTCATACGCCAGTGTATTCAAATCAGATTTGCAATCAAATGAAGCCCAGCTCAGTATTGCACTGTGGGAGTTTATTGCCTTTCTGAATGTGCCGACCTGCTGAGGCTAGCAGTTACTGTGAGACACTATCACCTGAGAAGGCAAAAACCAACGTACTTTCTTTTAGAAGAAAACAACAGAATTCTTTTCAGAGAGTTCCTTGTGTTCAGATAGCAAGGCTGATTGCTGATCTGATCAGGTTCTTTGGGTTTCACTGTTATCATCAGAAATTGGCTTTGATTCCATCGTTTGGTTTTGATTCAGTGCAGTCTGTTTTAATTAGCATGATATTAAGCCCTAAAGCATTGATTCATTTTGTATTTGCTATTTAAGCTTTCCGCTGAGCTCAATATTTAAACAGCAGTTATTGTATGTAAGGAATAATTGACGCCGGGCCAGTGAATTATAAGAAAAATAATGCACACCCGAGGTGGTAATGCGGCCACGACACTTCGCGAAGAAGAATATTATGGTCAATTTTATCGAGCACTGCACTGAGATCAAATAAAACTAGGACGACAGGTGAACCTGAGTCCGTGGAGAGTAAAATATCATTTGTGACCTTCAGTAATGCAGATTCAGTGCTGTGCTAACATCTGAAACCAGACTGAAATGTATCTAAAATATTAAATGTATTAAGATAGGAGTAGAGCTGCGAATAAACAACTCTGAACAAAAAGATCTTTGACATAAAACGGAAGATCTGTCTGTAGTTGTCATGTATTGCTGGATCCAGAAAAGGGTTTTTTTTTCAACAAAGGATGTAAAATAGGGTGTTTAAAACTGCTTGGAACAACTCCACTTGGTTAATTATTAATTATTAATTATAGCTTTTACACTGTAACTGATAGTCATAAAAACTGTACGTTTATCTGCTCCAAGAACAGCGGCGATATTACCTTGCTAGTGTAAAATGTCACGTTCTTAAAAGTTGTTTTTTTATTGATAAAATAGTTAGAGCAGTCCTAGACTTGTGTAGCGACACCTTCTGATGGCAGAAGGTATGGAGGTATCGCAGCTTTCATTGGTCAAAGACCTCCCAAAAAGAACGTTTGAGTGACATGTAACGCAACCAATCAGGTGAGGTGGTATGGTGGTGGGGTGTGTCCGGGTCTGGGGCTCCTCCGAGTTGGGTAGAGAGGGGTGGTATGGTGGTGGGGTGGGGGGGTATGTCCGGGTCTGTGGTCCTCCGAGTCGGGTAGGGTGAGGTGGTATGAAGTTCGTTCTGGTAAGCGCTAATTGTCACAGTTGTAAACTAGGGCTGGTAGCATTTTATGAGCTTTTTGAGCTTACTACTTCGGTAGTAATCAGCACCGAATATATTTGAAGTTGCGTAGGGAGCTTCTCTATAATAGAGGCTTCTTTTCTATAATAAAGGCAGGAATCTCGAGAAGCGACACGCCTCATGTGGGCAGGGCTTATATGCTCCGAGAACGGACATTGCACTAGTGATACAAAACACACAGGTCTGTTACGTCCCAGTAACAAGCTCCTATATTTCGCAGTTGATTCATTTAGATTGATAATAACGGGTAATAGGCTTGCTGTGATAGTCGGTGTTACCGGTGTTCAGGCATAAAACTGGTTACATCACTTGCCCACCGCGGCACCGCCCCGCCCCCGAATTGGCGCTAATTCTAAACTGAAACTAAAATGTGCACGGCCGCACTGTCATTCATTTACGGCCGCACAGTGTGCAAGCACTATAATGTGATGGTGAGGGAAAATGTTCTCACCGTCCATCACATCCCTAACGGGTAAAAGGCTAATATATTTTGATTCTATTATTCTATTTTCCACAATGTCAAACCAATGCAACTTAACCTAAAATACAAGCTCAGGCATGCGCTTCCATATAATCTCATGCAGTTGTGCGCTCTAGACAGAGAATATACTTCGTTGCAGGGAACGCTAAGAAGCAGCAAATATATTTATTAAGTATAACAAGGTTGGGTTTCTATTCAACTGTCCATCCTATTAAAAAAAGAGTATTGTATTTCGCCATATTTTATAGTGTAAACATATTTAACCGTGAATGAAAACAGTTTTTGTTGAGTTTGCGAGAAAAAAGAAAAGAAAAAACCCCCAGAATATTCAAATCCCAAAATTGAACCAACCCACCGAATGAATATTCAAATATTATGGCCCAGCCCTATTGTAAACACAATGCCGTTCTTCTTCCAAGAGGGAGTTTGGATGATGACATCATGCATCATCATCATGCATCATGTGTACATTTTTGGGTGAACTTTCCATTTAAAGCCTTCAGCTGCCTCTAAAACATTGATCTTCCATCTCTTTCTTAAAGGGGTAGTCCACCAAAAAATGCTGTCATCATTTACTCACCCTCATTTCATTCTAAATCTGTATGACTTTCTTTCTAAACTATCTAAAAGAAGAATTGTTTTTTTGGTGATCTTTCCTTTTAACTTCCAAAAACGAAACACAAAAAAGACTGTACACAAGAACTCACAAACTCTTTCATAAACAATGTTATTATTTAAAGTCATGAGACTATGTCATGACAGCATTGAGCCGTGCTAATTGCGTTAAGGCAGAATGGCTGAGCGAGGCCGCCGACAGCCGGAGAGTAATCTCAAACAGAGAGCATGCTGGGATGAGTGATGAGCTTCTCTGCAGAAATGACATTTGTCTGCCTGATAAACCTGCATGTTTTAAAACATTTTAACTAAAATTAGCTTAATGTGGTTCCCGCAGCAGGTGCTCTCACTCCCTTGATGATTCACTCCGTCAGAAGAGAATGTGACTCCAGAACATTAACGACTTTGTTTTACAAATGTTACATATTTGTCTTTTGTTCATTCTAACATTTGCAGTTTAAGTCTTGTTTCATGGGTATTGTTGAGGGTTTCTAGGAGCTCTTGTCCTATCACTAAATAGGAATGGATCATAAAGCCTGAATAGTAGAGTTGATGACGTTCATTGGTCGATTTTGAAAATGTGTACTTTTGAACAAACCTAACATAATATAACACATAACATAAACATACAATCTACGGCATGATGAATGAGTCACCTCTATTTTCTCTGACTGATGCTGGAATCCGTTGTCGGTTTTTACAGTTTATAGAAAATTGCTCTGTGATAATTTAAGAGACCACCTAATGATGTGGCTTAGCAGGCTGTTAGGGTGCTGCAGTCAAGGCACAGGTTTGCAGTTATCAATGAGAGGCAGGATGCATAAGGCTAAGCCATTGCAAAGAGTTATTATAATCCTCTAATGCTGAAATCACTAGCTCTGCAAATCACAGGTGCTAATATCTGTCATTTAAGTACATCTGGTAGTTATTTTGAGCTATCAAAGGCTCCATCATGCTATTTGTCATGATTTTTATATTCAATTACAAATTAGCACCTTCTTTGGTTTGTTTATATTTTTAGATGGAACTATATGTGATTTTTCAATTAAATGTATTTAACCTGGTGCATATTATATAATTATAAAAAAGGTTTTATTTTTTGGTAATGGTGGCTCAAATCTGGCTAAATTTGCTGTGATTTACAATTTTTGCATGATTTATTAGATATATTTAATGCTGATTTGTGCTGTCAGAGTTTGAATGAGAAGCAGGTTTGTACACAGATCTAATGTTTTGAGACAAATCCATTGATATTTTTTTTTTCCTAAATTGCACCTGCACAGAGACTTGATGCTCTTCTAGGGCTGTACCGGTAAATGTAACAACCGCGCCACCGCGGTGGCTGAGTAGCACCGGCGGTGGTTGGCCAAAACACTTTTTTTTGTATGTGAATGCTGTTTTACGTGAATATTATGACACGAGTGAAGCACACAGCTTCATTTACAAAATAAATAATAGGTTCGCAATTAAATGTTACATCACAGCCATAGAAACATTCCAGAGTGATTGAGAGAGAGGTAGACTTTGTGAGGTGAGCCAAATTTAAGCTTTGCCTGCGTTTTGAGATCTGGTCATCCGATTTTCCCCGAATTTAACAATAGGTTTACTCCATTTTATTCTACTGGACATGGAATCTCTTATTTATTTTCCCAAATCTTCATTTACGTCTCTCAAGTCAAGTCACCTTTATTTATATAGTGCTTTTTACAATGCCGATTGTTTCAAAGCAGCTTCACAGTGCTATAGGAAAAAACAGGAAAATAATTCAACAGAATTTGATTCGGTTGTACAGCTGTTCTTGAGAAAACGGTGATGTCATCAAGCTCATTTCAATTATCATATAGTGTCAATGTGAGCAGATCAGTAATATAGTTGAATATTTAGTGTCCCCAAGGAACCAAAACTCCTTCAGGGGCCAGAATGTTGAAAAAAACCTTGAAAAAACAGGCTCAATCAGGGTGCCAGTTCTCCTCTGGCCAACGAACAAACAGTGTATGATTATGATTCTGGCAACATTACAGGTCAGAAGTCATATTAGATCGAAAGATATTCGAAAGATTATTCGAAAGATTGGAGCCATCACGCCGGAGACGGGTTTAATGAGGATGTCGTGTCGATGCAGCATTTACAGGGGGGAGTTTAATTGACACAGTCTCTGCAGACATTTCAGGGATGAGTTGGTCATGTCCAGGTGCAGGTCCACCATCTGATCTGGATACAGCCCGGATCCGGCTGACTGCAGTAAACCTTGGGATAAACAGAGAGACTAACATTAGCATAGATGCCATTCTTCTTATGATGTAATGAGTACATCAGGTGTTATGGGAAGTGTTCCCGGTTCCGGCTGACCTAGTTAATGCAGCCTAACAATCATTTAACTGATTTGAATAATGTAAATTGATAATGTTCTATGTGTATGCCATAGTAAAGAGAAGCGTTTTTAGTCTAGATTTAAACTGACACAGTGTGTCTGCTTCCCGAACAATGCTAGGAAGACTGTTCCAGAGTTTAGGTGCTAAATAGGAAAAGGATTGACCGCCTGCAGTTGATTTTGATATTCTAGGTATTATCAACTGGCCAGAATTTTGAGACCGCAATAGACGTGATGGAGTATAATGCGTTCAGAGCTCGCTCAAGTACTGGGGAGCTAAACCATTTAGTGCTTTGTAAGTAATTAGCAAGATTTTAAAATGTATGCGATGTTTAATAGGGAGCCAATGCAATGTTGACAGAACCGGGCTAATATGGTCATACTTCCTGGTTCTAGTAAGAACTCGAGCTGCTGCGTTTTGGACCAGCTGTAGCTTATTTTTTTAATAAGCGAGCAGGGCAACCACCCAGTAGAGCATTACAATAATCTAGCATTGAGGTCATGAATGCGTGAACTAGCCGTTCAGCATTTTTCATTAAAAGCATATGCCGTAATTTAGATATATTTTTAAGATAGTAGAATGCAGTTTACATTTACATTTATGCATTTAGCAGACGCTTTTATCCAAAGCGACTTACAACTGAGGAGTACAGGAAGCGATCCGTTATGAAGAGGCGTAGAAACGCAATAAGTGCCTTAAATACTACGTTTTGGGCATTGTTTAGAGTAGCATAAGCTAGAATAGGGAGGGTGTAGAGAAAGATAGAGGAAAAAAAGTGTTTTTTATGATGAGATTAAGTGCTCGCGGAAGAGATGGGTTTTTAGCTGTTTTTTGAATGATGTTAGTGATTCTGCCATCTGGATGGAGGGGTGTAGACTAGTAGGATCGAGTCGAAGTATGCAGGTGCTGAGCTTGTGGTGGATCCATAAGCAAGCGTCAAAGCCTTGAACTTAATGCGGGCAGCGAATGGTAGCAGTTCCCCTTCAAGGGAACCCTTCTTGTTTTTTCACAAGTTTGCACCACATACTGACATATTTAAGAGAGATTATGGCGAGCGAACAACAGTTCACTAGGTGTGTTCCTCCCTGATCACGTTACATCACGAGCGGGGATACACACTTAATGTGTGTTGTTTGTTTGGGTGAGCAGCACGCGCAGTCGGCTCTCGAGGGGGCCGGCTGCGAGCATTGTGAGGCGCTGCCTTTGCGTGTGCCTGGATCCCGCCGGGCGCTCTTCGTGGAGGGCGTCCCGGTTTGCGTTCCCCGTGGCTCGGGCCCCGCTGTTGCCGAGGCACAGCGGCAGCTCTTGTCATGGGGTTCGCAAATGGATCTGACGGTTGGGCTTGAGACGGCTCCGCCCTATCTCAGCCTTCACCCGTCAGATCCACGGCTGCGGTTTCTCCTGCCCGGTGCTGCAGCTGTCTTCCTTCGAGGAGGTCAATATCTGTAGTATCGATGCGGGGGTTGAAGACTCGCCACTTCAAACCCCCGCCAATGAGGAGCTCGTGGAGGTCCTGAGCAGGGCTGTGGCTAGATTAAACATTGACTGGCCCACATAAGTTCAGCAGGAGCGCGCCTCAGTTAAAAGCAGGCTTGATGAACGCTTTCTACCAGCCTGTTCTGCTCAGCCTCCACGGCGGAGCTTGCCGTTTTTCCACACCTCGTGGAAGCGGCCCATGTCTTCACGAGTGTTCAGTCCCCATACATCTGTGTACAGTAACATCGGGGGGCTGAAAAGACATGGTTATGGTTCGATGCCAAGGGTGGAGGAGACGCTCGCGAGCCATCTCTCCCCCGAATCTGCATTGCCCATTAAAGCTCCATCTTTACCCACTAAGCCTCTGAGAGCAACATATGCTTTAGTGGGTAAAGCGTACTCGGCAGTGGGTCAGTCCGCCGCATGCCTGCACACTATGTTACAGTCATAACCGAGAAGTTTTACAGATGCTAGAAACGTGGCTGTCAAATGAAAGATTGGTATCAAAGAGCACACCCAGGTTCTCACAGGGGATTATAAACGTTTCTTCCTTTTGTTTGCTTTTAATTATGAGTATATTTGCATAATTTTGCATCGTAGAAAACGGTGTAGGACAGATACATTTTACTTCAAATTCTATTTAACACAGTTTGTGCTTGTTATTAGACTTAAGGTGCGTCAAGTTTATGTGTAGGTTATAGTGCATTTCATACACGCTGTAGAATTTTTGTTTAGTTTTCTCTCGCAGCACATAATCAAACAAAGCCTAAAGTCTTTGACCCTGCGGAAGATAAATTCGCTCTTCACACCTTTTACTACAGGTGTCAGTTTTGGAACATCAGGAGAAAAAAATTAAGATATTAGAAAAGCGATGCTCTTTCCTGGTCGTGTCCCACATCCCTTTCAGTGAAAAGCGGCATATGACGCACCTCTGTGGGGAAATACTTTTTAAACTAATATTTTACTACGTGGCATTGATTCAACAAGGTGCTGAGAGCATTCTTTAGAAATGTTGGCCCATATTGATAGGATAGCATCTTGCAGTTGATGGAGATTTGTGGGATGCACATCCAGGGCACGAATCTCCCGTTCCACCACATCCCAAAGATGCTCTATTGGGTTGAGATCTGGTGACTGTGGGGGCCATTTTAGTACAGTGAACTCATTGTCATGTTCAAGAAACCAATTTGAAATGATTCAAGCTTTGTGACATGGTGCATTATCCTGCTGGAAGTAGCCATCAGAGGATGGGTACATGGTGGTCATAAAGGGATGGACATGGTCAGAAACAATGCTTAGGTAGGCCGTGGCATTTAAACGATGCCCAATTGGCACTAAGGGGCCTAAAGTGTGCCAAGAAAACATCCCCCACACCATTACACCACCACCACCAGCCTGCACAGTGGTAACAAGGCATGATGGATCCATGTTCTCATTCTGTTTACGCCGAATTCTGACTCTACCATCTGAATGTCTCAACAGAAATCGAGACTCATCAGACCAGGCAACATTTTTCCAGTCTTCAACTGTCCAATTTTGGTGAGCTCGTGCAAATTGTAGCCTCTTTTTCCTATTTGTAGTGGAGATGAGTGGTACCCGGTGGGGTACAGGTGTTCCTAATAATCCTTTAGGTGAGTGTATATATACACTCACCTAAAGGATTATTAGGA
Source organism: Rhinogobio ventralis (assembly GCA_039654625.1). NCBI lineage: Eukaryota > Metazoa > Chordata > Actinopteri > Cypriniformes > Gobionidae > Rhinogobio > Rhinogobio ventralis. The sequence continues at coordinate 18,987,364 of CM077196.1, forward strand.
ACACCTGTTCAATTTCTCATTAATGCAATTATCTAATCAACCAATCACATGGCAGTTGCTTCAATGCATTTAGGGGTGTGGTCCTGGTCAAGACAATCTCCTGAACTCCAAACTGAATGTCAGAATGGGAAAGAAAGGTGATTTAAGCAATTTTGAGCGTGGCATGGTTGTTGGTGCCAGACGGGCCAGTCTGAGTATTTCACAATCTGCTCAGTTACTGGGATTTTCACGCACAACCATTTCTAGAGTTTACAAAGAATGGTGTGAAAAGGGAAAAACATCCAGTATGCGCCAGTCCTGTGGGCGAAAATGCCTTGTTGATGCTAGAGGTCAGAGGAGAATGGGCCGACTGATTCAAGCTGATAGAAGAGCAACTTTGACTGAAATAACCACTCGTTACAACCGAGGTATGCAGCAAAGCATTTGTGAAGCCACAACACGCACACCCTTGAGGCGGATGGGCTACAACAGCAGAAGACCCCACCGGGTACCACTCATCTCCACTAGAAATAGGAAAAAGAGGCTACAATTTGCACGAGCTCACCAAAATTGGACAGTTGAAGACTGGAAAAATGTTGCCTGGTCTGATGAGTCTCGATTTCTGTTGAGACATTCAGATGGTAGAGTCAGAATTTGGCGTAAACAGAATGAGAACATGGATCCATCATGCCTTGTTACCACTGTGCAGGCTGCTGGTGGTGGTGTAATGGTGTGGGGGATGTTTTCTTGGCACACTTTAGGCCCCTTAGTGCCAATTGGGCATCGTTTAAATGCCACGGCCTACCTGAGCATTGTTTCTGACCATGTCCATCACTTTATGACCACCATGTACACATCCTCTGATGGCTACTTCCAGCAAGATGATGCACCATGTCACAAAGCTCGAATCGTTTCAAATTGGTTTCTTGAACATGACAATGAGTTCACTGTACTAAAATGGCCCCCACAGTCACCAGATCTCAACCCAATAGAGCATCTTTGGGATGTGGTGGAACGGGAGCTTCGTGCCCTGGATGTGCATCCCACAAATCTCCATCAACTGCAAGATGCTATCCTATCAATATGGGCCAACATTTCTAAAGAATACTTTCAGCACCTTGTTGAATCAATGCCACGTAGAATTAAGGCAGTTCTGAAGGCGAAAGGGGGTCAAACACAGTATTAGTATGGTGTTCCTAATAATCCTTTAGGTGAGTGTATATATATATACACACGTGTGTGTGTATATGTGTGTGTGTGTGTACCCGCCCCCCAACCACCGCACCACCACCGGTAGTTGGTCCATTACCACCGTGGTGGTAAAAAACTGCCACCGTCACAGCTCTATGCTCTTAAAATGAATGTATGAAGCAAACTGTTTGCTGAAATATGCACAACATTAACAACAGCACTAAAATGGTGCACACTTTACCAGATGAATGTTCAAAGTTGCGTTTGTTACCACAGCAACAGTTGGCTCCAGGCATGTTTTCTTTCATAATTATATTGGTCCAATTGGTAAAATAAAGTTATATTGCTTCATTAAGAACTAACTTGATCTAATAATAGACAAGAGATGTATTTATAAATTGACATTAACCAAGATGGACAAATGTGTGAAAAAGATATTCATTAATTCTTAATACCTAATTAAGAGTGTAAAACAAGTTACATGTATAAATTTTAAAGAAATAGTTCACCCAGAAAATTTAAATTCTGTCATCATTTACTCACCCTGAAGTTGTTCCAAACTGTAATGAATTTCTTTCTTCTGCTGAACAAAATTTATTTTGAAGAATATAGGGAACTAAACAGTTGATGGACCCCATTGACTTAGGGAAAAAAATATTATGGAAGTCAATGGGGTCCATCAACTGTTTGGTTACCGACATTCTTCAAAATGTATTCTTTTGTGTTCAGTAGAAGAAACAAACTCATACAGGTTTGGAACAACTTCAGGGTGAGTAAATGATGACAGAATTTTAATTTTTAGCTGAATTATTTCTTTAATGCATGCCATTTTGTTGTAAAGCATTTACACATTAAGTTGCACAACTGTAATACATTTCATATTAAGAATTTGTTAATATTCGTTAATGCATCAGTATTATGAACTAACAATGTTCTGCAATTTAAAATACTTTTGCAGCATTTATTAATGTATTAACATTGTATAAACATATACAGTACATGAGCCTATTATGAATGAAGTTGAATTAGCATGATTATGAATAAACATTATCTACATTTATAAATGCTGTAAATATTGTTGTTCATTGTTAGTTAATGCTTTAACTAATATTGATGAATTAAACCTAATTATAAAGTGTTACCAAAACAACTTTTCCCCCCTAATGTAACGTTTTGTATTCCATTCACTTAAAGTCATTATAAGAGTCTAAAAGGTACTAGATCACCCTGACTCAACTAGATGAACTCTGATAGGCGAATGTATCAGAGTTCATCTAGTTACTGCCATCCACACGTCTGTTCTGTCAAGCCGTGCCTCAGAGATCGAGGACCATTAAACTCAGGTTAAGTTCTCATTACACAACTTCACAGGACTTCATCTCAATGAGCAGGTAAAGCCGATTCCACTATAACTGCCACAGAGGTTAATTTGATTCTTTCAATTGTCAAGAGCTTACAGGACTCCCCAAACTAGGTTTTCATCTTTTTCATCTGTAAAGTTACTTCCAATTTCAGATCCATCTGTACCGTTGGATTTCAATTTATGACCCAGCAGAGCTGAAAGGTGGGATGGCGAATCCTCCCATCTCCCTCAGCCTCGGTGACCCTTCGGCCTGGCTCGGAGCAGAATTCCAAGTCCTCTTCCCTATTCATTCAGTAGCCCGTCTTCTCTCTCTTAGGCAGCCCAACTACTGAGGATTTCATTAGTATTCACAGAGACGAAGAGCATTCCGGTGCCTTTGTATGACGACCTTGAGGTTGGATCCCCAGAACTGCTTATAAAGGATATATGC